>OY757025.1:11421396-12154193 GCA_963580285.1 Lucinisca nassula | reverse complement strand
CAACTTTTGGACATAATCAAAGAACACTGCCTGGCCCAAGTTGTTAACATACCCACCCGACAAGAAAAGACCCTTGATTTATTGTTTACAAATTCTCCATCCCCAGTAAGCCGAGTTAAGGGGATGCCCCCGATTGGCAAAGCTGATCATGACATAGTCCTTGTTGAGTATGACATAAAAGCTAAACGAATCAGACAAGTCCCGCGTAAAGTTTTTCTCTACAAACGTGCGGATATGGATGGTCTGCGAGACCATATGGCGCGATTTAAGGATTCGTTCCTTTCCTCTGACCTCTCACACATGTCAGTTAATGACCTGTGGGTCAGTTTTAAGTCCGAATTAACCACGGCAATGGAAAGGTTTATACCAACTAAAATGACCAAAACAAAATATAGGGCACCATGGATCGATAACACGATCAAGCATCTCATCAGAAGACGGAATAGAATGTATTTTCGTGCTCGCAAGTCTAGCAGCCCTGACGTTAAGAACCATTACAAACGGTTCAGAGCACATGTGCAAAAGGTTATAAGAGATGCATATTGGAAGCATGTTTCCAGCATCTTTACCTTTGAAGATGACAATATAGATCCCGATAGTCCCCAAAAGAATGGTAAAGTTAAAAAGTTTTGGTCATTCGTAAAGTCCCTGAAAAAGGATGCGTTTGGGATCACTTCGCTAAGGGAAAATGGAATTCTAAAAACAGATGCGCGCGATAAGGCTAATATTTGCAATAAACAGTTTCAATCAGCATTTACGCGTGAAACTGATGGTGAGCTACCATCTAAAGGTGCAAGTCCGTTCCCCTCTATGGGGGACATAACAGTTGACCCCAATGGGGTCGCTAAACTGTTAGGTAAGCTCAAGATACATAAGGCATCTCGGCCCGATGACCTGAATGCCAGGGTACTTAAGGAATGTAGTGCTGAAATATCCCCTGTGTTGGCCTGTATCTTCAATCAATCACTTGCCCAGGGCACTGTACCAGATGACTGGCGACAAGCAAATGTAACCCCGGTCTATAAAAAAGGGGAAAAATATGATGCAGCAAATTATAGACCAGTGTCCCTAACATGCATCTGTTGCAAAACCCTTGAGCATATATTAGTAAGCAACATCAACAAGCACTTAGCCTTTGAGAGCATTCTTGCTGACTGTCAACATGGTTTCCGGAGTCAAAGGTCTTGCGAAACGCAGCTTGTTCAATTTTACCATGACATTGTGAGCAATCTGGATGGGGCCATAAACCGTGGCCACAAACAGACTAACTTGATCATCATGGACTTTGCTAAGGCCTTTGACAAGGTACCTCACAGAAGGCTATTACATAAACTGGAGTACTATGGGATAAGAGGATCCACGCATAGGTGGATTAGCTCATGGCTCTCTGGGCGCTCACAACAAGTTGTACTTGATGGCCAAGCGTCTGATCCAGTCCCTGTTTTATCTGGAGTCCCCCAAGGTTCGGTCCTTGGACCGGTCCTTTTCTTGGTTTTCATTAATGATCTCCCCGATAATATCAGGTCATCGGTCCGTTTGTTTGCTGATGATTGTGTCCTGTATAGGAACATATATTCTCCTTCTGACTGTCTTATTTTACAAGATGACCTGGATCAACTTGCACAGTGCGAGGCCGATTGGCAAATGAAGTTCAAATGTGGCCAAATGTCACTCAATGAGAGTGTCACGACACCCTCCGGACAAGCAAATTAAGTTTGACTATACTCTTCACCAGCAAGTTTTGGAGCATGTTCAATCCGCCAAATATCTTGGTATCACCATCACTGACGATCTTGATTGGGGTCAACATATCTCAGAGATTACATCTAAAGCAACTAGGACTTTGGGATTCCTTAGACGGAACTTGGCTTTTGCACCTAGGCAGACAAAGGATGTTGCATATAAAACATTGGTTCGCCCTCAACTCGAATATGCATCACCCATTTGGCACCCCTATGTTAAAACTCAGACTCAGCAGGTGGAGAAGGTGCAGAGGACAGCTGCTCGATGGACCTGTAGGCGATGGCGAAATAGAAGTAGCGTCGGTGACATGCTTAATGAGCTAGATTGGCCGTCCCTGGAGGCCCGTCGTGAGCAGTCCTCTTTAACCTTCTTCTACAAGATACACTCTGATTCAGTGTCTATTGATAAAGATAGGTACTTGACCCCTGTAACACTGTCGACCCAAACAAGGGCATCAAAATTAAACGACTCACAATATCGTAGATACCAGTCCTATAGTGATGCCCTGAAGAACTCGTTTTTTCCTAGAACTATTCCCCAATGGAATAGTCTTCCCTCCTCTGCGGTGAATGCCAAGTCCGCAGAAGAGTTCAAAGCCCGCACAGTGTAAGATTGGGTCTCAGAGGTATGCGTTTTAGGATACCTCTGTTATGCAGATTGTAAATAGTTTTAAGGACGCATCCAGTGCCCCTCTTTTTTTCTTTTTTTTTTCAGCTAAATTCTAAATTTAGCCACCCAATCAACTGAGGTAATGGCCAGATATGACCGACTCAGTATAAGAAGATAGATAGATAGATAGAGATAGGAAGTGTAATGGAAGAAGCTCATTTTTTTACCAAGTGTGGGTTTGTGTGATGTTACATGACATGGTATAACCCGATATTTTGCCCGGTAATTGCACATCGGTCCGTCCGAAAGCATTGGTCCTTCATGAGCCTGAGTCACAATGATTTACCTTTTGATTTAGGGTTATCGGTGAGTCTACTTTGTGAAAAGGTCAAGGTCACCAAAATCTAACCAAATCTGCGGTTTGTTGTAATGATATACTGTACCAAGTTTGACGAAACGCAATCAATTCGTTAATGAGATAGAGTGCGGACAAGCCATTTTTGGCCCAAAATTGACGGTTAGTGGGTCGCTGTGACGTTGCAAATGGGGTCAAGGTCACAAAAATCTAATCGAATTTGCGGGTTATTGCAATGATATATTGTACCAAGTTTGACGAATTTGGTCAATTTTTTAATGAGATAGAGTGCAGACAAGCCATTCATGGCACAATAATGACTGTTTTTGGGTCTCTGTTACCTTGAAAATGAGGTCAAGGTCACTTAAATCAAATCATATATGTGGTATGTTGTAATAATATATTGTACCACGTTTGACTAAAAATAATCAATTCGTTAATGAGATAGAGTGCAGACAAGCCATTTTTAGCCCCCAAAATGGCTGTTTTTTGGGTCGCTGTGACCTGCAAATGAGGTCAAAGTCACCAATTTCTAATCAAATCTGCGGTATGTTGTAAATATATATTGTACCAAGTTTGACGAAAAATAACCAATTTGTTAATAAGACAGAGTGCAGACAAGCAATTTTTGGCCCAAAATGACATTTTTTTGCGTCGCTGCGACCTTGAAAATGAGGTCAAGGTCATCATGACCTAATGACTATTTAACCTTACGCTAGTGATATGTCTATGCAAATTTGGTCAAAATCCATCCATAGGTTCAGGAGATATAATGCTTCTAAGCCGACGCTGACGCCGACGCAAACGGGATCTGCACCAAAAAACAACATGTCCCCATCCCCTACGGTGGGGGACATACTTTCAGCTGGTATTCTTATTGGATAATATGACTTTTCTTATCTAAAAACCTCGTTTAGCATATACCATTACATCTTTGAAAAAAAAAGCATTATAATATATATAAATAGAGGATCTTACATGAGTGCTCATTTATTAAACGAGTTTAGGAAAAGGGATGAAATGCGATGCTCTACCGAGCATTTTATCCCTTTTCCTCAACGAGTTTAATAAATTCAATAATACATGAGCACGAATGCAATATTCTATTTATCATATGACATTTAAAACGCTTTTTATTCACGATTGGTTGCAAAAATGTAAATATTCTTCCGTTAGAAAACGCGACGTCGTTAAGGACATCGTACATGTAACGTTACGGGACGTATCTAGCTAATTTGCATATTTAATCCACCAGTGGATTATCGACAATAATACATGGCGTTATTACACTCTCAGACGCGACGTTATATGATAAAAAGCATTATGATATATGCCAGTTTAACAATCAAAAAGAAGGCAGCACCATCTTTTGCTAGGGAAAACGGTGTCGTTCTTTCAACGCGTGTTGTCATGGCAACGGACTTCAAATGTTGCAACTATTTAATTTTTTCAAACTCGCAACCAATATTTTGTCATTTCGCAAAATTTGTATGATTTTGAAGATGAGGCAAAAATGGCCCTGATAGTTTTCATGTTTCTCCTCAAAACATAGAACAAGTACCTACAGCCTATCCCAGCAGGCACATGACGTAATTATGACGTCATGTCAACGTCGGTGCGACGTCATGGCGTGTATGCAACGTCACATCCACGTCGGTGCAACGTCATGACGTTGCACCGACGTTGATTTGACGTTGCCATAGCGACGTGTGCCTGCTGGGATGTTTTTGAGCAGATATAAGAAAAATAAAGTCTACATCTGTAAACCCCAGTTTTATTGTATAAAAGTGGGGTTCAAAGGGGTCAATATTTTATGGGCGTGTTTTCGTGATGTCTTTCATACGTTTCTCCGAAACGATTAATTCGTGATATTTTTCTTAGCACATATGTACAAGCCGGCTTTTATAGCGACGTGGTAGAGTGTTTCCTTAACAGTCCGGTGGTCGGGTTCGATCCGCCGAAGGGGCAAGGGTTGTACACTTATACTTCAAACATATGCGTGGGTGCTCAGTCGTTATTACCGCTTCTACTAACGAGTACCTACACTCTATGGCTTTGCCCCCGCCCATCGGAGCTTGAAGAAGTTGATGGACTACATGCAGAGCTGAAACCGACCGCACACGAGTACTGGTAAACCGCTCAGATGATCTAAGCCTGTCCAGGCAAAGCGGTGCGAGTCGGCGCGTCTATGCTTATAAACCCTATTGGTTTCATTGGGCGACAGGGCTTGGAATGTCATTTCATCTCGATGTCGGGTAAAAGTCCCACAGAATTGGAAGCAACGTTTCCAAAATGACCAGTATAGTGTTGACGGGGACGTTACTCTTCAAAACAAACAAAAACAATCTATGTCTTGGAGCAGAAATTAGCAAAATAATGTATACCCCATTAACCCCAGTCTACGGGAGGCTTAACATGATGTTATTTCACTCATTTTGAGCCGATCATTTCCAGATGTTCAGAGGTGGCTGAAAACAGAGTACCCGGAGACTTGGCGTCCCACAAGTGACACGAGTGAGACTCAAACTCACAGCGGTTGGAGACAGAAATATTAAGATACAGCGCTTTTACCCACCCACACAGACCACGAAGGCCCGTCCCTGTGAGATAATGTTATCTTTCATCCCTTTGAAGAAGTAGATGGGCTGCATGATGCTGAAACCGACCGCACACGAGTACTGGTAAACCGCTTACTGAAGATCTAAGCATGTCCAGTCAAAGCGGTGCGAGTCGGCCTGTCCAGGTTTATAAAGCCTATTGGTGTCATTGGCGAAAGGGCTTGGCATGTCATTTCAATATCTGGTAAAAGGTCCACAAAATTGGAAGCAACGTCTCCAAATGACCTGTACAGTGTTGACGGGGACATTAAACCTCAAATCAATCAAACAAACAAAAAAAAAAAAAAACACTCTATGAAATTAGCAACATAATGTATACCCCATAAATCCCGGTTTACGGTAATGTTCATATAAAGAACTTAACATGATGTTATTTCACTCATTTCGAGTCGATTATTTCTAGATGTTCAGAGGTGGCCGAAAACAGGAGTACCCGGAGACTTGGCGTCCCACATGTGACATGAGTGAGACTCAAACTCACAGCGGTTGGAGACAGAAATATTAAGATAAAGCGCTTTTACCTACCAGGCCACGAAGGCCCGTCCATGCGAGATAATGTTATCTTTCACTCCTTTGAAGCAGTAGATGGGCTTCATGATGCTTCCACGCAGAGCTTTTTTCGTGACGTATTTCCGGTTCTAAAATAGAACGGGAAAAGCCCTGGCCGTCAACGGCCACTCATTCTGTCGTATATTGCTTCAAGGCAGTGGGACAGATAAAATGCAAATTACAGCGAAAACAGTGGAATTCTTTTAAACTTTTGACGAATTCTAATGTAAGGTAATGAGAGAAACAGATATGCTGCCAGGTGTGAAATTTCGCATCACGAATACATGCCTATACAAATACATTATCAAGTTTTCGGCCAAAAAATGGAAATTTTAAGATAAAAAATTGTGATAATTTTTCATTTTTTTGCTCAAAGCATAGATTGCGGGGACTCGATAAAACCGCCTAGGCAAGCCGTTCTATCGAGTACCCACAATCTATCTGTTTGAGCAGAAATAAGAGAATTAACGTTTACCCCTGTAAACTCCAGTTTTACTATATAAATGCGGTGTTTTGGAGGGTCAAATTCGCATAGGCGTGTTTTCATGATGGTAAATCCCAAGTGTTGTTTTTTTAGTTAACTGCTCTTAAAGATATATTGTACATACGACCAAACAGGGTCATCTCTCTCTCTGTCTCTCTCTCTCAGCGTACCAGCAACGGGCGAGCGTTGGTACTGTTAAATAACTCCATGTCAACTGACATGTAACGTGTGAACAACGTCGTGTCTATATCAAACCAACATCAAAGTGATGCATTGAATTTGACTTTGCAACGTCGATGAAACGTCAGACCTTTGCGTTGGCGATAATACGGCGTTGCTTAATAAAATGTGATTTGCCCAGTGCTCAGACTGCCCAGGACTCATTGGGATTGGAACATTTAATTCAAAACAAACATTTTATTAAAATTGCACATATAGACAGATCGCTTGATATTTTTAACTGCACTCATAGACAGATCGTTAAACTTTTATTCTTTGTTTTGTTCTGTTTTCTAAATTGCTCATATAGACAGATCGTTGGACAGTTTTCTCAAGAGAGAGAGAGAGAGAGAGAGAGAGAGAGAGAGAGAGAGAGAGAGAGAGAGAGAGAGAGAGAGAGAGAGAGAGAGAGAGAGAGAGAGAGAGAGAGAGAGAGAGAGAGAGAGAGAGAGAGAGAGAGAGAGAGAGAGAGAGAGAGAGAGAGAGAGAGAGATCCGCATGTGATAGCTATACTTGAATAGCGAACTAGAAATGCGTCCATAGGACACGGATGCCCCCGCCTGAAAATATGTCTATGTTCGTATTCATCTATAGAAAGTTTTGGACCCTTTTTCACATTTGACCTCTAAGTCTGACCTTGCCCTTCGAGGTAAGGACCTTTGTTTTGTGTGAGGCAGATTGTCTCATGGTGGCCAACATTTCTGCCAAGTAATTTCAAAATCCGTCCAGAGAAAAGAAAGTTATTGACTGCGTTTAAGTTTCGGACCATTTTTTTACCTTTGACCTCTAAGTATGACCTTGACCTTGAAGGTACGGATCTGGGTTTGCACGTGACACACCTTTTCATGATGGTTAACATTTCTTCAAAGTAATTTCAAAATCCATCCAGAAATAAGTAAGTTATTGACTGCCGGTAAGTTTCGGACCCTTTTTGACCTTTGACCTCTAAGTATGACCTTGACCTTGGAGGTACGAACCTCGGTTTTGCACGTGACACATCGTCTCATGATGGTTAACATTTCGACAAAGCAGTTACAAAATCCATCCAGAAATAATAAAGTTATTGACTGCATTTAAGTTTCGGACTTTTTTTTTTACCTTTGACCTCTAAGTATGACCTTGACCTTGGAGGTACGGACCGGGATTTTGCACGTGACACATCGTTTTATTATGGTTAAAATTTCTGCCGAGTAATTTTAAAATCCATCAATAAATAAGGAAGTTATTGACTGCGTTTAAGTTTCGGACGCACGGAAGAACGCACGGACGAACGAACGGACGGACAGGGGCAACGCTATATGCCCTTTCCACCATTCTTCGAATGGCGGGTGCATAATAAAACGAAAGGTTACGTAAAAACTTATTTTGTAAGTAAGTTTTCGTGAATAACGGTATCTGAAGCCATTGACATGGGTCATTCCCGAAAAGATTTTCGACAATTAAAAACGGATCCAGGATAAGTGAATTTCAGTAATAAAAACAAAATATCATTCTTTCTTTCTCGAGGAATTATTTCAACGTAAACGGGTATACATTTTCTCAAAATGTCTTAATATTGTTAGCATTTTAGGGTCCGCCAATAAATTTGAATAGCCATGGCCGTTTCGACTGACCGCCAGTTCTTCGCGCATGCGCAAGAATGACCTCATAAACGGAATGCCTAAAACCCCCTATTGCATTCACCTATATCCTATAATCCTTATCAGTATTATGGCCCCTATTGGAAGCCAGCCCACCAAGATCAAACCACACCTACTTTTATGTTACATGGTTAAGCGGGAAACCAGACCCCCCCCCCCCGGGCATGAAAATCCTGTCTTTAAAAATCAATTTTATCGAGCAACTAAAAGTTGTGGTTATCCCTCCGGCTGCTGTTGCCTTACTAGTCAGCTGAAGGTATCCACCATAGTATGACTGAAGTGAAAGAATATAAAAAAATAGAAGTGTGTGTGTGTGTGTGGGGGGGGGGGGGGGGCAACGATACAATCAACCCACAGCTCCCACTAGAGTCACCAAAGGGAAAGGAACACAAACATGAAACAACAGACCTAATGGAAACATCAATAGCGAAAAGCCAAAAGGACAGTTACTTTACCACAAAATGGCCATTTGGCTATTCAAAATAAAATAATATAAGCGACACAAACACTCAAAGACAAACCATAACAAAAATCAACCGCGACAGAAGAACCGCCTTGGAACGGTCAGGGAAACGAATTCCACTGGGGGAGGGGGGGGGGGGTGCCAAATCGATTTTACGTGGCCACAATCCCCACCCTTACTTCCGCCGCGATTTAGACAAATAATTTGTTCAGTCCGCATGAAGGCCTCCTAACTCATCAGTGCAACATCTCCGTGAACACAATCAAACAACCACAGAGATGAAACAACGATGAGGACTCGACAGCAAGAAACCACAGAAATGCTGCAGCAGTTAGACTCCGATAAAGTTAAAATTACTTTAAATTTATTTTTTATGAAACTTATTGACTCTTATCCTGCTGCTCACAACAGTCCCTGCTTTCGTAAGCATTGTGATTCCGAAATGGGTGGCTCTGTTGAAGCCATCTGATCAGGACCTACACTATTTGTCATTCAGTTTGCGAATATGAATGAATAAATGGGCCCCGTCAAGCGATTTTGGTACTTATCGCCTATTCGAGCAGCGAAGGTTCAGGCGAGCCTGTGCATCCTCGCAGTCTCGCCAGAAACTTCGCTGCTCGCTCATAAAAGCAGTGAATCAAGAGGAACCTTCAGACAGAAAGCCATATCCCTGGCCCCTCTGAATGGCTGGGCATGCGCAGTTAAAATTTGTCATGACTGAATGCTCGAAGACACAAATTCGCTTGGCGTGGCTCAAATAATATCAAGTAACTTGCTTATTGAATATAATTGGTGTGACAGTGTTGGTTTATGCAGCTGTCTGATAGAGGTCAATTTTACAAAGGACCCTCGTTATAACAGTATTCTTCCCTAAATACCGGGCCGTTGTGAAAGATTGCAGTTAAAAAGAATCCCAGTTGAGAGTACTTCAGGTAAGGAAGGGCCTTTTCCGCTTCATTACCCCCAGCAAGGGGTTATGGATGTGTGTTGGGAAATTCTGGCAGGCATCTGTGATCCTCTGTTTCTTGGAGTATTGATTATAAGAATCGATTCCATGACCGTTTCCAACTTGTTGAATGCACGCGTGGATGAAAACAGAGGCTCTGCCTTGTGCTTACGAGTCGTTCTACTGAAAATGTCGTTGGAGCGAGATTTATCTGTATAACATGCGCTTATATTTAGGCATATGATGAATATTCTGATTCTTACCATCATTATTATTGTTTTTCTCTTCTCAAAGTCTGAACAGAAATGTAAATGAATATTTATTTTTTCTTTGTTATTTTGACACTAGCCGTCCTCGCATCTATGTCTAATCTGATTAATAACTGGACTAAGAACTCTGGCTCTTCCCTTTGTAAGTTTTGTTTGACTGAGGTTTAACGTCCCCGTCAACACTGTAAAAGTCATTTTGGAGACGTTGCTTCCAATTTTGTGGGACTTTTACCCGACATTGAGATGAAATGACATCTCAAGCCCTGCTGCCTAATGTAACCAATAGGTTTTATAAGCATGGACAGTCCGACTCTCGCACCGCTTTGCCTTGGCAGGCTTAGATGCTCTAAGCGGTTTACCAGTACACGGGTTCGGGTCGGTTTCAGCTCTGCGTGGAAGCATCATGCAGCCCATCTATTTCTTCAAGCCCCGATGGGCGTGGGCCGTCCCTTCGTAAAAAGTAGTAGTTGCAATGACACTGCGCCAAACTGGAAGTCACAATGTTTTTTGTTTTTTGTTTGTATCGCTACATGTACACGTCTGTACTCATTTCCTGCTATTCTTATCTTCTATATATTCTATTCTCTTAGTACGCTGCCAGATTTCCATATGACTTCTTATATCCTACAACTTCACTTTTTTTATTGCTTTGAGTCCCACTGTTTCTGAGAGAGCCACCAAGGACCAGTTCATCATAATGCTGCATTGTATATATACCTTGTTCATGGTGTTTGGTAAAATTCTATAAATGATATACGAGGGTAGGCTGAAAAGTTCTGAGCCTGACCAAGATCCAATGGTTTGTCCATGCTGAAGAGCCTTCTTTTTCAACATAGTCTCCCTTCCTGTCCACACACTTCCTCCAGCGATGCTGGAGTCCTTGGATTCCAGTGGTATAGGAGGTCTCATCTTGGTCCCACAGCAGCTATCACCTCGTCTGACCGATAATGCTGCCCAGCCAAGTGCTTTTTCATGTTTGGAAACAGGAACTAATCTGATGGAACTAGATCAGGTGAATAGGGAGGGTGATCGGCAAGTGTGAAGCCACAGTCATGCACAGCAGCCATTGTGACAACTGATTTATGAGCAGGCGCATTGTCCTGATGGAACAGGACCCCTTTTGTCAATTTTCAGGGTCGTTTAGCCTGAGTTGCTTTTCGCAATTGTTTTAGCAGATCTGCATAATACTCCCCATTAATTGTGTTCTGCTCTTTTGAAGGTAATCTATGAATATTATACCCTTGGTATCCCAGAACACTGATGCCATCACCTTCCCTGCAGAGGAGACGACCTTTGCCTTCTTTGGAGGGGGTGAGTTAGGGTGCTTCCATTGCATGGATTGTCTTTTGGTCTCTGGCTCAAAGTGATGGACCCAACACTCATCCTGAGCGACAAAACGGTCAAGAAAACCATCTTGGTCTGCTTCAAAAATAGCAGCCAAGTTGGCTTGTGACAGGTTCAGTCTAATCAACTTTTGGTCAGGCGTCAAAAGCCGTGGCACCCATCTGGCGGAAACCTTCGACATTCCTAATTCACTGTGTAGAATGTTCTCTACTCGTTCACAGGAGATGCCAACAGTGTTAGCAAACTGATTCACAGTTAAACGCCTGTCATCCATCACGGCCCTGTGCACTTGGCTGATGGTTTCCTCAGTTGTTGCCGTTGTGGGTCGTCCACACCGGTAATCATCTTCAAGGCTGTCCTTGCCCATCTTAAAATATGCTGCCCACCTTTTCACGGTTGCATACGAAGGGGCATCATCCCCTAATGTAGCAACCATATCGGCATGAATGTCCTTAGGAGCTAACCCCTTTTTATGGAGGTACGTGATGACACCACGATGCCAGATTTTGTCCATTTTCTCAAAAACGTGCTAGTATCAATTTTCAGTCTAGAATTTCTACGTTATTGCAGGTAAACTTGAACTCATTTGAGTCAAATCAAGTAATAAAGGTTTGGATTTAATGAATGCAAAATATCATGGCTGTTCGATGCCTGCTTCATGGTCGCGACGGAAGTAAGGGCGAGGATTGTGGCCACGTAAAATCGATATAAGCCCCCCCCCACCACCCCAGTGGAAATCTTTCCACTGACCGTTCCAAGGCGGTTCTTCTGTTTATTTATGGTGTTGTTTGTTACTTACTGTGTGTATCACTTGTGTCTTTTTATTTTGGATGGTCATATGGCCATTTTGTGGGAAAGTAACTGTCCTTATGGCCTTCCTTTGTTTAGGTTTCCATTATGGTCTGGTCGCTTAATGTTTGTGTTTCTTTCCCTTTGGTGTCTTTGATGGGTGGCGTAAGTTAATTGTATCGATTCCTGATCTTTGTTTTACTTCTACTTAGAACTTTTCAGCCTACCCTCGGGTAGGCTGAAAAGTTCTGAGCCTGACCAAGATCCAATGGTTTGTCCATGCTGAAAGTGCCTTATTTTTCAACATAGTCTCCCTTCCTGTCCACACACTTCCTCCAGCGATGCTGGAGTCCTTGGATCCCAGTGGTATAGAAGGTCTCATCTTCGTCCCTGAAAAACTCTTCCACAGCAGCTACTCGTAAGTTAGAAATCGAGGGCTATAAAGCACAAACACGTAAGGACAGAAATATTAGCAATGGGGGCGGTCTCATGATTTACCTATAACATTATGTATTCTTCAAACGAAGACCTGATATTGAAAATAATATCATAGAATGTGTATGGCTTGAAATCCGTACACTTAAAAGTAAATTTCTTATTGGTGTGTTCTATAGACCTCCAAATAGTTCTGTCGAGTTTTGAATCATTTTAAAGATATACTGCAGAATGCATCTGAGCAAAACATGGATATGATAGTACTAGGGGATTTATTTGTTTGTTTGATTTGGGTTTAACGTCCCCGTCAACAGTGTAAAGGTCATTTTGGAGACGTTGCTTCCAATTTTGTGAGACTTTTACCCGACACTGAGGTGAAATGACATCTCAATCCCTGTCGCCCAATGAAACCAATAGGGTTTATTAGCATGGACGGTCTGCCTCGCACCGCGGTTCCTGGACAGGCTAAGATCCTCTAAGCGGTTTACCAGTACTAGTGTGCGGGCCAGATTCAGCTCTGCGTGGAAGCATCATGCAGCCCATATATTTCTTGAAGCCCCTATGGGCGGGGGCCTTCTAGGGGATTTAAATTACCACAGCGAGTAAAAAAATGTCACTGGTGGGCTGTCATTAACCCTTGTCCTGCTGAATATTCATATATGCCACACCCACTGCCGATTATCAACCAATCAGATTACTTGATGCAAATTATTGCAACAAATTCATAAACTGAATGGCAAACAATGTAGATCCTGATCAGATGGCTTCTTCAGAAGCCATCTGATCTGGAGCTTCATTGTTTGGAAAATAAGGCATATCCGGGCTCAGCAGGACAAGGGTTAACCTACTAGAATTACCCCTACCTATGCCACTTGGCTTGACCTAATTATGGCAAACCACATATCTATCATCAATGGCTCTCAAGTTCTCCCCACCCCCCTGCAGTAGCGATCATTCCACCATTGCCATAGAAGTTAGCTTTAAAACATTTAAGTCTCTAAATTTGGAAATCTGAAGAAGCAAACATCAATGCTATCGTAAATGTGTTAAATCAAACTGACTGGTCATTTATTCAAGAATGAAATTGCAAACAAATTTGAAGAAGTAATACTGTCAACTGCCCTACAATTATACCAAACTCTTCATTTATAAAACGACCGAACGATAAGCCCCGGAACACAAATGATACGAGACAGCGTAATAGGCTATTTAATAAAGCTAAACGAACCCAACAGATTGCCACTGGCAGAAATATAAAGATAAGCGCAACGAAACTGTTCAAATGATCCGTAAGGCAAAATCTGATAAAAACAAAAGCTTAGAAGTAAAATTAGCTGACCCTAATTAATCACCAAAAGACTGATATAGACTAGTTAATGATATCCCCAAAACAAAAATACAAATAACCCTCAACCACCCCTTTATAAAAAATAATCAGGTACACATCCATCCAACTGATAAAGCCCAAACGCTGAAAGAGCATTTTGCTTCAATTTCGCGAATAGAGAATGAACCCCAACTATCTGAGGGTTCGGGAAAACTCGGCCCAAAGACAAGACGGTACAGGACAACCTGGCCCATTATCAATTTGACCCAAGACAACCCGGCACAAGTCGTCCCATTTTTTAAGACAACTCGGTCCAAATCGCGAGAACCAGTAGAAGACATCTCGGCCAAAAAAAAAAAATCAGACCATGCGCCTCTTTATGTATTAAAATAATTGGATGGTGGCACTTTTATTGCTCTGTGCCTGTTGAACTCAGATAGCGCAATACATTCGATCACAAACAAAGGATAAATAACCTGTACATGTAGTCCCGTAACCTCGGATCGAATGTGCATGTATACTAGTCCGCGACGTCTCACACTAAAAGCTCTTTCCGTTAAAAACAAGAGCGTTTCGTTACATTTTTTTACCTTTTATCTTTTTTGTTCATTTCATTTTTAATAAAAGGTTAAAAAATGTATCCAGGCCACACCACGAGGAGGCGCTTCAAGTCATGGCCCAAAAGTTATATATATTTTAGCCTTTGTCTTCACAATTTGGTAAATTCAGCCACATCTTCGGACACTTTTAAAATCATATTGGAAATAAGTTCTGAAGTTAGATCCTTTGGAAAGTAGCCCATAATTTTATATACTCCAAACAAAATTCACACGAAAATATATGTATCCATTAGAATTGTTAATGTCTATTTTTTACCTTCGTCACTTTTATTAAATTATTTGAAAACTATGAACAGACACTTATATATGTAGACATCGCCGAAAATATTTTCCAAAGACATTACGCCCCCGGTCCATATATTCCACCACACTTCTTCAGCAAACCATTCACGCTGACAGTCCCTGCTTCATAATCACTCCAGAGGCGAAAAAGATTCCCTTGTCTAGCTCTACTGTTCTTTCTCTAGTAGCGTCGGAATTTACCTTCCGATACCATCTTGACTTGAGTTGGAAGTAAGCTTGCTTCTTTGTAAAGGAGACTAATGAGAATTTAGAACTGTAAATTTCTCTTCTGCACCCGTCTGTTGATTCTGTGATGCCATGCCTCGCAGTCGTTATTCGTTCGTATAGTCTGGCCGATTACACACCCATACGGTACTGGACAACCAGTATATGTCTTCAACATATCTCATCAGTGCTTTCTCTCGCAGATTACGGAAGGTTGGCTCGATGTGTTCAGCAGGTAGGAAGGGGAGAGCGAAGACCTTTCTGATGAACTTGTATACGTCATCTCGTTGCGCGTACGCTACCTGAAACATATCAATATTTGGTATACAATATAATACATTAAAATGTAAAATAATAAGCTATTACTCCACTATTATTGAAACATAATTCAGTCAAACACTATTATTGAAACATAATTCAGTCAAAAATTGAAGAAATTGTCAAGTACCAATCAAACACCAGATATCAATGACATAATATCAATGCACATCATAAGATAAGTGAAAAACATTGACGTTTATTCGAGTTATTGTTCATAATTGTAGATATTAAAATGAAAACATCGGGTCGAGTGAAAACAATCGACCTGGTCGATTGTAAATATAGCGAGCCACCCGAACATAGTAATCGGCAATTAATGATTTGTTTGTTTTTGTTTGATTTGAGATTTAACGTCCCAATCAACACTGCAAAGGTCATTTTGGAGACGCTTCCAATTTTGTGAGACTTTTACCCGACATTGAGATGAAATGACATCTCAAGCCCTGTCGCCCAATGAAACCAATAGCGTTTATTTGCATGGCTTCGCACCGCGGTTCCTGGATAGGCTTAGATCCTCTTAGATCATCAAAGTGTAGTTTATATTTTCTTGTCCTTTGGGATCATTGATTCCATTTTGGAATTTTGAAAATATTTGAGGGTCACTGATGAGGCCTAATTGGCCGAAACTAGCTAGTCGGACCCAGAAAGCATGTACACTTCATAGTTTCCAGTTCTGTGGTGTATTCTTTGTTTCCAAACGATAACCCTTTTATAGAACATATTTAACGTCACTACAGCTGGTGTCTGGGAACGTGTGACGGCCGTAAAAAGTCTCCCTGCCCTACATCATAGTGTAGTTTATATTTTCTTGTCCTTTGGGATCATTGATTCTATTTTGGAATTTTGAAAATATTTGAGGGTCACTGATGAGGCCTAATTGGTCGAAACTAGCTAGTCTGGCCCAGAAAACATGTACACTTCATAGTTTCCAGTTCTGTGGTGTTTTGTTTGCGTCCAAAGGATAACCCTTTTATAGAACATATTACCAGTACTAGTGTGCGGGCCGGATTCAGCTCTGCGAGGAAGCATAATGCAGCCCATATATTTCTCCATGCCCCTATGGGCGGGGGCTAGACAATAAATGAATATAATAAGTGTCAGCCTGCGGTATATATGCATCACCCATGCCACATTTAAACAATTTATGAATGACGATATACCGGAAGTCCTAATTGCTGAACCTGCCGCCAAAGAGTTGGACTCCAAAGGAATACGCAGACACGAATATCTGGGTTGTCAAAGACACATCTGAGACCTTGCCATATCCCTACTTCAAAATCTGTTACGAATATCTCAACGGATGGCTGAACTGGAAGCATATGAAGAACCGCCTGGAAAACCTGCAACATACACAATAATTTCCACTAAACTTAAAGATACCACTGTTTATAAGGCTGCATTGGCAATGTAAAACAAAATCCTCTGACTTTATTAAGTAACTATCCTGTATTGTTTGAAAGTCCGCCATATTAACACCGAGGTCAAAAACCAATAATCCTGTTTTTAATGGTGTCAGTTAATAAAATTGTCATTAATAAAATAATTCCGTATTGTCCCAGTTACCAGTCCTATGCCTGCTGTTTTGGCCCTTGCGTTTGGCCTCGGGCCAATACAGCAGACCTCGGACCTGTAACTGGGCCAATACGGAATTATTTGATTAATAACATCATAATATTACAGTCTTATGCATGTCACATGCGAGACGCTAAGTTCTGCAACGGAAGGTCATGTGTTTTTTTTTCTCCGGGGACTCCACTGTTCGCCCACCTCTTATTAATGATCGGTCCAATATAAGTGAAATACAGTCGAACTTCAATGGCTCGAACACCTTTGGGACCTCGAAAATATGTACGAGACAGGGGTAGTTCGAGCCACTGAGGCTAATGTCAGGAGGCATAACGAGATACTTTTAGACATCTTTTCGGTGTTCTAAAATGAAAATGTATGCTGTGTGTACTCATTAGAATCGCCTCATCGAGGCGATTCTTATGAGTACACACAGCGTACATTTGCAAGATAAAAGACTAAAATAACCCCCACTATTTCTTATGTAGAGGATTTCGCTAGGGGCTCAAGAATGGGTTCGACACATCCATGGTAAACGAACCATCGGTGTTCGAGCCATCGAAGTTGCACTGTATAAGTAAAACCAAAAGCCATGCGCAACTAGAGTTATCAAAGCACTGACAGGACTAATGACCCCATAGTGTAATCTTGGTAAATGGTCCGTTCCTATTTTCAATACGCTGTTTCCATCCATCTGTCAATGATAATCACGTAAACAACAAGGAACTCTTTTTGCATGTTTACTTTGGGTCGATTGTAAACAATGTACCACACAACAATAAATCGTGTTTGGATGCACAATAAAGGCACCAGTGCAGCAAACTTGTTTACAGGTGCATACTAAGTAAATATAACACTTGTAACAACTAGAAACTAATGTCTTGTCTCGAATGTGATTAAATTACCTTTTTATAACCCCGTTTACTCTTCCCTGACATCAAAATAAACGTAAGGGGTAACTGCTTCATATCTTCGCCAGACTTCGAAAAACCATGAATGGATAGTAGCTGATAGAACGGCTTGTTCACTATCTTGAATGTCCCATCTATATTCCAGGTTTTCGCTTTACACATTAGTTCCCGCTGCTTGTCGGTGGCGAACATGAGATGTCGTCTGTCTGAATGGCGTACGTCTGGTCGAAAGAACACTTCTGGTATCTTGAAACCAATGAAATCACGATCAAACTGGAATAACAATAAACAAACGAATAGGTCGTGCCCCCGAAAAATGTGTCTTTTGGACATTTGGTTATCAAAAACTCATCATCACCCGAATTCGTACAATTTGACTTACATGGTTTTGGCGATTTGCCAGATTTTCACAATATAAAACTCGTACTAAGTTAAGTGAACATCTATTTTAATATTTATTCCAGTTATTGTTCGGAAATAAATATAAAGACGAACAAATGGACGACCTACGTGATACTTTAATACCCCGTCACTATCGTGCAACGGGGTACAAAGCATGTTTGAACAGACGCGGAGGCTGCTTCGTTTCTGCATGGACAAAAGTTATCTTTTCCTGAAAAGCGGCTCGGTATACGAGAATTGATAAAATATAGCAAAACAGTGAATCTTATTCAACCCTTTTGTAGCAGTGTGTTTTTAGATAAGTCTAAATTTACACTTTCAGTCTTATGTTACATCGTCAGTTTTGTAATTATAGTCACAGACGAGGCCTTGAAGGCCAAAAGTAACTAATTTATTACGCAGTTACCTCGAAATCCATATCTTTAGGATCTTCTGGCCTTTTTTTTTCTAATCCGGTTACAGTTACGTAGTAAGTTCTGGTAGGCTGGTCTTGAGCCCTCTGTTTCTCGCGGGTCAGCGCCTTCTTCAAGTATCTGGTCTCCAATACAGGCTCCAATACATGGGTCACTGCAATCTCTTTTACCTGAAAGACAAAATGGGTGAACAAACTTAAGCAAACAAACATTTTAAATCCAGGTATCGGGGTAGTTACTCTCTTCCACAAACCCAAGTTAATACCCTGTGCCTAAGATCCAGTCAGTCAGTATGAATGCAGTCAGTCAATATGAATGTCACCCAGTCTGATTTTAGAGTTGCTTTATAGGTGTTTTACGGCCCAGTCAACATTTTATAGCTCATGTATGTGCTGGTCAGTTTCCCATATACAAATTAAGCGGGTAGCTAGTACAGTGCACATTTTTTTTCACCGCCTGAATGGAGATGATAACAGTAGATAATCCGCCTGAAGTCTCAGGCCTTTCTTTATTTTCTATAATAACAGACAAAAACCTTCCCAGTCAGCACTCAACAACGGACCAACGTCGGGCAGACATCGATACGATGTATCGCTATCGGCCCGCCGTTGACCCGTCATTCTTTGCTGACTGGGTTATTAGACGCCGCTTTGATTAGGCAATTTGTAAGCGTATGTTAATTTTGCTGAAAAAATGTGAGCAAAAGCTGCTCACAGTTTTGTCTGCAAAAATACGAGTAAATATGTCATACGTTATAATTATGTGTGTTTATGTCACTGATTTGTTTTAAACGAATATAATTACATGTAATTAAAATAGTAAAATACATTAACCCACCTTTTTCTGCATTTCAACGGTTGTCAAAATACCCGGTCTAGCAGTATGCCGATTGTCTTTGTGTTGTACGAAGTCGTTTCCACGCGGTTGGATGGTTACAGGGCACGTCACCGTCTTCCTTCTGACGTCACATCGCCACTCAACTGTTCCTCCTCTGTTCCTTCTCTTTAAAGTGAATGTAAACCCGTCACTAGACACTAACTTTTGTACCACTCTCGACGACTTGAAATGTTACTTCTGCCCCATCAGGTTCTTCCATGTGTAGCGTGCTGTCTGTCAGCGACCTGGTATAAAATATAATAATCTCCATCAGGAAAACATACCTATGTAATTTTAAACCCCATTTTCATACAGTAAAACTGGGGTTTACATGGGTATTAAATATTTTCCACTTTGCGACAAAAATACAAGTTAAAAATAATAATCCTACCCTTTAATATATTTTACCAAAAGAGGACCACTCTTACAGGAAAAAAATGAATGTGCTCCCTTTTTTGGTGCAAATTCCCTTAAGTGTGATACCCGCGCCAAAGAAGGAAACTATGATAGTTAATAGTCTTGTGTATATCCTTGACACATGCAAGTTTTGCTATTGCTTCTTCTTTTTCTTTCATCTTTTTTCTTCGTCTTCTTCGTCGTCTATATTTTGCGTTTGTAGTCTGTACGCAAGTGCGTATCTGCGTAAAGGATGCTACGCCCCTAGGACTGGGGCTGCGCAAACGTTTCTGCAAGACGCTAGGCGGATGTGTTTCACTGAGCAATCCGATTTCGTCCACCCTCGATGTCACGTGACTTCCAGTGCGCGGGAAGTTTAACTCGCACACAGCCAAGTACACCCAGCATGCGTCAAGATAGACGAGGTGATCTAAGCAAGAAAGTACAAGCAAGGTCCAAGTAAACGTACATATGTATGGATTTACAACAGAACGATGTTTTTATCACTATTACAGGAAAATAAAAAATAAACACACACACACACACACACACACACACACACACACACACACACAATCTCACACGGATACAAACAACAACTCAATATTTTGGCGTTTACACTCAGAAATATGACGTCATCTAATTTTGTGGCTCTTACAGAGAGCCCTTGTTTGCATGCATTTCCCAGATGGACATTTTACATGTAAATTTCTTCAAGGACATAAAGTCCAAATCATTGGCGTATAGTCTCTTGTCGAAGCACGCCACATGCGTATAGGGCGTTAATATGACATCTCAATTTGCATTTATTTCCTCTCTCGGGTCACAAAGCTGGCCCATGAGGTGTAGGCGATAAAGCCGATATAACCGTATTTTCATAATAATCTCTGCATACCTCTAACTTCCTCCCTGATGTGTGATGCCATGCCTTAATTCATCTAATCATTATGATTTAACCTTTGACCTACAGCCGTCCCCTCATTGCACGGTCAACCTGCGTACACAGATCAATGCGAGCGGTACAGGTGAGTGTTATATCAACGTATATTCGACGTCAACAGTTGTGATGTCAACGTAAATTTGACGTCACGACATTGCAGTCGGATACACGTGGTGGGACCGATATAGCCTCGTCAGTGCATCAAAATCTTACATTTAAGACATAAGCTTACCACATTTAAGACAAACTTTTACATTCACATATACGGAAACGTTTTACTTCTAACTACATATTGGAACCGAAAGAGCGCAAACAAAAATGCGCTACCAAAGTTATGTTTTTCAATGAAACATGTCTATAAATGACGGCGGAAAAGTCTACTTCTGCTCTGAGCACGGACCACGCCCACACGAAAGTACCGTGTCACTGTGTGAGGCTGTTCTAACGAGTACCCACAATCTGCATTCCAAAGCAGAAAACATAAGTGCATCAACGTCATATAATCATCACAGCGACAACGAGTGGCTCAAGGGTACTCTGATACGAGTACACCGCCTCAGCAGGGTATGCTGGGTACTCATCACCTTGCCAACCAATGACGAGTAACAGAAACAATTTTGACAGCCAAGGTCGTGTACAGTGTAATCGCTCCAGTCCTTGAACTCGGCGAGTTCAAGGTACTCCCTCAAATCAATAACTAGAAAATTCGCTTGGAGCTACATGGTCGTTTAAAACATAGTGCATAAAGACGCGCGTGACGTCTGATCATAGTTTTCGCACAATAAAATGTATATTTATATCATATCTTTGCATTTGATCAGAGTCTTTAGTGAAGGGCAAAAATGTACATTTTTTTTGCATAATTTAATGCTACGTCTGATCAGGACCCTCAATGCAATAAAACGCACAATAACGAGTGATGTCTGTGGCCTAAAACTGCGCCTGATCAGAATCTATAATAATTACATTGCTAGATTTCCAGAAATAACACAGCCCTTCCTAACTTTACACAAAGAAGTATCAACAAATCACCTTTCACTGGAAAAGCGCTTTGAACATCATGATCAAAACAGAGTCACTGTTTTTCTTACTTTTAGCACTACAAAAGCTTATCTGATTATCTACCTTAGTTGTACTACTGCTTTGCTTCTGGCGCATTCCCCTACCGCGTTCGTGATAATCTCCCCTACCTCTTCCGCGTCCGCGGTTAGCACCGCGATCAATGTTATGTCAGCAATATTGTCAGCCGTTTTATTATCCTCAATATTCGCTCGCGAAACCAACTTACGGCTAGGATGTTTCCAGCACTCAACTGTTAAGTGCGTCTTGTCGCATATCCCGCACGTTATATTCGGTTTCTGTCCAGTAACCCCCTTACTATTCTTACTTAGATCGTTTGGCTTGAGCTGGGACACCCCTTTTCCGCCTAGTGCTGCCTTCGACACACAGCTAAGGACACCGCCTCTCGTCTCCGCAAAGAGATCAGCTTCCCTAGCCATGTCAGATAGTCTTTCAAATCCCCCAACTTCAAATGAACATACAAATCTATACGGCAACACTTCAAAAACACAAAAACACAGACTGCGTCATATGATTTCACAACATTACCAAGGGATAACCACTCATCAAAATAACCCCAGTCTGCAACTGAACTGCATTAAAAGTAGAAGTAAAACAAAGATCAGGAATTGATACAATTAACTTACTCCACCCATAAAAGACACCAAAGGGAAAGAAATACAAACATTAAGCGACCAGACCATAATGGAAACCTAAACAAAGGAAGTCTCACTCTTAACTGGTCTCTCGTAACGAAACGTTTTATCGAAACCTCTTTCAGTCATGTCAAAATTTATCAACACAGCTTCATTGAGCTTAACGTAATCATTTGCATCTTCATTTGAAAGCCTATCATAAACTTCCAGAACACGTCCTTTTAACAATGCGCTAAGATTTATAGCCCAACGACCTGTTTCTTATTTATTCGCGGTCGCGTATTTCTCAAAGCGCTTAGTGCAGCTATCCATCTTATCCTTTGCCTCGTCAAAGTAAGGTAAATGATGATCTTTGGCTCGCGCTTCTCTTTCAGCCTGCTCATGCGCGATTTCTATGTTTGACTGCAAACGCTCGCGCTCAAGCCTTAAGTTGAACTCTGCTAACTCCTTCTCATGAGCCAATTTGACCATCTCTAAATCTCTTTCCTTTTCTATCTGCGCTTATTTAGCCCGTTGAACTCCAACTCCCTATCCTTACTTAATCTAGCCCATTCCTATTCCTTTTCTTTTTCAATTTCCTACCTGTGCTATTTTAGCCAATCCCCAATTCCCTTTCTTTTCTTTTCGTTCCCTTACGCGCGCCCTTTCCCTACTTTCATTTGCCTGCTGCTCGATAACCCTATTCTGAAGTTCTTTCCCCTCATATCCTAAGCGGGTTCCCTGCTCTAATAACTTGATCGTTTTGAAGGGACGTATAATGACACCTAATGGAAATTGCTGTAAAAGTAGCAAACATTTTCACTAGTTAGATATATTGTGAACAAGATCAGACAAAATGTTGATCAAACAAGCTACTGAAGGTTTTTAAGCCAACTTAATTCGAGTACACCGCCTCAGTCGACGAGTGAAGGGTACTTACTCGTACTGGCAACCAGCAGGGTATGCTGGGTACTCATCACCGTGCCAACTAATGACGAGTAACAGATACAATTTTGACAGCCTACGTAGAGTACAGTGTAATCGCTCCAGTCCTACAAATTGGGTCGGCGAGTTCAAGGTACTCCCTCAAATCAATAACTAGAAAATTCGCTTGGAGCTACATGGTCGTTTAAAACATAGTGCATAAAGACGCGCGTGACGTCTGATCAGAGTTTTCTCACAATGAAATGTATATTTATATCATATCGTTGCATTTGATCAGGGTCTTTAGTGAAGGGCAAAAATGTACATTTTTTTGCATAATTTAATGCTGCGTCTGATCAGGACCCTCAATGCAATAAAACGCACAGTACCTAGTGATGTATGTGGCCTTAAACTGCGCCTGATCAGAATCTATAATAATTACATTGCTAGATTTCTAAAAATAACACAGCCCTTCCTAACTTTACACAAAGAAGTATCAACAAATCACCTTTCACTGGAAAAGCGCTTTGAACATCATGATCAAAACAGAGTCACTGTTTTTCTTACTTTTAGCACTTCAAAAGCTTATCTGATTATCTGCCTTAGTTGTACTACTGCTTTGCTTCTGGCGCATTCCCCTACCGCGTTCATGATAATCTCCCCTACCCCTTCCGCGTCCGCGGTTAGCACCGCGATCAATGTTATGTCACCAATATTGTCAGCCGTTTTATTATCCTCAATATTCGCTCGCGAAACCAACTTACGGCTAGGATGGTTCCAGCACTTAACTGCTAAGTGCGCCTTGTCGCATATCCCGCACTTATCTGGTTTCTGTCCACTAACCCCCTCTTTACTCTTACTTAGATCGTTGGGCTTGAGCTGGGACACCCCTTTGACGCCTAGTGCTGCCTTCGACACACAGCTAAGGACGCCGCCTCTCGCCTCCACAAAGAGACCAGCTTCCCTAGCCATGTCAGATAGTCTTTCAAATCCCCTTACTTCAAATGAACATACAAATCTCTACTGCAACACTACAAAAACACGAAATCACAGACTGCGTCATATGATTTCACAACATTACCAAGGGATAACCACTCATCAAAATAACCCCAGTCTGCAACTGAACTGCATAAAAGTCTAACTCTTAACTGGTCTCTCGTAACGAAACGTTTCACCGAAACCTCTTTCAGTCATGTCAAAATTTATCAACACATCTCATTGAGCTTAACATAATCATTTGCATCTTCATTTGAAAGCCTATCATAAACTTCCAGAACACGTCCTTTTAACAATGCGCTAAGATTTATAGCCCACCGACCTGTTTCCCATTTATTCGCGGTCGCGTATTTCTCAAACCGCTTAGTGCAGCTATCCATCTTATCCTTTGCCTCGTCAAAGTAAGGCAACTGAGGATCCTTAGCTCGCGCTGCTCTTTCAGCCTGCACATGTGCGATTTCTATGTTTGACTGCAAACGCTCGCGCTCAAGCCTTAAGTTGAACTCTGCTAACTCCTTCTCATGAGCCAATTAGGCCATCTCTAAATCTCTTCCCTTTTCTACCTGCGCTTATCTAGCCAACTCCAATTCCCTATCCTGGCTTAATCTAGCCAATTCCTTTTTTTTTTTTTTCTTTTTCATACCTGTGCTTTTATAGCCAACCCCCAATTCCCTTTTCTTTTCGTTCCCTTACGCTCGCCATTTCCCTCCTTTCATTTTCCTGCTGCTCGATAACCCTATTCTGAAGTTCTTTCCCCTCATATCGTAAGCGGGTTACCTGCTCTAATAACTTGACCATTTTGAAGTGACGTATGATGACACGTCAGTCAAAATATAAATGGAAATTGCTATAAAAGTAGCAAACATTTTCACTAGTTAGATATATTGTGAACAAGATCAGATAAAATGTTGATCAAACAAGCTACTTAAGGTTTTTAAGCCATCTTAATTCATGACAAACTTATACAATAACTTCAAATGCGTTACGTACGTCATAAATTCACAGGAAGGTACGTTGTTTCAAATGATAATCACCACTGAAGCTACACCTCGCATATAAACACCAAGGTACTGATTAACGTCAGTAACCACGCTACTCTGACGTCGTTTTGACGTTAGACCTACGTGACGTCATGGACAAGAACAAAACTAAACAAGGGAAAATTTGATAAAAAGCACCAAGACAATGGATAGTTATCAGGAACACTCACGACAATCACTCAGCGATAACACTAGGCTGATCAGGGACACACGCGACAACCCATTCAGCGATAACACTAGGCTGACTTTAATAATTAGTAGGCCTAACTCATAACCGCCATCTGAGGAAAGGATAATAACCCCAATCTCAGTGTACCCTTCAGATTTAGTATGTATTGCTCTTCATTCAAGTTAAGAGCGCATTGACTCAGCACTTCATCATACATGTAGTTTTCACAAATTTTCGCCGCTACATGTACATACACAAGAAAAAATTAACTCTAAATATGACAACAACCACCAAAGTAAGTGAGCCCCTAGGATCCCTTAAGATATGCAATCTCTTACAGAGACCATCCAAATGCCGACACTAATGCCACATGACTTCCGGTGAGGAGGAAGTTGAACTCGCACACAGCCAAATTCAGCTTCACACACACCCAAAGGCAGCGTGCGTCAAGATAGACGAGGGTGGTGGTCTAAGCAAGAAAGTACAAGGTCCAAGTATACGTAAACATGCATGTATTTACAACAAAACGATATTCAAACAACTATTACAACAAAATTACAAAACAAACACACACTGTCACAGTTCAGTAATATGACGTCATCTAATTTCCTTGGCCCTTACGGAGCCCTTATTCGCGGTAATCGCTTAGAAGTACTTCTCAGATGGGCATTATACATGTAGATTTCTTCAAGGACATAATGAAGTCTGTTGTCGACGTAGGCAACATGCGTAAACAGCGTTAATATGTCATCTCAATTTGCATTTATTTCCTCTACCCGTTAGGGTGTGGGGTCACATAGCCGTCTAAAGCTGGCCCATTAGGGGTAGGCGATAAAGCCGATAGGCGATATAACCGTCTGAAAAAAATAGACATTTTATAATAATCTCCCCACCCCGCTGATGTGTGATGCCATTCCCGCGCAAATTGACGGTTGTATAGCGTTCATCTAATCACTAGCCACGCCTCATTGCACGGCCAACCTGCGTACATAGATCATTAGGAGTGTAGCAGCGAGCGTTATATCAACGGATATTCGACGTCAGCTAAGTTGACGTCACGACGTTGCAGTCGGATAAACGTGGGGTGGGGGCGATAAAGTCTCGTCAGTGCACCAAAATCTTACGACATTTAAGACATAAGCTTACCATATTTAAGACAAACCTTTACCGACACAAATTAATACGGAAACTTTTGAATTTTAAAATATTTAAATCATCTCTTTGAAATGCAAGTGCGCAAACTAAAAACGCGCTATCACAGTTATAATGTTTTCTAATGAAACACATGGCTATAAATGACAGTGGAAAAGTTTCATATCGTTTCCTATTTCTGCCCAGGGCACGGACTGCGCCCTCACATTAGAACCATGTCACTGAGTGAGTCCAAGTACCCACAATCTGCACACTCCAAGACAGAAACAGGAAAAACTAAGTGCATCAATGTAATATAATCACAGCGACGGGTCGCTCGAGGGTATTCTGATTCGAGTACACCGCCTCAATCGACGAGTGAAGGGTACTCAATCGTACTGACAACCAGCAGTATATGCTGGGTACTAATCACCTTGCCAACCAATGACGCATATAGGGTACAGTTTTGACAACCAGTGGCGAGTACAGTGTAACAGCTCCAGTCCTACATACTGGAGCGGCGAAAACAAGGTACACCCTCAAATTTCGCTTGGAACCACATGATCGTTAAAAACAGTGCATAAAACCGCACGAGACGTCTGATCAGAGCCTTTGACAATAAATTATAATTACATATATAAAATTTCTTAATAACCTTTCTTTGCATCTGATCAGAGACTTCAATGAAGGGCAAACATGTACAAAACCACCCATTACTGCATTATCCAATGCTGGGTCTGATAAAGACCCCCAAGCCAATAAAACGCCTAATAACGAGTGATGTGTGTGTCCTTAAACTGTGCCTGATCAGAATCTACATTAATTACATTGCTAACAATGGGTGCATGCATGCATGCGTGTGTGCATGTTCTGCGTGCGAGCTCATGAACAAATGCCGTCAAACACGGTATATAAATCGTCACGCGGTTTGTTACATGTGGATTTACGGCGTCTCACAAACCCCCATGCTGACAAGACGACCGTGGGTGATCCCTGACAGGTGAACGGGCAGTTGTGGGGTAAAGCACAAGAAAGATATTACTTGGAAGACAGTAACTATTTACAACAATACGAACACTAAACATTACATTTATTCGCCTCTATAATCGTTTCACGGCGCACGCCTCGAAAGCAAACTTACGTTTTGTGCTCGAGACGGCAACGTGAAAATTAAAGAAGCAAATGACAAAATAAACAAAAAAATAATAATAATGAAAAAAAAAAAAAAAAAAAAAAAAAAACCGCGACTGGCCAGATATAAGTCCACTGAGTTGATATGCGTCGACGCGCTGGTGTACTGAGAATTTAAATCATGTCAACATGACTATCACTGTAAACTTGACTAGCACTGCCAAGTATCACTGTCAACTAGACTATAAGTTGACTATCACTGTCAACTCGACTATCAACAACAACTTGGCTATTACCAGCAACTTGGTTATCCAGCAACTTGGCTATCACCAGCAACTTGGCTATCACCAGCAACTTGGCTATCACCAGCAACTTGTCGGTATCTTATGGGCACGACGCTCTGTGTAACGGTGCTGCCCGCCTCTGTAGGGCATCTGGACCGATGCGTCGTACCAGTAATTGCTATCGACCAGGGAGCAGCAGGTCACCACGCGTCATTGTGCCTGTAAATTACGATAATCGACCAAAATACAGTTTACGAAACGTATACGCTATAACATGATCTCTGCCCCGGAGAAGTCTGAATATGTTCATGCATTTATCGTTATTGTGCATGCTCCGACCAGACACACATGCCGATCAGTACATGCGACAAATAACCGCGCAGCAGAACTTAACTTGACTGTGCATCAAAATATCAGCACCCAGCGCTTGAAACAAGAATACTCAATGTTTATGCGTTAATATGTCATCTCAATTTGCATTTATTTCCTCCACTCATTAGGGTGTGGGGTCACATAGCTGTCTTAAGCTGGTCCATGAGGGGTAGGCTATTAAGCCGATAGGCGATATAACCGTCTGAAAATAATAAACATTTTTTTTTTATACTCTGTGCACACCTAAACTTCCTCCCTGATGTGCGATGCCATGCCCGCGCAAATTGAGAGTTGTGTTACATTCATCTAATCATTAGCCACCCCTCATTGCACGGCCAACCTGCGTACACAGATCATTAGGAGTAGTGCAAGCGAGCGTTATATCAACGGATATTCGACATCAGCTATGACATCCACGTTAAGTTGACGTCACGACGTTGCTGTCAGATACACGGGGGGATATAGCTTCGTCAGTGCACCAATATCTTACGACATTTATGACATAAGCTTACCACATTTAAGACAAACTTTTACAGACACAAATAAATACGGAAACTTTTAAAATCTAAAATATTGAAATCAACTCTTTGAACGCAAGTGCGCAAAATAAAAACGTGCTATCTGAGTTATGTTTTCGAATAAAACACATGGCTATAAATGACAGTGGAAAAAGTTTCATATCTATTCCTATTTCCGCCCAGGGCACGGACAGCGCCCTCACATTAGAACTCTGTCACTGAGTGAGGCCGAGTACCCACAATCTGCACACTCAAAAGCAGAAACAAGAAAAAATAAGTGAATCAACGTCATATAATCACAGCAACGGGTCGCTCGATGGTATTCAGATATGAATGCACTGCCTCAATCGACGAGTGAAGGGTACTCAATCGTACGGACAACCAGAAGAATAGCTGGGTACTCATCACCTTGCCAACCGATGACGAATAAAGGGTACACTTTTGAAAACCAATGGCGAGTACAGCGTAACAGCTCCAGTGCTACATACTGGACCGGCGAGCATAAGTTACACACTCAAATTTCGCTTGGAACAGCATAATCGTTAAAAACAGTGCATAAAGACGCACGTGACGTCTGATCAGAGGTTTTGACAATACATTATAATTACATTAATAAAATTTCTTTATAACCTTTCGTTGCATCTGATCAGAGACTTCAATGAAGGGCAAACATGTACAATTACATCAATACTGCATTATCCAATGCTGCGTCTCATCTAGACCATCAAGCCAATAAAACGTTTAATAACGGGTGATGTGTGTGACCTTAAACTGTGCCTGATCAGAATCTACATTAATTACATAGCTAACAATGCGTGCATGCATGCATGCGTGTGTGCATGTTCTGCGTGCGTACTCATGAACAAACGCCGTCTAACACGGCATATAAATCGTCACGCGGTTTGTTACATTAGGGTTTACGGCGTCTCACAAACCCCCGGCGTCTCACAAACCCCCGGCGTTTCACAAACCCCCATGCTGACAAGACGACCGTGGGTGATCTCTGACAGGTGAACGGGCAGCTGTGGGGTAAGACACAAGAAAGATATTACATGGAAGACATAAATTATTAACAGTAACTATTTACAACAATACAAACACTAAACATTACATTTATTCGCCTCTATAATCGTTCACGGCGCACGCCCCGAAAGCAAAACTACATTCTGTGCTCGAGACGGCGACGTGAAAATTATAGAAGCAAATGACAAAATAAACCAACAAAAATTAATAATAATAAAATAAAACACGACTGGCCAGATATAAGTTCACTTGAGTTGAACTGCGTCGACGCGCTGGTGTACTGAGAATTTAAATCATGTCAACATTACTATCACTGTAAACTTCATTAGCACTGTCAAGTATCACTGTCAACTTGACTATAAGTTGACTATTACTGTCAACTCGACTATCACTAACAACTTGGCTATTACCAGCAACTTGGTTATCACCAGCAACTTGTTATCTTATGGTCACGACGCTCTGTGTAACGGTGCTGCCCGCCTCTGCAGGGCATCTGGACCGATGCGTCGTACCAGTACCTGCTATCGACCAGGGAGCAGCAGGTCACCACGCGTCATTTTGCCTGCAAAATACGATAATCGACTAAAATACAGTTCACGAAACGTATACGCTATAATATGATCTCCGTCTCGGAGAAGTCTGAATATATTCATGCATTTACCGTTATTGCGCATGCGCCGACCAGACACACATGCCGATCAGTACATGCGACAAATAACCGCGCAGCAGAACTTCACTTGACTGTGCATCAAAATATCAGCACCCAGCGCTTAAATGTTTATGCTTCCTTTCTGAGCACTACAGAAATCAATTTATGCTCAATACAACTGAGCATAATACTCATCAAATTCGTGCTCACTACATTAGCACAGGTAAGAGGCAATTGAACAGACAAAACTTTGCGCAACCTGGTCACCCGCCAATTAGAGGAAAAATAATAAACTCCTTTTCATATCCTTATCCGCGACACGGCTCACAAATAGAGCTATTCACAAATTCATTACATTAACAACAGCTGGAAACTAAAAACAGTAAGATTTTTATCTAATCTAAAAATTATTTGTCAGTGTCTAATAGGGATCAAAACTGTTTGCTGTAAATTCTTTCCGTATTTGGTGGGCACAACGTCAGTACCACCTTCGCGACGCTGATGACGCAGCTGGCGCCATTCACGCCACTCCGGCCGTTATAACGTGTGGCGACCAACTATTCTCATTTATTATCACGTTCTTTACGTGTATATACATGTACAAACTGATTTCTTAAACAGAAACGGCATCATTACAAAATGAACTCTTAATTCGTCTTGAACAAAATTCTTTCTACACAACATAGACATGCTTGCAATATCAATTTATCACGGTTCATCATCACAGATAACCCGACAGGCTCTTGTCTAAGAGTTTGCCCTGATGATGAAGATATGGTTAAACCCGTCTTAATTTTACGTCCCCTCAACTCCTAATATCATATAAAGACGGGACCACGGTTTTCTAACCACAGACAGTCAAAAGTTATGGACCGAACAAATGACCCGTCGTTTAAAAATATATTCTACAAAAGGGGTTTATAAAAGCCTAAATGAATCTAGAATGAGCGAGTGTCCGAGTTTTACGTCTCATCATCATAAAGGGTCATACGGAGAGAGGACCTCGCTTTAAATACGCATTCGAATTCTAGAGAAGCCTCGGATCGATCCTGCGATCCCTAGCTGGCAAAGCGAGTAGCATAATCACTACACAACAGAGGCTTCCAGTGAATCCAGAATAGGCTTCAGAAAGTTTAGGTGTACTAGAAAACGTCTCAAAAACCTACAAGCATGTTGTTACAAGAAATATTACTAAACAGATTTAACAAACCGTCAAAGATTCTTCGTATGGCTCGTCACAATGCTGTAAATTTTCACAATTGATCTGCTGCTGGTATAATGTTCATTTTTAGGGTATTTATATCTATGAATACTGCAGGAAAATCATTATGATGCATACCCGTGCTAGCTCGCTAAAATTGTGACAAGTAAAGATACTATCCACAATCATAGCCATATAACAAATTTCAATAGATCATTGATTTACGTTAAAATTGCATTTCCCATAGGGAAAAATGATGAAACTTCCCTGCAGATCAATGGCATAACTCCTGTCAGTACGAACACCCACAACATTGTGACTGGCATGAAATATATATATATATATATATATATATATATATATATATATATATGTTATATATGTTGCACAATTTGGCGGTTGGCGACGTTTTAGGCAAACTATTTTGAAACCAGCCTTATAGCGGATAACTGTCAACAAACCACTCATGCATACATCGTATGATAGAAGCACTTTTTCTGCGGGAAGCGTCATATTTTGCCTCAAACAAACAAACAAAACAAATTTCACCTAAAATATTTCAGTCGCGCTGCCTTGCCATATAGCTAATAAAACGAGTATATTCCACAGAGAATTTATGTACCCCGCCTTGTTTTCATTTGTGTTGTTAAAAAATACGTAAGTTAACCAGGCAACCATTTAGATCGGTATTAAACTGTAGGAGGAGTTGCACTCACAAGGTACCTACTATGAATTTGGAACCATTGCAAAAAAGCCTAAGTTAAAAATGTGAAAAAAGTGCAAACAAATAATTAAAGAATTCTAAAGAAAACATATGCACAACTTCAAACCATGATAAAGACACTTGCATAATTTCAGAAGGATTGGTATAAAACTGCAGGAGGAGTTGCGCGCACAAGGTACCTACTACATTAAACTCTTTCACAGAATTGATGCATGAAAAGTCTAAGTTAACGTGAACAGTGAAAAAAGTTAATTAAAGGATTCTGAAAAAAAGCATATGATAAAGACACCTGTAAAATTTCAGAAAGATCGGTATAAGACTGTAGGAGGAGTTGAGCACACAAGGTACCTACTATGAATTCGGAACCATGCAAAAAAGTCTTAAGTTAAAAATGTGAAAAAAGTGAAAAAAAAATTCAAGGATTCTGAAAAAGCACATGCACACCTTCAAACCATGATAAAGACATCTGTAAAATTTCGGAAAGATCGGTTTAAAACTGTAGGAGTTGCGCTCACAAGGTACCTACTAAAAGCTCGGAACTCAGCACCACGCATCACGCACCACGGAAAGCCGAATACTATGTCCCCTCGCTTTTCTTCGAAACGGCGGGGGACAATAATTTATATGTGCATCAGCACCAGAAAGGTTTCCGATTCCATCTCGTAACACGGTTATCTGCCCCTGCAATGAACGGTACAGAAATTGTAACGCAATTATCTACCCTTTCAATGACCGGTGAGCTATGGAAGCAGCCGATCCAGCGCTTAGACCCATTTCTCACCTACACAACACAACGAGCCATCCTTGTATGCTGTACAGGGAGAAAATGACAATATTAACACGAGAAGAGCATTACATGAAAGAGAAGCGCTGTATCTAGAAAAACACACAAAAAACAGAGATAATAAAAATATTTTACTCACTGCTGACCTTGCAACTTTGCCTAGGGTAATGTTCTGTCCAGTAGACGCCGTGCAAAGGTCCGTAACTTTTTAGGGATTTGTCAGGCCAAGTAATTCGATCATGCGATGGCCATACAACGTTGACTCACATAAAAAACGATTTGCATGATCGACCTGTCGCCTGTATGGAATATTGCACAGGCCAATAAGCGAATATCAAGAGCTTCGACTTCATTCAAAGGGTTGGAAAATGCAACCTTTTGACTAAATCTGATATGACAGGGGATAAAATAACATGTTACGGGCATGTATGAAACTGCCCATAAAAGCAAATAAATTTACTGTTATTAGGAAAAATATGAGCAGGCCATTATACTGACAGAGCATATCAACCGTTGCATATACAATCTAGAAACGTGTCAACAAGTCGTATATGCGCATTTGAACTGTTCTGAGCCATCTTAGCATTTATATGCCTGTAAGTTTGGAGTTTATGAACGAAACGCCTTGTCGTGACACTAAAATACAAGTACATGTGTATTCTTGCACGGGCATTAAAACCCAAAGCCGCTGGTTAGTAAAATAAAAAAAAACTACATGAAAACATGTGAAAATTCTCCGATAAGCAGACGAAGCCGAAAATTTACATCACCAGAATAAGTCCGTGTAATAAACACCCCCGGAACCGGTTTTTTCTGATCAATGATCAATACATAGGTTGTGGGTACTCGTTAGAACCGCCTAAATGCGGCGGCTCAAATGAGCACCTACATCTTATGTTTTCAAGAATAAGTGAGAAAAAAAAAATACTACAAATTTTCATTCAATAACTTCAGTTTTGGAGAAATGAAAGAATACACTTTATCGTCCGAGAATGTCATAACGTCGTGTAATAGATTCGAAAAGCCACTAGTTGATTAAATATGCAAATTAGTTAGATACGCCCCGTAACGTTACTTGTACGGCATCCTTAACGATGTAGCGTTTACTAATGGCGAATATTGACATTTTTATCGATCGACAGTGAACACGATCCGTTTCAAATTGAATCTTGCATTCGTGCTCATGTATTATTGAATAATGTAAACGCATTGAAGAAAAGTGAAAAATTGCTCGACAAAGCCTCGCATTTTTTCACTTTTCCTCAACTCGTTTAATAAATCCAATTATACACGAACACTCATATAACTCAAGTAGGATCCTACATATGACGCACGGATGTTATCGTAATAACAAATACCTCACACCCTCCAGCCAAGACATCAAAGGGAAAGAAATCCATCCCGAAAACACGCCTTTAAAAATACGACCCCCTTAAACCACTCTTTTATACAGTAAAACTGGGGTTTGCAGGGGTATACATTACTTTCCTTTTTGGTATTACGTTGGTAAGTAAATTTACAATATATTTGTATAGGCGTGTGTTCGTAATGCCCAGTATAAATCAAGTTAAATCATCCTTAAAACGTCATAAGCACAAAGATAAAAAAAGGCAGTTACTCTCCCACAAATTGCCACATGGCTATCAAAAATAAAGAGATTTTTTTTTTGTTTTGCTTTTAAGGCCCTTTCAAGATTATTTCACACATATCGAGCCGATCGTTAATCAGAGGTGGGCGAAAACCGGAGTACCCGGAGAAAAACCACCTGACCTGCCGTTGCAGAACTTGGGGTCTCACTCAAAAATAAAGAGATAGCAGTACATGGTACATGCGAAGACGAGGTATGACAATAATAAACCGCACCAGAAAGTAGGTAAAAAAGCTCTGCTTAACGAAAACACGCCTATTTAAATTCATTGCAAAGTTCACCGCAGACAAACAATTTTCAGATGACAAATTCTGATTTTTTTTCCAAATTCCTCTCAAAAAATAGATTGGGATACACGTTAGAACCACCTCATCGAGAAGTAGGTAAAAAAAAGCTCTGCTTAACGATAACACGCCTATATAATTTGAGCCCCGTCAAGCGATTTTGGTACTTATAGCCTATGCGAGCAGCGAAGGTTCAGGCGAGCCTGCGCATCCGCGCAGTCTCGCCAGAACCTTCGCTGCTCGCTCATACAAGCAGTGAACCAAGAGGAACCTTCAGACAGAAAGCCATATCCCTGGCCCCTCTGAATGGCTGGACATGCGCAGTTAAAATTTGTCATGACGGAATGCTCGAAGACACAAATTCGCTTGGCGGGGCTCATTTCATTGCTAAGTTCACCGCAGACAAACAATTTTCAGATGACAAATTCTGATTTTTTTTTCCAAATTCCTCTCAAAACAAAGATTGGGGTACACGTTAGAACCACCTCATCGAGGCGGTTCTAATGGGTATAAACAATCTATATTTCAGAGCAGAAATAAGAAAAATAAAGTTTACCCATGTAAACCCCAGTTTTACAATATAAAAGTAGGGTTCAAGGCGGTCAGAAGTATTTAAGCGCGTGTTCGTGATGGGGGGCTAAAATAGATTTGACGTGACCACAATCCATCAATTTATAAGCTAAAGTGACCAAATGGGTAAGATTATTAGGGGTTAAGAGCGGTGACCGGTCACATGTTAGACGAAATGTCAGTTGGTTTTTCTCCGGATACTCCAGTTTTCGCCCACCTCGAAATCAGGGGCTAATTATCTTGAAAGTGCCGTAAAACAAAAACAGTTATGCCTTTCAAAATATCCTGTCTCTAACATGTCTAAATGTATCAATTATGAAAGCATTCGCTACAACTGTTTTACGATGCTCTAAAATTATTATTAAAATATCCCATTTTCTAAAATATATATAAACAAAAACATTTAGAGTAAGAAGTGCCAGATGGGCCTTATTAACGATCAACTGCTTCTAAACAAAATCTAATTTTATGACAGCATCGTAAACAATTGTACCCGGGGACTGGGACGAGGACCCTGCTTTCGTAGTCCCCACGGACCGGATGCAGGCTGGAAACAGACATGCTGGTGCATTGGCAACTGAGAGCAGTTGTTGGCAACAGAGGGCTGTTGCAATGGCTAAGCAGACTGGTATTAGCCATAAAACTCAGCAGGCACTCAGCGTTAAAATGACGTCCTATCAACATCGATGCGATGAGATGACATCACTCCAACGTTGATACGTCATTTTAACGTTGTGTGTCCACTGGGGACAGACAAATTCCTTGATGGTGTTCCAGTTTCCAATTCTGACCTCAGATCCCTGACGTGAAGAAAGACCGTCACCAGTAAAGAGAACCCATTTGTAACTATGACACAGGAATTACTACATTACCTCAAGTAGAACTTCACTGCGAGCTTCGGCGAAAAAGGTAATTAGGAAGTCGCATGCAAGGAAGTGCCCAGCCTCTTTGCAGACATGCACATCTGCAGAAAGCCAGAATGCCTCTGGCTGGTAAGGAGACAAAAGTAGTCGGCCCCACCGGAGTCCAACAATTGGTTTTCTTTTGGTCCAGCAGTTATTGTTTAATGCTGTCCAGTCGTCATTGTTGTTTCATCTCTACTGGTTTAATTTAATGTTCTCGGGAATGTTGCACTGGTGAGTTACATAGCCTTCATGCGGACTGAACAAATTGTCTAAACCACGATTGTGGCTATGTAAAATAAATAATTCTAACATGACGTTAACGTTTTTCCCATTGAACCCAGTGGAAACATCAGCGTTTGCAAATATGCGATAATTCACGTCGTCAACGTGGTGCGTGCAATTTGGCGTCATCGTGACGTTGCATGTAAACATTTCCTTCTGTCGACATCCGCTGCAAAATAGTCCCCAAGATAACGCTTTGTTACTGCTGTATTTCAGTTTAGCATCATGTTAGAATCGAAATAATTTCCACGCACCCGGTGTGTTATCGTGATTAATACACGGTGTTGTCGGGCAGATGCGAATATTAATTCACTCCGGCTTCGCCGTCGTGAATTAATATTTCGCAATCTGCCCTCCAACACCGTGTGTTAATCACGATAACACACGGTACGTGGAGATTATTTCTTAAATAAAACAATTACTGACCTTAGCAAAGCAGTTTTTATTTTGTGTTTTATTTTTGTTATAGTTCGTCTTTGCATACTTGTATATTTGTATTGCAAACTTGTATATTTGTATTGCAAACTTGTATATTTGTATTGCTTATGACTCGTCTTAACTTCTGACTAAAACAAATAACCAACTGACGCGCATAATCGACGTGACATTATGATAACCCACCCGTGCGGCATAGTGCATTTTTCACATCTCCAAAATGGCTACTTTTCTGATGAAAATCTGAGATATTTTTCTTATTTATACTGCAAACATAGGTTGTGGGTGCTCGTTAGAACCGCCTCATTGAGGCGGTTCTAACGAGTACCCACAACCTATGTCTTGGAGCAGAAATAAGGAAAATAGTGTAAACCCCCTTAAACCCCAGTTTTCTCTATATAGAGTGGGGTTTAGGGGGGTGTTCATTTCACGGACTTGTTCACGTGATGATAGTTGAAAAAAAGGCGTTGTGGAAATAATAATTCGATATTTTCTGACATTACCCGAGGACTGTGTGTGACAGCATTTGTTTGTTTGATTTGAGGTTTAACGTCCCCGTCAACACTATTTAGGTCATTTTAAAGGGACTGTTACACGACACAGAGATGAAATGACATCTCAGCTGTGTGTGACAGCTTATTAGATTTATACACGAATGTCTTAATTACAAATGCAATTGTTGACGTTTGCAGAACACGACGTTTCTCTCAAATAAGATACATTCATAACAAGCAATTTGTTGCAGAGTGGATTTTTGTTGAAACACGCGATCATTCGTCACCATTGGATCAAACTGTCGGTAACGTAACCTAACTGATCCGATCAATACAAAATTATTGTATGAGCTGAACACTGTAGAAACTGTCCACATCACGGTAACTGACCACGTGACATACCTCTACTTGACGATACTGCACGGCGTTGTTAACGACAAGATAAATATTCCGATAGATTCGGAATTTGAAATATTTGAATTTTGGCTAGCCTTTCGTCCATTTTGCGGTAAAGTAACTGTCCTTTTCACTTGTGACTTTTTCATTATGATGAAGTTATTTTAAGTTTGTATTTCTTTCTCTTTGGTGCATTTGATGGGAGATGTGAGGTAATTCCATTACGATAACACACCCGTGCGACATAACGCTTTTTTCACATCTCCAAATATGTCCTATTTTTGTTATTTGTACTTCAAACATAGGTTGTGGGTGCTCGAGAGAATCGCAGCATTGAGGCGGTTCTAACGAGTACCCACAACCAATGTCTTGGAGCAGAAATAGGAAAAATAATGTCTACTACCGTAAACCCAGGTTTTCTCTGCATAAAGTTGGGTTTAGGGGTGTTCAATTTTAGGATTTGCTCACGCGATGCTATCTATTCCTCATCACTGCCACCATTTCTATATGGTTACAAAGGACACAAGTATTATTAAACACGAAATCCGCAGATGGCTATGTTGTGCCTTATGGACTTGAACGTTATTGTGAGTGTTGTCGCAGATGTTGACCGCTTGATAAACGAACGGTGGGAAACTGAACGCCTATATAATGCCATGCTTAAAATAAATTCTACAAAATTAGCCATCACGTAAACACGCCTTTAAATATTTGACCCCCTTGAACCCCTCGTTTGCATAGTAAAACTGGGATTTGTATGGGTAAACCTTATTTTTCTAATACCTGCTCTAAAATATAGATTGTGGGTACTCGTTAGAACCGCCTCGATGAGGCGGTTCTAACGAATGTCCAAAACCTATATTTTGATCAATAATAAGAAAAATATCACAATTTTTCATGTTAAAATTTTCTTTTTTCGGCGATAAAGGTAACAATGTATTTGTATAGGCGTGTTTTCGTAATGCGAAGCAAAATTCACAGAGCCTGAAATGCAAAGTTGAAGTAAGCAAAAATAGCAGCTTGTAAATAGAGGATCTTTCACCAGTGGCCATTTCGTATGATATTTATGAAACGAGCCTTTGGTAAATTTCATAAATTTCATATGAAATGAACACGAATGCAAGATTATGTTTATCATATGACCAATTTAAAAAAGGATTTTATCCCCTTTGAGTTCGACATTTTGTTTTCCCCAAAAATGCATTGTTGACATGGGCGTCGTCATGACGTTACTTAATCCCGCCAAAGTTTTATTGAATGTGTGGTCATACGATATTTAGTATAGGACGTTAACCACTGCTTATCAACGACGTCATGTAATAAAGTAATGTATTAGTTAGAACAAGAATTCCAATCACGAAAACACGCATATAATTTTGACCCCTTGAATCCCCACTTTTTATAGTTAAACTGGGGTATACAAGGGTATACAATTTTTATGTTTCTCTTATTTCTGCTAAAAGTATAAATTGTGGATACTTGTATAACAGTCTCGTCGAGGCGTTTTTAAAGATTACCCACAATATATGATTTTTTTGCGTGTTTTTGTGGGCAGAAATATGAACACTTTCAGAATCTTTATCTGAAGGTTATGTCCTGTCTGTATGGACTTGGACTGTTGGCGCAAATGCTTAATTTTGTGTTTGTTTGTTTAGGAGTTTAACGGCCCAATCAACACTGATCGGGCCGTTAAATACCAATACAAACAACAAGACAGATTGTGGGGACTCGTTAGAATCGCCACGGCGAGCTGGTTCTTACTAGTAACTACAATGCTTTTGAAGTGGTTCTTAAGAGCAATCACAATCTATGCTTTTGAGCAGAAATGAGAAATAATGAATGCCCCTAGGCCTGTAAACCCATTTATACATTATATAAATTTGGGGCTTTAATGGGTCAAAATTATATAGGCGTGTTTCCGTGACAGATTAAAGCAGGATCAACAGAAATTTTAAGCAAAAGTAAAATATAGAGTCTGAAAGGCTAAGCTGAATTTAGTGAACGTAACAACCCGTAAAACAAAGCATTAAGAACAAGAATTCCAGCGAAGAATATGTCTCGCTTGTATGCACTTCAACCTAAAGATGAACAATAAGGTTATAGCAAAGGTGAGGGCTTGGCGAACAAACATATGGATGAACTAAAGGATGGAAAGCATTTGCAACACATATTTATGAATGACAAAACAATTACATTTAAATGACAAAACAAATACATATAAATGACATACAATAAATACATATAAATGACATTCCAATTACCGGCAAATATGCATATACATAAAGATGAAACATTCAAAACGAAGCAACCTTGGATATAACTAAAACAAGGCAAACAAAATAAAAGGTCAATTTAACACCGACTGACGAAAAGAACATAAACATGACAAATCAGCTCAATGAAGACCTCGTCACAAACAAACGTCCGAAATACCAACATAAGAAAGACAATCAAAATACACACACATCTAAGACCTACTGAAGCGAAACCGACCTTTAAAAGACCAACGCAAGCAGCAAAACCACTTGAAACATGCCTGGTAAACCAACCAACAAACAAAACACCAAATAGCCAATGGAAGAGTCCAACAGCGGTAACCTCTAAAAACAAACTCAAAAAGCCAATGAAGCAAACTTATCACGTTAAGAAACACAAACAGAAGAAATGACCACATAAGGCAAATAAACTGTGTTATTCAAGTAAGCACCACAACCCACGCCCCTAAAAAAAAAGATGAAGATACGACTAAATTAGGATTCAGAAATTCAGCAATCACCACAAAGGCAAACACAAAACGAACCGATAAAAAGACAAAATAATAACACACGTGACAAAAAAAAAAACAAACAAAAAAAACACAGACCAACTCAACAATGAACACAACGACAAATATAAAAAGAGCCAAAAATGACCAAATAATAACACAACTAACCCAAAGTAGTCAGGAGAACAGCTCGCCAATTGGGGGAATAAGTAAGATTGCGAGCTTGTACCTCATAGCTATTGCAACGAAGTGTCTTTTAGATATGATTATATGCCTATGGCGCACACTAGGGTAGTCTGAAAACAAAAGAAAACTAATCAGAGGGAATGAAGTCCAAAACTAACAAAACAAAATGAGCATGTTTTTGTATCTGAAACGCTATTCTGACCGCATTAACAATATAACGGGCGTATAAAAACTTTCGAACCCCGCAATTTACAGGTTCGTGATGTTCAACCCGGTTATAGAACATACTTACCTCTTTTGGCAAGACCAGACCATCTCTAAGTTTTTAAAATCCCTGGAGCAGTGGGTGCTAGATGATAGAAAACAAGAGATCGGAAAGAACGGATAAAAGCAAAACCAGCAGAACAGAGGCAATAATGAGACATGGAGTTCATCGGGGAAGCTAACATGCATCACATATCTTAGTGAAAAATTATATTCTTGAAAGGTCATAACACTTTAATTAGACATAACCTATCAGCATATATACTGGACTGAAACAAAACAAATACATGTACATCCAACTGTGCTGAGCCTCCCGTGCCATTAGAGGCTTTTTCAACAAACCATTGGAAGTCAAGCAGTTGTAAAGGGGAAATTTATATTCTTGAAGGACAGAGCACTCAACACTAGTGCAGCACAAAAAATGAAAAACAAAATCCTACCCTCCATACGCAGGGCCCCGCAACGAACCATGGCGCACGTTGTACAACACGGTACCCCCACCATGAAACAGGTTGTACTGGTTGCATGACACTTACCAGCAGCAAGCCAGGACCTTACAGATGGCATTACAAAAGACGGCTAGCCTATGTACAGGTATTTCCTTGTTCCGGAAAGATTAAAATAAAAAAAAACAGACATAGCCCACTGGCATATGTACAGTACTGCATTACACAAAAATAAAACACAAAACCCTCCGTTCGCAGCGCATATGTCACGGCAGCCTTCTTCAAAACAAAGGAAGGTCAGCCGTGTATAGGATAAATGTATAGTTTTGACTGGCCGTTGCACTCAAATCAGATATAAACTACGAGCTTACGTACAAAAAACTCTCATTCATTCATAGCACCCCATGTCATAGGAACCCTCTTCAACATACCATTGGAAACCTAGTCTTTTTACAGAGAAATTTATATTCTTGAAGGGCCTTAGCTCTCAAATCAAACAATCAACCAGCATATTGACAGGGCAGCAGCACAAAAACGCGGATCCATGCGCAGCGCCCCATGACATTGGAACCTTCTTCAACATACCATGAAAATTCTAGGCTGTGTACATGAAATGCCATAGTACTCAAGCAGATGTCACCTACCTTATCTACAATACCACAGCAAAAGAAAAAGTCTACCCTTCGTGCGCAGTGTTCCGCACCACGCCAAGGCGCACGTTGTACAATGCGAAACCATCCACCAGGATACAAGTTGTACTGGTTCTGCATGGCTGTTCCCAAGTAGCAAGCCATGTGCAGCGCCCCGCACCTTGGGCGCCTTCTTCAACATAAAGGAGGAAGGCTAGCTTTTGTATATGTGAAATTTATATTCCTGAAGGGCCGTGGCAATTATAACCTTCCAGCATATGTATAGACTGTAGCACCTAAAATAACATACGTGGACAGAGCCCCATGCCTTGGAAGCCTTCTTCAACAGTCTAGCCTTTGTACAGGGGAAATTTATATTCTTGAAGGGCTATAGCCCTGAAAGCATTTGTGACCTACCAGCGTGTGTGTACAGGGCTGAACCGCCTAAAACACATATCCGTACGCAGCGCCTTGTGCCAAAGGAACATTATTCAAGATACCATGGAAAGTCTAGCCTTTGTTCAGGAGAAAATTACATGCTTGGAGGGCCTTAGCTCTCAGATCAGGGGTAACCTAGCAGCAAATGTACACCGTGTGCAGCGCCTCTCTCCATTGGAGCCATTTTCAAGGTAACATAGGAAGGCTAGCCTTTGTAGCGGGTTGGGGGGATTTATATTTTTGAAGAGCCATGACTTTCAATTTGACATAACCTAAGAGAATATTAACAAATAAACCCATTCATGCACAGTGCCCCATGCCACAGGTTTCTTCATCATACAACCTGAAGTCTAGCCCTTAAATAGGAGTAATCAATATCCATGGAGGGTGCACGCAAGTCAGATGTTATCTACCAGCAAATGTAAAGTAAATGCAACTGTGCGAAGGGTACCATGCCAAGGGAGCCTTCTTCAACGTACAATTGGAAGTGTAGCCACTGTTCAAGGGAACTTTGTATTCTTGAAAGGTCATAGCACATAAATCATATGTAACCTACCAGCTAATAGTGTAGAGTACTGCAGCACAAAACAAAAAAAATCCACCCTTCTCTTTTATACCATAGGAAGGCTAGCCTTTGACAAGGGACATTTATGTTCTTGTAGGGACATAGTACCCATATTAGACTAGACCTACCAGCATGTGTAAAGTACTGCAGTTCAAAAAATATAAAAATCCAAACGACTGTACGCAGTACCCCGTGTCATGGGAGACTTCTTCAACATATCCTAGGAGGCCTAGCATTTGTATGGGAGACATTTTATATTCTTGAAGGGCTATGGTACCCATATCAGACATATCGCCAAATGCACAGGGCTGCATCAAAAACAATATCCGTACGCGGGGTCCTGTGCAATGGGGGCCTTTTTCAATATACCATGGAATGTCGAGACTTTGTTCAAAGTGAATTTATATTCTTTGGGGGCAAAAGTACTCAAATCAGACGTAACCAACCAGATTATGTTCACTTAGGCCAGTATGACAATTCATCTTATGACATTCCATTCCGTTATCTTATCATTTTCTTGATTAGTATGTTATTTACCTTATTATACACTTCACTACATCACCTTTTCGTATTTTGTAGTGCTTCCTTGTTTACTTTGCCATTATCATATGTCTGTTTATTGCTGTAATGAAGTTCTATTAGGGGAGGGCCGTAACTAGTCTTGGTAGAACTTATGGCCCGATCCTATTGCTTGTTTGGAGGATGCAATAAAATAAGTTTAAACTAGATTATACTTAGTACTTAAGCACAAAATGAAAAAGAAAATCCATCTTCCGTTTGCAGCGCCGCGAACTGGCCATGGCACACGCTGCACAACGTGACACCACCCACCGTGATACAGATTGTATTAGTTCCTCATGGTCTAGCCTGACCTGAAATAGAAGTGGAGGCAATGATCTGAAAAGCTGGAAACAGTACAAAGCGACGGTGTCCTTTGTACAGGGGAAATCTATATTCTTAACCTACCAGCAAGTGCATAGTACTGCAGTATACATAACATCACCCTCCTTGCGCAGCGCCCCGCGTCATTGGACGATTCTTCAACACAAGAAGGCTAGCCTTTTTTAAGAGGAAATATATGTTTTGAGGGCCGTGGCGCTCAAACCAGACATGTTATACCCGCATGTGTACAGGGCTGCAACACAAGAAAAACACACATCCTTGCGCAGTGACCCGTGCCATTGAGTTATATTTTCTTCAATGGCGATAACAATCATATACCAACTATCCATATGTACAGCACTATTGCAAAAAAGAGTATACAATTCTTATATGGGTGTGAGGGGTGGATGGACAAAACCGTCCCGAGGGTCACTGTCTGGCATCACGAGGCTTGCCGAGTGATGCCGGAAAGTAATCCCGAGGGACAGATTTATTAATCCAACTCTCACACCCATATACGATTCTTTTTCTTGCATACCTCCCATTTCTTTGCGAGATTTTTAAAGCTGCAGTCACATCGGTTACCGACGTCCGCCATATTGTGATGGCACTGCAGGAATGTTTAGTGACGTCACATAACGTGATGTGACTACAACGACGGTGCATATGAGGTCGTATTCAACCAGTGCATTTATCAAACATGCCAGAATATTCGATTTTGAGTAAGAACATCAGGGTTAGAACAGAATTTCTATCCCAAGCTAAAACTATTGATTTCCTGATGTGCTATGCAAGAAAAAAATCATCCATCCGTTTGTAACATCCCGCGTCATTGGGAGGATTCTTCAACATAACATATAAAGGCTGTGTCTGCAATTGGGGAAATTTATATTCTTGAAGGTCAATTACACTGAAATCAGACATAACCCACCAGCATATGTACAACGCTGCAGCACAAAAAATAGCAACCATCCGTGCGCTGCGACCCGTGCCATGAGTCTTCAACATACCGATTGAAGTCTAGCGTTTGTGCAGGGACAGTTTACAGTCTTGAAGGGCAATAGCACCTAAATGCCGATCTTTGTAGCTCTGTAGAACTGAAACTTGCTTGACATAATCTCTTATTGCCATTGAACTCTCAGCATGCCAGTGGTATGGAATAACAGCTGGCTATCAGGTCAAGTACATGTATAAATAACTGACCTATGCTTGTGCTGGAAAATGCCAGCAGTAAAATCATGTGTCTGTATATTGCTGTAATGAAGTTCTATTGGGGATGACCGTAACTAATGTTGGTAGAACTTGTGGCCCGACCTTATTGCTTGTTTGGATGATGCAATGAAATATGTTTAAGACAGATTATGTTCAGAACTTAAGCACAAAAAAGAAAAAGAAAATCCACCTTCCGTGTGCAGCGCCGCGCACCTGGCCATGGCACACGTTGCTCAACGTGACACCACCCACCATGATACAGGCTGTATTAGTTCCTCATGGTCTAGCCTGACCTGAAATAGAAGTGGAGACAATGATTTGAAAAGCTGGAAACAGTTGTTCAAAGCAACAGTGTCCTTTGTACAGGAGAAATCTATATTCTTAACTTACCAGCAAGTGCATAGTACTGCAACATACATAACCAACCCTCCTTGCGCATAGCCCCGCGTCTTTGGACGATTCTTCAACATAAAAAGGGTAGCCTGTTTTTAGGGGAAATATATATTTTGAGGGCCATGACGCTCGAATCAGGCATGTTAGTTATACCAGCATGTGTACAGGGCTGCAGCACAAGAAATACACCCATCCATGGGCAATGACTGGTGCCATTGAGTTATATTCTTCAATGGCGATAGCACTCATATATTAACTATCAGCTAAAGTACAGTACTGCAACATAAAAATAATACAAAAACACACCCTCCGTGCATAGTACTCCGCAGTGCCCAGTAGCAATTTGGCGGACGTTGGTAACCGAAGTGACAGCAGCATCAAAATCAGGGCTAAGAATTGGACGGTATGCAAGAAAAGACTCCTATATTGGTGTGAGGGGTGGATAGAAAAAATCCGTCCCTCGGGATCACTGTTCGGCATCACTCGGCAAGCCTTGTGATGCCGGACAGTGACCCTTGGGATGGATTTTTCCATCCACCCCATCTTACTTATATGAGATTCTTATTTTCTTGAAGAACCTTAGTACTCAAACCATACATATCCTTCTAACATATATACAGTACTATTGCACAAAAAAGAGTATACAACTCGTATATGGGAGTGAGGGGCGGATGGACAAATCCGTCCCGAGGGTCACTGTCTGGCATCACGAGTTTTGCCGAGTGATGCCGGACAGTGATCCCGAGGGACAGATTTATTTATCCACCTCCCACACCAATATACGATTCTTTTTCTTGCACACCTTCCATTTCTTTGCGCGATTTTTTAATGCTGCAGTCACTTCGGTTTCCGACGTCCGCCGTTTTTTGATGGCATTGCAGGAATGTTTAGGGACGTCACATAAAGTGCTGTGACTACAAACTTAACGGCGGTGCATATGAGGTCGTATTCAACCAGTGCATTTATCAAACACGCCAGAATATTCGATTTTGAGTAAGAACATCAGGATTAAAACAGAATTTCTATCCCAAGCTAAAACAATTGATTTCCTGATCTGCTATGCAAGAAAAAAAAGATCCATCAGTTTGTAGCATCCCGCTTCATTGGGAGCATTCTTCAACATAACATAGGAAGGCTGCGTCTGAAATAGGGGGAAATTATATTAGGTCAATGACCATCAAATCAAACATAACCCACCAGCATATGTACAACGCTGCAGCACAAAAATAGCAACAATCCGTGCTCTGCGACCCGTGCCATGAGAGTCTTCAACATACCAATGGAAGTCTAGCGTTTGGGCAGGGAAAATTTACATTCGTGAAGGGCAATAACATTTAAAGGCCGATCTTGGTAGCACTGTAGAACTGAAACTTGATTGACATAATCTTTTATTGCCATTGAACTCTCAGCATGTTAGTGGTATGGAATAACTGCTGGCTATCAGGTCAAGTACATGTATAGATAACTGAACTATGCTTGTGCTGGAAAAAGCCAGTAGTAAAATCATGTGTCTGTATATTACTGTAATGAAGTTCTATTGGGGAAGACCGTAACTAATGTTGGTAGAACTTGTGGCCCGACCTTATTGCTTGTTTGGATGATGCAATAAAATATGTTCCAGATTATATTCAGAACTTAAGCACAAAAAAAGAAAATCCACCTTCCGTGTGCAGCTCCGCGCACCTGGCCATGGCACACGTTGCTCAACGTGACACAACCCACCATGATACAGGTTGTATTAGTTCCTCGTGGTCTAGCCTGACCTGAAATAGAAGTGGAGGCAATGATTTGAAAAGCTGGAAACAGCACAAAGCAACGGTGTCCTTTGTACAGGAGAAATCTATATTCTTAAGCTACCAGCATGTGCATAGTACTGCAGCATACATTATCCAATCTCCTTGCGCAGCGCCCCGCGTCATTGGACGATTCTTCAACATAAGAAGGCTAGCCTTTTTTAGATGAAATATATATTTTGAGGGCCGTGACGCTCAAATCAGACATGTTATACTCGCATGTGTACAGGGCTGCAGCACAAGAAAAGAACCCATCCTTGCGCAGTGACCCGTGCCACTGAGTTAAATTCTTCAATGGCGATAGCACTCATATATCAACTATCAGCTAAAGTACAGTACTGCAACACAAAAACAAAACAAAAACACCCTCCGTGCACTGTACTCCGCAGTGCGCCATGGCGCTCCTTGTACAACGTGACACCCCCCAACATGATATAGGTTGGACTGATTCTGCATGGCTCTTGCCCAGTAGCAAGACAAGTCAAATCTAAACAAACCGTACAAGCTGGAACCCTTCTTCAACATAACTTAGCAAGGCCACCCTTGGCACAGGAGAAATTCATATTCTTGCAAGCCAGACAAAGAAATCCGTGTTTGACCCCGGGATAGAAATTTATGTTCTGACCCTGGTGTTCCGACCCAAAATCGAATATAATCGCGTCTTTGATAAATGCACTGGTTGATTGCGACCTCGTATGTGCCGCCGTTAAGGTTGATGTCACAACACGTTACGTGACGTCACTAAGCATGCCTGCAGTGTCAACACAATATGGCGGACGTTGGTAACCGAAGTAAAAGCAGCATTAAATTCAGCGCTAAGAATTGGATGGTATGCAAGAAAAAGACTCCTATATGGTTGTGTTATATGGGCTACATGATGCTTCCACGCAGAGCTGAATCCGGCCCGCACACTAGCACTGATAAACCGCTGAGAGGATCTAAGCCTGTCCAGGAACCGCGGTGCGAGGCTAATGCTAATAAACCCTATTGGTTTCATTGGGCGACAGGGCTTGAGATGTCATTTCATATCAATATCGGGTAAAAGTCCCACAAAATTGGAAGCAACGTCTCAAAAAGGACCTTTACAGTGTTGACGGGGGACGTTAAACCTCTAATCAACCAACCAACCAACCTATATGGTTGTGAGGGGTGGATAGAAAAATCCGTCCCGCGGGATCACTGTTCGGCATCACTCGGCAAGCCTTGTGATGCCTGGACAGTGACCCATTGGGACGGATTTTTCCATCCACCCTTCATACTTATATAAGATTCTTATATTCTTGAAGAACCTTAGTACTCAAATCATGCATATCCTACCAGCATATGTACAGTACTATTGCACAAAAAGAGTATACAACTCTTATATGGGTGTGAGGGGTGGATGAACAAATCCGTCCCGAGGGTCACTGTCTGGCATCACGAGGTTCGCCGAGTGATGCCAGACAGTGATCCCGAGGGACTGATTTATTTATCCACCTCTCACACCAATATACGTTTTTTTGCATACCTTCCATTCCTTAGCGCGATTTTTTATGCTGCAGTCACTTCAGTTACCGACGTCCGCCATAATGTGATGACACTGCAGGAATGTTTAGTGACGCCACATAACGTGCTGTGACTACAACCTCAACGACGGTGCATACGAGGTCGTATTAAACCAGTGTATTTATCAAACACGCCAGAATATTCGATTTTGAGTAAGAACATCAGGGTTAGAACACAATTTCTATTCCAAGCTAAAACAATTGATTTCCTGATCTGCTATGCAAGAAAAAAAAAAAAAAAAAAAAAAACATCCATCCTTTGTAGCATCCAGCGTCATTGGGAGTACTCTTCAACATAACATAAGAAGGCTGTGTCTGAAATAGGGGAAAATTATATTCTTGGAGGTCAATGACTCTCAAATGAGATAACCTACCAGCATATATACAACGCTGCTGCACAAAAATAGCAACCACCCGTGCGCTGCGACCCGTGCCACGCGAGTCTTCAACACACCAATGGATGTCTAGCGTTTGTGCAGGGAAAATTTACATTAGTGAAGGGCATTAGTACTTAAAGGCCGATCTTGGTAGCACTGTAGAACTGAAACTTGACATGATCTCTTATTTTAATCAGCTATATGCCATTGAACTCTCAGCATGTCAGTGGTCTGGAATAACTGCTGGTTATCAGGTCAAGTACATGTATAGATTACTGAACTATGCCTGTGCTGGAAAACGCCAGTAGTAAAATGTAATGCATATTTCCGGTTTCAAAATGTACTTAATGGCAAACAGTGTAGACACAGAGCAGTATAAGTCCATGTAATCACCTCATATCTAAACCTCACTTTATATGGAAAACTGGAGTTTATAGGGGTGTACATTATTTTGTTTTATATTACTCCAAGGCAATGGTTAATGGTACTCGTTAGCACCGCCTCATTTAGGCGGTACTAACGAGCACCAACAAACAATGTTTAGAATAGATATAGGAATACTATAACATTGAGGTGGTAATGAGGCAGATCTTGGAACAACTAGAAATGGTGTTTGTAAAACACAATGCCCCCAACCTTTGCTTGACCTTAGCTGGCAAAATATTCAACAAATATTGTTAAAGACTCAAAAACATACAACAAGAATTCCCCCGAAGGCTATGTCGCGCCTGTGGGGGCGCAAAGTCACCAAACCATGAAATCTAGGTCAAGGTCAAACATGGATGCCTGCATAAAAATTTCATTCCTAGTTGCAAGCATGTACCAAGTAACTCTTAAAAACAGACTCTTACATCAGGGTCAAAGTTAGGGTTGTCATACTATTTTACAAAGTCAGTGAACCATAAAATGTAGGTCAAGGTCAGAAATGGATACTTGCATTGAAGTTTCAATTCCTAAATGCAAGCTTGTACCAAATACAATTAATGAAGCTCTAATAGATCTTGAGAAATGGACTCTTACATTAGATAGTAAGTCAGGGTGGTCGCAATAATTCACAAAGTCAGTGAACCATGAAATATGGGTAAAAGTCAAATATGGATGCTTGCGTTGCAGTTGGAATTCCTAGATGCAAGTTTGTACCAATTATAATTTAAAAAGCTTTAATAGTTTTCGAGAAATGGTGAAAGTCAGGGTGGTCGCAATAATTCACAAAGTCAGTGAACCATGAAATATAGGTCAATGTCAGATATGGATGCTTGCGTTGAAGTTGCAATGCCTGGATGCAAGTTTGTACCAAGAATGATTAATGAAGCTCTAATAGTTCTCAAGATATGGACTTGCTGACAAGATTTTATTAAAAAAAACAAGGCATCACATGCGATACAAATCCCCTCGCACAAGACAACTTCGTGTGTGGAAAACACTGAAATGGCAAAAGTCCAACTTGCTTGAGATATTATCATATGCAACATTTGTGTAAAGTTTGTTTAAAAATCCATCCATAAATGTAGGTTCTAGAGTGATGACAATATTTCTCTAAAAATAGGGACCTTGACTTGAGGCCATGGCCGCGAAGTAGATCTTGCTCAAGATATTATCATAAGCATCTTTTGTGTGAAGTTAGATTAAAATCATAAATGTAGGCGGTAGAGCAATGACAAAGTTTTTCTAAAATAGCCATAGTGACCTTGACCTTGAGGTCATGACCAAGCAACTCGAGATATTACCATAAGAAACATTTGTGTGAAGTTCTATTAACATCCATCAATAAATGTAGGCACTAGAGCGATGATAAGAAAATTTTCTAAAAATAGCCCCAGTGACCTTGACCTTGAAAGTCGAAATAGTTCGAGATATTGTCATAAGGAACATTTGTGTGAAGTTATACTGAAATCGGTGAAGAAATGTAAGCGCTAGAGCCATGTCAAAGTTTTTCTAAAACTAGCCACAGTGACCTTGACCTTGAAAGTCAAACTCACTCGAGGTATTATCATAAGGAACATTTGTGTGAAGTTATATTGAAATCAGTGAAGAAATGTAGTCGCTAGGGCGATGACAGTTTTTTTCAAAAAATAGCCACAGTGACCTTGACCTTGAAAGTCGAAATCGCTCGAGATATTGTCTTAAGGAACATTTGTGTGAAATTATATTGAAATTGGTGAAGAAATGTAAGCGCTAGAGTATTGACAAAGTTTTTCTAAAAATAGTCACAGTGACCTTGACCTTGAAAATGGAACTCGCTACAGATATTGTCATAAGGAACATTTGTGTGAATCGATTTTGAAATTGGTGAAAAAATGTAAGCGCTAGAGCAATGAAAAAGGTTTTCTAAAAATAGCCACAGTGACCTTGACCTCGAAAGTCGAACTCTTTCGAGGTATTGTCATCAGGATCATTTGTGTGAAGTTATATTAAAATCAGTGAAGAAATGTAGCGATAGCAAAGTTTTTCTAAAAATAGCCATTGTGACCTTGACCTTGAAAGTTAAAATGGCTTGAGATATTGTCATAAGGAACATTTATGTGAAGTTATATTGAAATCGGTGAAGAAATGTAAGCGCTAGAGCATTGACAAAGTTTTTCTAGAAATAGCCACAGTGACCTTGACCTTGAAAGTGGAACTCGCTAGAGATATTGTCATAAGGAACATTTGTGTGAAGTTATATTGAAATCGGTGAAGAAATGTAGGCGCTAGAGCGATGACAATTTTTTTCTAAAAATAGCTACAGTGACCTTGACCTTGAGGTCATGACCCTGAAAGTCGAACACACTTGAGATATTGTCATAAGGAACATTTGTGTGAAGTTATATTGAAATCAGTGAAGAAATGTAGGCGCTAGAGCAATGACAAAGTTTTTCTAAAAATAGCCACAGTGACCTTGACCTTGAGGTCATGACCTTGAAAGTCGACCTCGCTCAAGATATTGTCATAAGGCACATTTGTTTGAAGTTATATTGAAATCAGTGAAGAAATGTAGGCGCTAGAGTGATGACAAAGTTTTTCTTAAAATAGCCACAGTGACCTTGACCTTGAGGTCATGACCTTGAAAGTCGAACTCGCTGAGATATTGTCATAAGAAACATTTGTGTGAAGTTATATTGAAATTGGTGAAGAAATGTAGGCCCTAGAGCGATGACAAAGTTTTTCTAAAAATAGCCACAGTGACCTTGACCTTGAGGTCATGACTTTGAAGTCGAACTCGCTCGAGATTTTTTTATAAGGAACATTTGTGTGAAGTTATATTGAAATTGGTGAAGAAATGTAGGCACTAGAGCGATGACAAAGTTTTTCTAAAAATAGCCACAGTGACCTTGACCTTGAGGTCATGACCTTGAAAGTCGAACTCGCTGAGATATTGTCATAAGAAACATTTGTGTAAAGTTACATTGAAATTGGTGAAGAAATGAAGGCGCTAGAGCGATGACAAAGTTTTTCTAAATATAGCCACAGTGACCTTGACCTTGAGGTCATGACTTTGAAGTCAAACTTGCTCGAGATTTTTTTATAAGGAACATTTGTGTGAAGTTATATTGAAATTTGTGAAGAAATGTAGGCGCAAGAGCGATGACAAAGTTTTTCTAAAAATAGCCACAGTGACCTTGACCTTGAGTTCATGACCTTGAAAGTCGAACTCGCTCAATTTTTTTTTATAAGGAACATTTGTGTGAAGTTATATTGAAATTGGTGAAGAAATGTAGGCGCTAGAACGATGACAAAGTTTTTCACAAATTACCAAAATGACAAAGGGCCATAACTCACAAAGTATTTTTCGGAATTTTGTCATAATTTAATCAGTTCATCTACTCATCACCACCAATCTATTCACCAACTTTCAAGGCTCTAGCTCCAATAATTTTTTAGATATCTTGATGACAAGATTTTATTAAAAAAATTTCAAAGGGCAATAACTCTTAAAAGGGGCATAATCCGGACGAGAAAAAAAATACGCATCAGCTAATTTTCCATGAGGAATCCATATATGAAATTTCAAAACCCTAGCAAACACGGTTCTAAAGATATGCTATGCATCACTTTTAGCATACATTACAATGGGCACAAATTACAAAAATGACAAAGGGCCATAACTCACAAAGTATTTTTCGGAATTTCGTCAAAAGTTAATCAGTTCATCTACTCATCACCACCAATATATTCACCAACTTTCAAGGCTCTAGCTCCAATAGTTTTTGAGAAATCTTGCTGACAAAATTTTATTAAAAAAATTCAAAGGGCAATAACTCTTAAAAGGGGCATAATCCGGACAAGAAAAAAATACGCGTCCGCTAATTTTCCATGAGGAATCCATATATGAAATTTCAAAACCCTAGAATACACGGTTCTAAAGTTATGCTATGCATCACTTTTAGCATACATTACAATGGGCACAAATTACCAAAATGACAAAGGGCCATAACTCACAAAGTATTTTTCAGAATTTTGTCAAAAGTTAATCAGTTCATCTACTCATCACCACCAATATAATCACCAACTTTCAAGGCTCTAGCTCCAATAGTTTTTGAGATATCTAGCTGACAAGATTTTATTAAAAAAATTTCAAAGGGCAATAACTCTTGAAGGGGGCACAATCCGGACTAGAAAAAAAAATATGCGTCAGCTAATTTTCCATGAGGAATCCATATATGAAATTTCAAAACCCTAGCATACACGGTTCTTTAGTTATGCTATGCATCAAAAGCGTAACGGACGGACGAACGGACGAACGGACGAACAGACGAACGGACGAACGAGGCAGAAGCAATATGCCCCTCCAACTTTTTCATAGTTGGGGGCATAAAAATGAGAAAAATATATTGCCCTTGTAAACCACTTGGTTTCATTGTACACAGCGGAGTATACATTTTCATGGACTAGTTAACATACTGTGACCATATAAATCATCAGGTTAGCACACCTATATGTTTGACCCCCTTAAACCCCACTTTTAAAACTGGGGTTTACAGGGTTTACAGAGGAAAACCTTATTTTTCTTATTTCTGCTAAAAGCATAGAATGAGGGTACTAGTAAGAACGATATGGTTCTAATGAGTTCCCACAGTCTATGTCTGGATCATATCAGATTTTTTTTTATCTGAAATTTCCTTTTTTGGCGGGGGGGGGGGGGGGGGGGGTCCAATATATTTCAATATGCGTGTTTTCGATTCGAAATCTGAAAATAGAAATTTTGCATAACCTGCATTTTCACCGAGAAATATTTTGTATAAATTCTATTGCATGCAGAATGTTTGTGACAGTTTTGTATATTTTTGTTACTTTTGAAATATAATTGGGTTTTATATCTCTGATTTTTCTTTCATTTCTGAAATTACGATGGTGGTTTCCACACATGAAAGGCCTAAAATTCAAAGGGACGTTCAGTGAAGAAATTTGGTGCTACCTATGTGTAAACAACATGTGTTCAACCTGAGTTAATGTGTAAAAGGCATATCAAAATATTGTGCTTCAGCTGGTTGACATAGTGAATCTGTAATGCGTTATTGACAAAGCTAAAAAAGCACAAAGCAGCTATACAAAGTCTTTTACACATGCCCAAGGTTGAGCCACTTCAGCATTTTTGCTTTTTATTTTACTACAGATTAATTTGAGCCCACTTTGTGAAAAAGGTACTTATAAAATACATGTAGGTGAACAGCAGACCCTCGGGCGAAACTGCGCATATGGACAGACTCACCAACGCATTTCGTTTTATACACATGTATCTTGAGCCGTAAAAGAACCATGTCTCCAACCATGTTTGGAATATTTAGTGTTACTGTGTAAGTATAGCAAAACAAGAAAGCAACGATAAGTTTTCCCTATGTTTAGGACACATGGCCTTCATGGAAAGGTCTATAATTACACACGAAATAGCTCAATTGATCTGAGGGATCACGTTTATAATATGTTGCTTCACTGGCTGATATGCATGTAAAACTGCAGGAATTATCAGCTTCAGGCTGGGTGTCCAGAGACTTATAAATTTGTCATGTTAATAGCCAATTGTCCTGAGTATCAGAGAGGGCTTGAGTGTCACCAAGATCGGCCTGCATGATTCATGTCTGTGCGCAGCGCCACGTGCTAAGGAAGATTCTTCGAAATACCATAGGAAGTCGAGACTTTGTGCAAGGAAAATTTATATTCTTGAAGGGCACAGGTCTGAAATCATGTAGTCTACTTGCTAACATACAGTACTGCAGCACAATTAAATAAAGCGAACAAAACAAACCAGACCCCATCTTACTTGGTGTGATAACATAGCAAGGCTAACCTTTGGATATGGCAAATGTATAGTTTTAAAGTGCCGCAGTACTCCAAACAGACATGTCCAACCTGTTTTATGTAAGTACTATAGGTCACAAATAAGAACAACAAAATTCATCCATCCGTGCAGAGCGTTCCGTGCCATGGGAGAATTCTTTAGCATAACATGGGAAGGCTAGCCATTGTATTGAAGACATATATTCTTGAAGGGCCATAAAACACAAATCAGACAAAACCTACCAGCATGTATATGTGTGCGGGGCTGCAGCACAAAAAACATCCGTGTGCAGCGATCCGTGCCATGGTAGTCTTCTTCAACATGCCATGGAAAGTCTAGCATTTGTGCAGGGGAAATTTATATTCTTGAAGGACCATAGTACTCAAATCAGATGTAATCTACTACCCAATGTGCAGCAATGCATATCAAAAAAACAAAACAAAACAAAACAAACAAACAAAAAAAAACGCACCGTGCGCAGCATGCCGCGCCATGGGAGAATTCTGCAATCTTACAAAGGAAGGTTAGCCTTTGTGTAGGGATAATTTATATTATTGAAGGGCCATTACACTCAAATGCCACAACCGTCTAACATATATACAGGGCTGCAGCACACACACAAACAATAACAATCATCTGTGCGCAGCGCCATGTGCCATTGTAGCCTTCTTCAACATAGCAGGGGAAGTCTCATGACGGTCATAGCTCTCAAATAAGGTGTAACCTTCCAGCTTGTACTGCAACACAAAAAATTAAAAAAAGGAAAAAAAGAAGAAGAAATCCAACCATGCGCAGCACCCCACAACGCGTCTTCGCATACGTTTACATTGATATTTGCCATTTTGTCTAAGGATTAACGATTTTGGATTAACGCTTTGGTACTACGACCTAAACTACTTTACAACGCGACAACACCCATCATGATACAGGTTGTACTTATTCTGTATGACGTTTGCCCAGTAGCAACAAAGGCCCCATCTGGCGTGTAACCTTCAACATGACATAGTTAGCATTGCCTATGTAATGGGTAACTTTATATTTTTGAAGGGCCATAGTACTGAAATCAGACATATCCTAAAAGCATATGTACAGTACTACAGTACACAAATTAGAAAAACTATACCCATTCATCCGTGCGCAGCGCCCCGCGCCATGGACAATTCTTCAACATAACCTACAAAGGCAGGCCTTACTACCCGGAAAAGTTATATTCTTAAGGGCCATGAAACTCAAATCAGGCATGACCTGCCAGCATATGCATAGGTCAGCAGCAAACACCCATCTGTTTGCAGCGACCCGTGCCATGGGAGCCTTCTACAACATATTATGGGAAGTCTAGCCTGTGTGAAGAGTAAATTTCTATTCTTAAAGTGCCATATCACTCAAATTATGGTATAACCTGCCGACAACTGTGCAGTATGCAGCAAAAAAATACGAAAAGAAAGTTCAAATTCTATTGCTATTGGCTACATGACTGTCACTGACCACTAAAACTAATTCGTCCAAAGTTTATTGCTATTGATCAAATGACTGTCACTGACTAATTAAGTAAAACGTCCGAACTATATTGATATTGGTCACACGACTGTAAGTGACAAATAAAGTTAAAAAAAAACTTACTGTATTGCCATTGGTCAAATGACTGTCTTTGGCCAATAAATGTAAAACAACTAAACTGTATTGCTAATGGTCAGTTGACTGTCACTGACCAATAAAGTAAATTATCTAAATTGTATAACTATTGGTCACTTGACAGTCACTGACCAAGTCAAACATCCAGACTGTATTGCTATTGGTCACCTGACTGTCACTGACCAATAAAGTAATACGTCCATACTTTGTTGCTATTGGTCAAATGAATGTCACAGACCAATAAAGTAAAACGTCCTACCTACATTGCTATTGGTCACATGACTGTCACTGACAAATAAAGTTAAAACACCATTACTGTATTGCTATTGGCCAAATGACTGTCATTGACCAGTAAAGCATCTAAACCATCTAAACTGTATTGCTTATGGTCACTTGACAGTCACTGACCAATAAAGAAAAACATCAAACCTTTATTGCTATTGATCGCATATAAATATAAATAAATATAAATCGTTTAATTTGTATTGATAATGGTCACATGACTGACATTGCCAAATAAGGCAAAACGTCTGAACTGTTATGGTTTGGTCACATGACTGTCACTGACCAATAAAGTTATATCGTCTAAACTGGTTTACTATTGGTCACATAACAGGCACTGGCCAATAAATTAAACATCCAGTCTTTATTGCTATTGGTCAAATGACTGCCCCTGACCAATGAAGTTAAATCATCCCTACTGTATTACTAATGGACACATAACTCTCTGACCCAAAAAAATTTAAACATCAAAATTTATTGTTTTTGGTCAAATTACTATCACTGACCAATGAAGTAAAACGTGAAAATTATATTGCTATTGGTCACATTACTGTCACTGTCAAATAAAGTTAAAACACCCTTACTGTACTGCTATTGGTCACATGACTGTCATTGACCAGTAAATGTAAAACATCTTAACTGTATTGCTAATGGTCAGTTGGCTGTAACTGACCAATAAAGTAATATATCCAAACTTTATTGCTATTGGTCACATTACTGTCACTGACCAAGTAAATTAAATCATCTTAACGTTATTGCTATTGGTCAAATGACTGTCACTGACCAATAAAGTAAAACGTCAAACCTATATTGCTATTGGTCACATGACTGTCCCTGACAAATGAAGTTAAAACACCATTGCTGTATTGCAAGTGGTCATATGACTGTCATTGACCAGTAAAACATCTAAACCATCTAAATTGAATTGCTAATGGTCACTTTACTGTCACTGGCCAATAAAGTTAAAAATCTAAACTTTATTGCTATTGGTCACATGACCGTAATTGACAAATATATATAACTTTTACTAGGCATAGAAGTGACTCACCTGAATCAGAACTACAAGACTGAGACTAACCTTGAATGATAGCACGTTACGGGTTGAAACAAACAAAAAACGACAAAAAAAAAAAAAAAAACAAAAACAAAGAACGACATGAAGTCAGAATAACTGAAACTTAAGGCATCAGAGGCCAAAAAAGTACCTATGATAAAAGAAACCGGTTGGATTCTTGGATCCTGATCAGAATCAGCAAAACCAGTTTAAATGGAGAGTAGACATATGATCATAGGCTCCTTCATTCAAGAGACATACATGTAGCATCCAATGTACAAAAGTACAAGCCCTGTGGTCCGGAAATGGAGACACCAACAGGGGATTGCCCCCAGCCATCGGGGCCTGTAGAAAAAATTGGGCTGCACGTCGCTTCCACGCAGAGCTGAAACCGACCGAACTGTTGTACTGGTAAACAGGTACTAGGTCCAAGTACTAGGTCTAAGCTTGCCCAGGAAAAGTGATGCGAGTCGGACCGCTCCTTAAACCCTAGCTGTTTCTATTGGCGGTGGGGCTTGAGACGTCATTTCATTTAAATGACGTCTCCAAAATGACCTTTAGTGTTGGCAGGTACGTAAATCTAAACTCAATCGAATAACAAGAGGCCCATGGGCCACTATGCTCACCAGAGCTCAGGTGGGCACTTCCCAATGACAGCCATGTACATGTATTTTAACATGACATCATTTTAATCTACCAATTATAAAGTCTCCCAAATGAACCCCTATATCCAAATGAGCATCCATCTGGACTCAGTATCTAAAACATTAGGCCTTTTATAAAGTAGAGGGTGTAGCGCATGGACCCAATGGAGCCCTGGCTGGTATCACTAAATGCATCTTATCATAAGGAATAAGAATAAATATTGTGTAGCAGTGGGGATCTGTATACCAGAGTTATAAGGCCTCTTAAGCGGTAGAGGGGTTGGGGCATGCACTATTGATCCCAGGAAAACCCAAGATTGTTGTCCCTATAAGGACAAAGAATATATATATATATATATATGGTTTATGGGTGGGAATCTGAATGGTTTCTGATATATGAGGCCCTTCTATGACGTGGAGAGGAGAGGAATGGCCCCAGCGACCCCCAAGTGGGTGTGCTATTGATAAAGAACAAGAACATATATGATTATGGGGTGGGGATTCGAGCGGTTTCTGAAATATATGGCCTTTTAAAGTGGAGGGGCGGGGCGCATTGCCGTAGCACAAAGTGACCCCCAGGTTGGTGTGACTGAACGAGTCTTATCATAAGGAATAAGAATATTATAGTTTATGGGTGGGGATCTGAATGATTTCTGAGATATATGGCTTTTAATGAAGTAAAGCAGTGGGGCATGACCCAGGCAGTCCGGATGACTCCCAAGCTAGTGTTATTTGAATGTGTCTTATCACAAAGAAGATAATTATATATGGTTTAGGGGTGGGGCTCCGAACAGTTTCTGTTCCTTTTGTATAGCCTTTTGTGAAGTGGTGGGGTGGGGCAAGGCCCTGGCTTGGCCCTGAAGGCCTCCAGGTTGACGTCAATGAATGTGTTTAATCATAAGGACAATAATATATATGGTTAGGGGTGGGGATCTGTAAGGTTTCCAAGATATTGGGTCTTTAATGAAATGAAGGGGTGGGGCACGATTCCGGCACATTCTGGGGGACCCCAAGGTTAGAGTCAATGAATGCGTCATATCATAAGAAACAAGAATATATAAGGTTTTGGGGTGGGGATCTGAATGGTTTCTGAGATAAATGGCCTTTGTGAAGTGGAGGGGTGGGGCAAGGTCTCAGCGCACCCAGGAAGACCCCCAAATTGGTGTCAATGAATGAGTATCTTCATAAGGAACAAGAATATATAGGGTTTAGGGGTGGGGATCTGTAAGGTTTCCAAGATATTGGGTCTTTTATGAAATGGGAGGGGGTGGGGCATGACCCCGGCACAAGCCGGGGGACCCCCAGGTTGATGTCACTGAATGCGTCTTATCATAAGGAACAAGAATATATATGGTTTTGGGGTGGGGATCTAAATGGTTTCTGAGATATATGGTCTTTTGTGAAGAAGAAGGGGTGGGGCAAGGCCCAGGCACACCCCGGGAGACCCCCCAAGTTGGTGTCAGTGAATGTATATTTTCATAAGGAACAAGAATATATATGGTTTAGGGGTGGGGGTCTGTAAGGTTTCCAAGATATTGGGCCTTTTATGGAATGGAGGTGGTGGGGCATGACCCCGGCACGTACCGGGGGACCCCCAGGTTGGTGTCACTGAATGCATCTTATCATAAGGAACAAGAATTATATGGTTTTGGGGTGGGGATCTGGATGGTTTCCGAGTTATATGGCCTTTTATGAAGTGGAGGGGATGGGGCATGGCCCCGGCTTAACCTGGGGGACCCCCATGTTGGCATTAAAGCATATGGCTGAGAGACATTTAATCAAGGAACATTTCTATAAAGTTTTGTCAAAATATCTGCAATAACTTGGCAGCAGATGCCATATTTCAATTTTCCCCATTATAAGTCTATGGAAAATCTAAGTTGCCATAGCAACAAAACTAAAGAGCCGAATTTCATAAAAAACACAAAACCTGTAAAGGCAAATATGGTGAATATTTTCATAAACTCTCAGCCTCATAGAGCATACGGTTCTTGAGGAGATGATTTTTTAAGTATTTTTTTTTTTCTATTTTTTTTAATTTGGTTTCCATGGCAACCAATACAAATGCGCAGTAGGCCTAAAATCATATGGCAGATAGTAGATTGCCTAAGGAATATTTCTATGAAAGTTTTGACAAAATATCTGCAGCTGCTTGGCAGTAAATGCCAATTTTCGATTTTCCCCATTATAAGTCTATGGGAACTCTAAGTTGCCATAGCAACCAAACTAATAAGCTGAATTTCATAAAAAACACAAACTTTCAATCCCCCAACCAAAGGATGCTTCAGATGAAATTTGGGCCCAATCGGCCTAGCGGCTTCAGAGGAGATGTCGTTTAAAAGTGTTGACGTCACCAGACGCAGACGACGCAGACGACGGACAACTGCCTATCCTATAAGCTCCCCCGGAGCCTTCGGCTCTGGTGAGCTAAAAATCCAACAGGGGAAGGATGTGATTCAATCTGGTTGCAAACAAGATCCAGCGGAGGGAAGCCGCAAAGACTGAAAAACCGTTTAATAAAAAGCTAAAACAATATATCGACTGCAAGACCATTAGATACAATTCGGTCTGGATGAGATAATAAACGGCATATATATCAGAGCTTTCCTTCCTGATGCCGGGGCTTCCGTGGAGTGTGGGCCATGTTTGCTGATGTTGGCTCGGTGGGGATGCCTATAAATTCCCTGGTAGGCGTCTCTTGCCTGATGCCTCCAGTTGACCTGTCTCGTGAGCTACGTCGGTCGGTGTGTGCTCGGAGGGGGGTGTGCTGTGTTTGCCGGGTCTTGTCACTCATCCGTATCGGTTTCAAAACTTTTGCGTTTAGATACAATGATGAAGATTAAATATCAGAAAGGCCTCTGTGTCACTACATTTGGTATAGTTACGCATAAATTAACATACTCCGGAATATGACTGCGACAACATACCGATAAAGATACCAAAGAAGCGTGCGTGCGCATGCGCGCGTAGCCGCGTGCGTGCTCTTGTGTGTGTCCCACCCTTGTTTAAAAGGTTAGCCAACTGACACGTCTGAAGTTAACGTCACGTATGAATGCTAAGAACTGATAAACAAGAAGTAGAAACAGCTAAAACGCTATCGCCCTTGGCACGGGAATGACATATTCGGAGGCCATAAAAAGCAGGACAAAGACAACAGTACCAGCGACGACCGAAAAGTCTCTCTAGGAAACGCTCCTGACGATGGTTCTAATAAAGCAAGAACTAATAAAGAATATACAAAGAAAAGATGAACGCGGAGGTTCATCAGATGCAGAAACCGAAATGCGTGGAAAAAGACTAGGAAAAGGGCTAAACAGATTTTACTTTGACCTCTAAGTATGACCTTGACCTTTGAGGCACTAACCTGGGTCATGCACGCTACACATCGTCTCATGGCGGTTAACATTCCTGCCAAGTAATTACAAAATCCATCAAAAAATAAGAAAGTTATTCACCGAACACCACCTTTAACCTTTATGTATGACCTTGACCGTGAGTTACCAAACTGGGTCATGCGCATGAAACACAGTCTCATGGTGGTCAACATTTCTGCAAAACAATTTCAAAATCAATCTAAAAATAATAAAGTCATTGACCAAACACTGAACAAAAGGCCCCTTTTTTACCTTTGACCCCTATGTTTGACCTTGACCTTTGAGGTACCAACCTTAATCATGCGTGAAACACATTGTCTCATGATAGTTAACATTTCTGCCTAGTAATCTCAAATTTTATCTATAAATGAGAAAGTTATTGACAAAACACGAAAAAAGGCCCCTCTTTATCTTTGACCTCTAAGTATGACATTGACCTTTAAGGTACCAAACTGGGTCATGCACGCAACACATGGTCTTATGACCGTTAACATTTCTGCCAAGTAATTCCAAAATCCATCTAAAAATAAGAAAGTTATTGACCAAACACGGAAAAAGGCCCATATTTTGACCTTTGACCGCTAAGCATGACCTTGACCTTTGAGGTACCGACCTGCCTCATGCGCGCAACACATCTTCTTATAGTTGTTAATATTTCTGCCAAGTAATTCCAAAATCCATTTGAAAATAAGAAAGTTATTGACCGGACACAAATTGTCCATACATATTACCGACAAACTTCCAAGGGAGATAACTCAAAAAGTATAAACGCGACAGTTATAGTTCTTGCACACTGCACGTCGTCTAATATTGATTAATATTTTTGCGAATTTTCGTGAAGATAGCTTTAACGATTTTCAAGTTATAGAGAGGACACGATTTTGTGACAGACAGGCGGACATACAAACAGACAGACGTCCGAGGGAAAAACAATATGTCTCTCCGAAAAAAAAACAATTCGGGGGGCGACATAATAATATAATAATGAGCGCTGTGATTGACCAATTTATTCCAGATCAGATAAGATATCACTGTCCGCCATAGTCCCACTTAATATCTTAAAACCGTCAACTAAAACATTCAAAAGACGTATCTGGAAATACGACATGGCCGATTATGGAAAATTTCGAAACTTCTTAGTTGAAAGTGAATTAGAACGTACACTGCACACCGAAAACGACATTGATTTACATGCTCAGGTAATAACCACGACAATACTGGATGCTGCTAAAAACTCAATACCTAACAAGATAGTTTCCAAAAGGCCGTCGGAAAGTCCATGGATAAATAGTAATATTAGAAGACTGATAAGGAAGAGGAAATGTTACCACAAAAATTCAAGCAAACTTCGAATTTATTCTTTTGGCATCATTACAAACACAAAAGAAACAAGGTGGTACATGGAATTAGAAAATAAAATAAGGCATGCTTCGATAAACTTGAGGCTCAATTCACGGAAGAGAATGTGAATTCAAAAATGTTTTGGAAAACCTCCGAACAGCTTTTAAATCTCGATAAAAAGTCCCAGAGCTTACCAACTTTTGTTTATATTAATGAATACGCTGAGGACGACTTAAATAAAGCCAATATGTTGAACAACTACTTCGCGTTGCAGTCGTCAGTCAACGATAATAACAGTCTACTACCGCAAAAGTATACCTATCCAACATCTGGAGTTTGACAATATTCATATAGCAGTCCAGAATGTTAGAGACGTGCTAGTTCATCTCGATCCTTCCAAAGCATCCGGTCAAGACATGATAAGCCCACGTCTCCTCAAAGAGGGATCTCCGGTCTTGGCAAGACCGTTATCGATATTATTCAATCGATCACTACTTCAAGAGCGGTTTCCCTCGGCCTGGAAAGACTCAAATGTTACACCGATCCATAAAAAGAATAATAAGTCTGTACCTTCTAGCTTTCGACCTGTCTCATTACTCAGCCAAATAGGGAAAAGCATGGAACGATGCGTGCATAAACACATCTATAACTATTTAGTACAGTAGCAAAAGTTAAGTCCTTTACAGTCAGGTTTCATCAGAGGTAATATGGCTCTGCCACATACCAACTTTTGCACACATACAATACTGTATGCGAAGCAGTAGATCGAGGCAAAGAAGTATGGGTTGTGTTTTGTGATTTCAACAAGGCCTTGACAGAGTCCATCACAGGGGACTTTTACATAAACTAAAAGAAATAGGCTGTTCGGAACACCTGCTTAACTGGTTTATAGTTATTTCTCTGATAAAAGGCAATCGGTCGTATTAAATGGCCAATGATCCTACTTGGCCTCTATATCTGCAGCTGTTCCTCAAGGCTCTACCCTTGGCCCAGTGCTCTTTCTCATTTACATTAATGACATAGTCAAGGAAATTAACTCATCTATCCGGCTATTTACCGACGACACCAGTCTCTATGTTATAGTTGATAATCCCCAATCTGCAGCATACATCTTAAATAATGATTTTGAAAAGATTACACAGTGATCCTGATTAAGGTGTGGTTGATTGTAATCCTGCTTAAACAATATCAGTGACAGTTGCACGAAAATTAGTACGAGTAGACCACCGAGATCTCATTATGAATAATACCGTAATCATTGAATCGTCTTCCCATACTCAGTTATGACTTACATTTTCACAAACGCGGACCGGGAACTAACATATCAAGATAATAACAGATAAAGCATGGACTAGACTTAATCTTTTAAGAGCACTCAAATTTAGAAATAACATGAAGTTACTCGAAAAAGTTTATATGACCTTCATTCGCCCTCTGATCGAATATAGCGACTCAATTTGGGACAATGCGTCCAGCAAGTCCAAAAAGGCACCCGAATCTATTCACGTGAATACTGAGGCATCAAGAATTATCACCGGCGCAACGAAATTATGTGGCACCGAACTTTTTTTAACCGACTTAGGATGGGAATCTCTCCAAACTAGACGCTGCAAACACAAACTTGCAACACTATAAAACTAGAGAAAGTGACCAGTGGGTCAAGTATACCCCCGGCCAGCGCCACCCTCTGATATATCTTTGGAGTTTGTATATAGTGTAAATGAAGAAGTTAAGAAGCTATAAGCATCTATAGTGCTTTTTTTTTTTTTTTTTTTTGTTTGGGTTTTACGGCCCTTTCAAGATTATTTCACTCATATCGAGCCGATCGTTAATCAGAGGTGGGCGAAAACCGGAGTACCCGGAGAAAAACCACCTGACCTTCCGTTGCAGAACTTGGCGTCTCACACGTGGCCCGAGCGAGGCTCGAACCTACGGCGGTGAGAGACCTAATGACTAAGAGTCAGCGCTCTTATCCACTAGGCCACGGAGGCCCGTGCATCTATAGTGCTTGTAAAAGCTAAACCAAATATAAAATTTCTAAATTGACCAAGGGAGTTAGGACATCAAAGTTACTGAAGGGTTCGGGGCATCAATGAAACTGAAGCAGCAGGTAGTGGTATGCATCAACGAAATCTTTAGACTGGTACGAAACATCGATGCAAATATCAATTAAATTTGTAGTAGAGTTAAAAACACACTGTCATCTATAAACTTTGTCATAAAACTTTAACCAAATGTAAAATTTCTAAGTCCGTGACCTTGCCTCAAGGTCACCGCAGGTAGGGGAAGGGACATACATCATGAAATGTTTGGGCTGGTACGCAACATTGATTCAAGTACAGTATCAACTGAATTTGTGCATACAGGCATCTATAAACTTTGTCATAAAACTTTAACCAAATGTGAAATTTCTAAGTCTGTGACCTTGAGACTCAAGGTCACTTTTGGGGTGGGACATGCATCATTGAAAGTTTTGGACCAGTATGTAACCAGTGTAAGTATCGACTAAATCTATCAAAGAGTTCAGAAGATACAATCTCTTAGAAACTTTGACGCAAAACTTTAACCAAAATGTTAACGGACGGACGGACGGACGCCCTCACGAATGGATACTTAAGTGGATAGGCGTCGGCATATTGACTACTTAAGCGGCAAACTCTCTTAAGCGGCAAGCCACCTAAGAGACAATTTTTGCCACTTAAGTACCAAAATAACGGAATAAAGTCCATTTGGACTCACGAATATATACTTAAGTGTCAAACTGTCCAAATTTTTGCCCCCTAAATGTCGTTTCGTTGGTGCGGACAGACGGAAAGACGGACACGCGGACGGACAGACGAACGGCAGGACGAAAACTATATACCCCCACATACTTCGTATGCCGGGGGTATAATTATTAATGGACTTGCTCCAACCTACCTTCGAGGAACCGTGCCTCCCCTGTACAAGATAGTGTCCTTTATAGGTTGAGAAATGAGAATCACATCCAGAATTTTCACGCAACAACCAACCTTTTCTACAATTCTTTCTTTCAATCTACCATCCATGACTGGAACAGTTTACCAGAAGAAGTAAGACAGGTACCTTCTCTAGCATCTTTTAAGTTTCGATCGACTCAATATGGATATCCAAAAACCACCAGCATATTACAACGCTGGGTCTCGACTCGGACAAATACTTCAGACATGAATAAGAATGGAATGCAGCTCCTTAAATTAGCATTTATATCGCAAGAATAAGGGTCCAAGCCATTCGTGTACTTATGGAGGGTTTGAAAGCCCGTATAGTTTCTTCTTTGTGTGCCCCATGTTTATGAATAGTAGAAACAGATACTTACCACAAGATCTACAGAAGTATAACACGAGCGACTTTCTCTTTGGAAAAGAAAACTTTAATACAGTCGAAAATCATCACCTTTTCACACAAGTCCCAGATTTTATTCTAAATTCACACAGATTTGCATAGGAACACTACTACATGCCTAATCATTTCCGCTTCGAGCATAGTTGTCGACACTATGCATCATTTCAGCGGTTACTTAACGGGTGGCGAAATCGGTTAGTATATATTTCTCTCTCTGTGTCTTACCCTTCCCAATGTACATGAAACATGCTGTCAGCAGCAGTAACCTATCTAACGACTGTCAGAACAGGAGTCTCAACTGTTGAAAAATTACATATCATTCATTGGGAAGGACGTAACTTAGTCTCTCTCTCTTGTATTTTTTTTCTATATTACTTTAAACCACATCCACTCACATAATGTAGATATTGCACATATCGAGTTTACAGGAGATGATAATTAAAAGCTGCTAGCTTGCTCTCAAATCCTGTAGTATACTGTTGTAATTGTTGTCAAATGTTAGTTTGTAGAGTGAACGTAACAAATATTGTTTAAACTAATTGCTTGTTGACAACATTCTTAGCTTAATCCGTCTCGTTCTGGAATATAATCATTTTCAGTTCCAGAAGGACAATTACCTCCAGAAAATGGGTACGACGATGGGTATTCCTATGACTCCCTCATATGCGTCGCTATTTAAGGGTAAACTTGAACAGGGCGTTCCTAAAAGTAGCTCTCTTGCACCCAGTATGTGGTTGAGATGTTTGGGTGACATCACCATGGTATGGGATCATTCCATAGAATACTTACATAGTTTCATCGATGCTCTAAATTCTTTTCATCCATCAAATAAAATCACATATAACATTTCCACAAAGAAAATAAACTTTCTTGATGTTACTGATTCCAAATCTGAAATCCTGGAATTTGCTACTGACGTATATGTAAAGTCCACTAATGTTCACCAGTATATTGACTATTCATCTTGTCATCCCAAATCGTACAATATAACAACATTACTTTCAGTCATGGTAAAAGATTTAGAAGAATTATTTCTGGTGACACAAAATTCAAAGAAAGTGTTCTTCAACTGCGCTATTTTTTCACAGAGAGAGATTATCCTGCATCTGTTGTCGATGAGGCTCTGGGTAATGTTTCTTCACTGACGCAAGGAGAGGCATTGCAAACATCAGTCAAAACTGGAGATAGAAATGTTGTCCCCCTCGTTATTGAATACCGCCCGTCATTGCCTAACATAGGTCTGGTTATCAACAAATACTGGGATTCTTTACAGCTATCGCAAAGAGCTAGCGTTAATACTGTACACGCATATAAACCTATTTTTGGCGTTTCGACGGTCTAAGAATTTTCGGGATTACCTTGTGCGCTCGTTATTCGTTGATAGGACCCATCATTGTTCTCAAACATCAGACAGACGTAGATGCTAACATTGTAAAAACTATCATTAAGACTGATGCTTTTTACCAGTAGCAGCACTCAAGAGTCTCCCAGATTGCGGTATTCGACAAGCTGCACTTCTCAGAATGTCATTTATCTGCTGCAACATGCAATACGTTTGTCAAACAAATCAACGCGTTTCCAAACGTATGAACAATCATATATTTGATATCAATACGTACGATGGTCTAAGCTACGCTACCAATGTCGCGTCATAGTTCAACCAATTTTATATTTGTTCCTATCGATGTTGTCAATAATGAAATGGATAGTCTTACTGGATTCATAAACTTGAAACTTTACACCAAAAGACATGGATTCAAAGTTACTGTATACTATTAGTAGACTAGCATACATTTCAATTGTTCCTACTATAACTTTTGTATATGCTCTATTGGAATTACTTGCATGATCATTGATCCATAATTATGTCTTGCTAGTCTGCTTTTGTGTCTGGACACAAATGGACCCCGTGGACGCTGTTCCGTGTCTGTGCCTTTTCAGGTTGCGCGTGCAACCTGGTTGGGTCTTGACTTTGCGACCAATATGTATCTTAAGTCTTTTTACGGTCCGCTTATAATTTGGCCAGCTTGCGTTTTGGCGCGGCCTGATAATGTATCAATATTTTCGTTTTGCGAGCCGTTGTTATTGCCTCTACGAGGGTTTAGGTGCCTGGGCTGGTGACAGTTTTCCGGGATGCAGCGATCCATTAGATTTGTATGCGCCCGGCTATGTCCTGGATCAGCCTGTGCGTTTGCGCAATCTGATCTGGGTCTTCGCTGTGCGTGTTTCGGATGGCTGGAACCTAGATATCGTTTAAACGGCCGATCGGGGTTTATCAGGCTGCGCGGCCTGGCCCCGGGGTTACAGGACTTTTTTATGCCCGCGTCCGCTAAGCATGGAATTTATTATGCTCATAAATACTTAAATACATATGAAAGAGGCGGGTTTCCTGCTCAGACCAGCACACACTGTTATTTGTCCTGCTTATAAATTTAAAAATGCCAACAATTTTGAAGTTTATGAGCGGCTCCAGTTTCGCGCTCGGATGGGTTTAACATGTATGAGTGTTTGTTGTAACCACGGATACTAATCTTGGTCTTCGCATGCCGCATGTATTGCTTTGCTCCAAATTACTTATTATACACTGCCGATAAATTTTGTGTAACGTAGCTAGCGTGGCCCACCCCATCACGTTACGTTTTCGTGTGCGACGCCATCAATGTCTGTTGTTTATAACATCATGAAGAATATGTTCTAGAAAGGGTTATCCATTGGAAACAAGGAATACACTGCAGAACTGGAAATATGGAGTGTACAGGTTTTCCGGGCCAGACTAGCCAGTTTCGGCCATTTATGACGACGAACTTTGATGTTAACACATGATGAAGATTATTCGTGATGGTGTTGATTTACTATACAAAACTGGTTACGGTTAGTAATTCCAAATTTTAAGGTATGAAAGGCTTGTGAGGCAGAGCCCCATAAGCCCTGAACAATGAGGCTAAAAGTTTTTAAAATAAAATGAGCCTATAGCCCGAATAGGGTCTGAAAGAAAAACTGGAAGTCTGACGAAGGAATTACTACTGGGATTCCCGTAAGATAAATGGAAGAGTTTATCCACAAGTCATTGCCCTAACGACCAAATAGAAATGGAAGCAATGATCAGGAATCGATACAATCAACCAACAGCTCCCATCAGAGACACCAAAGGGAAAGAAACACAAGCATGAAAAACAGACCTAATGGAAACATCAATATCGGAAAGCCAAAAGGACAGTTATTTTCCCACAAAATGGCCAATAGGCTATCCAAAATAAAATAATACAACCAACACAAACACCCAAAGACAAACGAAAACAACAACAACAACAACAACAAAAAATATATAATAAACCGCGGCAGAAGAACCGCCCTGGAAAGGTCAGCGGGAACGAATTCCACAGGGGGGGGGGGGGGGGGGTTAAATCGATTTTACGTTGCCACAATCCTCGCCCTTACTTCCGTCGCAATTTAGACAGATAATTGGTTCAGTCCGCATAGGGCCTCCTAACTCATCTGTGCAACATCTCCGCGAACACAAATAATCAAACAACCACAGTGATGAAACAACGGTGAGGACAAGACAGCAAGAAACCTATGAAATGCTGGAGCAAAATTAAACCAACAGTTTGACTCCGATGGGCCCGACCAGAGACAGAGCATCAGGCACCAACCACAATTACCTTGAATTAGATCTCTCTAATTCTCAATAAGCCTTTACGCTGGAACCGTCATAGAATATGAGGCCTGACCCATCGGCTTGGAAATATGAATTGTAAAAACCAGACTGACGTGATTGGTCTGTGACAATAATGAGTTTTATACCAATACAGAAACAGTGTGTTATCTTTATTGGACAATGACATCCATGAGACCAATATCAATACAGTAAGGGTGACAATCATGAGACCGATATCAAGAGACTAAGAGGGTGTTGGCTGTTTTGGTCAATGGCAATAATGAGACCAATATCAATACAGTCAGGGTGTCTTATATATTGGTCGGAGACAACAATGAATTCTACACCAATACAGAAACAGTGTTTTGACTTTATTGGTCAGTGACATCCATGAGACCAATATCAATACAGTAAGGGTGTGTTATCGTTATTGATCAGTGAGTCGTGAGGTCATTATTAGTACAAGTATGTGTTAACTTTATTTTTGGTGGCAATCATAAGACCAATATCGATGCAGTAAGGTTCTATTATCTTTATTGGTCAGTGACAATAATGAGACCAATATCAATACAGTTAAGGTGACAATCATGAGACTGATATCAATAGAGTAAGAGTGTGTTGGATTTTTGGTCAATGGCAATAATGAGACCAATATCAATACAGTAAGGGGGTCTTATCTTTATTGGTCAGAGACAATAATGAGTTCAATACCAAGACAGAAACAGTGTGTTATCTTTATTGGTCAGTGACATCCATGAGACCAATATCAATACGGTAGGGTGACAATCATGAGACCGATATCAAGAGAGTAAGAGTGTGTTGGCTTTTTTTTGGCCAATGGCAATAATTACACAAATATCAATACAGTAAGGGGGTCTTATCTTTATTAGTCAGAGACAATAATGAGTTCAATACCAAGACAGAAACAGTGTGTTTACTTTATTGGTCAGTGACATCCATGAGACCAATATCAATACAGTAAGGGTGTGTAATCGTTATTGATCAGTGTGACGGTCATTATACCAATATTAATACGGTAAGGATGCGTTACCTTTATTGGCCAGTGACAAAATGGAGACAAATTTCAATACAAGCGTATGTTAACTTTACTCTTGGTGACAATAATAAAGACCAATATCAATACAGTAAGGATATGTTATCTTTATTGGTTAGTGACAATGGGACAAATATCACTAAAGTAAGGGTGTTTTTCTTTATTGGTCAGTGAAAATAATGAGACCAATATTACTGCAGTAAGGGCCTATTGCCTTTATTGGTCGGTGACAATAATGCGACCAATATCAATACAGTAAGTGTGTGTTATCTTTATTGATCATTGACAATAACAAGAGATCTATATAAACACAGAACGAATGTCCATCTTCATTGATCAGTGACAATACTGAGACAAATGGCAATACAGTAAAAGAATGTTATCAGTATTGGCCTGTAACAATCCCATCACGTGAACAAGTCCGTGAAATAAAGACCCACCCCTAAACCCCACTTTATAAAGAGAAACCTGGGGTTTACGGGGGTAAACATTATTTTCCTTATTTCTGCTTGAAGACATAGGTTGTGGGTACTCGTTAGAACCGCCTCAATGAGGCGGTTCTAACGAGCACCCACAATCTATGTTGAAAGCAGAAATAATAAAGATGTTATCATTTTTGCCTAATATTTATCATCTTCTGACACCATGTTGGACGCCATTATTTCTTACGGACATGTTTTCCTAATGCGGTAAAAAGGTGTTATCATTATTGGTCAGTGACAAAATGACACAAATATCAATACAATACGTGTGCTATCTTTATTGGCAGTGACAATAGTTAGACCTTTATCAATATATTAAGAGTGTGTAAACTTTTTTGTTTGATCAGTGGCCATAATGTGAGCAATATCAACACAGTTTGTGTGTTGTATCACTTTTGGCCAGTGACAATAATGAGACCAATATCAATACAGTAAGGTTCTATTATTATCTTTATTGGTCAGAGACAATAATGAGACCAATATCAATAAAGTGAGGTTGTGTTATCTTCACGGATTAGTGACAATGATAAGACCAATATCAATACAGTCTGTGTTATCATTTTAGCCTTATTGGTCAGTAACAATTATGAGACCAATAACAATACAGTAATTGCGTGTTATCTCCATTAGTCAGTGACAAGACTGTGACCAATATCAATATAGTAGTGGTATGTTATCTTCATTGGTCAGTGACAAGAATGTGACCAATATCAATACAGTAATGGAGTGTAATAATTAGTGGTCAGTGACAATAATGAGTCCTATTGACAGTCATTGCCACCAATTTCAATACCATAATGAAGTGGTGTCTTAAGTGAAAAATGACAATATTGAGACCAATTCAGTAAGAGTGTGTTATCTTTATTGTTCAGTGGGAATAATGAGACCTGTATCAATACAGTAATCTTTATTGGGCACTGGCAATAATGAGACCAATATCAAAAGAGTAAGAGTGTGTTATCATTATTGGAACTTAACTATCAGGAGACCAATATCCATACAGCAAGAGTGGGGTTTCTTTATTGGTCGGTGAGAATGAGACCAATATCAATACAGTATGGGCGTTTGTTTGATTCGATGTTTAACGTCCCCGTTAACACTGTGATGTCATTTTGGAAACGTTGCTTCCAATTTTGTGAGAACTTTACCCGACATTGAGATGAAATGACATCTCAAGCCCTGTCGCCCAATGAAACCAAAAGGGTTTATAAGCAAGGACGGTCTGACTTGCACCGCTTTGCCTTGGCAGGCTTAAATCCTCTGTGCGGTTTATCAGTACTCGTTTTCGATCGGTCGCAGCTCTGCATGGATCGATATTGGTCAGTGACAATAATTAGACCTCTAACAATATTTTAAGAGTGTAAATCTTTATTGGTCAGTGACATTAATGGGACCAATATCAAAACAGTAAAAGTGTATTATCATTATTAGTCAGTGACAATTGTGAGACCAATATCAATACAGTGAGGATGTCATAACGTGATCAAGTCCGTTAGATGAACAGCCTATTTAATATGTTCCATAAAAGGGTTATCCTTTGGAAGCAAGGAATACACCACAGAACTGGAAAATATGAAGAGTACATGTTCTCTGGGACAGAATACATAGTTTCGGCCAATTAGGCCTCATCAGTGACCCTCAAGTATGTTTAAAATTCCACAATGGAATCAATGATCCCAAAGGACAAGAAAATATAAACTATACTATGATGTAGGGCAGGGAGACTTTTTACGGCCGCCACACATTCCCAGACATCAGCTGTAGTGACGTCAAATATGTTCTATAAACGGGTTATCCTTTGGAAGCAAGGAATACACCACAGAACTGGAAAATATAGAGAAGACTTGTATAAAGAGAAAACGTGTACGTTAATTTTCGAATTTTCTTCTCCAAGACAAAGACTTTGGGTACTCGTAAGTACCACCTTAAAGAAGCAGTTCTAAGGAGCACCCACAACCTTTGTGAGAAACATTCATATTCATCAGACAAGTAGACATTCAGGAGATGTGTGTGTGCGTGCGTGCGTGCGTGCGTGCGTGTGTGTGTGCGTGTGTATGAATTCGGGTTTAACGTCGCTTTGAACAAATTTTAGTCATATCACGACGGTGTCTGGTTGCGACAGGGAGCTCAATGCTCACTTTTATAGTGCTGCCGCACTGAAGTATCACGTCCCAGACACATTACATGATACCACACCCAGTCACAATATCCTGACACTGGGTCGACCAGTCCTAGCTCTACCCCGTAAATCTGAGTGCCAAGCGAGGAGCAGCTAGTATCATTCTTAACGACTTTAGTATGCCGCGGCCCCGGATCGAACCCGTGACCTCCCGTTCCCCGAGGCGGACACTATCAACTGAGCTATCGGGACCGGTATTGGAGATGTGAAAAGGCACTTTGACGCAAGGATGTGTTATCGTATTAGTTATCTTTATTGTTCAGTGAAATTAAAGAGACCAACATCAATACAGTAATGTTTAGTTATCTTATTGGTCCGTGACAATAATGAGACCAATATCATTACAGTATGAGTGTATTACTTTTATTGATCAGTGACAATAATCAGACCAATATCATTACAGTATGAGTGTATTACTTTTATTGATCAGTGACAAATATGAGATCAAAAGCAATAGATTAAGGGTGTGTTATATTTATTGGTCAGTGACAACAATGAATCCTATATCAATACAGAAAGAGTGTATTATCTTCATTGTTCAGTGACAATAATGAGACAAATATCTGTACAGGAAGGTTGTTTTATCTTTGTTGGTCAGTGAAAATAATGAGACCAATATTAATACAGTAAGATTGTGTTATCTTTATTGGTCAGTGACAATAATGAGACCCATACCAATATATTAAGAGTGTAGAATCTTTATTGGTCAGTGACTATAATGCAATCTATGTCAATAAAGTAAAACTGTATTATCTTATTGGTCAGTGACAATAATGAGACCAATATCAATCTAGTAAGATTTTATTATCTTTAGTGGTCAGTGAAAAATGAGACCAATATCAATACAGCTAAGTGTGCAATACCATTATTGTTCAATGACAATAATGAGACCTCTAACAATATTTTAAGAGTGAGTGAGTGAGTGAGTGTTTGAGTTTTACGTCTCACCAACAGCTAAGGTCATACGGAGACGGGACCTCGGTTTAAAGACTCATCCGAAAATCTGGAGCAGCCCGGGATCGATCTGCGACCCAAGGTTTACAAGGGGTGTACATGTCATACTACATAAGGTACATAAGGTGAGTAGCATAACCACTGCACCACGGAGGCTTCTCAATATTTAAAGAGTGTTAATTTTTATTGGTCAGTGACAATAATGAGACCAATATCAAAACAGTAAAAGTGTATTATCATAATTGGTCATCGACAATGAGACCAATATCAATACAGTAAGGTTGTCATCAGATGAACAAGTGCATGACTTTGGAAGCAAGAATACACCACAGAACTGTTAAATATGAAGTGTACATGTTTTCTGAGCCTCACTTGCTAGATTCGGCCAATTAGGCCTATTCAGTGACCTCAAATATTTTTAAAATTCCACAATGGAATCAATGATCCTAAAGGACAAGAAAATATAAACTACACTATGCTGTAGAACAGGGAGACGTTTTACGGCCGCCACGCTTTCCCAGATATCAGCTGTAGTGACGTCGAATATGTTCTATAAAAGTGTTATTCTTTGGAAGCAAGAAATACACCAAAGAACGGAAAATATGAAGTGTACCTGATTTCTGGGCTTCGCTAGTTTCGGCCAATTAGGCCTCATCAGTGCCCTCAAATATTTTCAAAATCCCATAATGGAATCAATGATCCAAAAGGACAAGAAAATATAAACTACACTATGATGTAGGACAGGCAGACTTTTTACGGCCGCCACACATTCCCCGACATCAGCTGTAGTGACGTCAAATTTGTTTTTTTTTGGTTTGGGTTTTAAGGCCCTTTCAAGATTATTTCACTCATATCGAGCCGATCGTGAATCAGAGGTGGGCGAAAACCGGAGTACCCGGAGAAAAACCACCTGGCCTTCCGTTGCAGAACTTGGCGTCTCACACGTGGCCCGAGCGAGGCTCGAACCTACGGCGGTGAGAGAATTAATGAGTAAGAGTCAGCGCTCTTATCCACTAGGCCACGGAGGCCCGTATAGTGACATCAAATATGTTCCATAAGTGTTATTCTTTGGAAGCACGGAATACACCACAGAACTGGAAATATAGAGAAAACGTGGATATAGAGAAAACTTGTACGTAAATTTTCTTTTTTTTTTCTCCAAGACAAAGGCTTTGGGTACTCGTTAGAACCACCTCAATGAAGTGGTTCTATGGACTTCCTACATCCTTTGTGAGAAAAAGTCATATTCCTTAGATAAGTCGCCATTTTGGAGATGTGAAAAGGCACTAAGTCGCACAGTTGTGTTATCGTATTGGTTATCTTTATTGTTCAGTGACATTTATGAGACCAACATTAATACAGTAAGGTTTATTTATCTTATTGGTCCGTGACAATAATGTGACCTATATCAATACAGTAAGAGTGTGTTACCTTTGTTGGTCAGGGACAATAATACGACCAATATCATTACAGTATCAGTGTATTACCTTTATTGATCAGTGACAATAATGAGACCAATATCATACCAGAATGAGTGTATTATCTTTATTGATCAGTGAGAATGATGAGACCAATATCAATACAGTAAGGGTGTGTAAGCTTTTGTGGTTAGTGATAGTCAGTGACAAATATGATATCAATATCAATAGATTAAGGGTGTGTTATCTTTATTGGTCAGTGACAATAATGAGACCTATATCAATACAGAAAGAGTGTGTTATCTTTATTGTTCGGTGACAATAATGAGACCAATATCTGTACAGGAAGTTTGTTTTATCTTTGTTGGTCAGTGAAAATAATGACACCAATATTAATACAGTAAGATTTTGTTATCTTTATTAGCCAGTGACAATAATGAGACCCATACCAATACAGTATAGTAAGAGTGTGATATCTTTATTCGTCAGTGACTATAATGCAATCTATGTCAATATAGTAACAATGTGTTATCTTATTGATCAGTGACAATAATGAGACCAATTTCAATCCATAAAAATTTTGTGATCTTTATTGGTCAGTGAAGAAATGAGACCAATATTAATACAGCTAAGTGTGTATTACCATTATTGTTCAGTGACAATAATGAGACCATCAATATTTTAAGAGTGAGTGAGTGAGCGAGTGTTTGAGATTTACGTCTCACCAACATCTAAGGTCATACGGAGACGGGACCTCGGTTTAAAGACTCATCCGAAAGTCTGGAAAAGCTCGGGATCGACCCTGCGACCCCTGGTCTACAAGGGTGTACAAGACATACTACATAAGGCGAGTAGCATAACCACTGCACCACGGAGGCTTCTCAATATTTTAAGAGTGTTAATCTTTATTGGTCAGTGACAATAATGAGACCAATATCAAAACAGTAAAAGTGTATTATCATTATTGGTCAGTGAATATAAAGAGACCAATATCAATACACTAAGGTTGTCATCAAGTGAACAAGTCCATGACTTTGGAAGCAAGGAATACACCACAGAATTAAAATATTAAGTGTACATGTTTTCTGGATCTCACTTGCTAGTTTCGGCCAATTAGGCCTATTCAGTGACCTCAAATATTTTCAAAATTCCACAATGGAATCAATGATACTAAAGGACAAGAAAATGTAAACTACACTATGATGTAGGACAGGCAGACGTTTTACGGCCGCCACACATTCCCAGACATCAGCTGTAGTGACGTCAAATATGTTCTATAAAAGTGTAATTCTTTGGAAGCAAGGAATACACCAAAGAACTGGAAAATATGGAGTGTACATGATTTCTGGGCCTCTCTTGCTAGTTTCGGCCAATTAGGCCTCATCAGTGCCCTCAAATATTTTCAAAATTCCATAATGGAATCAATGATCCAAAAGGACAAGAAAATATAAACTACACTATAATGTATGACAGGCAGACTTTTTACGGCAGCCACACATTCCCCGACATCAGCTGTAGTGACGTCAAATATGTTCTATAAGTGTTATTCTTTGGAAGCAAGGAATACACCACAGAACTGGAAATATAGAGAAAACGTGGATATAGAGAAAACTTGTACGTTAATATTCTTATTTTTCTCCAAGACAAAGGCTTTGGGTACTCGTTAGAACCACCTCAATGAAGTGGTTCTAAGGACCACCTACATCCTTTGTGAGAAAAAAAATCATATTCCTGTAGATAAGTCGCCATTTTGGAGATGTGAAAAGGCACTAAGTCGCACGGTTGTATTATCGTATTGGTTATCTTTATTGTTCATTGACATTTATGAAACCAACATTAATACAGTAAGGTTTATTTCTCTTATTGGTCCGTGACAATAATGCGACCTATATCAATACAGTAAGAGTGTGTTATCTTTGTTGGTCAGGTACAATAATACGACCAATATCATTACAGTGTCAGTGTATTACATTTACTGATCAGTGACAATAATGAGACCAATATCATACCAGAATGAGTGTATTATCTTTATTGATCAGTGACAATGATGAGACCAATATCAATACAGTAAGGGTGTGTTAGCTTTTGTGGTTAGTGATATTCAGTGACAAATATGATATCAATATCAATAGATTAAGGGTGTGTTATCTTTATTGGTCAGTGACAATAATGAGACATATATCGATACAGATAGAGTGTGTTATCTTTATTGTTCAGTGACAATAATGAGACCAATATCTGTACAGGAAGGTTGTTTTATCTTTGTTGGTCAGTGAAAATAATGACACCAATATTAATACAATAAGATTTTGTTATCTTTATTGGTCAGTGACAATAATGAGACCCATACCAATACAGTATAGTAAGAGTGTGATATCTTTATTCGTCAGTGACTTTAATGTAATCTATGTCAATATAGTAAAAATGTGTTATCTTATTGATCAGTGACAATAATGAGACCAATATAAATCCATAAAGATTTTGTTATCTTTATTGGTCAGTGAAAAAATGAGACCAATATTAATACAGCTAAGTGTGTATTACCATTATTGTTCAGTGACAATAATGAGACCATCAATATTTTAAGAGTGAGTGAGTGAGCGAGTGTTTGAGTTTTACGTCTCACCAACATCTATGGTCATACGGAGACGGGACCTCGGTTTAAAGACTCATCCGAAAGTCTGGAGAAGCCCGGGATCGATCCTGCGACCCCTGGTCTACAAGTGTGTACAAGACATACTACAAAAGGCGAGTAGCATAACCACTGCACCACGGAGGCTTCTCAATATTTTAAGAGTGTTAATCTTTATTGGTCAGTGATAATAATGAGACCAATATCAAAACAGTAAAAGTGTATTATCATTATTGGTCAGTGAATATAATGAGACCAATATCAATACACTAAGGTTGTCATCACGTGAACAAGTCCATGACTTTGGAAGCAAGGAATACACCACAGAACTAAAATATTAAGTGTACATGTTTTCTGGATCTCACTTGCTAGTTTCGGCCAATTAGGCCTATTCAGTGACCTCAAATATTTTCAAAATTCCACAATTGAATCAATGATCCTAAAGGACAAGAAAATGTAAACTACACTATGATGTAGGACAGGCAGACGTTTTACGGCCGCCACACATTCCCAGACATCAGCTGTAGTGACGTCAAATATGTTCTATAAAAGTGTTATTCTTTGGAAGCAAGGAATACACCAAAGAACTGGAAAATATGGAGTGTACATGATTTCTGGGCCTCAATTGCTAGTTTCGGCCAATTAGGCCTCATCAGTGCCCTCAAATATTTTCAAAATCCCATAATGGAATCAATGATCCAAAAGGACAAGAAAATATAAACTACACTATGATGTAGGACAGGCAGACTTTTTACGGCCGCCACACATTCCCCGACATCAGCTGTAGTGACGTCAAATATGTTCTATAAGTGTTATTCTTTGGAAGCAAGGAATACACCACAGAACTGGAAATATAGAGAAAACGTGGATATAGAGAAAACTTGTACGTTAATTTTCTTATTTTTCTCCAAGACAAAGGCTTTGGGTACTCGTTAGAACCACCTCAATGAAGTGGTTCTAAGGACCACCTACATCCTTTGTGAGAAAAAAATCATATTCCTTAGATCAGTCGCCATTTAGGAGATGCGAAAAGGAACAAAGTCGCACGGTTGTGTTATCGTATTGGTTATCTTTATTGTTCAGTGACATTTATGAGACCATTATAAATACAGTAAGGTTTATTTATCTAATTGGTCCGTGACAATAATGCGACCTATATCAATACAGTAAGAGTGCGTCATCTTTGTTGGCCAGGGACAATAATACGACCAACATCATTACAGTATCAGTGTATTACCTTTATTGATCAGTGACAATAATGAGACCAATATCATACCAGAATGAGTGTATTATCTTTATTGATCAGTGACAATGATGAGACCAATATCAATACAGTAAGGGTGTGTTAGCTTTTGTGGTTAGTGATATTCAGTGACAAATATGATATCAATATCAATAGATTAAGGATGTGTTATCTTTATTGGTCAGTGACAATAATGAGACCTATATCAATACAGGAAGAGTGTGTAATTTTTATTGTTCAGTGACAATATGAGACCAATATCTGTACAGAAAGGTTGTTTTATTTTTGTTGGTCAGTGAAAATAATGACACCAATATTAATACAATAAGATTTTGTTATCTTTATTGGTCAGTGACAATAATGAGACCCATACCAATACAGTATAGTAAGAGTGTGATATCTTTATTCGTCAGTGACTTTAATGTAATCTATGTCAATATAGTAACACTGTGTTATCTTATTGATCAGTGACAATAATGAGACCAATATCAATCCATAAAGATTTTGTTATCTTAATTGGTCAGTGAAAATATGAGACCAATATTAATACAGCTAAGTGTGTATTACCATTATTGTCCAGTGACAATAATGAGACCATCACTATTTTAAGAGTGAGTGAGTGAGCGAGTGTTTGAGTTTTACGTCTCACCAACATCTAAGGTCATACGGAGACGGGATCTCGGTTTAAAGACTTATCCGAAAGTCTGGAGAAGCCCGGGATCGATCCTGCGACCCCTGGTCTACAAGGGTGTACAAGACATACTACATATGGCGAGTAGCATAACCACTGCACCACGGAGGCTTCTCAATATTTTAAGAGTGTTAATCTTTATTGGTCAGTGATAATAATGAGACCAATATCAAAACAGTAAAAGTGTATTATCATTATTGGTCAGTGAATATAATGAGACCAATATCAATACACTAAGGTTGTCATCACGTGAACAAGTCCATGACTTTGGAAGCAAGGAATACACCACAGAACTAAAATATTAAGTGTACATGTTTTCTGGATCTCACTTGCTAGTTTCGGCCAATTAGGCCTATTCAGTGACCTCAAATATGTTCAAAATTCCACAATGGAATCAATGATCCTAAAGGACAAGAAAATGTAAACTACACTATTATGTAGGACAGGCAGACGTTTTACGGCCGCCACACATTCCCAGACATCAGCTGTAGTGACGTCAAATATGTTCTATAAAAGTGTTATTCTTTGGAAGCAAGGAATACACCAAAGAACTAGAAAATATGAAGTGTACATGATTTCTGGGCCTCACTAGCTAGTTTCGGCCAATAAGGCCTCATCAGTGCCCTCAAATATTTTCAAAATCCCATAATGGAATCAATGATCCAAAAGGACAAGAAAATATAAACTACACTATGATGTAGGACAGGCAGACTTTTTACGGCCGCCACACATTCCCCGACATCAGCTGTAGTGACGTCAAATATGTTCTATAAGTGTTATTCTTTGGAAGCAAGGAATACACCACAGAACTGGAAATATAGAGAAAACGTAGATATAGAGAAAACTTGTACTTTAATTTTCTTATTTTTCTCCAAGACAAAGACTTTGGGTACTCGTTAGAACCACCTCAATGAAGTGGTTCTAAGGACCACCTACATCCTTTGTGAGAAAAAAATCATATTCCTTAGATAAGTCGCCATTTAGGAGATGTGAAAAGGCACTAAGTCGCACGGTTGTGTTATCGTATTGGTTATCTTTTTTGTTCAGTGACATTTATGAGACAACATTAATACAGTAAGGTTTATTTATCTTATTGGTCCGTGACAATAATGCGACCTATATCAATACAGTAAGAGTGTGTTATCTTTGTTGGTCAGGGACAATAGTACGACCAATATCATTACAGTATCAGTGTATTACCTTTATTGATCAGTGACAATAATGAGACCAATATCATACCAGAATGAGTGTATTATCTTTATTAATCAGTGACAATGATGAGACCAATATCAATACAGTAAGGGTGTGTTAGCTTTTGTGGTTAGTGATAGTCAGTGACAAATATGATATCAATATCAACAGATTAAGGGTGTGTAATCTTTATTGGTCAGTGACAATAATGAGACCTATATCAATACAGAAAGAGTGTGTTATCTTTATTGTTCAGTGACAATAATGAGACCAATATCTGTACAGGAAGGTTGTTTTATCTTTGTTGGTCAGTGAAAATAATGACACCAATATTAATACAGTAAGATTTTGTTATCTTTATTGGTCAGTGACAATAATGAGACCCATACCAATACAGTATAGTAAGAGTGTGATATCTTTATTCGTCAGTGACTATAATGCAATATATGTCAATATAGTAACAATGTGTTATCTTATTGATCAGTGACAATAATGAGACCAATATCAATCCATAAAGATTTTGTTATCTTTATTGGTCAGTGAAAAAATGAGACCAATATTAATACAGCTAAGTGTGTATTACCATTATTGTTCAGTGACAATAATGAGACCATCAATATTTTAAGAGTGAGTGTGTGAGCGAGTGTTTGAGTTTTACGTCTCACCAACATCTAAGGTCATACGGAGACGGGACCTCGGTTTAAAGACTCATCCGAAAGTCTGGAGAAGCCCGGGATCGATCCTGCGACCCCTGGTCTACAAGGGTGTACAAGACATACTACATAAGGCGAGTAGCATAACCACTGCACCACGGAGGCTTCTCAATATTTTAAGAGTGTTAATCTTTATTGGTCAGTGATAATAATGAGACCAATATCAAAACAGTAAAAGTGTATTATCATTATTGGTCAGTGAATATAATGAGACCAATATCAATACACTAAGGTTGTCATCACGTGAACAAGTCCATGACTTTGGAAGCAAGGAATACACCACAGAACTAAAATATTAAGTGTACATGTTTTCTGGATCTCACTTGCTAGTTTCGGCCAATTAGGCCTATTCAGTGACCTCAAATATGTTCAAAATTCCACAATGGAATCAATGATCCTAAAGGACAAGAAAATGTAAACTACACTATGATGTAGGACAGGCAGACGTTTTACGGCCGCCACACATTCCCAGACATCAGCTGTAGTGACGTCAAATATGTTCTATAAAAGTGTTATTCTTTGGAAGCAAGGAATACACCAAAGAACTGGAAAATATGGAGTGTACATGATTTCTGGGCCTCACTTGCTAGTTTCGGCCAATTAGGCCTCATCAGTGCCCTCAAATATTTTCAAAATCCCATAATGGAATCAATGATCCAAAAGGACAAGAAAATATAAACTACACTATGATGTAGGACAGGCAGACTTTTTACGGCCGCCACACATTCCCCGACATCAGCTGTAGTGACGTCAAATATGTTCTATAAGTGTTATTCTTTGGAAGCAAGGAATACACCACAGAACTGGAAATATAGACAAAACGTCGATATAGAGAAAACTTGTACGTTAATTTTCTTATTTTTCTCCAAGACAAAGGCTTTGGGTACTCGTTAGAACCACCTCAATGAAGTGGTTCTAAGGACCACCTACATCCTTTGTGAGAAAAAATCATATTCCTTAGATAAGTTGCCATTTAGGAGAAGTGAAAAGGCACTAAGTCGCACGGTTGTGTTATCGTATTGGTTATCTTTATTGTTCAGTGACATTTATGAGACCATTATCAATACAGTAAGGTTTATTTATCTTATTGGTCCGTGACAATAATGCGACCTATATCAATACAGTAAGAGTGTGTTATCTTTGTTGGTCAGGGACAATAATATGACCAATATCATTACAGTATCAGTGTATTACCTTTATTGATCAGTGACAATAATGAGACCAATATCATACCAGAATGAGTGTATTATCTTTATTGATCAGTGACAATGATGAGACCAATATCAATACAGTAAGGGTGTGTTAGCTTTTGTGGTTAGTGATATTCAGTGACAAATATGATATCAATATCAATAGATTAAGGGTGTGTTATCTTTATTGGTCAGTGACAATAATGAGACCTAAATCAATACAGAAAGAGTGTGTTACCTTTATTGTTCAGTGACAATAATGAGACCAATATCTGTACAGGAAGGTTGTTTTATTTTTGTTGGTCAGTGAAAATAATGACACCAATATTAATACAATAAGGTTTTGTTCTCTTTATTGGTCAGTGACAATAATGAGACCCATACCAATACAGTATAGTAAGAGTTCGATATCTTTATTCGTCAGTGACTATAATGTAATTTATGTCAATATAGTAACACTGTGTTATCTTATTGATCAGTGACAATAATGAGACTAATATCAATCCATAAAGATTTTGTTATCTTTATTGGTCAGTGAAAAAATGAGACCAATATTAATACAGCTAAGTGTGTATTACCATTATTGTTCAGTGACAATAATGAGACCATCAATATTTTAAGAGTGAGTGTGTGAGCGAGTGTTTGAGTTTTACGTCTCACCAACATCTAAGGTCATACGGAGACGGGACCTCGGTTTAAAGACTCATCCGAAAGTCTGGAGAAGCCCGGGATCGATCCTGCGACCCCTGGTCTACAAGGGTGTACAAGACATACTACATAAGGCGAGTAGCATAACCACTGCACCACGGAGGCTTCTCAATATTTTAAGAGTGTTAATCTTGATTGGTCAGTGATAATAATGAGACCAATATCAAAACAGTAAAAGTGTATTATCATTATTGGTCAGTGAATATAATGAGACCAATATCAATACACTAAGGTTGTCATCACGTGAACAAGTCCATGACTTTGGAAGCAAGGAATACACCACAGAACTAAAATATTAAGTGTACATGTTTTCTGGATCTCACTTGCTAGTTTCGGCCAATTAGGCCTATTCAGTGACCTCAAATATTTTCAAAATTCCACAATGGAATCAATGATCCTAAAGGACAAGAAAATGTAAACTACACTATGATGTAGGACAGGCAGACGTTTTACGGCCGCCACACATTCCCAGACATCAGCTGTAGTGACGTCAAATATGTTCTATAAAAGTGTTATTCTTTGGAAGCAAGGAATACACCAAAGAACTGGAAAATATGGAGTGTACATGATTTCTGGGCCTCACTTGCTAGTTTCGGCCAATTAGGCCTCATCAGTGCCCTCAAATATTTTCAAAATCCCATAATGGAATCAATGATCCAAAAGGACAAGAAAATATAAACTACACTATGATGTAGGACAGGCAGACTTTTTACGGCCGCCACACATTCCCCGACATCAGCTGTAGTGACGTCAAATATGTTCTATAAGTGTTATTCTTTGGAAGCAAGGAATACACCACAGAACTGGAAATATAGACAAAACGTCGATATAGAGAAAACTTGTACGTTAATTTTCTTATTTTTCTCCAAGACAAAGGCTTTGGGTACTCGTTAGAACCACCTCAATGAAGTGGTTCTAAGGACCACCTACATCCTTTGTGAGAAATAATCATATTCCTTAGATAAGTTGCCATTTAGGAGAAGTGAAAAGGCACTAAGTCGCACGGTTGTGTTATCGTATTGGTTATCTTTATTGTTCAGTGACAATAATGAGACCAATATCTGTACAGGAAGGTTGTTTTATTTTTGTTGGTCAGTGAAAATAATGACACCAATATTAATACAATAAGGTTTTGTTATCTTTATTGGTCAGTGACAATAATGAGACCCATACCAATACAGTATAGTAAGAGTTCGATATCTTTATTCGTCAGTGACTATAATGTAATCTATGTCAATATAGGAACACTGTGTTATCTTATTGATCAGTGACAATAATGAGACTAATATCAATCCATAAAGATTTTGTTATCTTTATTGGTCAGTGAAAAAATGCGACCAATATTAATACAGCTAAGTGTGTATTACCATTATTGTTCAGTGACAATAATGAGACCATCAATATTTTAAGAGTGAGTGTGTGAGCGAGTGTTTGAGTTTACGTCTCACCAATATCTAAGGTCATACGGAGACGGGACCTCGGTTTAAAGACTCATCCGAAAGTCTGGAGAAGCCCGGGATCGATCCTGCGACCCCTGGTCTACAAGGGTGTACAAGACATACTACATAAGGCGAGTAGCATAACCACTGCACCACGGAGGCTTCTCAATATTTTAAGAGTGTTAATCTTTATTGGTCAGTGATAATAATGAGACCAATATCAAAACAGTAAAAGTGTATTATCATTATTGGTCAGTGAATATAATGAGACCAATATCAATACACTAAGGTTGTCATCACGTGAACAAGTCCATGACTTTGGAAGCAAGGAATACACCACAGAACTAAAATATTAAGTGTACATGTTTTCTGGATCTCACTTGCTAGTTTCGGCCAATTAGGCCTATTCAGTGACCTCAAATATTTTCAAAATTCCACAATGGAATCAATGATCCTAAAGGACAAGAAAATGTAAACTACACTATGATGTAGGACAGGCAGACGTTTTACGGCCGCCACACATTCCCAGACATCAGCTGTAGTGACGGCAAATATGTTCTATAAAAGTGTTATTCTTTGGAAGCAAGGAATACACCAAAGAACTGGAAAATATGGAGTGTACATGATTTCTGGGCCTCACTTGCTAGTTTCGGCCAATTAGGCCTCATCAGTGCCCTCAAATATTTTCAAAATCCCATAATGGAATCAAAGATCCAAAAGGACATGAAAATATAAACTACACTATGATGTAGGACAGGCAGACTTTTTACGGCCGCCACACATTCCCCGACATCAGCTGTAGTGACGTCAAATATGTTCTATAAGTTATTCTTTGGAAGCAAGGAATACACCACAGAACTGGAAATATAGAGAAAACGTCGATATAGAGAAAACTTGTACGTTAATTTTCTTATTTTTCTCCAAGACAAAGGCTTTGAGTACTCGTTAGAACCACCTCAATGAAGTGGTTCTAAGGACCACCTACATCCTTTGTGAGAAAAAATCATATTCCTTAGATAAGTTGCCATTTAGGAGAAGTGAAAAGGCACTAAGTCGCACGGTTGTGTTATCGTATTGGTTATCTTTATTGTTCAGTGACATTTATGAGACCATTATCAATAAAGTAAGGTTTATTTATCTTATTGGTCCGTGACAATAATGCGACCTATATCAATACAGTAAGAGTGTGTTATCTTTGTTGGTGAGGGACAATAATACGACCAATATCATTACAGTATCAGTGTATTACCTTTATTGATCAGTGACAATAATGAGACCAATATCATACCAGAATGAGTGTATTATCTTTATTGATCAGTGACAATGATGAGACCAATATCAATACAGTAAGGGTGTGTTAGCTTTTGTGGTTAGTGATATTCAGTGACAAATATGATATCAATATCAATAGATTAAGGGTGTGTTATCTTTATTGGTCAGTGACAATAATGAGACCTAAATCAATACAGAAAGAGTGTGTTACCTTTATTGTTCAGTGACAATAATGAGACCAATATCTGTACAGGAAGGTTGTTTTATTTTTGTTGGTCAGTGAAAATAATGACACCAATATTAATACAATAAGGTTTTGTTCTCTTTATTGGTCAGTGACAATAATGAGACCCATACCAATACAGTATAGTAAGAGTTCGATATCTTTATTCGTCAGTGACTATAATGTAATTTATGTCAATATAGTAACACTGTGTTATCTTATTGATCAGTGACAATAATGAGACTAATATCAATCCATAAAGATTTTGTTATCTTTATTGGTCAGTGAAAAAATGAGACCAATATTAATACAGCTAAGTGTGTATTACCATTATTGTTCAGTGACAATAATGAGACCATCAATATTTTAAGAGTGAGTGTGTGAGCGAGTGTTTGAGTTTTACGTCTCACCAACATCTAAGGTCATACGGAGACGGGACCTCGGTTTAAAGACTCATCCGAAAGTCTGGAGAAGCCCGGGATCGATCCTGCGACCCCTGGTCTACAAGGGTGTACAAGACATACTACATAAGGCGAGTAGCATAACCACTGCACCACGGAGGCTTCTCAATATTTTAAGAGTGTTAATCTTGATTGGTCAGTGATAATAATGAGACCAATATCAAAACAGTAAAAGTGTATTATCATTATTGGTCAGTGAATATAATGAGACCAATATCAATACACTAAGGTTGTCATCACGTGAACAAGTCCATGACTTTGGAAGCAAGGAATACACCACAGAACTAAAATATTAAGTGTACATGTTTTCTGGATCTCACTTGCTAGTTTCGGCCAATTAGGCCTATTCAGTGACCTCAAATATTTTCAAAATTCCACAATGGAATCAATGATCCTAAAGGACAAGAAAATGTAAACTACACTATGATGTAGGACAGGCAGACGTTTTACGGCCGCCACACATTCCCAGACATCAGCTGTAGTGACGTCAAATATGTTCTATAAAAGTGTTATTCTTTGGAAGCAAGGAATACACCAAAGAACTGGAAAATATGGAGTGTACCTGATTTCTGGGCCTCACTTGCTAGTTTCGGCCAATTAGGCCTCATCAGTGCCCTCAAATATTTTCAAAATCCCATAATGGAATCAATGATCCAAAAGGACAAGAAAATATAAACTACACTATGATGTAGGACAGGCAGACTTTTTACGGCCGCCACACATTCCCCGACATCAGCTGTAGTGACGTCAAATATGTTCTATAAGTGTTATTCTTTGGAAGCAAGGAATACACCACAGAACTGGAAATATAGACAAAACGTCGATATAGAGAAAACTTGTACGTTAATTTTCTTATTTTTCTCCAAGACAAAGGCTTTGGGTACTCGTTAGAACCACCTCAATGAAGTGGTTCTAAGGACCACCTACATCCTTTGTGAGAAATAATCATATTCCTTAGATAAGTTGCCATTTAGGAGAAGTGAAAAGGCACTAAGTCGCACGGTTGTGTTATCGTATTGGTTATCTTTATTGTTCAGTGACATTTATGAGACCATTATCAATAAAGTAAGGTTTATTTATCTTATTGGTCCGTGACAATAATGCGACCTATATCAATACAGTAAGAGTGTGTTATCTTTGTTGGTCAGGGACAATAATACGACCAATATCATTACAGTATCAGTGTATTACCTTTATTGATCAGTGACAATAATGAGACCAATATCATACCAGAATGAGTGTATTATCTTTATTGATCAGTGACAATGATGAGACCAATATCAATACAGTAAGGGTGTGTTAGCTTTTGTGGTTAGTGATATTCAGTGACAAATATGATATCAATATCAATAGATTAAGGGTGTGTTATCTTTATTGGTCAGTGACAATAATGAGACCTAAATCAATACAGAAAGAGTGTGTTACCTTTATTGTTCAGTGACAATAATGAGACCAATATCTGTACAGGAAGGTTGTTTTATTTTTGTTGGTCAGTGAAAATAATGACACCAATATTAATACAATAAGGTTTTGTTCTCTTTATTGGTCAGTGACAATAATGAGACCCATACCAATACAGTATAGTAAGAGTTCGATATCTTTATTCGTCAGTGACTATAATGTAATTTATGTCAATATAGTAACACTGTGTTATCTTATTGATCAGTGACAATAATGAGACTAATATCAATCCATAAAGATTTTGTTATCTTTATTGGTCAGTGAAAAAATGAGACCAATATTAATACAGCTAAGTGTGTATTACCATTATTGTTCAGTGACAATAATGAGACCATCAATATTTTAAGAGTGAGTGTGTGAGCGAGTGTTTGAGTTTTACGTCTCACCAACATCTAAGGTCATACGGAGACGGGACCTCGGTTTAAAGACTCATCCGAAAGTCTGGAGAAGCCCGGGATCGATCCTGCGACCCCTGGTCTACAAGGGTGTACAAGACATACTACATAAGGCGAGTAGCATAACCACTGCACCACGGAGGCTTCTCAATATTTTAAGAGTGTTAATCTTGATTGGTCAGTGATAATAATGAGACCAATATCAAAACAGTAAAAGTGTATTATCATTATTGGTCAGTGAATATAATGAGACCAATATCAATACACTAAGGTTGTCATCACGTGAACAAGTCCATGACTTTGGAAGCAAGGAATACACCACAGAACTAAAATATTAAGTGTACATGTTTTCTGGATCTCACTTGCTAGTTTCGGCCAATTAGGCCTATTCAGTGACCTCAAATATTTTCAAAATTCCACAATGGAATCAATGATCCTAAAGGACAAGAAAATGTAAACTACACTATGATGTAGGACAGGCAGACGTTTTACGGCCGCCACACATTCCCAGACATCAGCTGTAGTGACGTCAAATATGTTCTATAAAAGTGTTATTCTTTGGAAGCAAGGAATACACCAAAGAACTGGAAAATATGGAGTGTACATGATTTCTGGGCCTCACTTGCTAGTTTCGGCCAATTAGGCCTCATCAGTGCCCTCAAATATTTTCAAAATCCCATAATGGAATCAATGATCCAAAAGGACAAGAAAATATAAACTACACTATGATGTAGGACAGGCAGACTTTTTACGGCCGCCACACATTCCCCGACATCAGCTGTAGTGACGTCAAATATGTTCTATAAGTGTTATTCTTTGGAAGCAAGGAATACACCACAGAACTGGAAATATAGAGAAAACGTCGATATAGAGAAAACTTGTACGTTAATTTTCTTATTTTTCTCCAAGACAAAGGCTTTGGGTACTCGTTAGAACCACCTCAATGAAGTGGTTCTAAGGACCACCTACATCCTTTGCGAGAAAAAATCATATTCCTTAGATAAGTTGCCATTTAGGAGAAGTGAAAAGGCACTAAGTCGCACGGTTGTGTTATCGTATTGGTTATCTTTATTGTTCAGTGACATTTATGAGACCATTATCAATACAGTAAGGTTTATTTATCTTATTGGTCCGTGACAATAATGCGACCTATATCAATACAGTAAGAGTGTGTTATCTTTGTTGGTCAGGGACAATAATACGACCAATATCATTACAGTATCAGTGTATTACCTTTATTGATCAGTGACAATAATGAGACCAATATCATACCAGAATGAGTGTATTATCTTTATTGATCAGTGACAATGATGAGACCAATATCAATACAGTAAGGGGGTGTTAGCTTTTGTGGTTAGTGATATTCAATGACAAATATGATATCAATATCAATAGATTAAGGGTGTGTTATCTTTATTGGTCAGTGACAATAATGAGACCTATATCAATACAGAAAGAGTGTGTTATCTTTATTGTTCAGTGACAATAATGAGACCAATATCTGTACAGGAAGGTTGTTTTATCTTTGTTGGTCAGTGAAAATAATGACACCAATATTAATACAGTAAGATTTTGTTATCTTTATTGGTCAGTGAAAATATGAGACCAATATTAATACAGCTAAGTGTGTATTACCATTATTGTTCAGTGACAATAATGAGACCATCAATATTTTAAGAGTGAGTGTGTGAGCGAGTGTTTGAGTTTACGTCTCACCAACATCTAAGGTCATACGGAGACGGGACCTCGGTTTAAAGACTCATCCGAAAGTCTGGAGAAGCCCGGGATCGATCCTGCGACCCCTGGTCTACAAGGGTGTACAAGACATACTACATAAGGCGAGTAGCATAACCACTGCACCACGGAGGCTTCTCAATATTTTAAGTGTTAATCTTTATTGGTCAGTGATAATAATGAGACCAATATCAAAACAGTAAAAGTGTATTATCATTATTGGTCAGTGAATATAATGAGACCAATATCAATACACTAAGGTTGTCATCACGTGAACAAGTCCATGACTTTGGAAGCAAGGAATACGCCACAGAACTAAAATATTAAGTGTACATGTTTTCTGGATCTCACTTGCTAGTTTCGGCCAATTAGGCCTATTCAGTGACCTCAAATATTTTCAAAATTCCACAATGGAATCAATGATCCTAAAGGACAAGAAAATGTAAACTACACTATGATGTAGGACAGGCAGACGTTTTACGGCCGCCACACATTCCCAGACATCAGCTGTAGTGACGTCAAATATGTTCTATAAAAGTGTTATTCTTTGGAAGCAAGGAATACACCAAAGAAGTGGAAAATATGGAGTGTACATGATTTCTGGGCCTCACTTGCTAGTTTCGGCCAATTAGGCCTCATTAGTGCCCTCAAATATTTTCAAAATCCCATAATGGAATCAATGATCCAAAAGGACAAGAAAATATAAACTGCACTATGATGTAGGACAGGCAGACTTTTTACGGCCGCCACACATTCCCCGACATCAGCTTTAGTGACGTCAAATATGTTCTATAAGTGTTATTCTTTGGAAGCAAGGAATACACCACAGAACTGGAAATATAGAGAAAACGTCGATATAGAGAAAACTTGTACGTTAATTTTCTTATTTTTCTCCAAGACAAAGACTTTGGGTACTCGTTAGAACCACCTCAATGAAGTGGTTCTAAGGACCACCTACATCCTTTGTGAGAAAAAATCATATTCCTTAGATAAGTTGCCATTTAGGAGAAGTGAAAAGGCACTAAGTCGCACGGTTGTGTTATCGTATTGGTTATCTTTATTGTTCAGTGACATTTATGAGACCATTATCAATACAGTAAGGTTTATTTATCTTATTGGTCCGTGACAATAATGCGACCTATATCAATACAGTAAGAGTGTGTTATCTTTGTTGGTCAGGGACAATAATACGACCAATATCATTACAGTATCAGTGTATTACCTTTATTGATCAGTGACAATAATGAGACCAATATCATACCAGAATGAGTGTATTATCTTTATTGATCAGTGACAATGATGAGACCAATATCAATACAGTAAGGGTGTGTTAGCTTTTGTGGTTAGTGATATTCAATGACAAATATGATATCAATATCAATAGATTAAGGGTGTGTTATCTTTATTGGTCAGTGACAATAATGAGACCTATATCAATACAGAAAGAGTGTGTTATCTTTATTGTTCAGTGACAATAATGAGACCAATATCTGTACAGGAAGGTTGTTTTATCTTTGTTGGTCAGTGAAAATAATGACACCAATATTAATACAGTAAGATTTTGTTATCTTTATTGGTCAGTGAAAAAATGAGACCAATATTAATACAGCTAAGTGTGTATTACCATTATTGTTCAGTGACAATAATGAGACCATCAATATTTTAAGAGTGAGTGTGTGAGCGAGTGTTTGAGTTTACGTCTCACCAACATCTAAGGTCATACGGAGACGGGACCTCGGTTTAAAGACTCATCCGAAAGTCTGGAGAAGCCCGGGATCGATCCTGCGACCCCTGGTCTACAAGGGTGTACAAGACATACTACATAAGGCGAGTAGCATAACCACTGCACCACGGAGGCTTCTCAATATTTTAAGTGTTAATCTTTATTGGTCAGTGATAATAATGAGACCAATATCAAAACAGTAAAAGTGTATTATCATTATTGGTCAGTGAATATAATGAGACCAATATCAATACACTAAGGTTGTCATCACGTGAACAAGTCCATGACTTTGGAAGCAAGGAATACGCCACAGAACTAAAATTTTAAGTGTACATGTTTTCTGGATCTCACTTGCTAGTTTCGGCCAATTAGGCCTATTCAGTGACCTCAAATATTTTCAAAATTCCACAATGGAATCAATGATCCTAAAGGACAAGAAAATGTAAACTACACTATGATGTAGGACAGGCGAACGTTTTACGGCCGCCACACATTCCCAGACATCAGCTGTAGTGACGTCAAATATGTTCTATAAAAGTGTTATTCTTTGGAAGCAAGGAATACACCAAAGAACTGGAAAATATGGAGTGTACATGATTTCTGGGCCTCACTTGCTAGTTTCGGCCAATTAGGCCTCATCAGTGCCCTCAAATATTTTCAAAATCCCATAATGGAATCAATGATCCAAAAGGACAAGAAAATATAAACTACACTATGATGTAGGACAGGCAGACTTTTTACGGCCGCCACACATTCCCCGACATCAGCTTTAGTGACGTCAAATATGTTCTATAAGTGTTATTCTTTGGAAGCAAGGAATACACCACAGAACTGGAAATATAGAGAAAACGTCGATATAGAGAAAACTTGTACGTTAATTTTCTTATTTTTCTCCAAGACAAAGGCTTTGGATACTCGTTAGAACCACCTCAATGAAGTGGTTCTAAGGACCACCTACATCCTTTGTGAGAAAAAATCATATTCCTTAGATAAGTCGCCATTTAGGAGAAGTGAAAAGGCACTAAGTCGCACGGTTGTGTTATCGTATTGGTTATCTTTATTGTTCAGTGACATTTATGAGACCATTATCAATACAGTAAGGTTTATTTATCTTATTGGTCCGTGACAATAATGCGACCTATATCAATACAGTAAGAGTGTGTTATCTTTGTTGGTCAGGGACAATAATACGACCAATATCATTACAGTATCAGTATATTACCTTTATTGATCAGTGACAATAATGAGACCAATATCATACCAGAATGAGTGTATTATCTTTATTGATCAGTGACAATGATGAGACCAATATCAATACAGTAAGGGTGTGTTAGCTTTTGTGGTTAGTGATATTCAGTGACAAATATGATATCAATAGATTAAGGGTGTGTTATCTTTATTGGTCACTGACAATAATGAGACCTATATCAATACAGAAAGAGTGTGTTATCTTTATTGTTCAGTGACAATAATGAGACCAATATCTGTACAGGAAGGTTGTTTTATCTTTGTTGGTCAGTTAAAATAATGACACCAATATTAATACAGTAAGATTTTTTTTTCTTTATTGGTCAGTGACAATAATGAGACCCATACCAATACAGTATAGTAAGAGTGTGATATCTTTATTCGTCAGTGACTATAATGCAATCTATGTCAATATAGTAACAATGTGTTATCTTATTGATCAGTGACAATAGTGTGACCAATATCAATCCATAAAGATTTTGTTATCTTTATTGGTCAGTGAAAAAATGAGACCAATATTAATACAGCTAAGTATGTATTACCATTATTGTTCAGTGACAATAATGAGACCATCAATATTTTAAGAGTGAGTGTGTGAGCGAGTGTTTGAGTTTTACGTCTCACCAACATCTAAGGTCAAACGGAGACGGGACCTCGGTTTAAAGACTCATCCGAAAGTCTGGAGAAGCCCGGGATCGATCCTGCGACCCCTGGTCTACAAGGGTGTACAAGACATACTACATAAGGCGAGTAGCATAACCACTGCACCACGGAGGCTTCTAAATATTTTAAGAGTGTTAATCTTTATTGGTCAGTGAAAATAATGAGACCAATATCAAAACAGTAAAAGTGTATTATCATTATTGGTCAGTGAATATAATGAGACCAATATCAATACACTAAGGTTGTCATCACGTGAACAAGTCCATGACTTTGGAAGCAAGGAATACACCACAGAACTGAAATATTAAGTGTACATGTTTTCTGGATCTCATTTGCTAGTTTCGGCCAATTAGGCCTATTCAGTGACCTCAAATATTTTCACAATTCCACAATGGAATCAATGATCCTAAAGGACAAGAAAATGTAAACTACACTATGATGTAGGACAGGCAGACGTTTTACGGCCGCCACACATTCCCAGACATCAGCTGTAGTGACGTCAAATATGTTCTATAAAAGTGTTATTCTTTGGAAGCAAGGAATACACCAAAGAACTGGAAAATATGGAGTGTACATGATTTCTGGGCCTCACTTGCTAGTTTCGGCCAATTAGGCCTCATCAGTGCCCTCAAATATTTTCAAAATCCCATAATGGAATCAATGATCCAAAAGGACAAGAAAATATAAACTACACTATGATGTAGGACAGGCAGACTTTTTACGGCCGCCACACATTCCCCGACATCAGCTGTAGTGACGTCAAATATGTTCTATAAGTGTTATTCTTTGGAAGCAAGGAATACACCACAGAACTGGAAATATAGAGAAAACGTGGATATAGAGAAAACTTGTACGTTAATTTTCTTATTTTTCTCCAAGACAAAGGCTTTGGGTACTCGTTAGAACCACCTCAATGAAGTGGTTCTAAGGACCACCTACATCCTTTGTGAGAAAATATCATATTCCTTAGATAAGTCCCCATTTAGGAGATGTGAAAAGGCACTAAGTCGCACGGTTGTGTTATCGTATTGGTTATCTTTATTGTTCAGTGAAATTTATGAGACCAAATCAATACAGTAAGGTTTATTTATCTTATTGGTCCGTGACAATAATGCGACCTATATCAATACAGTAAGAATGTGTTATCTTTGTTGGTCAGGGACAATAATACGACCAATATCATTACTGTATCAGTGTATTACCTTTATTGATCAGTGACAATAATGAGACCAATATCATACCAGAATGAGTGTATTATCTTTATTGATCAGTGACAATGATGAGACCAATATCAATACAGTAAGGGTGTGTTAGCTTTTGTGGTTAGTGATAGTCAGTGACAAATATGATATCAATATCAATAGATTAAGGGTGTGTTATCTTTATTGGTCAGTGACAATAATGCGACCTATATCAATACAGAAAGAGTGTTGTTATCTTTATTGTTCAGTGACGATAATGAGACCAATATCTGTACAGGAAGGTTGTTTTATCTTTGTTGGTCAGTGAAAATAATGACACCAATATTAATACATTAAGATTTTGTTATCTTTATTGGTCAGTGACAATAATGAGACCCATACCAATACAGTAAGAGTGTGATATCTTTATTCGTCAGTGACTATAATGCAATCTATGTTAATATAGTAATAATGTTTTATCTTATTGGTCAGTGACAATAATGAGACCGACATCAATCCAGGAAGATTTTGTTATTTGTATTGGTCAGTGACAAAATGAGACCAATATCAATACAGTTAAGTGTGTATTATCTTTATTGCTCAGTGACAATAATGAGTTCTCTATCGATATTTTAAGAGTGGTAATCATTATTATCATCTATTTGTCAGTCACAGTAATAAGACTAATATCAATATAGTAAGGTTGTCATCACGTGAACAAGTCTGTGAGATGAACCCCACCCCCCCTTTTAATATGTTCTATAACAGGGTTATCCTTTGGAAGCAAGGAACACATGACAGAACTGGCAAATATGAAGTGCACATGTTTTCTGGACCAAACTTGCTGTAGTGACGTCAAATATGTTCTATAAAAGTGTGATTCTTTGGGCGCAAGGAATGCACCACAGAACTGGAAAATATGAAATACATGTTTTCTAGCTAGTTTCGGCCAATTTTCAATCAATGATCCCAAAGGACAAGATAATATAAACTACCCTATGATGTAGGGCAAGGAGACTTATGACGGCCGCCACATATTCCCAGACACCAGCTGTTGTGACGTCAACTATGTTCTATAAAAGAGTTATCCTTTGGAAGCAAGGAATACACCACAGAACTGGAAAATATAGAGATAACTTGTTTTGTTTGTTTGTTTGATTTGAGGTTAAACGTCCCCGTCAACACTGTAAAGGTCATTTTGGAGAAGTTGCTTCCAATTTTGTGGGACTTTTACCCGACATTGAGATGAAATGACATCTCAAGCCCTGTCGCCCAATGAAACCAATGGGGTTTATTAGCATGGACGGTCCGCCTCGCACGCGGTTCCTGGACAGGCTTAGATCCTCCAAGCGGTTTACCAGTACTAGTGTGCGGGACGGATTAAGCTCTGCGTGGAAGCATCATGCAGCCCATATATTTCTTCAAGCCCCTATGGGCGGGGGCGGAGAGATAACTTGTATATAGAGAAAACTTGAACATTAATTTTCTTATTTCTTCTCCAAGTGTGTATTATCTTTATTGGTCAGTGACAATAATGAGACCTCTCACAATATTTTAAGTGTTAATTAATATTTATTGGTCATTGACAATATTGAGACCAATATCAAAACAGTAAAAGTGTATTGTCATTATTATTCAGTGACAATAATGAGACCAATATCAATACAGTAGGATTTTTAGTAAGGTTGTGTTATCTTTATTGGTCACTACCAATAATAAGACCAATATCAATACAGTAAGAAATTTGTTATCTTTACTGGTCTTTACCTATATCAATGCAGTAAGAGTGGGTTATCTTAATTAGTCAGTGACTATAATAATGTGACCTATGTCAATACAGTAACAATGTGTTATCTTTATTAGTCAGTGACAAAATGGGACCAATATCAATACAGTTAACGTATTTAAGCTTTATTGCTCAGGGTCAATAATGAGACCACTATCAACACAGTAAGGTGTGCTACCTTGATTAGTTGGCAATAATACGATATTATCTTTATTGGTCAGTGACAATAATGAGACCAACATCGATTCTGTCTTCATTGGTCAGAGAAACCGATATCAATACAACAATTGTGTTGTTATCTTTGTTGTTAATTACAATAATGAGACCTTTATCAATGCAGTAAGAGTGTGCAATCCATATTGTTAAGTGAAATTCATAACATCAATATCTGTACAGCAAGGGTGTGTTATCTCTATTGGTCAGTGACTAACACATGACCAATATCAACAAAGAAAGCGTGTGTTATCTTTATTGGTCAGTGATAAACATGAGACCAATACCAATACAATAAATTTGTGTTATCTTCATTGGTCAGCGACAGTCATGTGACCAATATCAATACATTAAGAGTGCGTTATCTTAATTGGTATGTGACACAAATGATCCAATATCAATACAGTAAGGTTGTGTTATCGTAATTGTTAATTGATCGTCATGAGACCATTATGAATACAGAAGTGTGTGTTTTGAGACCAATATCAATATTGTAACTGTGTGTGATCTTTATTGGTCAGAGACAATCATGGGACCAATATCAATAATGCCTTCACTTCTATTTTTATATCTATACAGTAAGAGTGTTTTATCTTTACTGGTTAGTGACAATCATGAGACCAATATCAATACAATAAGGGTGTGTTATTTTATTGGTCAGTGACAATAACGAGACCTATATCAATACAGTAAAGGTGTGCTATCTTTATTGATCAGTGCCAATAGTGAAGCCAATATCAATACAGTAAGGGTGTGTTACCGCTATTGGTCAGTGACAATAATGAGACCAAAATCAAATACAATAAGGATGTGTTATCATTATTGGTCAGTGACAATAATGGGACCAATATCAATACAGAAAGCATGTGTTGTCGTTATTTGTCAGTGAAAGTCATGTGCTATCTTTATTGGTCGCTGACAATCATGAGACCAATATCAATACAATAAGGATGTGTTATCTTTATCGAGCAGTGACAGTCATGTGACCAATATCAATACAGTGAGGGTGTGTTATCTTTATTGGTCAGCAAAAATAATGCGACCAATATCAATACAATAAGAGTGTGTTATTTTTATACGTCAGTGGGAATTTTGAGACCAATATAAATACGATAAGGGTGTGTTTTCTTTATTGGTTATTGACAGTCAGAAGATCAATATAAAAACAGTAAGGGTGTGTTATCTTTATTGGTCAGTGACAATAGAGAGACCAATATCAATACAGTAAGAGTATGTCATCGGTATTGCTGGCTGACAAGAATGAGAACAATATCAATACAGTAAGGGTGTGTTTTCCTTATTGGTCAATGATAATAATAATAATAATAATAATAATAATAATAATAATAATCTGAATAGCTTGTTCCCCATTTAGGAAGAGGGTTGTGTTGTCGGAGATGTTGGACTGATGACTTTGGAGTCCTTCATGCGGTCTAAACACATTATTTGTCTGATTCGCAACGGATTTATTGGTAAGATGTATAAATGTAATAGAATCAGTGAATTTGAACAGAAACGCGAACAGCTCAACACCGTAGCGTAGGCATCGCCAACAGAGCTGTCTTCCTCCAGCCTCTGTTGCTCTATCTGTAACAGACAGTCCAGAGCTAGAATTGGTTCACAGCAGTAATACCTGTAAAACCTATTAATTAGGCGTCAATAGGTAAATAAAAATCAAAACTAGTTCCTTTGAGAGCAATGAAAACATTCATAAGAAAGAAGATGGGTCATACTACGTAGTTTCGGCTAATAAAGCCTCATCAGTGACCCTGTAATGATCCGGCAAAGAAAGCCAGAGGAAACATACTGCAATTTTGCGAATTTCGAATGGGCAGTCGATTCAAAGACTGATATAAATCAAAATGGGGTCCAAATAATTAAAAACCTGTCTAGAATATGAGTCTAAACCAATAATTTAATTCCGATTTCTCAATATTCACGCTGATCTCAAAGGACCAAAAGCAAAATATAAACTGCACTATGGTTGATGTACGGGGAGACGTTTTACGGCCGCCACACGGCACAACACCAGCTGCAGTGAAGGCAAATAAAAATCAAAAATAAGTTCCTTTGAGAGCAATGAAAACATTCATAAGAAAGAAGATGGGTCATACTACGTAGTTTCGGCTAATAAAGCCTTCGGCTTCTTCTGACGCTTCTCGACACTGGTTATGGCTTGTAGATGGGGAATTACAGAATAACATGCGGTCTCAAACTTATGCGGGTGACCTTTCCAGCACATGAACGTGTTGAGTGTGGGTGAAATTATGTTTTCACTGAGCATATGCCATGCATTTACTACCCTATTGCTTAATACCTTTGCTCTAATCTTTAATCTGTAGTATTTTTGAACACTTTCTTTGAGTGGCCTCTTGTTGATATTGCTGTAGCCATAGTAAAGAATGTTGATCTTGCTGTAGCCATAGCAAAGAAAATATCTGTATCCAAATTGTCAATGACATTGAGAATTATATTAACTTGTATCATATCCGCACGATCTCTTCAATACTCGAGTGTGGGAAGATTTCTAAATAGAAGTAAAGGCAATGACAATAACCCACAGATCCCATCTCGAGAAACACAAACATGAAACAACCAGACCCTAATGGAAACCCCCAAAGCAAAATAATAAAAGCTATATGCACACCCTCAAAGATAAGCCATAACAAAAATAAACCGCGACAGAAGAACCGCCTTGGAACAGTCAGTGAAACAAATTCCATTTGGGGCTTAAATCGATTTTACGTGGCCACAATCCTCACCCTTACTTCCGTCACGATTTAGACAAATAATTTGTTGGGTCTGCATGAATGCCTCCTAACTCATCAGTGCAACATCTTCGTGAACACAAAAATCAATCAACCACAGAGATGAAACAACGGTGAGGACTCACTGAAATGCTGGAGCGAAAGAAAACCAACAGTTAGACATCGAAGGGCCGAACTGGAGATAGAGCATCAGCCGTTAACCAACATTACATATAATTAAATTCTCTATTATTCTCCGTAAGCCTTGACGCTGGAACCGGCATAGAATCTGAGGCCTGACTAAGCCTCACTGGATAACTGAGATGCCTTATTGACTTAACTAGGCGGGTCGTGCGGCGTTGAACGTTTTCAAATGATATAATGCCCGTTTTTAAATGGGGGACGAAACCACCGTTGCATACTCCAAATGGGGTCTAACAATGGATTTGTACAGATTCAAAAAACATTAATATGTCCATGAATTCAAATGTTTTGGATTTAAGACCAAGATTTCTATTAACTATTCCTACTTTTGTGGCAATGTGTTGAAGCATATTAGCCATAATAACGCCAAAATCTTTTTAAGATGACACCTTTTGTATTTCACTTAATTCACCACTAGTATTCATCAGAAACGAGGACTGTTCAAATATGACTGCAACTAAGCACATAAAAATGATTCCGTGATAGATTTCGATGAAAAATTATTTTGTCCCTTCAAAGTATTCCCCTTTAACAGATATACAAACTTTCAGTCTTCTGATCCAATCATTGAATGCATTTTGATAGTCTTTTCGAGGTATACTATGAAGGCACTGGAATATTGCAGAACCGAGGTGTTAGCGCTGTACAAATTTTCGACCAGAAAGGAATTTTTTCAGCCGCGGGAACAAAAAAAAAGTCACACGGGGAAATGTCAGGGGAATACGGGGGTGAGGGAGTTCAACAACCTTTTCCTGCTTCAGATAGTCTTGCACAATGAACGCCTTGTGCGATGACGCATTGTCATGTAGCAATCTGACATTGGCCAAACCAGTTGCGGGTCTTTGTTCTTTGAAATATTTCTTCAATTTTCGAAGAACTTTATTCTTGTAAAACTTCGCATTTACAGATTTGCCTGAACGCACAGCAACCTGAATAGCAGGGCCCTGATTTGAAAATAATATGGAACATACATACCTTCTTAACGCTCATGGTCCGCTTTGCAATGCATGGTCTTTTGAAATACTTTGTTGCCCATATTTTGTTCTGAATCTTTCGTTTTTGCTCAAAAACGTGAACCCATGTCTCGTCACCTGTGACGACATAAGCGAAAGACCGTGCATTGTAATTTTAAACTTTTTGAGAAAATTCTTGGCGCACTGAACGCGTGTCTTTTTCTGCTCATCTGTCAACAGATGGGGAATCCATCTAGCACAGATCTTTCTCATTTTCAAATCCCGTTTCAGAATTGTATTAGCTGCTCCTAATGAGATGCCAACCATACTAGCCATTTGCCTAGTGGTGTATCGTGCATCGGTAGCAACTATTTCTTTCACTCTTGCAACCATCTTGGCAGATGTTGCTCTTTTCGGCCGACGATCAAGTGGTGCATCTTCTGTTGAGCCTAGCCCACAGCTGAATTTCTTACACCAAAGAAAAACTGTCGGAAAAGACATTTCATTATGCCCATAAACCGAACATATTTCATCAAAAATGGCTTTGCACCGTATACCAAGAATACAACGATTCTTAATATAGAAATATAGAACCGTATTTCAACGGCATACTCTGACCTTCTTCCAACCATGTTTTGTATTAGTATACAAGAGTAGAGTGTTTATCGAACGATATACATGACTAAAGTGCACGGATTTTAACAGGTTTGGTATCAATGTATAGGTAAAATGTTTTTCTACGCGGTGATATTTATTTCCAGGTGATTTTCGCATTAGTGCATGAAATAACGTTCTACTTGCATTCATATTTGAACAGTCCTCGTATCTAAAACTTTGGCCGTGTGATCCAATATTGACATGGTTACATTTACCAAAGTTAAAAACATTTCCCAGTCAAGGGCCCACTCTCCGGAGTTGATAACAGGTTTTTCTAACATAGTGGCTATGTATTTGACACTATTACATATATTTGCATCGTCAGCATATAGCTTTATACAACATGCGATAGCATCCGGCATGTCATTTATGAAAATCACAAATAAAACTGGCCCTAAAACAGAGCCCTGGGGGTATACCGGAGGTTACATTTGACCATTCAGAGCATCGACCGTTCACTACTACCCTTTGCCTTCGATTTGCTAGAAATTCTTTTATCCAAGCATAGGCTTTTTAAGAATGCGTTCGTGCGATACCTTGTCAAACGCTTTCTTAAAATCCAGGTAAATGACGCCGACATCTTCACCGTTGTCTATGGCAACTGAGTAATGCAAGATCTGCCAGCAATGACACATGCTGAAGCTTATTCTTTGTCGCATGGTCTACAAGTGCATTTCTAACATGGAACAGATATCAAACTAAATGGCCTGTAATTTTTAGCAAACTTCCTGTCACCACTTTTAAAACTAGCACTAACGTTGGCTTATTTCCTGCTGCTTGATAAGGATGATTTTTCAAGAGACTTTGTTATTTTTTTAATATGGATGATAGAAGTGAAGCTTGTGCTGAACTGGTTTCCTTTAGAAGGTTGTGTTAAATTTGGTCAGGGCCCTGGGGTTTGCCTTTTTGTTAGTTCTTTTATACTTTTCAAAACTTTTACCTCAGTGATTTCTATTGAGTCTAGGGGTTTTTCATTGTTCTGACTGCGAAATAGAGGCCTCAAACAATATGTGTTTGTGAAACAATGATGCCTCCGGCAGCGCATGTTAACTATGAAAGCAGTATCAGCAAGCAATAGAAAGGTATGGCCAATGTTTGTTAAAATTAGGTCAAACATCAAGATCAAGGTCACGAGGTCAAAAATTATGTTACCATTAGAAAGGGCTTGTGTGAAGGAATGCACATGTGGTATATGAAAGACCTACCACTTACCAATCGAAAGTTGTGTGTGTGTGTGTGTGTGTGTGTGTGTGTATGTGTGTGTGTGTGTGTGTGTGTGTGTGTGTGTGTGTGAATTCGGGTTTAACGTCGCTTTCAACAATTTTTCAGTCATGTCACGACGGTGTCTGGTTGCGACAGGGAGCTCAATGCTCAGTTTTATAGTGCTGCCTCACTGAAGTATCATGTCCCAGACACATTACATGGTACCACACCCAGTCACATTATCCTGACACTGGGTCGACCAGTCCTAGCTCTACCCCGTAAATCTGAGTGCCAAGCGAGGAGCAGCTAGTACCATTGTTAACGACTTTGGTATGCCGCGGCCCGGGATCGAACCCGTGACTTCCCGTTCCCCGGAGCGGACACTCTACCAACTGAGCTATCGGGGCCGGTGCCAATCGAAAGTTATGGCCAATGTTAAAGTTTTTATAAAGTAAGTCAAACATCAAGGCTAAGGTCTCGAGGTAAAAAATTATGGTACAACTAGAAAGGTCTTGTGACAAGAAATGCACATGTGAAATATAAAAGCCCTACCGCATTCCAATCGAAAATTAAGGCCAATGTTAAAGGTTTTATAAAAGTAGGTCAAACATAAAGGTCAAGGTCGCGAGGTAAAAAATTATTAAACCACTAGAAAGGGATTGTGACAAGGAATGCACATGTGAAATATAAAAGCTCTACCACTTACCAATCAAAAGTTATGGCCAATGTTAAAGTTTTTAGAAAGTAGGTCAAACGTCAAGGTCTAAGTCATGAGGTCAAACATTATGGTACCACTAGAAAGGGCTTGTAAAGAAAAAAGAAGTGCATATGTGAAATACGAAAGCCCTACCACTTACCAATCGAAAGTTATGGCCAATGTTAAAGTTTTATAAAGGAGGTCAAAAGGTCAAATGTCAATGTCACGAGGTCGAAGTCATGGTATCATTTGAAAGGTCTTGTGATAAGGAATGCACATGTGAAATTTGAAAGCCCAATCTGTTACCACTTTAAAGTATGCCCAATGTTAAGGTTTTTGCGGACAAACAAACAGACAGAGAAACAGACAGACAGACAGACAGATCAAAATCTATATACCCCCGAATCTTTGAGTCAGGTGGCATGAAAACAGCCGTGTTCCACTAACTCGACCGACCCTACTTCAGCCCCCACCCTCCCCCACACACACACATACACACACACTCAGACTCTCCTATTATTTAAAGAACAAAACAGAAATTGAAACACTGACCCTACCATTTTCAATTTCCGGCCCTACACAGTGTCGTCTTTGCATTTTCCCATAGTAATTTCGCGTTTTAAGTATATTTTTGTAGTAACTTCTTAAATACATAACTTGTTTTAGCATCAAAAATGAATTATGATATACAGTACAAATCACAACATGGCAATTTTATTATCAACAAGAGGGCCATGATGCCCCTGGATCGCTCACCTGATCCATAGGGTAACAATTGGGCCACCGAGGAGAGCCGTTATTGATCCCAGGGCTATTATTTGAATAATCTTGCTAGTGGTCTAAAAGATGAAGCTTCAAACCAAATATCAAAGACCGGAGCCTTCTGGTTTCAGACAAGAACATTTTTCCTAAAATAAGTCTATATAAAACCTGCGGGCCCCGGAGCAGGTCCATATTGGCCCCAGGGCTATAATTTGAATAATCTTGGTAGAAATCCACAAGACAAGCTTCATACCAAATTTCAAAGACCTAGGCCTTCTGGTTTCAGACAAGAAGATTTTCTAAGGTTTTCCGAATATAAGTCTATGTAAAACCAGTGGGAACCAGAGTGGGTCTAGGGCTATAATTTGAACCATCTTGATAGAGATCCACTAGACAAAGCTTGGGTGGAGTAAGTTAATTGTATCGATTCCTGATCATTGTTTTACTTCTATTTTTCATACCACATGTCAAAGACCTGAGCCTTCTCGTTTCAGACAAGAAGATTTTTAAATATTTTCCCTATATAAGACTACGTAAAACCAAAGGACCCGCTGACAGGGGCATTTTTGACCCTATGGCTATAAATTTAACAATCTTGATAGAGGTCCTTTAGATGAAGCTTTACACTAAATATCCAAGACTTGGGCCTTGCGGTTTCAGAGAATACGATTTTAAAAGATTTTTCTAATATAAGTCAATGTAAAACCAAAGGGCCCCGGGCGGAGGGCATTTTTGGCCCTATGGCTATAATTTGTACAATCTTGTCAGAGTTCCACTAGATGAAGCTTCACACCAAATATCAAAGACCTGGGACTTGCGATTTCAGAGAACAAGATTTTTTTTATTTTCCTAATATAAGTCAATGTAAAACCAAAGGGCCCCGGGGCGGGGAGGGGGGGGGGGCATTTTTGGTCCAAGGGATATAACAAACAATTTTGATAGAGGTGTACCAGATAAAGCCACACACCACATATCAAAGACCTGGGCCTTGCGGTTTCAGAGAAGAAAATTTTCCCTACATAAGCCTATGAAAAAACCAGAGGGCCCCAGAGCAGGGGCATTTTTGACCCTAGGGCTATAAATTAAACAATCTTGATAAAGGTCCACTAGATGAAGCTTCACACCAAATATCAAAGACCTGGGCCTTGCGGTTTTAGAGAAGATTTTCAAATATTTTCGCTATAAAAGAAGTAGAAGTAGAGGCACTGATCAGGAATCGATACAATTAACCTACAGCTCCCATCAAATACACCAAATGGAAACAAACACAAACATGAAATATCAGACCCTAATGGAAACATCAACAGCGAAAAGCCAAAAGGACAGTCACTTTCCCACAAAATGGTCAATAGGCTATCCAAAATAAAATAACACAAGCGACACAAACACTCCAAGACAAACCCAAGTCTATGTAAAACCAAAGGGCCCCGGCAAGGGGGGACTTTTGGCCCATGGCTATAATTTGAACAATCTTGGCAGTGGTCCACTAGATGAAGCTTCATACAAAATATCAAAGACCTGGGCCTTGCAGTTTCAGAGAAGAAGATTTTTAAAGAATTCCCCTATGTAAGTCTATGTAAAACCAAAGGATCCCGGGGTGGAAGCATTGTTGGCCCTAGGGCTATAATTTGAACAATCTTGATAGAGCTTTACTAGATGAAGCTTCACACCAAATATCAAAGACCTGGGCCTTTTAGTTTCAGGGAAGAAGATTTTTAAAGATTTTCCATATGTAAGTCTATGTAAAACCAAAGGGGCCCGGCGTGGGGGCATTTTGGCCCCAGGGCTATAATTTTCACCAATCTTGGTAGAAGTCCACTAGATGAAGCTTCATACCTAATACCAAAGGCCTGGTCCTTGCGGTTTCAGGGAAGATTTTCTAACGATTTCCCTATATAAGCCTATGAAAATCAAAGGGACCCGGGGCGGGGGTATTTTTGGCCCCAGAGCTATAATTTGAACAATCATGATAGTGGTCAACTAGATGAAGCTTCATACCAAATATCAAAGACCTGGACCATGCCATGCAGTTACAGAGTAAAATATTTTTTTTTAAGTTTTCAGTAAAGATAATCTATTTTAGCTCCTGTGACCTGGATGTGCAACGAACCGGAACCATTTGAACAACGTTGAAAGGGAACCACCAAAGTATCATTCCTGTGAAGTTTGGTCAAAATCCGATCAGTGGTTTAGAAGAACTTTATTGGTCTGGGACAGTCAAGCGACAAATAGCAATACAGTTTAAGCGTTTTGACTTTTTTGGTTTGTGACAGTCATGTGACCAACCGCAATGCAGTTTTTTGTTATGGATATCCATTATCCTGTGACCAATATCAATAGAGTTTGCGCGTTTAAACTTAATGGTCAGTGGTAGTCATTTGACCAATTTCAGATCTATTGCACACAGCGACAGGTAGTCATAAAACGTGACGTCAAAGACAGCGTTAAGGACCCGCGAATTATGCCATTGTTTACGAACTTACGTCAACAGCGTCGAAATTTAACGTCCTCGTCAACACTGTATGGGTCATTTTGGGGACGTTGCTTCTAATTTTGTGGGGCTTTTACCCGACATCGAGATGAAATTACATCTCAAGCCCTGTCACCCAATGTAACCAATAGGGTTTTTAAGCATAGACGGTCCGACTCGCATCGCTTTGCCTGGGCAGGCTTAGATTCTCTAAACGGTTTACCAGTACTCGTGAGCTGTCAGATTAATAAGTCCTAGATTTTGACACAAGTCCCATCTTCAGGCATGAAGTCAGGATGTGTTCTTTTGGAATCTAAGAAAACCCTTGAAATCTAAGAAAACCCTCCCAGGTACTCAAGTTCTAAATATGAATACTTTGTCATGGAAGAATGTCAATTTATAAACATTTAAATAGGCCTCCCCCACACCGTCACCACATCCGGGCTTGAAGAAATAGATGGGCTGCATGATGTGTCCACGCAGAGCTGAAACCGACCGCACACGAGTACTGGTAAACCGCTTTGAGGATCTAAGCCTGCCCAGGCAAAGCGGTGCGAGTCGGAACGTCCATGCTTACAAACCCTATTGGTTACATTGGGCGGCAGGGTTTGAGATGTCATTTCATCTCAATGTCGGGTAAAAGTCCCACAAAATCGGAAGCAAAGTCTTCAAAAAAGTATCATATACATTGTTGACTGGGATGTTTAACATCGAATCAAACAAAACAAGCAATCAAACATAAGCATTTGAAAAACATTACGCAAACACGCCTATACGAATACATTACAACCTTTATCGCCGAAAAAAATGAAAATTTTATGATGAAAAATTGTGATATTTTTCTTATTTCTGCTAAAAATATAGATTGTGGGCACTCGTTAGAACCGCCTCATCGAGGCGGTTCTAACGAGTACCCACAATATCTATTTTAGGGCAGAAATAAGCAAAATAAGGTGTACCCCTGGAAACCCCAGTTTTACTATATAAAAGTGGGGTTCAAGGGGGTTAAAATTATATAGGCATGTTTTCGTGATGGAGGATCTAAGCCTGCCCAGACAAAGCGGTGCGAGTCGGAACGTCCATGCTTACAAACCCTATTGGTTACATTGGGCTGCAGGGTTTGAGATGTCATTTCATTTCAATGTCGGGTAAAAGTCCCACAAAATCGGAAGCAAAGTCTTCAAAAAATGTCATATACAGTGTTTACTGGGAAGTTAACCTCGAATCAAACAAAACCAACAATCAAACATAAGCATTTGAAAAATTTTAAAACAGTATTGCAATGATGTCCCGTGTGCCATTAGGAAAACATGTCCGTGTGAAATAATGGCGTCCAACATGGTGTCAGAAGTGACAAATATTAGGTAAAATTGTAACATCTTTCTTAATTCTGCTTTTAACATAGATTGTGGGTACTCGTTAGAACCGCCTCAATGAGGCGGTTCTAACGAGTACCCACAATCTATGTTTTTGAGCTAAAATAAGGCAGATAATGTTTACCCCCTTACACCCCACGTTTCTCTATATAAAGTGGGGTTTAGAGGGGTCTTCGTTTCACGGACTTGTTATCGTGATGGCTAAATTCTGACCCCTAGCCCTGGTGAAAGACTTTACGGTTTTTTTTGTTTTTTTTTGTTTCGCTTGGGTTTCTTTCAAAGATGGCAGCTTCTTATGGAATACATTACGAAAACACACCCGTGCGACATAGTGCTTTTTTCACATCTCCAAAATGGCTACTAATCTGATGAAAAACCGTGATATTTTTCTTATAAATGCTCAAAACATAGGTTGTGGGTGCTCGTTAGAACCGCCTCAATGAGGCGGTTCTAACGAGTACCCACAACCTATGTGTTGGAGTAAAAATAAGAAAAATAATGTTTACCCCCTTAAACCCCAGTTTTCTCTATATAAAGTGGGGTTCAGGGGGGTGTTCATTTCACGGACTTGTTGACGTGATGATCATCATTCGGGCGTGGCATTTTGGTAAGTCCATTCTTACGCTGTCGAAAGAATTCCTAAAATTTACCATTTTTGTAGCATTTTTAACATTTCAATGTCAAAAGTTGGAATTAAAAGGAAATGATTATCATTATTGTGGATTCTCCGGTGAATCACTGACAAACTTAGCATAAAGCCCTTCCCTTCGGGCTTAATGCAGTTTGTGAGTGATTCGCCTGAGTTTACAGATCGACAAAATTCACAATAATGAAATTCATTCCTATTATATATAACGTCAAGTGAGTGAGTGTTAGAGTTTCACGTCTCACTAACAGCTAAGGTTATACGGAAACGCGACCTAGGTTTAAAGACTCATCCGAAAGTCTGGAGAAATCCGGGATCGAGCTGCGACCCCTTGTTTACAAGGCGAGTAGCGTAACCACTACACCACGGAGGCTTCTAAATAACGTCAAGAAATAGTGAAGACACAGGTAAAGAGTTGTGGAACAAAGAATCAGATTAGAACGACAAGAAATCCTGAGATCAGAACGACAAGAATCCCCGTTATATTAAATCAAAATTATCTAGGCACATCTTAGATTATACTTATTTTTGATCGATTGCGATGAAAGCGAATCGCTCGCGAACACTAATTCAAGATGTTATCACGCGCGCGAAAGGGAGGCCGTGACTTTAACACCGGCTCCGTTAGCTCAGTACCGGCCCCGATGTCTCAGTGGGACAGCGTCCGCTTCGGGATTGGGAGGTCACGGGTTCGATCCACGGCCGCGCCATACCAAATGCGTGAAAATGGTACTAGGCGCTGCCTTGGCAGAAACTCTCATTATCAGGGGTAGATCTAGGAAGATAAATGAAGGCAAGTAAGCATTCGTTAAAGGATACTTTGTTTGTCGCAAAACATCACGTGAACAAGTCCGTGATATGAAGACTCCCACTAAACCCCACTTTATATAGAGAAAACTGGGGTTTCCGGGGGTATTAATTTCTTTTTTTATTTCTGCTCCAAGACATAGGTTGTGGGTACTCGTTAGAACCGCATCAATGAGGCGGTTCTAACGAGCACCCACAACCTATGTTCGCAGTATTTATAGGAAAAATATCACGGATTTTCATCAGAAAAATGGCCATTTTGGAGATGTGAAAAATTGGAATATGCCGCACGGGTGTGTTATCGTAATGAAAGTCATATAGAGATTATATATGTGACGTTAAATAAAGCTTCTTTTTCTATATCTTTTTTATCACTGCTACCCATTTACACCTGGGTGGAGTGAGGCGGTGGCATTACATGACTTCCCCAAAGACATAATTCGCTTCGGTGGCCGGATTCGAACCCACAACCTCTGGATAAGAAGTCGAAGGCGCTAACCACTGAGCTATAAGAAAGCCATCGAGCTTGAATAAATACACTGGGCTGCGTGATGAACCCGACAGCACATGAGTATACTGGTAAACCGCTTAGATGGTTTAAGTCTGCCCAGGCAAAGTGGTGCGAGTCGGACCGTCTATGCAAATAACACTAATGGTTTCACTGAGCGCCGCGATTGAGATGTCATTTCATCCCACAAACTTGGATTCAATGTCTTCAAAATGACCTAAATAGTGTTGACGGGTACGTTAAACCTCAAATCAAACAAACAAATCTTAAGAATGTTGGAAATGGACCCACAAACAATGGAGTAGAAAGGTGCATCAAACATAAATAGGGTAAAACGGCGGTAGGGTCAGTTTACCTTAATCACATATTTCTGAGCCAACATGCAACAAGTCTACAAAAAAAAAAAACAAAGTATACCTTGAAAATAAGTCAGCCAGCACAAACACCAGTCCATAGTTCTGGTCAAACATTTTATGTAGTCTTTATATACTTAGTCAAAAAAGTAACTATAACAACTTTCGGGTGAAACTCACTAGATATCTTGCAGCTATTGGGCTAAATTTGGCTGTAGACATTTAAATCGGACGTTTAGCTAGAGAATGCTCAAACTTGCATTTGTCCATACCTTTCTGCTCCAGAGTTGTCATCCAATATGTGCCTAGAAAGATTTTGGTAGAAAATGGACATTGCGCATGCGCAGAAAGTTCTTTTTTGTCTTAGCTGGAAGACAATATTCTCTGAACATCGGATAACACTTTACTTTTACAATATCTCATGATCTCGCATTATATGCGAGGTTTTAATTTGTGAAATTCTCAAATTATCTCCCTTGCAATTAAAAATATAGCAATTTTCGAACTGCTGTAATGTTTATTCCTGTCAATCATTTTTTGCCATTTTTTCAAAAAACGCTTTGTGTCCACCAGTGCTTTTAATCACGATGGTAAAAAATACAGAAAATTCATGCAGCATGTAGCACTATCGATTGCGATTTTCTATGGAGTTCCCATTGAAAGCAGCATTTGCACACAACTTCTAAGAATTGGAGGTCAATATGTGATAGCCTGTTTCTCGTAGCTGATGCAACTAAAGTTCCAAATCTTTTGTGAATTGACGCAAATGGTATCTAAAGAAATGTCACATGTATCAAATTTTAGCAATGTAGGGTACAGGGAAATGTTTTGATGTTAAATCATAGCATGTTTTAATGATTTTCTCTGCGAAAATGACACAGTGACCCATTGGGTGTTTAAAGCAATAGTCTACGATGATGTGTTTACGAAAACAAAAACGAATGGTGCTTTTGCACGGGAAAATGAGTCTTCTTATCAAAACATAACAAACTTTGTGTAGTTTTTATCTGTAGTAGCTATAGTAACAGAAGCAATTTTAGGTATAGGAACTTTTTTGACTGAGTATAGGTTTGCATTCAATCAGCGAGCACTTACCCTGAAATTGAAACAAAACACTTAAAATATCAAACAAACTGATATATTCATGTACAAGACACTTGGCTTGATATGTCAGGCGAATTGTCCAGGCGATTCATATCACCATCTAAACCCCACTATATCTGTTCTGTGAAAAGGAGGATTTATGGAACAATTCCGGAATTTTGTCCTGCGCAAAGCAGGAATTCCCACTTTGTTGCGCAAAATGAGAATTACTACATTGCGCATGACAATTCCGGAATTGCCCCTGCGCAAAATTGAGAATCGGAACAAAGTTCGAATAATTTAATTTTTATGGTTTTTAATTTGTAATTTATTGCTATTATGAAATGAAGCATATTATCAAATTATTAATTATAAATTCTTAAGAAGTTCAGAAAATAACCATATAGTTTGAAAACAGAATAAAATCATGTATTTTGAGATCATATGTCGTGTAAAGATATCTGGAAGTAATAGATTTTTATTGGATTTAGGGTTTAACGTCCCATTGACGAGAACACACCTTTATAATTTTGACCACCTCATACCCAGCTTTTATATAGTAAAACTGGGGTTTAAGGGGGTATACATTATTTTTCTTATTTCTGCTCAAAACTTAGATTGTGGGTACTCGATAGAACCGCCTCAGCGAGGCGGTTCTATCGAGTCCCCGTAATCTATGTTTTGAGCAGAAATAAGAAAAATGTCACAATTTTTCAAATTTCTAACTTTTTGCCAAAAAATAGCAATATATTTGTATAGGCATGTTTTCGTAAAGCCCGTCAACACTGTATAATCTGTACCGTTTTAGAGCAATAATTCAAATCGTTTTTGAGATATTTTGCTTACAAGTGTAAAACGCCCGAAGTTTCAAAGGACAATAACTCAAGAAAAAAAATCGAGGTTTTTTTTGAAAGTTAATCAGTTCATCTTCTCATCATCCCCAATCAGTATGTAAAGTTTCAGCGCAATAGCTCTAATGGTTTTTAGGTATCTTGCTTACAAGACTTAATAGCATTTTTGTTTTGCAAAGGGGCATAACACGGGCCTCCGTGGCCTAGTAGATAAGAGCACTGACTCTTAATCACCAGGTCTCTCACCGCTGTTGGTTCGAGCCTCGCTCGGCTCATATGTGAGACGCCAAGTACTGCAACGGAAGGTCAGGTGTTTTTTCTCCGCGTAATCCGGTTTTCGCAAACCTCTGATTAACGATCGGCTCGATATGAGTGAAATAATCTTAAAGGGCCGTAAAACCAAAATCAAAAACCAGAAAGGGGCATAATCCTGATGCAAAAAACACGTGTCAATTATTGGAATCCATATATGAAATTTCAAAAAACCTTGCATGCACGGTTCAAAAGTGCTGTAAAGATTCAGAGCAATAGCTCAAGTCATTTTAGATATCTTGCTTACAAGCTTAAAATGTCCAAATTTCAAACGGTCCGGTCCGTAAGTCAAGAAAAAAAAAAGTCTGATTTTTATTTCAAAAGTTAGAGATTATATATGTGACGTTAAATAAAGCTTCTTTTTCTATATCTTTTTTATCACTGCTACCCATTTACACCTGGGTGGAGTGAGGCGGTGGCATTACATGACTTCCCCAAAGACATAATTCGCTTCGGTGGCCGGATTCGAACCCACAACCTCTGGATCAGAAGTCGGAGGCGCTAACCACTGGGCTGCGTGATGAACCCGACAGCACATGAGTATACTGGTAAACCGCTTAGATGGTTTAAGTCTGCCCAGGCAAAGTGGTGCGAGTCGGACCGTCTATGCAAATAACACTAATGGTTTCACTGAGCGCCGCGATTGAGATGACATTTCATCCCACAAACTTGGATTCAATGTCTTCAAAATGACCTAAATAGTGTTGACGGGTACGTTAAACCTCAAATCAAACAAACAAATCTTAAGAATGTTGGAAATGGACCCACAAACAATGGAGTAGAAAGGTTCATCCAACATAAATAGGGTAAAACGGCGGTAGGGTCAGTTTACCGTAATCACATATTTCTGAGCCAACATGCAACAAGTCTACAAAAAACAAAGTATACCTTGAAAATAAGTCAGCCAGCACAAACACCAGTCCATAGTTCTGGTCAAACATTTTATGTAGTCTTTATAGGTTTGCATTCCATCAGCGAGCACTTACCCTGAAATTGAAACAAAACACTTAAAATATCAAACAAACTGATATATTCATATACAAGACAATTGGCTTGATATGTCAGGCGAATTGTCCAGGCGATTCATATCACCATCTAAACCCCACTATATCTGTTCTGTGAAAAGGAGGATTTATGGAACAATTCCGGAATTTTGTCCTGCGCAAAGCAGGAATTCTCACTTTGTTGCGCAAAATGAGAATTACTACATTGCGCATGACAATTCCGGAATTGCCCCTGCGCAAAATTGAGAATCGGAACAAAGTTCGAATAATTTAATTATTATGGTTTTTAATTTGTAATTTATTGCTATTATGAAATGAAGCATATTATTAAATTATTAATTATAAATTCTTAAGAAGTTCAGAAAATAATCATATAGTTTGAAAACAGAATAAAATCATGTATTTTGAGATCATATTTCGTGTAAAGATATCTGGAAGTAATTGATTTTTGTTGGATTTAGGGGTTTAACGTCCCCATTACGAGAACACACCTATATAATTTTGACCACCTCATACCCAGCTTTTATATAGTAAAACTGGGGTTTAAGGGGGGTATACATGATTTTTCTTATTTCTGCTCAAAACTTAGATTGTTGGTACTCGATAGAACCGCCTCCGCGAAGCGGTTCTATCAAGTCCCCGCAATCTATGTTTTCAGCAGAAATAAGAAAAATATTACAATTTTTCTTCTTAAAATTTCTAACTTTTTGCCAAAAAATTAGCAATATATTTGTAAAGGCATGTTTTCGTATGCCCGTCAACACTGTATAATCTGTACCGTTTTAGAGCAATAATTCAAATCGTTTTTGAGATAGTTTGCTTACAAGTTTAAAACGCCCAAAGTTTCAAAGGACAATAACTCAAGAAAAAAAAATCAGATGTTTTTTTGAAAGTTAATCAGTTCATCTTCTCATCATCCCCAATCAGTATGTAAAGTTTCAGCGCAATAGCTCTAATGGTTTTTAGGTATCTTGCTTACTGTAGCATTTCTGTTTTGCAAAGGGGCATAACACGGGCCTCCGTGGCATAGTAAATAAGAGCACTGACTCTTAATCACCAGGTCTCTCACCGCTGTGGGTTCGAGCCTCGCTCGGGTCACATATGAGACGCCAAGTACTGCAACGGAAGGTCAGGTTGTTTTTCTCCGGGTAATCCCGTTTTCGCACACCTCTGATTTACGATCGGCTCGATATGAGTGGAATAATCTTGAAATGGCCGTAAAACCAAAATCAAAAAAAAAAAAAAAAAAAAAAAAAAAACGGAAATAAAAAAAGGGGGGCATAACTCCAGAAAGGGGCATAATCTTGATGCAAAAACACGGGTCACATTACGAAAACACGCCTATACAAATACTTTGTAACCTTTATCGCCGAAAAAATAAAAAAAATAAGATGAAAAATTTTGAAATATTTCTTATTTCTGCTCAAAATATAGATTATGGGTACTCGTTAGAACCGCCTCGGTGAGGTGGTTCTAACGAGTACCCACGATCTATATTTAAGAGCAGAAATAAGAAAAATATGGTATACCCCCTAAACCCCAGTTTTACTATATAAAAGTGGGGTTCAACGGGGTAAAAAATTATACAGGCGTTTTTTCGTAATGATTATTGGAATCCATATATGAAATTTCAAAAACCTAGCATGCACGGTTCAAAAGTGCTATAAAGATTCAGGGCAATAGCTCAAGTCATTTTAGATATCTTGCTTACAAGCTTAAAATGTCCAAATTTCAAACGGTCCGGTCCGTAAGTCAAGAAAAAAAAGTCTGATTTTTATTTCAAAAGTTGATCAGATCATTTTCTCATCATCCCAAATCAGTCTGTAAAGTTTCTGGGCAATAGCTCAAAACGTGTTTGAGATATCTTGCTAACAAGCTTAAAACGCCCAGTTTCAAAGGGCCATAACTAAGTAAAACTATTCAGATTTTTTTCAAAAATTAATCATTTCCTCAATCAGTTTGTAAAGTTTCAGCCCAATAACTCTAATTCACCATATTTGCATTACTTGCTGGCTCCCAGCTTTCACATTGTCAATATTGGAAAAACAGGTAACCAGACCCCCCCCCTGACCTTTTAAGGTCAGGGGGGTCTGGTTACCTGTTTTTCCAACACTGATAACCTTCAAACTAGGAACCAGCAGATAATGCAAATCAGGTGAATGGTTTTTGAGATGTCTTGCTAACAAGACTTCATAACAATTTTGCAAAGGAGCATAACTCCAAAAAGGGGCATAATCCTAATGAGTAAAAAACACGGGTCAATTTTTTTTTCATACTGAATCCATATATAAAATTTAAACAAGAGGACCAAGATGGTCCTGTATCGCTCACCTGAGCTAACAGATTCAAAGTTTCAGGAAGTGTCAACCTTTACTGGTGACAGGGTAAGCATTTTCTGCAAATCAAGTAGAATGTAACTCTATGATAAATAGGCGAACCTCACCGGTTTTCAAACTCATTCAAGCTTGTATTCCTGACTTGCTAAGAAGATTCGATATAAACTGAAGGGGCTATGGTGATGACAAGTTCAAAATTAAGCAATTAACTGCTGCAATCAAAGGGATGTTACTCTGTGATAAATAAGCAAACCTCACGACTTCAAACTACTCCGAGCTTTTCTGTCTGACTTACTTGTTTGTTAGTTTCATGAAGCTCCAATCAAAACTGAAGGGGCAGCAGTGATGACAAGATCGAAAATAGGCATTTTCAGCAATCAAATTTAAGGCATGTAACTCTATGATAAATGTGCCGAATTAGCCGGTATTCGAATTCATCCGAGGTTTTATTCCCAGCCACCTTACATATAGGTTTCAGAAAGATTCGATCAAAACTGAAGGGGCTACGATGATGACAAGGTCAAAACTTGGCATTTTCAGCAATCAAAGGGATGTTACTCTATGACAAATGGGCCGACATGGCCGGTTTTCGAATTCATCCGAGGTTTTATCACCAGCCACCTTACATATAAGTTTCAGAAAGATCCGATCAAAACTGAAGGTGCTACGGTGATGACAATGTAAACAAGAGCTCCGCAAGCGGGGCATTATACGCCTGTGGCAAATTCGTATTTGGTAGACTGAAATCTGAAAACAGTATTCATTGCTTATTCATGGTGGAACTATTTTTCAAGTTTCAATGGGTGACAGCAAAATGCAAGAAGAGCATGCACAGTGCGAATCCAGAGCTAGGGCATCACAAACAGAGCTTTCTTCCTTTTCCGTGTATTGCTGCATCCACAGCAAACAGCTTAGAACTAGAATTAATCTGATCAGCAATTTAGAACACATAAAAAAGAGCACTTATAGCATTTGCTTAGCCTTTAACCTGCTGAATATTCAATTAAGCCACACCCAAATCTGACTTTGAACCAATCAGATTACTCGATGCAGTTTATTTCTACATGTTCATTTACTGAATGTCAGTGTAGATCCTGATCAGATGACTTCTTCAGAAGCCATCTGATCTGGATCTACAATGTTTGCAAAGATAGGGCTTGTCGCCTACAGCAGGATAAAGGTTAAGACTGGTCATTGCAGTAGTAAACATACTATCAATATTATAACACATAAGGGAAGTAACAAGGGCAATTAAGCAACAACATTTCCTTAATACTCTTCAAAAATGAATATTTTTGGTACTTCTTTAAATCACCTCATGAAGGTTATTCTAACAAGTACACACAACTGTTTTTTTTTTAAAGAAATGTAAAATTATTCTTTATGCACATTTCCTTGTTACTCCTAATCTGGATCTATGTTAAAACTCACATAATGAAACACCAATTTCTGGTATGGATCCTTGTGCCACAATGGTTTGACAACTTCCAGTCATTTGAGTCAGTATGACTCCCAAATATTTAAGGGTGAGTGTTATTAAGTATTAAGGTGGCTGTTAAATAGACACTTTAGAGCGAATACCATGATTCTATCTTGCCTATTGAAGGCCTTACTCCAAGCAGCAGGTGCTGCAAAATGTTTACCAAGCTATCCAGATTATGTTATGATCTGAGCAGTATGTTTCACACACACCAGAATCCACATTTTGAATGTTAGTAAATATCAAGTCTATTATTGAGCCATGGTCGTTTGTTGGTTGTGAAATAACCTGCCTGTATTTGAAGGTTTTTACCAGAAGGTTATGAAGAATTGTTTTATCACAATTATCAATGTTCCAATTGATGTTGAAATCTCCAAGAATAATAACTGTCTTGTTTTGAAGGTACTTCTGGTGAAGGTTCAGACTTTTTTTTTCAAACAGCAGTATTGACCTCAGAATAAGTACCCCCAAATGAAAATGTTTTTTACAGAAATTTTCAAAGGGTCATAACTCTATTAATATTTGGTGGACGGTTCACCTCGAAACCTCACACACATGTTCAGACCACAGTCTTGCTATCTACCAAGTGTCAGGTTGATCGAATGAAAACTGACAGAGGCGTTATCCTGAAAAGAAGAAGCTTATGGGCAGATGGGCGGGAAGGCGGACGGAGGCGGTCCTAATGGATGCCAACTCCATAACATAATGCGACGTTTTTTATCAAAATGGGCATATGTTTAGGTTAATCACTTGTTATCCATAAACAAAATTTTCAAGGGGTCATAATGTTATTAATATTTTGTGTATGGTTAACCTCAAAACTTAACGCACATTTCCAGCTCAGTCTTACTATCTACAAAGTATCGGGTTAATCAGAATAAAACTGTAGTACGAGATATGCGGAATGAGAATGTTTACTGAAAAAATTCAAAATTTATCTACCAATTGTCAGGTTGATCGAATGAAAACTGACAGAGGCGTTATCCTGAAAAGAAGAAGATTTTGGGCGGATGGGCGGAAAGGCGGACGGAAGCGGTCCTAACGGACACGAAGTCAATAACATAATGCGACGTTTTTTATCAAAATGTCCGGAAACGAAAATGTTTACAAAAATTTCAAAGGGATATAACTGTTAATATTTGGCGGACGTTAATACTCGAAACTTTACGAACATCTATACATCAAGGTTTATCTACCTACCAAGTTTCAGCTTGATCTGATGAAAACTCTAGGAGTAATCCGGAAATGAAAATGCTTACAAAAATTTCAAAGGGGCATAACTCTTTTAATATTTGAAGGATGTTAATTCTCGAAACTTTACCCACATCTACACATCATGGTCTTACTACCTCCCAAGTTTCAGCTTGATCGGATGAAAACTGTAGGAGGAGTTATCCGGAAACGAAAATGGGCATAACTCTGTTAATATTTGGCGGATGTTAATTCTCGAAACTTTACGCACATCTACACATCATGGTCTTACTACCTACCAAGTTTCAGCTTGATCGGATGAAAACTGTAGGAGGAGTTATATGGAAACGAAAATGTTTACAAAAATTTCAAAGGGACATAACTCTGTTAATATTTGGCGAACGTTAATTCTCGAAACTTTATGCACATCTACACATCATGGTCTTACTACCTACCAAGTTTCAGCTTGATCGGATGAAAACTGTAGGAGGAGTTATCCGGAAACGAAAATGTTTACAAAAATTTCAAAGGGGCATAACTCTGTTAATATTTGGCGGATGTTAATTCTCGAAACTTTACGCACATCTACACATCATGGTCTTACCACCTACCAAGTTTCAGCTTGATCGGATGAAAACTGTAGGAGGAGTTATCCGGAAACGAAAATGTTTACAAAATTTCAAAGGAACATAACTCTGTTAATATTTGGCGAACGTTAATTCTCGAAACTTTACGCACATCTACACATCATGGTCTTACTACCTACCAAGTTTCAGTTTGATCGGATGAAAACTGTAGGAGGAGTTATCCGGAAACGAAAATGTTTACAAAATTTTCAAAGGGGCATAACTCTGTTAATATTTGGCGAACGTTAATACTCGAAACTTTACGCACATCTACACATCATGGTCTTACTACCTACCAAGTTTCAACTTGATCGGATGAAAACTGTAGGAGGAGTTATCCGGAAACGAAAATGTTTACAAAAATTTCAAAGGGACATAACTCTGTTAATATTTGGCGAACGTTAATTCTCGAAACTTTACGCACATCTACACATCATGGTCTTACTACCTACCAAGTTTCAGCTTGATCGGATGAAAACTGTAGGAGGAGTTATCCGGAAACGAAAATGTTTACAAAATTTTCAAAGGGGCATAACTCTGTTAATAGTTGGCGAACGTTAATTCTCGAAACTTTACGCACATCTACACATCATGGTCTTACTACCTACCAAGTTTCAACTTGATCGGATGAAAACTGTAGGAGGAGTTATCCGGAAACGAAAAGTTTACGGACGGTCGGACGGACGGACGGACGGACAGACGCGGACCCCATAACATAATACGTCCCGTTTTTTCAAAACGGGCGTATAAAAATCGGCATTTTCAGCAATCAAAAGGACGTAACTCTATGATGAATGGGCCACCATGGCCGGTATTCAATCTCATCCGAGGTTTTATCCAAAGCCACCTCACATATAAGTTTCAGAAATATCCGATCAAATCTGAAAGGGCTACGGCGATGACACGGTCAAAAATCGGCATTTTCAGCAATCAAAGGGACGTTACTCTATGATAAATGGGTCGACTTGGCTGGTTTTCGAACTCATCCGAGATTTTATCCCCAGCCACCTTACATACATGTATAAGTTTCAGAAAGAACCTATCAAAACTGAAAAGGCTACGGTGATGACAAGGTCAATAATCGGCATTTTCAGCGATCAAAGGGACGTTACTCTTTGTTAAATGGGCCTACTTGGCCAGTTGTCGAACTCATCCGAGATTTTATTCCCAGCCACCATACATATAAGTTTCAGAAAGATCCGATCAAAACTGAAGGGGCTACAGAGATGACAAGGTCAAAAATCAACATTTTCAGCAATCAAAGGGACATAACTCTATGATAAATGGGCCAACTTGACCGGTTTTCGAACTCATCCGAGATTTTATCCCCAGCCACCTTACATATAAGTTTCAGAAAGATCCGATCAAACTGAAGGGGCTACGGTGATGACAAACATTTTCCCATTGTAAGTCTATGGGACCTTGTGATTTCCATAGCAACCAAAGTTTTCGTGCGATTTCGAAAAAAAAACCTTATGTTATCAATGCCCCACCAGCGGCATGCTGCAGATGAGAAATGATTGAGATCAGCCTGGAGGCTGCAGGGATATAGCTGCTCAAAAGTGTGGACGGAAGGACGACGGACGGACGACGGACGGACCACGGAGGACCCACTATACTATAAGATCCCCTGGAGCCTTCGGCCCAGGGGAGCTAAAGATCGGCATTTTCAGCAATCAAAGGGACGCAACTCTATGATGAATGGACCGACTTTGCCGGTTTTCGAACTCATCCGAGTATTTAACCCCAGTCACCTTACATATAAGTTTCAGAAAGATCCGATCAAACTGAAGGGGCTACCGTGATGACAAGGTCAAAATCGGCATTTTCAGCAATCAAAGGGACGCAACTCTTTGATGAATGGACCGACTTGGTCGGTTTTCGAACTCATTCGAGGTTTTAACCCCAGTCACCTTACATATAAGTTTCAGAAAGATCCGATCAAAATGAAGGGGCTACCGTGATGACAAGGTCAAAATCGGCATTTTCAGCAATCAAAGGGACGTAACTCTATGATAAATGGGCTGACTTGGCCGGTTTTCGAACTCAGAGTTTTTATCCCCAGCCACCTTAGATGTAAGTTTCAGAAAGATCCGATCAAAACTAAAGGCGCTACAGTGATGACAAGCATTTTCCCATAGTAAGGACCTTGTGGTTGCCATAGGAACCAAAGTTTTAGAGCAATTTCTAAAAAGAAGTTAATGTCAACAATGCACCACCAGAGGCATGCTACAGATGAGAAATGGTTGAGATCAGCCTGCAGGATACCGAAATATAGCTGCTCAAATGTGTGGACGGACGAACGGACAACGGAGGACCCACTATACTATAAGCACCCCTGGAGCCTTCGGTCCATGTGAGCTAAAAATCTAGCATGCACGATTCAAAAGTCATGCTGTAGAGTATAATAAACGGGACGGACGGAAGATATGGACTGACGGACAGACGGACGAACATGGCAAAAGCAATATGGCCCCCACAACTTCTTCGAATATAAATGTCTTCATTTTCAGTTAAAACTAAGAATGGTGATTACAAGGGGAAATATTGTTAATTAGCCGGGACACAGCATTTCCTACAATTTGCATGTGCACCCAGCGAAGACTCGGATCAGCCTGCGTATCCACGCAGTCTAATCAATGTCTTCGTTGTGCGCTCTAAGGATAGCTGAGGGCCAAGTGATCCTTTATGCAGCAATGGAAGTCTCTGGTATGACTATATGGATGCACAGGCTGATTTGATTCTTCCCAGGGCGCACATCTTAATTGAAGGAAAAGCTGTGCCCCGGGATCAACATTTAAAAAAAGGGCGGATAACGCGTAAAAAGCCGGCGGTTAACAGCAAAAACATTAGCCCAAAGCATATTTCTTTGCTAATTTTCGAAGAGAATGTGTCATATAAATGATTCTGTCACTACGTAATCCTGGTTTTTTTTTTTTTTTTTTTTTTTTTTTCTCGATACGCAAACACGCCTATGCAAATACATTGCCACCTTTATCGCAAAAAAAAAGTGAAAATTTTGTGACAAAAAAATGTGATAATTTTCTTATTTCTGCTCAAAATATAGATTGTGAGCATTCGTTAGAACCGACTCATCGAGGCGGTTCTAACGAGTACCCTCAAAATATAGATTGTGGGCACTCGTTAGAACCGCCTCATCGACGCGGTTCTAACGAGTACCCACAATCTATATTTTAGAGCAGAAATAAGAAAAATAAGGTATACCGCCGGAAACCCCAGTTTTATATAGGCGTGTTTTGGTGATGTGTAATATTCACGGAGAATGGGATACACGTAAAAATGATGTATGATTTCGCATCCAGGATAACGAAGTGACGGTTGGAATCCGCTATATGACCCGTTCTCGTTGTGATATGCTTTGGGCAATGTCTTTGCTGTGCCAAGATGAACACTTCTCGCTAGTTGTTCAAGTGTTATCCTGACAGTAGCATACTGGTCGTCATGTTTCACCCAATGTCGCTATACTGAAGGTCATTTCCTGTATTCAATAGATATTTCCAAAGATCATATATACTGCTCGTCATGTTTCCCCGTATGTTAATTGTTTGTTTGTTTGATTTGAGGTTTAACGTCCTCGTCAACACTATAAAGGTCATTTTGGAGACGCTGCTTCCAATTTTGTGGCACTTTTACCCGAAAATGAGATGAAATGACATCTCAAGCCCTGTCGCCCAATGAAACCAAGCGGGTTTATAAAAATGGACGGGCCGACTCGCGCTGCTTTACCTGGGCAAACTTAGATCCTTTAATCGGTTTACCAGTACTCGTGTGCGGTCGGTATCAGCTCTGCGTGGAAGCATCATGCAGTCCATTTATTTCTTCAAGCCCCAATAGGCGGGTGCCCTTCCCCGTATGTGAAATTTTGATAGATGTACACATTGTCTTTCTGTATCTTGAAATGGCCCAAAGGAAAACCAAGCCCCTTTTCCCTTTTTATAGTCCCCAAAGAAAACCCTTTCAGATATTTCCAGGGGATACTCTCTCCCATGAAATTCGCAAAAAAAAGTTTCTTTGATTTTCATTGTGTTTTAGTTTGTTTGATTTTTGGTTAAACGTCCCCATCAACACTATAAATAGGCCCCCGCCCATACGGGCTTGAAGGAATATATGGGCTGCATGATGCTTCCACGCGGAGTTGAATCCGACCCGCACACTAGTACTGGTAAACCGCTTAGAGGATCTAAGCCTGTCCAGGAACCGCGTTGCGAGGCGGACCGTCCATGCTAATAAACCCTATTGGTTGCATTGGGCGACAGGGCTTGAGATTTCATTTCATCTTAATGTTGGGTAAAAGTCTCACAAAATTGGAAGCAACGTCTCCAAAATGACCTTTACAGTGTTAACGGGGACGTTAATCCTCAAATCAAACAAACAAATCAACACTGTAAAGGTCATTTTGGAGACGTTGCTTCCAATTGTTGGGACTTATACCCGTCATTGAGATGAAATAACAGCTCAAGCCCTGTCGCCCAATGAAACCAATAGGGTTTATAAGCACGGACGATCCGACTAGCACCGCTTTGCCTGGGCAGGCTTAGATCTTCTAAGCGGTTTACAGTACCCATGTGCGGTCGGTTTCAACACTGCGTGGAAGCATCGTGCAGTCTATCTATTTTTTCAAGCCCCGATGGGCGGGGGCCGTGTCCTTGTGTATACTGATCGTATGTTTCCCCATCCGTCGCTATATTGACCATCATGTTTCCGCTTGTTTAAAATCTTGTTGAGAATGACGATAAATTTTGCATATGTAGATCTATATTTGAAATACTTCAAAAGTAATATTAGGCCCCCGCCAATAGGGGCTTGAAGAAATATATGGGCTGCATGATGCTTCCACGCAGAGCTGAATCCGGCCCGCACACTAGTACTGGTAAACCGCTTAGTGGATCTAAGCCTGTCCAGGAACCGCGGTGGGAGGCGGACCGTCCATGCTAATAAACGCTATTGGTTTCATTGGGCGACAGGGATTGAGATGCCATTTCATCTCATTTTCGGGTAAAAGTCCCACAAAATTGGAAGTAACGTCTCCAAAATGACCTTTACATTGTTGACGGGGACGTTAAACCTCAAATCAAACAAACAAATCAAAAGAAATATCAAACCCCTTTTTCTTTTTATAGTTGCCAACGAATACCCTTTCAGACAATTCCAGGGGATATCCCTCCCCCATGTAATATACAAACCTTTTCTGGGATCGTCCTTGTTCATACGGATCGTTATGTCTTCCCGCCCGTCGGTATACTTTGTTGTTTGATTTGAGGTTTAATGTCCCCTTCAACATTGTAAAGGTCATTTTGGAGACGTTGCTTCCAATTTTGTGGGACTTTTACCAGACATTGAGATGAAATGACCTCTCAAGCCCTGCCGCCCAATGAAACCAATTGGGTTTATAAGCAGGGACGCGCCGACTCGCACCCCTTTGCCTGGGCAGGTTTAGATCCTCTTAAGCGGTTTACCAGTACTCGTGTATAAGTCGGTTTCAGCTCGGCGTGGAAGCATCATCATATATTTCTTCAAGCCCCGATGGGCTGGGGCCACCGTCGGTATACTAATCGTCATGTTTCCCAGTCTTGGAAATCTTGTTCAAAATGATGATACATTTAGCATTTGTATCTTTGAATTGCCCCAAATGAAAAACCAAGCCCATTTCTCTTTTTTTTCTGTCCCAAAGAAAACCCATTCAGACACTTCCAGGTAATACCCTGCCCCATGGAATATATATAAAAAAAGTTTTTTGGATCGTCCTTGTATAAACTGATCGTCATGTTTCCCCGTGTTTGTGAACATCATTAAAATGAATTAAAAATGCGATACATGTGTTAGAAATACCAAAAAGAAGAATTATTATGTCCGGAACAAAGAATTTTAACACTGTTGCCCCGTTATTGTTATTTTAAAACTTTCCCTCGTCAAGCGTCTGAGTGACACAGATCAGATGTCAAGACATGAGATACCTAATATTTGACCTAAGGTTTTGTTTACTTTTTATTTCTTGCACACCAGAAAAGGAAATCCGTGTAGAAATTTATGTTCTGACCCTGGTGTAGAAGCCTCCGTGGTGTAGTGGTTACGCTACTCGCCTTGTAAACCAGGGATCCCAGGATCGATCCCGGGCTTCTCCAGACTTTCGGATGAGTCTTTAAACCGAGGTCCCGTCTCCGTATGGCCTTAGCTGTTGGTGGGACGTAAAACTCAAATACTCACTCACTCTGACCCTGGTGTTCCGACCCAATATCGAATATAATCGCGTGTTTGATAAATGCACTGGTTGATTACAACCTCATGCGCGGCGTCGTCATGCGTGACGTCACTAAACATTCCTGTTGTGTCATCACAAAATGGCGGACGTCGGTAACCGAAATGACAGCAGCATTAAAATTCGCAATTCACCATATTTGCATTATTTGCTGGCTCCCAGCTTGCACATTGTCAATATTGGAAAAACAGGTAACCAGACCCCCCTGACCTTTCAAGGTCAGGGGGGTCTGGTCACCTGTTTTTCCAACACTGATAACCTTCAGACTAGGAACCAGCAGATAATGCAAATAAGGTGAATAGAAATGGAAGGTATGCAAGAAAAAGAATCCTATATGGGTGTGAGGGGTGGATAGAAAAATCCGTCCCTCGGGACCACTGTCCGGCATCACTCGGCAAGCCTGGTGATGCCGGACAGTGTCCCTTGGGACGGATTTTTCCATCCACCCCTCACACCCATATAAGATTCTTATATTACCCCCCCCCCCCCCGACCCCCGCCCAAATATATGGCCTGCATGAGGATTCCACGCAGAGCTGAATCCGACCCGCACACGAGTACTGGTAAACTGCTTAGCGGATCTAAGCCTGCCCAGCAAAGCGGTGCACACGAGTGGGACCGTCGATGCTTACAAACCCTATTGGTTTCATTTGGCGACGGGGCTTGAGATGTCATTTCATCCCTATGTCGGGTAAAAGTCCCACAAAATTGGGAACAACGTCTCCAACATGACCTTTACAGTGTTGACGGGGACGTTAAACCTCAAATCAAACAAAAACCCAGTACGGGGAAGAACGACCATATAGCCCATGTTCGGACACCAAAAGTTTATCACAACTTCCGGGGATCAAGTTAGTGAGTGTTTGAGTTTTACGTCCCACCAACAGTTAAGGTCATATGGAGACGGGACCTCGGTTTAAAGACTGGAGAAACCCGGGATCGATCCTGCGACCCCTGGTTTACAAGGCGAGTAGCGTATCCCTTACACCACGGAGGCTTCTTTCCGGGGATCGAACCGGTGCCTCTAGCATCAGAGGCAAGTTCACGAACAATTGCCAGACAAGCATGATAAAAACAATTTAGTCAACTTACAAACACACATATCCTCCCCAACTAGCAAAATATCTTCTGTCTTCCACATAGACGATGATTACACTTTCTGCATTTCTTTCTTTCTATACTGCGCACAAAGAATGAATCTTGTCTGACCACTGAAAAAAATACATGAACAAGATACATGTAGCATGTATCACAAAGAAAGCATGCAACCAACGACCAATGGGATAAAAAGATCAATCAACAGTTCAATCGACTAGTGGTGAACTTCTCTCACTGTCATTAAGGCGAATGGACACACACAACAGTGGGTAACTCTAACATAAATGTTGACTGTTCCTAAAGGCGGATTATTTTCTTTTAAAACAAGACACGGGAACAAATCCATATAATGAATAGCCTTTTAAACATTGTAAACCGCACTCTATCCACCCCCGTCCAGCAGGGCTTGGAGAAATATATCGGGCTGTACGGTTCTTCCGCGCAGAGCTGACACGTCAATACGCAAAGTGGTGCGATGGTGCGAGTCGGACCGCCATGCATATAAACCCATTTGGTTTCATTGGGCGACAGGTATTGAGATGTCATTTCATCTCAAGATCGGGTAAAAGTGCCACAAAATTGGAAGCAACATCTCCAAAATGGTCTAAATAGTGTGCAAAACCACACTTTATACATGTAAATGGAAGAATGGCAGCCCAATGTATTTGTCCAAGCCCCGATGGTGGTGGGGGTGGGGTGAGGGTTGTGGGCCAGACGCCATTATAGCAAACGGTTGTGTTAGGGTTATGTTGCCTACCAGCCCTTTCCCGAAAATAACGCCCATATACAGCAATGGGACACTGGCGCTGCCCAGTCAAGACCGAACTCAAGTGTGCAGAAGACGTATAATCTTGTTAACAAGTCCGTGAAACCAACACCCTCTAAACCCCTTTTTATACAGAGAAAACTGGGGTTTACAGAGGTAAACATTATTGTTTCTCATGCGCGTCTGACTGGTGATCAGGAGGACGTGGGTTCGACTCCCGCCGGGGTCGGCAACATTCTTTCGTGGAGATTGATCATGAAATCTTTTCTACGGTCATTCTCTCCCTTCCGCTGATTCAAGAAGGGCAGTTGTCAGTTTATTGCGAAAGAATGTGCACTGTACTGGTTAACCGCTTACGTATAAGCATGCCCAGGAAAGTGTTGATAGGTAAACTGACCGGCTCAAAAATTACCTAAATAGTGTTGACTGGGCCGTAAAACTCCAATACACCAATACAAACAAACAAATTATTTTTTCTCATTTGTGCCCCAAGACATAGGTTGTTGGTACTCGTTAGAACCGCCTCAATGAGGCGGTTCTAACGAGCACCCACAACCTATGTTTGCAGTATAAAAAGAGAGATATGAAAGAATACACTATGCGTCCAGTGGCAGTTTTTTTTCTCTCAGAATAACATAGTAGGAAATATCGTTCAGCCCAAACAGATCGTTCAGCCCAAACATGTGCACAGTCATGATTTTTCAGTGAGAAATTTTAGCAAAATATTCACCTGGATTAATGTGGAGCGCTGTGGTGCAGTGGTAAAGCATCGGATTTGAGATCGAGAGGTAGCCGGTTCGATCACCGCAAGCGCCAAGTGTTGTTTCATTGAGCAAGAGACTTTATCCACATTGCTTAGTACTGGTTCCTACCCAGGAAAAGAGGGCCACATGAAAGATTAGTACTAGTACTAAATGCGTTACCCTCTGTAAATAAGGTCGATATTATTATTATTATTATTATTATTATTATTATTATTACCTAAATTACAATTCGCTAGGAGATTCACTACCATTTAGCCCATTTTTGAGATTTTAGGTAAAAAATATGAGCAAATCTCACAAAATCTTATCCGAAAATTATTCCTGCGTATCTCAAGACCTGTCCTTCGACTTCATTGCTTCAACGCAAGAGGGACCGTAGTGGACGACTGCATAACCACCCAAATTTGAAAGTATTCTTGCTGACTGTCAACATGGCTTTCGAAGTCAAAGGTCCTGCGAAACTCAATCAGCAATCTGGATGGGGCCATAAATCGTGGCGCGAGACGACCAGGAACAAAGTTAGTTTTCTCTGAGCGTGAGTGACGCGATTAGAGAAGCTAAATATTGACGTTTTGAAGAATGTAAGAAACAGAAAAAACTGATTTTTCATAATGTCAAATTTTAATTCACTCATGAACACCAAAACTGGTATTCACTCGTGGCTACGCCACTCGTAAAAATACTAGTTTTGGTGTTCATTCGGTGAAATAAAATTCGATCTTACACTGAAAAAAATCAAATATCCTCTATTTCTTACATGCTTTTCAATGAAATATACGGAATTTCTCTGTTAAATCGAAAACGATATTGTCACTGTTTCTAACAGTGACTGATATCAATTTTATTTTTTCACTGTTTAGGACTACTTTTCCTCGAAATCTAATTCTTTGGTCAGTTTTTCCATTGTCAGTTGTTTGAAAATTAATGAACTGTATTAGAATTGACGCTAAGCTCGATCACAAGTCACGAGGACGTTAATGAGGTCATTTTCGACGCTGACGTCGCGCGACGTTAGATCTGTCCGCACCTTCCTTGGAAAACTAATCTCTTAATTATTTTAGTAACCATTCATAGAAATGCCATTTCTCAAGTTTACACCAAATTTTATACACAGTTAATACGTTGGGCACCTCTAAATTGACGCGAAACGACCAGGAACAAAGTTAGTTTTCTCTGAGGGTGAGTGACGCGATTAGTGAGGCTAAATATTGCCGTTTTGAAGCATGTAAGAAACAGAAAATTTGATTTTTTTTAGTGTAAGATCAAATTTTATTTCACTCATGAACACCAAAACTGGTATTTTCACGCGTGGCTTCGCCACCCGTGAAAATACTGGTTTTGGTGTTCATTCGGTGAAATAAAATTGAAAAAAATCAAATATCCTCTATGTAGTTCATACTTTTATGAACGCATCGGGTCACATAATTTTCAGTAACGTCAAATGACGTCAGTCTAAACCATGGTTCTCTTTGATGACGTCAACGCTGTTCCGCTCTTTGTAAACAAAAAACAAAAAACAAAAATAAAATAAAAAATAAAAAAAAAAAAAAAAAAACACACACAGCGTGTAAATGCTTTTTAGCTTTGAAAGTTTGCACTATAAGCATTTTTTTTCGCCCAGTGATGAGAGGCAATGATTGTAAATATAAAAAAATAAACTTAATTTCTCTGCTTTTCATGAAAGTGTGAACGACAGCGGGTCGCTAGCAAAGATTACATGTACCCCTTCGGGGTTCATTTACTTTGCACGCCACCCACTGCGTCCATACTTTCATGAACAGCAGAAAAATAAAATTCATTTCTTAAATAATATGTCTCATATACATAGAGGGCCTTAAATGAGTGCTCATATATTATTGAAATAAATTAAATAAAACATGAGCAATCATTCAAGTTTCTATTTATCATATGACCTTTGAAACGCATTTTATTAACGAGTGTTATACAAAATGCCACTATTCCGCTATTAGTAAAAGCGACGTCGTTAAGGACGTCGTACATGTAACGTTACGGGGCGTATCTAACTATTTTGCATATTTAATCCACTAGTGGATAATTGAATTTATTACATGGCATTATTATACCCCCGCAAACGAAGTTTGAAGGGGGTATATAGGAGTCAGCTTGTCGTCTGTCGTCTGTCGTCTCTCGTCGGTCCGTTACAAAAATGTCCGTTACAAAATTATCTATCAAAAAACTTTAACATTGCTCATAACTTCCTTATTCTTTGACCGATTTCTTTAATATTCAAACACCACACACCTTGCCACTAGTACTTAAGATTGATATACACAAACCTGACCTTGACCTTTACGTTGACCTTCCTCAAGGTCAAATACTTGTAAAAATTTGTCGGTAGCGGGGATATAATTGGCGCCCGTTAGGTGGCAGCTCTAGTTACATTCTCAGACGCGACGTCATACGATAAATGCAGCTTGTAGACAACTAAACAGGGCTCGTTCCAGAGCTACACAATGAGTGTGTACATGTATGTGTGCATGCTCCAGCAGAAACACCTTGAACGGCGACCCAGCGTCGATTTAGCTTTAAATGACGTCACAAACGTCATCTTAACCCCGAACGTCCTCTGAAACACAATGCGTTTTTTTCGCCTCCTCCGATTAATGGCGGATTGGTATAAGTGAAATGAAATGGTTGTAAAAGAAAACAAAAAAAAAAAACAAAAAAAAAAACGGAATACTTTTTATTTTTGTTGAAAATTCAAGGCGGACTTTGTAAAGTAGAACAGCGGCCCCCTGCATCGAACTCCGTTACTTTATTAAGTTTACGGAAGTCAATGCAGAACCGCACCGAACCATCTTTTTAGGACAAGTACTATTAAGGCATAAGGTGACAGTCAATCGCAGCACTTTTTTGTCCGCGCCACATTAAGTTTTTGAATCGTTATCGACAACCCCTGGAGAAAGCGATAACTTCTGATTTGGTTTCAAAGTGCTCCAAACATGCATGAAATCAAAACAGAATACCAAAGAAACACTTCTCTGTTTGCATAGGCTGACAGCAGCATCATTTCACTTACCCAACCCACTATTTTTACATACAAAAACGCATGACTCCACCTTAATTTGACAGATCCTGTGATTTTACTCTCAAAACACCAGTACTTTGGCACCTGTTGAAATGTCATGTACACTCAGTCATTGCATAGAAATAGACAGAAAAGTATACCACAACCAGTAAACTTTTTCAGGAATCCTCTTTGAATAACAGCCACTTTTTAGTGCCAAAGCTACCTTCGTGAATTCAGATATGCCGCCGCACCTTGAACTTGCACTGCATCCAGACAGCGGGGGTGTTAATTTCGTATTCCATTTCATAAAAGTACAGATACTCAACAAATAATTAATGAAAAAGATTAACTAATAAGCCCACATTGGCAAAAAAATATCCACATATCACAATTTCTACGAGCAACCATGCCATTATTGACCCTACTACTATAATATTTTGAAAAACGTCCACCCTCAAATGCGAAACTGTCCCCTGATGCCTACAGTGGATAAATATGGAGATATTGATGGTTCAATAACTCCAAAATCTAACATGTCTTAAATTTCTTTTTCCATTACATCCCGTATTTTATATGGTATGGCATATCCTTTTTTGGTTCCGACGTTAGCAACTTTATGTCATGTTCTATTTGGTCAGTTCCTCCTGGTACACTCGGCAGTACGTCTGGGTATTCTTGTATCAACGTCTCTGTTTCTTTACGCTGATCCTCCGTTAACATTTCTCAAATATTGACGCCCCTAAACGCTCCTGGTTGCTTTGCAAAAGGGAAAGCGCAATCTTCCAATGAGAATTCGTCAACGTCATCATTTTCAGTTGACGGAACTGACTCTACAGAAGCAAGCAATGTGACGTCACATTTTGAAGTTCCACATATTGCTTCAGTATGTTAGCGTGATACATGTATGTGTTCCATTGACGTCAATCTTATAATCCATTCTGTTAACTACCTCAACTACTTCATATGGACCTTTCCATGGAAGCAATAGTTAATTACTGTCTGTCGGTAGTAACTAGCCACTATATCGCCGACGTCAAATTTACTCGACCTCGCGCCTTTATCATTATAAGCTTTCTGCTTAAACTGAACCTTCTTTGAAATAATCACGCGCTAATTTGCATGTCTGCTCTAACAGTTCCCTGAGCTCAATAACGCACTGATGCGTCGAAAGAACTTGCTCATCGCGTACCTCATCAGCCCATAATTTCCTTAATATTACCATTGGACCTCTGACGTTACGTCCGAATAACTCGCTCCTGCCAATAGGGGCTTGAAGAAATATATGGGCTGCATGATGCTTCCACGCAGAGCTGAATCCGGCCCACACACTAGTACTGGTAAACCGCTAAGAGGATCTAAGCCTGTCCAGGAACCGCGGTGCGAGGCGGCCCCTCCATGCTAATAAACCCTATTGGTTGCATTGGGCGACAGGGCTTGAGATGTCATTTCATCTCAATGTCGGGTAAAAGTCCCACAAAATTGGAAGCAACGTCTCCAAAATGCTTTTACAGTGTTGACGGGGACGTAAAACCTCAAATCAAACAAACAAACAAACGTCCGTATAACAACTCAAAAGGGAAAAATCCTAGTGACTCTTGTGGGACTTCCCTAACCGCAAATAACAAAGCTGGAAGATATTTATCCCAATCCTTTGGACGTTCAGCACACATGCGACGTAACATCTGCTTTAACGTAGGGTGGAATCGCTCAATCAATCCGTTGCAAATCGGGTCTCATTATCTCAGCAGTGAACTGTGATCCACAATCAGTCAACATTTCATCAGGGATGCAAACCCTACTAAACATTTCAATAAGCGCTTCCGCGACACGTTCCGCCTCTTTACTCTGTAAAGCTATTGCCTCTGGATACCTTGTCGCATAATCTATCATTGTTAAAATACACCGAGATTTCCTATCAGATCGAGGCTCAGTTGGACCAACTATATCCACTGCCACCCTCTTAAACAGTGTATCAATCAATGACATTTTTCCTAGAGGTACTTTAGTGACCCGACCTTTTTGAATGGTTCTCTGACAAATACCACAACATTTACAGAATCTAGCGACATCGCCGCCAATACCGGGTGAGTAAAACTCAGATACAACTCTATCCAATGTCTTCCTAATGCCCATATGTACAGACATAAGCGTTTCATGAGCCAGTTTCAACACCTTTCCTCGGAAACTTTGAGGGACCAAAAGTTGAAAAGAGACTTTGTTGACCTTGGAGAACTCCCTATTTGCCAAACCTTTTTCTCAATAAACCTAGTTTCACCTCGGTTTAAACCACGACTGACAGACTTATTCCCAGATACAACCCTTTTCCTGATGTTTTCAAAAGTTGGATCATCACCTGAGCTTGCTTGAAAGCCTCCATTTCATCGTTCATGATCTGATCGGGAACCTTAAGTTTTCTGTAAGGCTTCTCATCCTGCCTTATCTGAGACCTGGTTACAGCTGCAGCGGAGAAATGAGACATATCAGGAAGTTTTGATCCATCAATATTACCGATAACAAAATCGTACAACATATCATTCATACACAAAGCTTCAGTTTTTCCAATGAAAAAGGACAACCATTGTCAATCATTGCCAAAGGATACCTTTGTGTGGATTCATCAATCAACGTAACATCTGACTCTTTTCCTATTAACTGATCATCCGAAACCAAGCTTCTCCGAACGACACAACCTGTACACCCAGTATCTCTTAATACAACCACCTTCTTATTATTAACCAACCCTTGTGCCGTTGGTAACCTTGCCTTTAAGAAGTAACAGACACCTTCCCTAGTTTCCTTACTACACTCCTCCCTATCCGAAATCAAAGGACCACCAACCTTATCTTCAAAAATACTTCCAATCTCATTACCTTTCCTATATAGTTACTTCCGTTTGACAAAAGCTAACTTGGTGTGCTGCGCCACGTGGTGTGCCATTATTCTTACCGCGTTCGCGAAAAGACCCTCTAAAATTACCACGACCACGTGTATAACCACGGTCTAAACTCTGCGTATTCTCATTCTTAACCTGAATACTTTGAGCCTCTACGCGGGTTTCAAAATTTTCCTTAACATCGCTGTACCATCCTCCAGTTGCTCCTACCTCTGCACTATATAATTGTTTCGGGGCTTTTAAAATATAAAATTGTTAAATGCCCCTTGCCGCATATTCTACACTTAATATCCGATTTACCACTCGGTTTGTTTGAGTCATCTTTGTCCTGTTTACCCTGCGCTGCGCCTCTATTATTGCGTTGCCCCCTTTGGATGCAACTAAATATGCCTCCGCGCGCTCCTGCAAACAAATCTGCCTCCCTAGCCATTTCATCTAAATTACCAAACTGTTTTGGCTTCAGATGTACATACAATTCTCTATTATATGACTCCAGGAACTGATCCCTTGCCATGAAATCACAGACATCCGGAAAAGATTTTTCTATCTTTGCCATATTAAGCCATCTCTCTAAAAGCTTCTCAATCTACTTCTGAACTGTATGAACGTTTCTGATTTGTCGGGCCTACTATAACGGAATCGCTTCCTAAATCCGCGATCTGTCATGTCAAAATTCTTTAATTGAGCATTCTTTAACTTATCATAATCCGCCGCATCTTCATTTGATAGCCTGTCATATACATTAAGTGCGCGCCATTAAAGTATTGCACTTAAATGCGCGACCCAAACACTCTTATCCCATTTATTAACCGTAGCATATTTCTCAAACCTAGATAAATAACTATCCATTTTGTATTTACCCTCTTCAAAATAAGGTAACTTATGATCCCGGGCATGGCCCACCTTTTCAGTCTTTTGCCTTTCAAATTCCAGCTCGAGCTTTGCTCTCTACATTTCTAACTGATTTCTTAATTCTTGGTGCTGTATCTCAAACCCTTGTTTTATTTGTTCTAAATGGGCCTCACTAGTCCCTTTTGTCCCTTTTCACTGCGTGCCATTTCAAGCTCCTTATTAACATTCAACATAGCTAGTTCATTTTCCCTTTCCTTTTCTTTTTCTATCCTTTCCTCTTCTTTTTCTTCTGACCTTAATATTTCTAAATCCCTTTGTTCTTGCCTTTCTGCTCTCTCAATATCTTGCTGCTGCTTAACAAAATCTTGCAAACTTTTGCCCTAATAACCAACTACGTGCCCATTTGCATTAAACGCTCCATTATTGATAACGTAATTCTCACGTATAAGCGTTAATCTTACTAAAACGTTAGTTATCAATGCACACGCGATTTGAAATGTCAATTACTCTCAGCAAAGTATGCCGTTACGTATTGGTAGTCTATATGACGTCATAAGTTGAAGACGTTTACAGTAAAAGGTTACAATCAGAAGTTTCATCACATTGCAAACTCAGATCATAACATGTTACCATCAATATTTCTATTACGCCATACCTAACTTCAAGCCACAGAGAATATATTAACGCTACCATAATGTCAACGTCAGTAAATTGTAAACGTCGCTACATCAGAACCATGTGTGGATAAGATCAATTAGTAATTCAAGTTTAACGTTGTAGAATGCCAGGTAACACAATTAAATGGGTTCTATTTAAAATTTTCGTTACCAAGAAAAAGTAGGGTTTGCCTTGCCTTCCTGCTCAGAAACTTTGAACTTGTCAGTATGCATTTAGTTGAACACATGAGTTTCGCACTTCATCAACGCAGGAAGGAAGATTCAAGTTAATTTCCAAGTGTGGCAATTAATGCATGAGGGATGGAATCGTTTGGATGGAGATGAAGTTTTAGAACATCAATGTGCTGTCCACAGCTGGGAACACACCCATAGACCAATTTATCCCACTTCTGATACCAAATGTTAGATTTAGGTTTACGGCATCCCGCAAACCAACATGCTGACAAGACAACCGAATGTGATCTCTGACAGGTGAACGGGCAGACATAAATTATTAACAGTAACTATTCACAACAATACGAACACTAAACATTACATTTATTCTCCTCTATAATCGTTTCACGGCGCACGCCCCGTAAGCAAAACCTCGTTTTGTGTTCGAGACGTCGACGTGAAAATTATAGAAGCAAATGACAAAATAAACGAAGAACAAAAAATAATAAAACAAAAACGTGACTGGCCAGATATACGTCCACTTGGGGTGAACTGCGTCGACGCGCTGGTGTCCTGAGAATTGAAGTAATGTCGTTATAACTGTCGACTTGACTACACTGTGAATTTGATTTCACTATCAACTGACTTCACTGTCAATTGACTTCACTTCAGTCAATTGACTTCACTTCACTGTCAATTGACTTCACGGTCAATTTGACTTCATTGACAGTTGATTTCACTGACAATTTGACTTCTCACTCAACTTGTCGTTATGGCCTCGACGGTCTGTTTAACTGGTTCTGCCCGCCTCTGCAGGGCATCTGAACCGATGCGTCGTACTGGAACCTGCTCCTATTGCAAAGGGAGCAGCAGGTCAACACACGTTATTGTGCCGTGAAAGATTCTTCGCACAATGCTGTGGGTACGTTTGCACAATCGACCTGCTGCTGATATAATGTTCATTTTTCAGAGTTATTATATCTATGAATACTACAGGAAAATCATGCATGCCCGTGCTAGCTCGCTAAAATTGTGAGAAGTAAAGATACTATCAACAATCATAGCCATATAGGAAATTTCAGCAGATCATTTATTTATGTTAGAATTGTCTTTCCATCAGGGAAAAAAGATGAAACTTCCCTACAGATCAATGGCGTAACTCCCGTCAGTACGAACACCCACAGCATTGGGACTGGCATGAAAAATATGTATGGCACAATTGGCGGTTGGCGACTTTTTAGGCAAACTATATAGAAATCAGCCTTATACTCCGCGGCGGCCAATTTTATGGTAAATAATATCCCAAAACAACTGTTGCATTAACTGTATGATGTGTGCACGATTTGTCCGTGAAGCCGCATATTTTGCCTACGGTATTTCACCTAAAATATTTCAGTCGCGCTGCCTTGTCATATATCTACTAAAATAATTTCGATGTGCATAAGCACCAGAAAGGTTTCCTATTCCATCGCGTAACAGACTTTTACCTGACATTGAGATGAAATGACATCTCAAGCCCTGTCGCTCAATGAAACCAAGAAGGGTATATAAGCATGGCTTCGCATCGCTTTGCCTGGACAGGCTAAGCTCCCCTAAGCGGTTCACCAGTACTGGTGTGCGGCTGATTTCAGTTCTGCGTGGAAACATCATGCAGCCCATCCAGTTCTTCAAGCCTCGGTGGGTTGGGCGTCCATCCGTCAGTATACAATACAGTATCTTAGTACCAAATGACGCCGGTCTCGGTAGCTCAGTCGGATGCGCTTCTGACTGGCGTTCAGGAGGACGCGGGTTAGATACCTGCCGGGGTCGGCAACATTCTTTCGTGGAGGTGGATAATGAAATCTTTTCTGCTGTCATTCTTTCCCTTCCGCTGACTCAAGAACGTCAGTTTCTGGCGAAAGAATGTGCACTGTACCGGTTAACCGCTTACGCATAAGCTTGCCCAGGAAAAGTGTGGATAGGTAAACAGACCGGCTAAAATGACCTAAATGGTGTTGATTGGGCCGTTAAAGTCAAATAAAAAAACAGGTACGAATTGACCAAAATACATGTAGTACGACACGACCAAAAAAAAAAAAAAAAAAAAAAAAAAACAATACGGACTGACTCTGCTCAAGTTTTTTCGAAACCACGCTGGTCAATTCTTACCTGGGTACTGTACGGAATGGGTACGAAACGGATGTATAAGCCTGCCCAGGAAAAGTGTGGATAGGTAAACCGACCGGCTGATGACCTAAATAGTGTTGAATGGGCCGTTTAAACGCGAAAACAAACAAACAAACTTGTGCGCATATTATTTATTTAATTTTCATTAATCATACCTGCTGCACCTTGGGAGAGGGAGCTGATTGCTGTGTTGTTTGTGATTTCCACCCCCCCCCCCACCCCCCTCTTTTTGCTTTCCTCATTATCAGTTCCCCGCAGGCACAAAACGTCGACTCAACGTTGAACTAACGTTGAAACAATGTTGAAAAGACTCAACGTGGAACTAACGTTGAAACAACGTTGAAAACGACCCAACATTAAACTAACGTTGAAACAACGTTAGTTCAACGTTGAGTGCCTGTTGGGGTTACTCTTCCTTTTGGTACCCCGATACTAACACTAACCATAATCAAGGTTGAAATAGGCGCTCGCTCAGTATCGGAGTTATCTCGCTTCCTAAAATAAAAATTCCCCCTTGATAACCCCTGGCTAATAATAAACACAATTACTCGTTCGAGCGAAACAACCTATATTGCATTTTCCTTTGTGGAGTTGGTTTGGATTTGGTTTTTAATGACAGATTCAATCTGTCATCTCTAGCTATTCTGCAGGTTTTAAAGTAGTTCCGGCTTTCTTCTGCCTTTCTTCCGGCTTTGACCGCCATAGAAATAAGAGTCCGCACAAAATATAGTCCGGTTTGGCGCAGTAATCAAAATTTTAGAAGCGTATTAGTTATCCTGTAAGCACAAAACAAACGTTTGAAGCAGACGACTTGACGATTTTATCTTACCTTTCAGAGAATCGATTCAGCATTTCATATGAAACAGCTGCATCATGTGATTGGTTTGGCAAATATACCCAGATCAATGCGGCGTCTGCTCAGCCGTCTGCTCAGGTTTTACACTTTTTTCTAACAGTGCTGTCAATATTTAATCCATAAAGACCAGCCTGCTTAATGGGTTTTCTGACTTTCGAGGTCAAGTCTAGGTCAGTTACAACTTAGGTGTATATTAGACGTGGACAAATTGGAAAGAAAGGATGTCCCTTTCAACCCTGACGGCGACGTCGATCCTGTGCACCACATACACACCACTACGGATAGAAACAACATGTTCAGGATCAAACTTTTGATATTTAATCTGAGGTCGTGCCTAGAAAAGAATAAACTTAAATTTGTTCTCAAAAAGCATTTAGAGCGTATTGCAACATTTTTCATTAAAGGATCGTAAGCGTGCCCCTTGGTCGGAAAGCGGATGACGATGACTCTGATTTTTGGTGCCACATGTGTGTGATCTATCGTCTATTGGAGCGACATCTTACTATATACAGAAGACGCCAGTGGACGTCGACGTAGCGGAAGACCGACGTCAGTACGTCAAGATCGATTCATCCGTCAGACGCATATGCGAAACAGATCTCCGCTGGCAGCTGCTAGACTGTACCTGTAGATAAACAAGGGGTCTCAACTACCGACTACTAAGCACTGACACTGTTCGTCGCCCTTTATGCGATGCATGTTTGAGAGCTAGACGTCCCTGTCGTGACCAAAGTTAACGCGTCGACACAGTACGGAACACTTACGCTGGTGCATGAAATACGTAAATTGGCGTCTAAGCGACTGACGTGATATGGGTTTTAGTGACAAATTGGATCGCACTTCAGCGTGAATCACGCAGATTGTCGTTTCCGGGTGTTTCGACGTATAGGTGTAAGGTATGCCGAGGCGACGCGTACGTAATAGAGCGTGACATATCGGGTGGAACAAGCGTAATTGTGTGGCGTGGTATTGCATGCAGTTAGCGAACGCAGCTTAGTATCATTAATAACATTCAAGAGACGTGAACTGAACAGCGAGACTTTACATCAATCAAGTGCTTCGGCCTTTACATGGTTCCATTTATTTGTTTACGCTCATAATCCGGGATATCTTATCCAGCAGGATTACGCGCGGGCTCATAGTGCTGTTCTTACTCAAACTTTTCTTCAAGCCAATGGAATTCATGTACATGACTAGCCAGCCTTTCTCCTTGCTTCCAAAGGATAATCATTTTATAGAACATATTGAACTTCACTACAGCTGGTGTGTGGGAATGTGTGGCGGCGGTAAAACGTCTCCCTACCCTACATCATAGTGTAGATTATATTTTCTTGTCCTTTGGGATCATTGATTCCATTGTGGAATTTTGAAAATATCTTAGGGTCACTGATGAGGCCTAATTGGCCGAAACTAGCAAGTCTGGCCCAGAAAACATGTACACTCTATATTTTTGTTTCTGTGGTGTATTCCTTGCTTCCAAAGGATAATCCTTTTATAGAACATATTTCTCCTCTGATCTCTTTCCCATAGAGAATCTTTCTGGAGAGGTATCCACAACCGACCAGACAAAAACTGTTACTTATGGACAGTAGCATTGTTAAAACTTGAATTTAAATGTTTGGTTTTGAATACGTAAATAGTTTCTTTCATAAATTTGAAACATCGAATGGCATTTCATAATACCACCCCAGCAGGCACTCAACGTTGAATCAACGTTGAGTTTGTGTTGAAATTAGGTTGATTGGTTGATCAACCTTATATCAACCTCTGTTCAACGGTGATTTATCAACACTGATTAAACGTTGGCAGTATAACGTTGAATCAAAGTTGATATGTTGTTGTATATAAACAACTGATTCCGCAAAGTTGAACTTAAGTTGGTAAAACTCTGCTGATTAAACGTTGATGTCCTTATTATTTAATCAACGTTGAAATTTGGCTGACAACCAACATTTGGTTATTACTACATAATAAACAACAACAACAGCAACGATATTATTATTATTATTGTTGTTGTTGTTGCTGCTGCTGCTGCTTTAAAACAACACTCGCAAATATGAAAGAGCACATCACGTCGGGTCAACGTCGTATCAACGTCGTCGCATCGACGTTGATGCGACGTTACCTAACCGTCATGTGCCCACTGGGATAAAATCCAGAAGGCGCGCAGGTGCGGCAAACGATCAGGGTCTACGCTGTTTGCTTGTCAAATACCAATTGTATATGGATCTGATCAGTTTGTAAGTTTTGAATGGACTTTCCCACGAAGCTCACAGAAACAAAAAATGGCGGCGCCGAACAGAAAAAGGTATTTAGAGTTTTATCCTAACGTACGTCGCAGGCATAGCCAATGTTCGGCTTATCCTGCGTCTATACGAATACTAGTTGATGAGATGGTTCTTATATAAAATGCAGGCTTTGTTAGATCTTATTTTCATATCTTTTGATCCTTTGGTCGTGACGTGACGCGCCGGGAAAAACATATGCTCACAGAGCGTGTAAGTTTTTTCGTGAGCTTGAGACAAAGAGGGGAAAAAAAACAACAGAAAAAAAGTATTCATTGTGCGAGGTAAGATTTATTATTATCATTATTACTGCATACATTTTCATAAAAGCATGTGTTATTACACACAATACAACGGAAACGAAGAAACTTTTGATTCATAAATTTTGTACTCTTTCAAGTGCGCATTACAAGCGCATGCACGCAGACGCGCAATTATGAAAATACACCGCCAGAAACTGAAACGGGCTTCTCAACTTGCAGTTAATACAAAATATCATTTAAAAGTGGTGTTGTAATAGCTTTGTTCTTTATAAATTTTAAAATTAACTTTTAAATGAAGAGAAACTTTTCATTTTTCCAGTTAACTTTTAAATCGAACGAAACGAAGTGCAATGATGAATATATAATTGGCCAGTCAAAGGAAAAATATATAAATTAAAATGCCCGGTAAAATGCACGATTCTATTTCTATTACTTAACAGTAAAATCAAGCTTCTGGGCCATGTAATGCTTATTTTAAGTCACTGGGAACCTTTTTAGAAAATATGTGATTTTCAGCCAACTACTTAAAACTTTGTTATGCTCTGGCTTTACTCCCCTTTGTGTATACATAACTGTGCTTATCAGTTTTTCCACATTATAGGCGTGTAATATTAGAGCGTCTGGTGTTTATGATTCCCAGCTTATGCCACAAGTTTTATGCTTTTTTTATACGACAACACGCCCGTGCGACATAGTGCATTTTTTCACATCTCAAAAATGGCTTCTTTTCTGATGAAAATTTGTGATATTTTTGTTACTTTTACTTCAAATATATGTTGTGGGTGCCCGTTAGAACTGCCTCATTGAGGCGGTTCTAACAAGTACCCATAACCTATGTTTTGAAGCAGAAATGTAGAAATAAGAAAAATGATATATACCCCCGTAAACCCCAGTTTTCTCTATATGAAGTGGGGTTTAGGAGGTGTTAATTTCACGGACGAGTTCACGTGATGGATTATACGGCCCTTTCAAGATTATTTCACTGATATCGAGCCGATCTTTAATCAGAGGTGGGCGAAAACCGGAGTAACCGGAGAAAAAAATACCTAACCTTCCCAGAACTTGGCGTCTCACGTGTGACCCGAGCCAGGCTCGAACAACAGCGGTGAGGGATCTAATGATTAAGAGTCAGCGCTCTTATCCACTAGGCCAAGGAGGCCCATATGTTTTATGCCTGTACATGGTTTGTTTGGATGATTCCGTTCCCTATTATATGTTACTGTTATTATACATGTATTTTTATGCAAATAGTGTAAGATGCCCTGGGTGTACGTAGTAAGTGGGTCTACACTATTTACCCAAATCTCATCCATTGTACCCTATATAGACATTATAATGTGGAAATGTAATCCAACAGGGTTTAGAATAAAAATGCATATTTAAACGTTTGTTACAAGACATGTGCGGCCCCGCCCATTGGGGCTGACAGAAATAAATGGGCTGCATGATGCTTCAACGCAGAGCTGAAACTGACCGCACATGAGTACTGGTAAACCGCTCAGAGAATCTAAGCCTGCCCAGGTAAAGCGGTGCGAGTTGGACTGTCCGTGCATAAACCCTATTGGTTTCATTGGGCGACAGGGCTTGAGATGTCATTTCATCTCCATGTCGGGAAAAAGTCCCACAAAATTGGAAGCAACGACTCCAAAATGACCTATACAGTGTTGACGGGGACGTTAAACCTCAAATAAAACAAAACTAAAATCATAACACTTTATCTAGAAAAAAATTTAATAGTGAAATAAACAGATGCATATAGGCCTACCCCTGTATTATTATTATTATTATTATTTTACTTTTCTTATTTCTTCTCAAAACATAGGTCGTGGGTACCCGTTAGAAGGCGGTTCCAACAAGCAACAACAAGCTACGGGTACGTATGCATGGAACATGATAGACGTTAATTTTATTTAGTAAGAAAAGGTTACTCAGGAAATCAAAGACCACAGCCACCACAAGCCACCAAAATAACAGTTAGAAATGATGAGACGACACGTCACATACACAATCGAAATGTGCGTGCACCAACAGTACAAAACCAGAAACTGCAACGGAATCATTACGACAACATGCCTATGTAATGCAGGGCAATATTTTATGTATCCAGAGATGATAATTGGTGATTTGTTCTTATTTCTGATCCAAACATAGATTGTAGATGCTCGTTAGAGCAGGTTCTAACGCGTATCCACAATTATTATTAATAATAATAATAAAAATCGACCTCTCGATCTAAAACCCGATGCTTTACCACTGCACCCCAGCGCATTTATGTTTTGGAGCAGAAATAAGTAAAATAATGTAAACCCCACCTTTCTCTATATAAATTAGTGTTTAAAAGGGTAATCATTGCATGGACTTGTTAACATGATGTGACCGCCAGTAGTTAAACTACTGATTGGGTTTCAAATCCGGAGTTTACGAAATTGTCACCATCGCCCCCAATTCCGATGCAGTGTCATACATAATGGCAATAACAGTATATTCAGCATTCATGGTCAGGTGGTATAGACGCAGCAAAGCGTATGGCATTAACAAACACTACCTGCATGCAGCCACATTTATTTAGCTAGTTTTTTCAAAAGCATATTTATCTTTCTCTCCTCTAATAAATAATGACTTCTTTATAATGAATGAAAGTTTGAAGATGAAGGAACAGGTTTCAGAGAGGGATATGGTAGGTAATCAGAGAGACATTTATAGGTCTAGAGTGAATTAGAGTGAACATTTGGACTGATTCCAGTCTACCACGATAAGTAAAACCGAAAAGAAATGTTTGGTCATTGTAAGGTTAATTAACTCAGATTTTTAGTTCAGTACTATTTTTGGTTATGGCATTTTCAAGATTAAACGTTATTTTCCGCATGTTTTCGTGTAAAATTGAGGATCCAGTGTAAATTGTTCATAAATAAGAACTTATCATGATGTGCGATTTAAATTACTAATTCATAATTAAAACTCTTGCTGCATATATATTTATATTATCGGTCGATCCTCAAACCAGTCTGTTGTGGAGAGGTGGCTTACAACATAGAAAACGATCCTCATACCTAGCAGTTATGGTGAGGTGGTATCGATACTGCAAAGCATACAACACTCATGATTTCACTATTTAAGTAGCACATAAAGTAAGGAATTAAACACAATAAATATCTAATTCAGAATTTAAACTTCTCGATGCTCATGTTTTTTTTTTTCAATCTTCGATCGATCCTCATACCGGTCTGTTGAGGAGAGGTGGCTTTTTTAGAAAACTATCCTCATGCCTTGCATTCATGGTGAGGTGGTATCGATACTTCAAAGCATACAGCACTTACACATACATACCTTCGGTTTACAAGCATGATTTCATTATTTACGTAATTAGCACAGGAGGTAAGGCAATGCTAATTCAGAATTTAAACTTCTCTATGCGCATGTTTTATTTTTTTTTTCAATTTTCGATCGATCCTCATACCAGTCTGTTGAGGAGAGGTGGCTTTTTAGAAAACGATCCTCATGCCCTGCATTCATGGTGAGGTGGTATCGATATTTCAAAGCATACAACACTTACACATACATATTTTCGGTTCACAAGCATGGTTTCATTATTTACGTAATTAGCATATGAAGTAAGGAAACCCTAATTCAGAATGTAAACTTCTCTATGGTCATGTTTTTTTTTCAATTTTCGATCGATCCTCGTACCAGTCTGTTGAGGAGAGGTGGCTTTTTAGAAAACGATCCTCATGCCCTGCATTCACGGTGAGGTGGTATCGATACTTCAAAGCATACAGCACTTACACATACATACTTTCGGTTTACAAGCATGGTTTCATTATTTACGTAATTAGCACATGAAGTAAGGAAATACTAACTTAGAATTTTAACTTCTCTATGCTCATGCTTTTTTTTCAATTTTCGATCGATCCTCACACCAGTCTGTCGAGGAGAGGTGGCTTTTTAATAGATGATCCTAATGCGAGGTGGTATTGATACTTCAGAGCATAGAGCACTTACACAAACATACTTTTCCAGAAAACTTGAACGACAGCGGATCGCGGTCAAAGTTTACGCGAACCCCTGCGGGGTTCATTTAATTTGCATGCGACCCACTGCGTTCATATTTACATAAACAGCAGAAAGATAAAATACATTTCTAAAGTGTACGGATTTTCAACACAATACACAATAATTCCTTCCAGAAACTAAACATGCATCTATAGGAGAAAATACATCTGTGGTGTAATTTGAAGAATTGCCTTTCTTGTTTTTCAGATAGTGTTATGAATAGGACCACCCTTGACCCCGACAGAATTAAAAAAGAAAAGAAAAGAAATTAGCGTCCGACTAAAATAGACAGCTTACAGAACAGGCGGTAGCTAATGTCGAACAAAAAAACCACAGTGATCAGTTCTACAAACTTTAAGTACAACAGTGTTTGTGGCTCGTAATATCTTAAAAGAAAATTTAAGTGAAAAAGTGGGCGCCCTTGCATGCGTATGAAATATTTACAGTTTGCAAATTTTTATGTTAGTTTCGTTTCTTTAATAAATCATGGTTTCTTAAACGCTGTTTCTGTAGTTATATCAGTTTGATTTAATGGTTGATATTTCAACGTTGATGCAAGGTTGAAAATTAAGCTATGGTTCAAAGATGACTGCTCAACGTTGATTCAACTTTCATATTCAACCGAATATCAACGTTTATTCAACATTAATATCTTAACGTTGAATCAACACTGAAATATCAACGTTGATTCACTGTTGGATTGTCAACTTTGAGTCAACGTTGACTGTGCAACGTTGATTCAAATTTCATATTCAACCCAAAATCAACGTTTATTCAACGTTTGCCTTCAACGTTGACTCAACGTTGAATCAACCGATTATTGCCCGCTGGGACCGGTGTATAGATATCTGCAAACATATCTTATAATGGAATTTGCAGTACTACTTTTCTAAATTTTAAGATCTTTTTAGAAAGGATTTCTGTAAGTTTTCACAGTCTTATGATTTTCTCTTAGAATCTGTCATTTCAGTGCCTTTGGCGCTTTGATTCAGTGGAGTTATTTGACTTGTTTTGGAATTTTTACCCTCGAGATTTTTAGTGTAAATTAGCAAAAATGGCAATGGGAAGCTGTTATACGTGTATTCGGTATTTAATGTTTGCCTTCAACCTTTTATTCTGGGTAAGTGCAAATATTAGCAGTATACTTTTAAACCTGTTGACTTTATGTTTAAAATACATATATAATATTAGACTGCTGCTTAAGGCTCAGATTAAGCATGTTGACGCTAAACACCACTTCATACATATATCGAACATATTGATTAATATCTTGCTGAATTAACACCTTAAATATATTTAATTCAGCGTTTGGCGCCCATTTGTAACGTTTAGCGGGGAGGCACGATCACAGGGAAAAAAAGTTTCCTTGTCTTCCACCTGCAGTTTACGCAGGGTTGCTTAAAGGCATTTATTCTTGAACAGTAGGATACACCGTGTGTACATAATTGTTTTATTGCCCCTTGTGATATACTGACTATAGCAGATCAAAGGCGGCCCTTAATAGGGTGATTAGTAGCTCTTGTTGTATCCCCTGACTGAGGCACTTAAGGGGAAAATCAATAATGTACACCAGTCAACAGTTAGTACATTATTGATTTTCCCCAAGGAGGCCCCTTACCTGTAGAAGACCTCAGTCAGTTCTGAAGGCTACATAATATTATATAATCAAATGATAGTCCTCAATAATCAAGAATAAATGCCTTTAATGACAGTTTTCTAGCTATCACAACGTCGGGCCGACAGCGATACGATCCGACATGCTTTGTTGGCTGGGTTGGCCATGTCGTACGGAGGTAATTGAATAATCGCAACAACCCCATTTAAGGGATCCTGATACACCTCGGCTTTATACATGTTATATGCGGAGGAGACGACCAAACGATTTATGTACAGCTTGAACCTTGCTAATTTGATCGTCCCTCATCTGCGGTAATGGTCAAATGTGACCGACGCAGTATCAGAAGATAGATAGATAGAACAAGTCCGTGAAATAAAGACCCCCCTATACCCCACTTTATAAAGAGAAAACTGGGGTTTACGGGGGTATAAATTATTTTTCTTATTTTTGCTCCAATACATAGGTTGTGGGTACTCGTTAGAACCGCCTCAATGAGGCGGTTCTAACGAGTACCCACAACCTATCCCAGCAGGCACTCAACGTTGAATCAACGTTGAGTTTGTGTTGAAATTAGGTTGATTGGTTGATCAACCTTATATCAACCTCTGTTCAACGGTGATTTATCAACACTGATTAAACGTTGGCAGTATAACGTTGAATCAAAGTTGATATGTTGTTGTATATAAACAACTGATTCCGCAAAGTTGAACTTAAGTTGGTAAAACTTTGCTGATTAAACGTTGATGTCCTTATTATTTAATCAACGTTGAAATTTGGCTGACAACCAACATTTGGTTATTACTACATAATAAACAACAACAACAGCAACGATATTATTATTATTATTGTTGTTGTTGTTGCTGCTGCTGCTGCTTTAAAACAACACTCGCAAATATGAAAGAGCACATCACGTCGGGTCGACGTCGTATCAACGTCGTCGCATCGACGTTGATGCGACGTTACCTAAACGTCATGTGCCCACTGGGATAAAAATCCAGAAGGCGCGCAGGTGCGGCAAACGATCAGGGTCTACGCTGTTTGCTTGTCACATACCAATTTTATATGGATCTGATCAGTTTGTAAGTTTTGAATGGACTTTCCCACGAAGCTCACAGAAACAAAAAATGGCGGCGCCGAACAGAAAAAGGTATTTAGAGTTTTATCCTAACGTACGTCGCAGGCATAGCCAGTGTTCGGCTTATCCTGCGTCTATACGAATATTAGTTGATGAGATGGTTCTTATAAAAAAAATGCAGGCTTTGTTAGATCTTATTTTCATATCTTTTGATCCTTTGGTCGTGACGTGACGCGCCGGGAAAATCATATGCTCACAGAGCGTGTAAGTTTTTTCGTGAACTTGAGACAAAGAGGAAAAAAAAACAACAGAAAAAAGTATTCATTGTGCGAGGTAAGATTTATTATTATCATTATTACTGCATACATTTTCATAATAGCATGTGTTATTACACACAATACAATGGAAACGAAGAAACTTTTGATTCATAAATTTAGTACTCTTTCGAGTGCGCATTACAAGCGCATGCACGCAGACGCACAGTTATGAAAATACACCGCCAGAAACTGAAACGGGCTTCTCAACTTGCAGTTAATACAAAATATCATTAAAAGTGATGTTGTAATAGCTTTGTTCTTTATAAATTTTAAAATTAACTTTTAAATGAAGAGAAACTTTTCATTTTTCCAGTTAACTTTTAAATCGAACGAAACGAAGTGCAGTGATGAATATATAATTGGCCAGTCAAAGGAAAAATATATAAATTAAAATGCCCGGTAAAATGCACGATTCTATTTCTATTACTTAACAGTAAAATCAAGCTTCTGGGCCATGTAATGCTTATTTTAAGTCACTGGGAACCTTTTTAGAAAATATGTGATTTTCAGCCAACTACTTAAAATTTTGTTATGCTCTGGCTTTACTCCTTTGTGTATACATAACTGTGCTTATCAGTTTTCCACATTATAGGCGTGTAATATTAGAGCGTCTGGTGTTTATGATTCCCAGCTTATGCCACAAGTTTTATGCTTTTTTTATACGATAACACGCCCGTGCGACATAGTGCATTTTTTCACATCTCAAAAATGGCTTCTTTTCTGATGAATATTTGTGATATTTTTGTTACTTTTACTTCAAATATATGTTGTGGGTGCCCGTTAGAACTGCCTCATTGAGGCGGTTCTAACAAGTACCCATAACCTTTGTTTTGAAGCAGAAATGTAGAAATAAGAAAAATGATATATACCCCCGTAAACCCCAGTTTTCTCTATATGAAGTGGGGTTTAGGAGGTGTTTATTTCACGGACGAGTTCACGTGATGGATTATACGGCCCTTTCAAAATTATTTCACTGATATCGAGCCGATCGTTAATCAGAGGTGGGCGAAAACCGGAGTAACCGGAGAAAAAAATACCTAACCTTCCCTTGCAGAACTTGGCGTCTCACGTGTGACCCGAGCCAGGCTCGAACAACAGCGGTGAGGGATCTAATGATTAAGAGTCAGCGCTCTTATCCACTAGGCCAAGGAGGCCCATATGTTTTATGCCTGTACATGGTTTGTTTGGATATTCCGTTCCCTATTATATGTTAATGTTATTATACATGTATTTTTATGCAAATAGTGTAAGATGCCCTGGGTGTACGTAGTACGTGGGTCTACACTATTTACCCAAATATCATCCTTTGTACCCTATATAGACATTATAATGTGCAAATGTAATCCAACAGGGTTTAGAATAAAAATGCATATTTAAACGTTTGTTACAAGACATGTGCGGCCCCCGCCCATTGGGGCTGACAGAAATAAATGGGCTGCATGATGCTTCAACGCAGAGCTGAAACCGACCGCACATGAGTACTGGTAAACCGCTCAGAGAATCTAAGCCTGCCCAGGTAAAGCGGTGCGAGTTGGACTGTCCGTGCTTATAAACCCTATTGGTTTCATTGGGCGACAGGGCTTGAGATGTCATTTCATCTCCATGTCGGGAAAAAGTCCCACAAAATTGGAAGCAACGACTCCAAAATGACCTATACAGTGTTGACGGGGACGTTAAACCTCATATAAAACAAAACTAAAATCATAACACTTTATCTAGAAAAAAAATTAATAGTGAAATAAACAGAAGCATATAGGCCTACCCCTGCATTATTATTATTATTATTATTATTATTATTATTATTATTATTATTTTACTTTTCTTATTTCTTCTCAAAACATAGGTCGTGGGTACTCGTTAGAAGGCGGTTCCAACAAGCAACAACAAGCTACGGGTACGTATGCATGGAACATGATAGACGTTAATTTTATTTAGCAAGAAAAGGTTACTCAGGAAATGCCACAATCAAAGACCACAGCCACCACAAGCCACCAAAATAACAGTTAGAAATGATGAGACGACACGTCACATACACAATCGAAATGTGCGTGCACCAACAGTACAAAACCAGAAACTGCAACGGAATCATTACGACAACATGCCTATGTAATGCAGGGCAATATTTTATGTATCCAGAGATGATAATTGGTGATTTGTTCTTATTTCTGCTCCAAACATAGATTGTAGATGCTCGTTAGAGCAGGTTCTAACGCGTATCCACAATTAATAATAATAATAATAATCGACCTCTCGATCTAAAACCCGATGCTTTACCACTGCACCCCAGCGCATTTATGTTTTGGAGCAGAAATAAGTAGATAATGTAAACCCCACCTTCCTCTATATAAAGTAGTGTTTAAAAGGGTAATCATTGCATGGACTTGTAAACATGATGTGACCGCCAGTAGTTAAACTTCTGATTGGGTTTCAAATCCGGAGTTTACGAAATTGTCACCATCGCCCCCAATTCCGATGCAGTGTCATACATAATGGCAATAACAGTATATTCAGCATTCATGGTCAGGTGGTACAGACGCAGCAAAGCGTATGGCATTAACAAACACTACCTGCATGCAGCCACATTTATTTAGCTAGTTTGTTCATAAGCATATTTATCTTTCTCTCCTCTAATAAATAATGACTTCTTTAAAATGAATGAAATTTTGAAGATGAAGGAACAGGTTTCAGAGAGGGATATGGTAGGTAATCAGAGAGACATTTATAGGTCTAGAGTGAACATCTGGACTGATTCCAGTCTACCACGATAAGTAAAACCGAAAAAAAAATGTTTGGTCATTGTAAGGTTAATTAACTCATATTTTTAGTTCAGTACTATTTTTGGTTATGGCATTTTCAAGATTAAACGTTATTTTCCGCATGTTTTCGTGTAAAATTGAGGATCCAGTGTAAATTGTTCATAAATAAGAACTTATCATGATGTGCGATTTAAATTACTAATTCATAATTAAAACACTTGCTGCATATATATTTATATTATCGGTCGATCCTCAAACCAGTCTGTTGTGGAGAGGTGGCTTACAACATAGAAAACGATCCTCATACCTAGCAGTTATGGTGAGGTGGTATCGATACTGCAAAGCATACACCACTCATGATTTCACTATTTAAGTAGCACATAAAGTAAGGAATTAAACACAATAAATATCTAATTCAGAATTTAAACTTCTCGATGCTCATGTGTTTTTTTTTCAATCTTCGATCGATCCTCATACCGGTCTGTTGAGGAGAGGTGGCTTTTTTAGAAAACGATCCTCATGCCTTGCATTCATGGTGAGGTGGTATCGATACTTCAAAGAATACAACACTTACACATACATACCTTCGGTTTACAAGCATGATTTCATTATTTACGTAATTAGCACATGAGGTAAGGCATTGCTAATTCAGAATTTAAACTTCTCTATGCGCATGTTTTATTTTTTTTTTTTTTCAATTTTCGATCGATCCTCATACCAGTCTGTTGAGGAGAGGTGGCTTTTTAGAAAACGATCCTCATGCCTTGCATTCATGGTGAGGTGGTATCGATATTTCAAAGCATACAATACTTACACATACATATTTTCGGTTCACAAGCATGATTTCATTATTTACGTAATTAGCACATGAAGTAAGGAAACCCTAATTCAGAATGTAAACTTCTCTATGGTCATGGGTTTTTCAATTTTCGATCGATCCTCGTACCAGTCTGTTGAGGAGAGGTGGCTTTTTAGAAAACGATCCTCATGCCCTGCATTCACGGCGAGGTGATATCGATACTTCAAAGCATACAGCACTTACACATACATACTTTCGGTTTACAAGCATGGTTTCATTATTTACGTAATTAGCACATGAAGTAAGGAAATACTAACTTAGAATTTAAACTTCTCTATGCTCATGCTTTTTTTCAATTTTCGATCGATCCTCACACCAGTCTGTCGAGGAGAGGTGGCTTTTTAGAAGATGATCCTAATGCGAGGTGGTAATGATACTTCAGAGCATACAGCACTTACACAAACATACTTTTCCAGAAAACTTGAACGACAGCGGATCGCGGTCAAAGTTTACGCGAACCCCTTCGGGGTTCATTTAATTTGCTTGCGACCCACTGCGTTCATATTTACATAAACAGCAGAAAGATAAAATACATTTCTAAAGTGTACGGATTTTCTACACAATACACAATAATTCCTTCCAGAAACTAAACATGCATCTATAGGAGAAAATATCTCTGTGGTGTAATTTGAAGAATTGCCTTTCTTGTTTTTCAGATAGTGTTATGAATAGGACCACCCTTGACCCCGACAGAATTAAAAAAGAAAAGAAAAGAAATTAGCGTCCGACTAAAATAGACAGCTTACAGAACAGGCGGTAGCTAATGTCGAACAAAAAGAAAAAACACAAAAAACACAGTGATCAGTTCTACAAACTTTAAGTACAACAGTGTTTGTGGCTCATAATATCTTAAAAGAAAATTTAAGTGAAAAGGTGGGCGCCCTTGCATGCGTATGAAATATTTACAGTTTGCAAATTTATATGTTAGTTTCGTTTCTTTAATAAATCATGGTTTCTTAAACGCTGTTTCTGTAGTTATATCAGTTTGATTTAATGGTTGATATTTCAACGTTGATGCAAGGTTGAAAATTAAGCTATGGTTCAAAGATGACTGCTCAACGTTGATTCAACTTTCATATTCAACCGAATATCAACGTTTATTCAACATTAATATCTTAACGTTGAATCAACACTGAAATATCAACGTTGATTCACTGTTGGATTGTCAACTTTGAGTCAACGTTGACTGTGCAACGTTGATTCAAATTTCATATTCAACCCAAAATCAACGTTTATTCAACGTTTGCCTTCAACGTTTGCCTTCAACGTTGACTCAACGTTGAATCAACCGATTATTGCCCGCTGGGATGTTTGCAGTATTTATAAGAAAAATATCACGGAACTTCATCAGAAAAATGGTCATTTTGGAGGTGTAAAAATGCACTATATTGCACGGGTGTGTTATCGTAATGCTTACCCTTAGAGAGCAGATCGCTTGTGATAAGGTATCTGCTCCGATTACATCAACCTGAGTGTTTCCCAACAACCCAGCCAATAAAGCGCAAGGGCCGACAGCGATACTTATAGGTTATTGACTTTATATTGTGAAATATTCGGCACGAGTTCATATGGCGAAGGACGCACGAGCTTGCGAGTGCGTCTTCGCCATATGAACGAGTGCCGAATATTTCACAATATAAAGTCAATAACCTTTTTATTATATACCCAAAATTTCAAATGTCGGCCAGAATTCAGGATTGCCTGGTATGAATTTCTGAACGTAAAATCAGATTATACATCCTTAAGTGGTTTGAAATGTAAAATAATGAAGATCGTTAAGTGTCTCCCTACACGTTGAAAAATCACGCCCAATGGCGCCAAAGTGAAGACGACGTTAAACGTTGGTGGATGTGACGTCATTAAAAACATTGACGTTTCCCAACACAGGACGCCATTTTTTCCGAAGCGTCGGTTATATTTCTTTCAAAACACTCCTGATTTCTTAGAAGAAAGTATTGAAAATCTAAACAGATTGCAGGTAGGTCATATTTGACAGCATAAAATGCGGTTTATGCACTTTGTCAGAACCTATATTCGTTTTGTTTTACGTTCTTTCAGTCGATACGCACGAAAAGATGGCTGCCGATTTTTAGTATCGAAATGAACAAATTTGAAAGTAGTTCTATTGTGAACGTGACTGCTTATCTACGGGCAATATGAACTTGACTACGGGCAATATGGAAAAATATTGACCGGTAACTTCTGTAGAAAGTAAACGGGACATTTTCTGGGTATATAATAAAACGTGGTATCGCTGTCTGACCAATTCTGGCCCGCCGTTTTGTGCTTTGTTTGGAAAGGCACTATGCGTGCTGTCTCTGATTGTCATGATAAACTATACACATTCGGTGTGTAACGTGTGAACAGCACACATGAAGTATCTATTAATCATGCAGAGGCCTTGGGGTTAAATCGGTGGGCGTGCCGAGTTTACACGTATTTGACCCTTTTTGTACCAAATGGAATCTTCCGCCTTACATATAGCACAGTAAGGGGTGTCAGGTTGTGTTTTCTTGTAATTTAAGTTGGAAAATAACTGACTTTATGCAAACAGTGTAGGCCCAGATCACACGCCGCGTCCTGCGGCGTCTGATCTGGGCCTGCACTGTTTTCCAGGGTACCCGTTTTGGGGTTTCCGGTACAAAATGGGTTAAGACATTGGACCTTGAATCCAAAAAGCATATTACTGTTGCGAATACATCCTACTGTTTGATAGATGTTTAACGCTTTCACCCCCAACTGCCGGCCTCGTTACAAGTAGCTCAGTCGGATGCGCTCCAGCCTGGAGATCAGAAGGTCACGGGTTCGATGCCAGCAGACATAGGCACCATTCTTCAGTGGAAATTGTTTTAGGCCCTTACGCTGATTCAGGATGCTCCAAAATGACATCCGAATAAACAAACTCCAACCTCCGAGTTTATGAAGTGGTCTACTCCGAGTTTAGGAAGAGTTATTTTATCTCGAAAATGTGTATTCCGTGTACTCATTACTAGAATCGCCTCATAGAATCGCCTCGATGAGGCGATCAGAATTGTTACTGGCGATTCTAATGAGTACACACATCATACCTTTATTTCTTATAGAAGATTGAAATCTTAACCCAAGATCATCCCCACTTGCACTAACTTTAACCCCCCGGGTCTCGAATTACCCCAAGTGGTTCGGGCTACCTATGTCTCGAACAAGTTTTCATGGTGTCAGAGGAGTTCGAGCCATTGAAGTTCGACTAATGCGAAAAGCTGGAACAATTAAATGAGAATATCCTTCTGTATGTTGCTCACAACGAAAACACGCCTATACAAATACATGGTAAATTTTAACGTCTTTGATTGCAGAAAATGCCTATTTGTTTACATTGTTATCACCGTTACTCCTACAGTTTACATGTACACCTTGTCTTCTTGAAAATTACAAACAAGTAAGTCATAGATAAAAAATTCGGATGATTTCGAAAACTAGCGATGTCTGTGGATTACTCACGGAGTTATGTCCCCTAAAGCAGCAGGTTGGGGTGGGGGGGGGGGGGGGTGAATGCACCAGCTAATTTGGGCCGCTAGGGCTTTTGTTTGAGTTTCTGCGGCTCCCAGCTCATTTAAGCCGAACAGGGAGGGTGAATGCACCAGCTAATTTGGGCCGCCGGGGTTTTTGTTGGGTTTCTGCGGCTCCCAGCTCATTTCAGCCATTAAAATTTTATTTTGCTTTATAGTGCTAAAAATTCGTTTTAATTCCTGCTGCTTCTTTTTATAATATATTTACTGTGCTTTCCTTTCAGTGATGCATGCCTTTTATTTTCCTGGTTTTCTCCTTTTCATCTTGCTTCCTGTGATATATGTATATATAGTTTTATTCGCTTGCATGCCTGTGATCCCTTGTTATTTGTACATTTGTTTGTCGAAATAAAAGCCCTACAGGGCTTATGTTATGAGTTGCCATATTCGACAATAAACAAATCTTCTGTTCTGTTCTGTTCTGTTCTGTTCAGCCAACAGGGAGGGTGAATACACCAGCTATTTTGGGCCGCGGCTTTTGTTTGGGTTTCTGCGGCTCCCAGCTAATTTCAGCCCCGGGACGGACCACAACCTTCGCCGGCCCGGGGTTCGGGGGGGGGCGGCTAGGTAATTCACCCTCCCTTCTGGGCTGAAATGAGCTGGGAGCCGCAGAAACCCAAACAAAAGCCCAAGCGGCGCAAATTAGCTGGTGCATTCACTCCCCCACCCCCCTCTGCTCCTTATTTGCAGAAAATTTTTATCTTTGACCTTGTAATCTCCGTAGCCCTTTCAGTTTTGATCTGATCTTCTTGAAACTTACATAGTAGCAAGTCAGGGATAAAAGCTCGAATGAGTTCAAAAACCGGTGATTTCGGCTTATTTATTAGAGAGTTACGTCACTTCGTTTGCAGAAAATGTGTGTATTTGACCTTGTCATCACTGTAGGCTCTTCAGTTTTGATCGAATCTTCTTGAAACTTGAATGTAAGTAAGTCAGGGATAAAAGCTCGAATGAGTTCAAAAACTGATAATGTTGGCCTATTTATAATAGAATTATGCCCCTTTGATTGCCGAAAATGCCCCTTTTTGACATTGTCAACATCAAAAGTCCCTAAGTTTTTAAAATACCCCCTACCCCTGAAACTTACATATAAGTAAGTTAGAGATAAAAGCTTGAATGTGTTTGCAAACTAACATTGTTGGCAAATTACTCATCATCATTCATCATCAACGGATTTTTGATTAACGTGCAGGTACAGGGGCAACGTCCACATAAGTGGGCCCCCTTCCAGGTAGCTGGCTTCTGCACGCATGGCAGATCTTACACCAGATCTCCAGGCTTGTCTATCATTGGGTTCGATAGCAGAGAGCTTCCATTCTCTGCAATCTCTTTCTGTTAGCTGCTTCCAGGTCATCTTGGGCCTTCCTGGCCCCCCGCTTTCCACCTACCTGTATGTCACAGACAGTCTTGACTGCACCGTTGAAGCGTTCCACATGTCCATACCAGCGAAGCCTTCTCTCTTTCAGGATGAGGTCCAGGTCCTCAATGCCAAGACGCTCAAGTAGCTCACTGGACCTGATGGTGACAGTGTCCTGTGGCTTGACATTGCAGATCTGTCTGATCATTGCCCTGTCATTCCGCTGTAGACGTTGGAGATTTGGCTTTGTTAATGGCCATGTCTCACTGGCATGGCGCATTGCGCTCCGCACATAAGAGCTATACACGTGGCCACGTGTCTTGAACGAGAGGTGGCGGGAAGAGAGAACTGGTAGCAACTCCTTGAATTTCTTCCAGGCTGTTTTCACACGTGATGTAGTTGAAAGGTCGCAACCACCCGCTGCAGAGAGCATATCACCTAGGTAGCAAAAGGAAGCTACAACCTCCAGCTGGTCGGATCCGACTTGGAGACTTCCCTCTGTGGTCTGCCATCTAAGGGGCGTGCAGTTCTTTGGCACCGTGTACACCTGTAATCAGGGTCCTCTACCAAGCGTTTGAGCCCACTACATTTCTTGTGCGCCCAGAACTTGCAACCATTACAAAAGATACTGTTGCTGCCCACTCCAGTGCGACATACAGCGCATGGGAACTGGCCTGTACTCTTCTGCAAGAGGTCCAGACCTTTACCACAGATCATGATCTTTGTCTTTCCTGCATTCACTCTCAGCCCTTTCGCCTCCATTGCGTCGTTCCAAGTTAAGAGCCTCCTGACACATTCCTCAAGGGATTCAGCTATGATGACAAGGTCATCAGCATACAGGTCCTCCCAGGGGACTCCAGAGCGGAACTCGCATGACAAGGCTTCAAGCACAATGATGAAAAGCAGTGGGCTGAGTACAGAGCCTTGATGAACACCCACCTTCACCTCGAATTCTTCACTGTAACAATCACCAACGCGGATACGGCTCCGAGCATTAGCATACATCCCTTCACAATCCACTCGTCCACTCCAAGTTTTCTTAGTGCCCACCAGATGACTTTCCGAGGCACTCGGTCAAATGCCTTCTCCAGGTCTACAAATGCCATGTAGAGTCTCCTGTTGGCCGCCAGATACTTCTCTTGCAGCTGCCGTACAACAAAAATTTCGTCTGTTGTGCCTCTTCCTGGGACGAAGCCAAACTGCCTAATGCGGCCATCCACAATCCTCTCCAGGACTTTCATGACCTGTTCTGTCAGCTTGAGACCACGGTAGTTGCCCCGTTCCAATGCATCGCCCTTGTCCTTGTAGAGACAGACAATGAAAGTCTGTTCCCAGTCAGAGCGTACCTTCCCATCATGGATAATTGCAGCTGCAAGCTCGCGGATCATCGAGGCACCCGCATCACCTGCAGCTCTTATCATCTCCAACACTATGCCAGAGGGACCCGGTGCTTTGCCAGTCTTCATCTGAGAGATAGCCTTCTTTACCATATCAATAGTGATTGGGATGGGTGGCCCTTCCACTGGTGGTTCATCAGACAGGTGGTCTGGGTGCCAGTCGAACTCAACATTGAGCAGCCTTTGGTAGTGCTCTAACCATGCCCTCTGCTTTGAGTCTTCACTCATTGACATCTCCCCTGCATCATTCTTTACTGGTTTGTCACCTACAACATCAGCATTCTCTCTTCTCATCTGGTTAGCAAGGCGGTATACTTCTGAGGACTTAGGGTCAATATTCTTGTAGATCTCCTTCTCAGCTTCTTGGCGAGCATGGTGCCCCGCTCGTCTGGCTATGCGTTTGGCCGCAAGATATGATGCACGGGTGCCCTTACCAGTCTTCCATGCTTGTCGCTTGGCTGCAATGACCTTATTAACATCCTCGTTCCACCACAAGGTTTCGCGATGCCAGCGGTGGGGCCGAGTTGTGCCACACACCTCTTCAGTTGTCTTGAGCAGACCGGTCCTGATGCTGTTCCATATATCCTCAGTGGTAGCATCTGCTACACCTGCTGAAGCACTCACATGCTGGCTGAAAACCTCCTGGAAATGATTTTTTGTCTGAGTTTCTTTCAGCTTCCAAACTTTTAGTCTGGGGGTGAACTTGTGCTTGGGTTTTGGTAGCACATCAATCCTCATGTCGCATATGAGTAGCTGATGTTGCAGGGCTACTTCCTCGCCAGGGATCACTTTCACATCTGTGACAAGTTTGCGCATTGTCCTGCGGTAAAGGTAGAAATCTATCTGCGTCGCTGCGCTTCCTGACTTGTACGTGATAAGATGACTGTCACGTTTCTTGAAAGATGTGTTTCCAAGAAGCAGGTCAAATACCAGGGCATACTCTAGAATCCTCTCACCCTCAACATCTGGTTCAGGTCTACCATACCCGATCCCACCATGCACTTCCTTGTATCCAGTGCCTGCACGGCCTACGTGACCATTCCAATCTCCCATGGGATAAGGAGTTAAGTCCCCTTCTTTGTTGAAAATGCCTAGTTTGTACCTTGTCATCACCATAAGCATTTTAGTTTTGATCGAATCTTCCTGAAACTAGCATATAAATAGGTTGGGGATGAAAGTTCGGATGAATTTGAAAACTGGTGACGTCTGCCTATCTCTCATAGAGTTACGTCTCCTAGAATGCTGAATATACCTGGTTTTGACCTTGTCATCAGCATAAATTCTTCGGTAAAGATTGGAACTTCCTGAAACTTTGAATCTGTTAGCTCAAGTGAGCGATATAGGACCATCATGGTTCTCTTGTTTCTTCTTGTGAAAGCTTATACTTGATGCATAAATGTAAAGATCAACCTGCATATGGGGTTACTAATGGCTGTAATTCCGTGCTGCGTCTATAATGCTTTCGCCCATAATGTTTACGCCCATGAGCGTAGACAAACAGACGCGCCTGAAATTATAAATGCACCTGACCAAACAAACAGCAGAATATTCCATTCATTTCAATGGGTGTAGCTGTACGAACAGCTTTGGGTCCATACAGATTTCTCGCAAGACACCGATAAGCCTGTGCTGATACCAAAGCTCAAGATAGGATAGTTTTCTTATTTCTGCATGAAAACATATGTTGTGGGTACTCGTTAGAAACGCCTCGGCGAGACGCTTTTAATGAGTACCCACAACATATGATAGAAATATATATATATATATATATATATATATATATATATATATATATATATATATGTGGATACACCCTCTGACCTGTGATGCGCATCGCTGGTCGCACATCAAAGTATCCTTTTTGCTGTTTGCGTGGTGTTTCGCCATTGACTCTATATGCTGTTTGCGTCTAGTCCAATTGTGCAATATCGGCGTTTTGTCTTGTCCGTTTTTGTCAAAGTGACAAGTGAGTTGTCAGTTTAACCAAGGCACAAGAAAAATAAGTTTTTTTTTCTGAGAGACGAAACCTGCACCTGAAGGCATGGCATGTTTTGATGTTCATTCTAATTATTATGACCAAAGTACAGATGCGAACAACCAAAGGGCGGCCCTTGCCTGTCAGGTCCAAAAGAGACTGAAAGAGCCCTTTCAACTCAGAGTTCCTTTAGGCGAATGGGAACAGGCTGACACAGACAACGACAATACATGCCGTATACATCTTACTAATCTACCAAGTCAAGTGCTCGTTCACGAGAACACATCAGAATAACAGACTCGTGTAATGAACACCATGCTAAACGGTAACCCCTCTTTATGTAGAAAAAAAGGGGTTTATGGGGCCGGGGGTATTCATTGTTTGCATGTTTTTTGCTTAAAATAAGGTTGTGGTTACTCATTAGAACCACCTCATTGAGGCGATTCTAAAGAGAGCCCACAATCTATATTGGGACCAAAAAATAAGAAAAGTATAAAACATTTTCATCAGAAAAAAAAAGCCAGTTCTAGGGATAAGAAAGACGCCATCTTATATCATGGGTTATTTTCTACGCCCATGGCCGAAGACATTATAGACGTTGGGTTTAACACGGAAGAACAACCATTAGTTACCCAAATTGTAGGTTGACCTTTATAGTTATGCAGCAACAAGTATAAGCTTTCACACAAAAGAGGCCCACGGACAGAGCTCTGGCACAGAATTGCTATCACATTTGTACACGCCCATATTTGCTAGCGTAATTGTACAGGCTAATATAAAATATGCATCTACAACCCCTCGGCCTCGACGGACCACTGCCTATCCTATAAGCTCCCCAGGACTTTGACTTTGGTGAGCTAAATAACTTGGCTCGCCGTGCAAAATTGTTGGGCTAATTTCAGTTTGTCTTCTATAAAGGGTAGGAAAGTTGTCTGCTTAACTTCTCCAAAGGTTTTTAGGCACTCCATTTGATTAGATGTTACAAACATATTGATGTTGCATATGTGCTTTTTTGACACAATTACAACATTTGCAACTTTGACATTTCAGAAATTGTACTTCATTCCCCAGGATCTTGGGTGCAAGGTTACATTTAATATGCTCTTAGCGTAGAACTAGCTTTTTGTAAAAGCTATACTTGTCGTATTAAATGTTCATGTGTTTTAGCATACAAAAATAGTGATAATAGGCTTATTTCGCTACAATCATACATTGTAGGTGCTTGTGAGATTGTTTAGGTTCTTACGAGTACCGATGGTCTATATTTTAAGCATATTAAATCTGATTAATCAGGAAACTAATGTACATGTATACACTTGACCCCAGTTTTCTGTATATAAAATTGGGCTGCACTTATGTACAAGTTCGGACATCTACACGGACTTAATAGTTTACATGATGGAAAGCAGTAACGGTCTTTAAGCATAGCGCGATATGTGAGTTCAAGTCCGTTCGTCCGTCCGTCCAATTGTCAAACCGTCATCATTTGCGACCACCCTAGCGTTCACGCAAATGGGCAAGTTCATTTCTCAAGAACTATTTGACCTTCATTAATAATACTTGTTACAAACTTGCATCTGAGGTTGGCAACTATAATGCCAGTATCTATATTTGACCTTGACCTACATTTCATGGTTCACTGAGTTTGTAAACTATTGCGTCAAACCTAGCTTTCGCCCCAATATTCAAGTTCATGTCTCAAGAACTATATAAGAGCTTTATTAATGATACCTGGTATAATTTTGCATCTAGAGATTGCAACTATATTGCAATCATCCATATTTGACCTTGACCTTTATTCCATGGTTCACTGACTTTGTAAACTATTGCGACCACCTTAGCATTCTTCCTAATGGTTAAGTCCATTTCTCAAGAACTACATTGTATAATAGCTTCATTTATGATACTTGGTGCTAACTTACACCTAGTGATGGTGCCTTTAATGTAAGCATCCACATTTGACCATGACCTACATTTCAGGGTTCACTGACCTTTTTAAATATTACGTCAATCCCAGCGGTCAGCCTTAACCCTTGTCCTGCTAATCCCGGATATGCCTTATCTTTGAAACAATGTAGATCCAGATCATCATCTGATCAGGATCTACATTGTTTGCCATTCAGATTGTGAATTTGTTGCAATAATTTGCATCAAGTAATTTGATTGGCTGATAATCGGTAGTGGGTGTGGCATATATGAATATTCAGCAGGACAAGGGTTAATGAAGAATTACAAGAGCTTCATTAATGTTACAAGCTTGCATCTAGGAATGACAACTTTTATGCAAGCATCCATGTTTGACCGCGTTCTCTGATCCCCCCAGCACCCCTACCCCCCACCCAAACCTGCACTTACACCCATATAGCCTTCTGCGGTAATATTGTTTTTGTAACCTTTATAACCTTAAAGTCAAATATTAAAATACCATATGGTAAAAGTATAATGTACGCCTTCTTTTGACGCCATAACATACCACTGAGGAGAGAACCAACTGCAACATGTATCAAAGAGAAAAAAAAAGAGTATGGCATTTTACATGACATAAAACCATCATAAAATCGACGCTTTTTATTAATATTACAGGTTGCTTCGCTTTGTAGTTTAAACCCGATATAAAAATCAATTTTAGCATGTAGAATTCCGTTTATCATTTTTGTATAATTTCTATCTTAAGCTTTCATCTTTCATTAAGTTGGATGACTCAACAGTTATCGATCATTGTAATTGTATAAATAAAAAAGATGGAAGTTAATTATTTGAGCAAGCTCATTAGAAAAGAGTCATTTTCGCATGGACGGACAACAAAGACTCGGATGAGCCTGCGCATATGCCATTTAAAAATTAAATTTATTTTTCTGCTGTTCATGAAAGTATGAACGCAGTGGGTCGCCTGCAAAGTAAAAGAACTCCGAAGGGGTTCATGTAAACTTTGCTTGCGATCCGCTGTCGTTCATACTTTCATGAACAGCAGAAAAATTAAGTTTATTTCTTATACATATTTACATTCTTTCCTCCTCATCACTTGGCGGAAAAATGCTTAAAGGACAAACTTTTTAAAGCTGAAAAACAGTTGCACGATGTTTTTTCTACAAATAGCGGAACAGCGTTGACGTCGCCAACGCCCAATCAGATCTTTAGACTTACGTCAGTTGACGTCACTGAAAATCATTTGACGCGATGCGTTCATGGAAGTATGAACTACATTGTTTTCTTCAGGTTTGTATTAGGCTTTACACTGGAAATGTAAATAATATGAAATTAAGGCATTGCCTTCTTTGCGACACCGCATTGTACACGCTTGGTGCAATAAACTAGAAATCAATAAGGTGATGTGTGTCCCTGTCATATGCCTCACTAGATGAGTAATTTGTTTGGCATATGCAGTAGCCATGCAGACATTCTAGAAACTGAATATTCTCCAAGAAACACATGGCCAAAATGTATACATCGATCCAGAGGACATAATTCTGCAATAAGGGGCTGGATCAAAATTCTGGTTCCTGTATGCACATCTTAAACGCATGTCTAAAATATATTGCAGGTTTCAATGTCCAGCACCAAATACTACAGGAGTTGCGGGCAAACAAAAAGTACTATTTAACCTGTGATAATATGCTGGATCATAATTCTGTTGTTAAACATTTCTTTTATGCACATGTTCAGTGTCTGAACTGTGTTGTTAGTTTAAAAATCCGGCATCAAATACTGTATGAGAAGTTGCAGAGACACAAACAGTCCTATTTAACATTCTATGCTACACATACATGCATGACCTAAATGTCATTCAAAGGGACATAATTCTGCAATAAGGGCTGGATCAGCATCCTGCTTCCTTTATGCCTATGTTCAATGAATGTCGGAAGTGTGTTGCAAGTTTCAATGTCCTGCACCCAATACTGTAGGATGAGTTGCAGAGACAAGAATAGTATCCAAAAAGTGTGACATATGGATATGTGGAAAACTGTATGGCTCTCAAACTTCGTGGCGGTGGCATAAAAAAGAAAAAAAAACAAACAACAAAACAACTCGACAATCACTAGGGATGATGACTGCGCACACCATATGCCTCACAAGATCAGTATTTAAATTGGGCTAAATCAGAATCCTGTTTCCTTTATGCAAATGTTCAATGCATGTGTTGCAAGTTTCGAAGTCAATGATCAATGCTGTAAGAGAATTTGCTGAGACATGGATGGTACTATTTAACATCCAATGCTAAACATATGGCCAACCCGTTTGTCTTTTAAGGGCACATAATTCTGAGATAAGGGACTGTATCAAAATCCTGTTTCCTTTATGCATACCTATTATTTGATATATAGATATCAAATACTGATTATTAGATATCTATACATGCAAAGGAATAGTAGATGTCATAAAACAAATTTATAGATATCAAGAAATATATAATACATATCATTGATTACATTTAATGATACCAAAAGTACTGATAATTATAGATACCAATCATGTTAGAGATATCTATAATTCTATTATAGTTTTATGTAATTTGATTTATGGATATCTATATTTTGATTTTTAGATATCTATAAATTGATTTATAGATATCTATAATAAAAATATAGGATATCAATATTATACCATACCTATAATTGGATTTTTAGATATCTATATATGCAAAGGAATAAAAATATCAAGAAATAGATATTACATATCACTGATTACATTTTATGATATCAAAAATATTGATAATTATAGATATTAATAATGTAAAGTATAGACATCTATATTTTGATTTATAGATATCTATAATTTGATTTATAGGTATCTATAATAAAATTATAGATATCTTGAAATTGTATTAAATAGTAAAACCGCACCCTATAGCAAACATAGTTAACATGAAGTCTGGCCCAGAAAACTTGCACACCCCATACTTATCAGTTCTGCAGAGTATTCCTTGCTTCTGAAGGATACCCTTTTTCGGGAGAAATTCATTCAGTCCCCACTGATGCAAAATTATTAAAAGATACATGTACAAGTAATGCTGATACAAAGAAGTTTATTTAAATTTAACTTTCAAATTCAAAAAGCATAACATTAGGCTAAGACTGTCCACATACTTTATCTAAGAACTTTACAAGTTTACAGTTGCAACAAGGACACTGATGGTCCTAAATGACCAATTCTGAATCCTTAGTAATGAATTGAACACAAGCGGACTGCTTCAAGATTGTTGTTCGGATGATTGACAGGATGGTCCTACATAGAGTACCAGTGTGGTAAATGACAAGCAGCTCGTGTTTTATGTTTCATAATTAGGGGATCTTACACGAGTGGTCATTTCATGTGAAATGACCACTCGTGTAAGATCCTGTTTATCATATGACCACTTTAAATTAGATTTTATCGCCTTTAAATTTGACAATATTTCCATGATTTTTATTCCACGACTTTATCCACTGCTTATCAACGATGACATGTGATAAAAGAATATTTTATGTTTTTTTTTTATCTAAATTAATCAGTGAACAATATGTGAACCTTGGAGTGAGTCATTTTTACCGAAGTTTCAGAATTTGAACAGTTTGGTAGAGTTCCATTTGATGCATACCAAATATCAAAGCTATGGTCTATGCTAAACAAAAGACTCCTATGGAAGGTTCTATTTTGTCCCAGGGTTTAAATTTGATCAATGTTGGTAGAGGTCTAGATCATCAAAACTACGCATGAATACCAAAAGCTTGGGCCTCCTGGTATTCAGCAAGAAAATTTTAAGTGACCCCCTAAAGCAGGGCAATGTTTGACCACACAGATATGATTGGAGAAATGCTACACATAAAATAAAAGGCCTGGTCATTTTGGTTTCAAAGCAGATTTTTTACACTTTCCCAATGCAGTGCCCTTGAAACATTAACAAGTTCAAGGTCAACAAGGTCTAATCAAATCTTTAGTAGGTTGCATTAACATATTGCACCAAATTTGAGAAGACTTAATGAATTTGTTTACATAGGGTGCAGACAAGCCAAAATTGATGGATTTCAGGCACCTGTGACCTTGAAAATTAGGCCAAGGTCACCAATATCTACTAAAATCTTTGGTAAGCTGCTGTGGCATAATGTATTAAGTTTGAGGAGTTTTCAAAATTCATTCATGGTGCTGACAAGCCATTTCTGTCCAAAAAATTGACAGATTTGAGGGCCTGTGCCCTTGAGAATAAGGTCAAGATCACCAAAATCTAATTAAATCTTTGATAGATTCAATGATATACTGTACCAAGTTTGACAATATTTTATCAATTTGTTCATATGTTGTGCACGTCTTCCTATGGGCCTTTACATATTTGTGTAGTTTCATGAAAATATCTCAAATAGATTGAGGGAAGGATGGATGGATACTCAAAGTTTCGGAGGGTATACATCATACCCTGCCACTTTTTGTGGCAGGGCATAAAAATTGATTCATAAATGAATTTGCCTAGTACATTGAAATTGAACTATTCAGACATGCTAAAATCGTAACTTATTCTTCTTTTAAACAACTATTTAAAAGGCTTCAGTTTTCATCACGTACTTTCTACAGCCTGTGTCCTATTATGTAACATTATGAAAATATGCCTTTTCAAATACATCATTTTTTTCCCCAAAAATGAAAATTTTCAAATAAAAAAATGTGATATTTTTTATATTTCTTCACAAAACAGATTGTGGGTGCTGGTTAGAACCGCCTCGACCAGGCAGTTATAACGAGTACCCACAATCATTGTTTTTGAGCAGTTAACATGTAAGAAAAATAATATTTATATGTACCCGTGTTAATCCCATTAAAGTAGGGTTTAAAGCTGGCCAATATATTAGGCATGCTTTCATGATAGACAGCATTGTTGGGACTGTTCAAAAGTAGTCTGGGTTAAAAGCAGGTCAAAACTTATTAGGCATGTTTTCATGATAGATGTAGCATTTTTGGGACTGTTCAAAAGTAGCCTTAATGAGTCCCAAAGGTGGTCTTAATATATAGGAATTTCACTTCTATCAAAGTACTTGAATTGCGAATGTCCAAACAAGTCTGTGTCATCACCATCTTCTATGTCACTTTTCTGGCTGTTAAAATATATTAATGTTAACACCTAAACTATTCAAAAGCTATTGATCTTTCTTCCATTCTTTATAGTCAGTCAACGGCCCCCGCCCATCGGGGCTTGAATAAATAGATGGGCTGCCTGATGTTTCTATGCAGACCTGAAACAGACCTGCACAAGAGTACTGGTAAACCGCTTACAGGATCTAAGCCTGTCCAGGCAAAGCAGTGTGAGTCGGACCGCCCATGCTTATAAACCCTATTGATTTCATTTGGGCGACAGCGCTTGAGATGTCATTTCATCTCATGGTCGGGTAATTGTCCCACAAAATTGGAAGCAAAGTCTCCAAAATGACCTTTACAATGTTGATGGGGATGTTAAACCTCAAATCAAACAAACAAATTATTGTCAGTCATGATCCAGTGGTTCAAAAGCATAACTGCCATCTAGCATTAACAATTAAGAAGTTCTAGGCATTAAATAATTCAGTCCTTTTCCTTTCAGTGGGTAGTAGGACCACATAGGCTGTCAGCTGTTAGCTACTGGTGAAAGCAAGGTTCCTTTGTATTAAACTGCATGTGGTTTTTTTCCATGCTGAACCTGTAACAAAAAATGGAACAGATTTTTAATAAACTAGAAAAAGTGTCCATAGGACACGGATGCCCCCGCCAAAAGCCATTCATAAAAAATATTACAAATGTACTTCAAATCAATCATAAAATATATGCATCAAGGGCAGATAATCCGAAAACCAAAAATGCAAGAGTTGTCTTCCTTGTTCATGACACATCGTCTCAGTGTGATGAATGCACCTGTGAAGTTTCATGAATATATTCCATACGGTTTAGGAGTTATGGCCCGGACACGGTTAACTATATGATACTAAGTCAAGGGCAGATAATTCAAAAACCAAAAATGCAAGAGTTGTCTTCCTTGTGACACATCGTCTAAGTGTGATGAATGCACCTGTGAAGTTTCATGAATATATTCCATACGGCTCGGACACGACATACCATTTGACTATATATGGGTGTAAGTCAAGGGCAGATAATTCAAAAACTAAACAAGCAGGAGTTGTCTTCCTTGTTCATGACACATCGTCCAAGTATGATGGATGCACCTGTGAAGTTTCATGAAAATATTTCATACGGTTTAGGAGTTATGGCCGGGACACGGTTTACTATATGGTACTAAGTCAAGGGCAGATAATTCAAAAACCAAAAATGCAAGAGTTGTCTTCCTTGTGACACATCGTCTTAGTGTGATGAATGCACCTGTGAAGTTTCATGAATATATTCCATACGGTTTAGGAGTTATGGCCCAGACACGGTTTACTATATGGTACTAAGTCAAGGGCAGATAATTCAAAAACCAAAAATGCAAGAGTTGTCTTCCTTGTTTATGACACATTGTCTCAGTGTGATAAATGCATCTGTGAAGTTTCATGAATATATTCTATACGGTTTAGGAGTTATGGCCCGGACACAGTTTACTATATGGTACTAAGTCAAGGGCAGATAATTCAAAAACCAAAAATTGCAAGAGTTGTCTTCTTTGTTCATGACACATCGTCTGAGTGTGATGAATGCACCTGTGAAATTTCATGAATATATTCTATACGGTTAAGGAGTTATGGCCTGGACACGGTTTACTATATGGTACTAAGTCAAAGGCAGAGAATTCAAAAAACAAAAATGCAAGAGTTGTATTCCTTGTTCATGACACATCGTCTCGGTGTGATGAATGCACCTGTGAAGTTTCATCAATATAGTCCATACGGTTTAGGAGTTATGGCCCGGACACGGCTTACTATATGGTACTTCGTCAAGGGCAGATAATTCAAAAACCAAAAATGCAAGAGTGGTCTTCCTTGTTCATGACACATTGTCACAGTGTGATGAATGCACCTTTGAAGTTTCATGAATATATTCCATACGGTTTAGGAGTTATGGCCCGGACACGATGTCGGGACGGACAAACGAACGAACGGACAAACAGACAGAGGTAAAACTTAATGCCCTTCCGCTATTCTTCGAATAGGCAGGGCATAAAAATATAAGGAACGGAACAAAATAAATGTACATGTGACCATATCAAAGACTAGAAATGTTTTCAGAAGAAAACTGCATCCTCCCGTCCCGTCCCAACCATAAATATGACTGTTATAACCATTTGGACTTGGAAGGTGCAAACCGTAAAAATCCAAAAAATTCAGACACCTTGAGGACTTGCTGTAATTCTCCTAAAATTTTAGCAAATTTGTTTCCCGATCCAGCAAGGAGTCCAAAAAGTGGAGACAGAATGGCAAACAGTGGAGACCCTGATCAGACTGCTTCATCAGCAGTCTGTTCTAGGTCTGCACTGTTTGCTTTGGCCTGAATGTCCCAATACTAAGGATCATTATGGTACATACAAAAATTGAGCAATCTATAAATTAGAGAGACCTAGGAAAAACAATCAGTCCAACCTGTATTAAGCAAGCACCTAGGAGATAACCAAAATGTGCTTGCTTAGGACATGTACTTGCTTAATACATGTCAATCTGAATGCATTTGCCTTTATCATAAACCAAAAGCATGATAGCATTAGGCAGGTTGCTTGCTTAACAGTGGTGGCCACAATAACAGGTTCTACTGTAGTTAATGGCCTCTAAAATCCAATCAAGTCTTTATATATGTTCAATTTGCCAGAATTCATCCATTGTTGTATGAGATATGGTGCAGACAAGGCAAAATTAGAAATATTTGCATCATTTGGTCATGAAAAGAGATCACCAAATTCAAATCTTTGATATCTGAGCCGGGGCACAGCATTACCTACAATGCCCATGTGCACCCAGTGAAGAATCAAATCAGCCTGTCCATCCATATAGTCTGACTAGAGGCTTCTCTTGCTGCATGAAGGAGCATTGTGCCCTTGGCTATCCTTTGAGTGTACAACAAAGACACTGATCAGACTGTTTGGATGCACAGGTTGATCCGAGTCTTCCCTAGGCAAACATGTAAATTGTAGGGAATGCTGTGCTCCGGCAGTTTGTAATACATGTACTATATTGCACCAATTCTTGGCATAATCTAAAATTTGGAAGGTTTCAATGACATATACCACAGATATCAACAAATCTGTTCACTTGAAGATATATTTTTACCCAAAATTAATTTTGCCAGTGTGTTTCAATGACATATACCACAGATATCAACAAATTTGTTCACTTGAAGATATATTTTTACCCAAAATTAATTTTGTCAGTGTGTGTGTGTGTGTGTGTGTGTGTGTGTGTGTGTGTGTGTGTGTGTGTGTGTGTGTGTGTGTGTGTGTGTGTGTGTGACCTTAAAGCTGAGGTAAATGTCATAACAAGAGGGCCATGATGGCCTGAATCGCTCACCTGATCCTATTGTACAAACGGAATTGTGGGTAATATATGGTGGAGTGAAGGGTTTGAGCAATTTTGGTTGGACCCAAAGACCCTTTCTGTGAAATTAATTCAAAATCAGTCTGCCTGTTTAGGAGTAGAAGTCATTTTGAGAAGTAGAAGTCATTTTTGATGAAATGACATTTCAAGCCCTGCCGCCCAATGAAACCAATGGGGTTCAAATGTATTAATGGTTCCACTCGCACCACTTTGCCTAGACAGGCTAAAACCTTCAAAGTGGTTTACCAATACTCCTGTAGAAGCACCTTGCAGTCAAGGTGGGTGGGGGCCAAAACTATCAAAAGACATCTGTCTCTAAAAGGAAGCAATTTTATAGGAATGTTCCATGAGTGACCCTCTAACAAAAAATTGCTAAAAATATTTTGCTTAACTGAGCATGATGGCCACAAGGGCTAAAAACCTCAAACCTCATTCCTGTCAAATAATTTCGTAATCCATCCACTGGTTAAGGAGAAGAAGTTGTTTAAAGTTTTTTTTTTCTATTTTTAGCTCTGGCAGCCATCTTGTTCACAGAGCGGCATAGTTTGATCAATTTTGGTGGAGGGTCACCCAAGGAACATTCCTGTCAAGTAATTTCAAAAGCCATCCCCTGGTTAAGGAGAAGAAGTTGTTTAAAGGTTTATCTATTTTTTTGCTCTGGCAGCCATCTTGTTCACCAGAGCAGAATGGTTTGTGCACTTTTTGTAGAGGGTCACACAAGGAACATTCCTTCTATTTTTAGCTCTGGTGGCCATTTCGTTCACCCGAGCGGAACGGTTGAGCAACTTTGGTAGAGGGTCACCAAAGAAACAATCTGGTGAAATAATTTCATAATCCATCCACTGGTTAAGGAGAAAAGTGGGTTTAAAGGTTATTCTATTTTTAGCTCTGGCCGCCTTTTTGTTTACCCGAGCTGAACGGCTTGAGCAATTTTGGTCGAGGGCCACCCAAGGAACATTCCTGTGAAGTAATTTCAAAATCCATCCGCTGGTTCGGCCCCCGCCCATAGGGGCTTGAAGAAATATATGGGCTGCATGATGCTTCCACGCAGAGCTGAAACCGACCCGCACACGAGTACTGGTAAACCGCTTAGAGGATCTAAGTCTGCCCAGGCAAAGTGGTGCGAGTTGGCCCGTCCATGCTTATAAACCCTGCTGGTTTCATTGGGTGACAGGGCTTGAGATGTCATTTCACCTCAATGTCGGGTAAAAGCCCCATTAAATCGGAAGTAATGTCTCCAAAATGACCTTTACAGTGTTGACGGGGACATTAAACCTCAAATCAAACTAACAAAAACCATCTGCTGGTTAAGGAGAAGAAGTTGTTTAAAGGTTTTCTATTTTTAGCTCTGGCGGCCATTTTGTTCACCCGAGGGGAACGGTATGAGCAATTTTGGTAGAGGTTCACCAAAGGAACATTCCTGTGAAGTAATTTAAAAATCCATCCACTGGTTAAGTAGAGGAAGTCGTTTAAAGGTTTTTTCTATTTTTAGCTCTGGTGGCCATTTTGTTCACCCGAGCGGAACAGTTTGACCAACTTTTGTAGAGTGTCACCAAAGGAACATTCCAGTGAAATAATTTCAAAATTCATCCACTGGTTAAGGAGAAAAAGTCGTTTAAAGGTTATTCTATTTATAGCTCTGGCGGCTATCTTGTTCACCTGAGCGGAAGGGGTTTGAGCAATTTTGGTAGAGGGTCACCAAAGGAACATTCCTGTGAAGTGATTTCAAAAATCCATCCACTAGTTAAGGAGAAAAAGTCGTTTAAAGGTTTTTCTATTTTTAGCTCTGGTGGCCATTTTGTTCACCCGAGTGGAACGGTTTGAGCAATTTTGGTAGAGGGTCACCCAAGGAACATTCCTGTCAAGTTATTTCGAAATCATCCACTGGTTAAGGAGAAGAAGTCCTTTAAAGGTTTTTCTATTTGTAGCTCTGGTGGCCATTTTGTTCACCCGAGCGGAACGGTTTGAGCAATTTTAGTAGAGGGGCACCCAAGAAACCTTTCTGTACAATAATTTCAAAATCCATCCACTGGTTAAGGAGAAGAAGTTGTTTAAAAGTTTTTCTATTTTTAGCTCTGGCGGCCATTTTGTTCACCCGAGCGGAACGGTTTGAGCAATTTTGGTAGAGGGTCATCCAAGGAACATTCCTGTGAAATAATTTCAAGATCCATCCACTGGTTAAGCAGGAGAAGTCGTTTAAAGGGTTTTCTGTTTTTAGCTCTGGTGGCCATCTTGTTCACCCGAGCGGAACAGTTTGAGCAATTTTCGTAGAGGAGCACCCAAGGAGCATTCCTGTGAAATTAGATCAAAATCTGTCCAGCAGTTTTGGAGAAGAAGTTGTTTAAAGCAAAAGTTGACGATGCACGGACTGACGCACGGACGACGGACAAAAACCGATCCCAAAAGCTCGCTTTGAGCACTTCGTGCTCAGGTGAGCTAAAAATCTATTGTTGAAGTTTTTGGCTCATGTACAATGCAGGATCCAATGACAAGCATGATAAGTACAAAATATGAGCACCTTGTGAATGAGGTGATGGTGAACAAACCTGATGATTTAAATTTAAATTACATGCATATATACATGTTTGGTTAGAAACCACCTGTTGGTTCAGGACAACTATTAAAGTACTTAAAACAGCCAAAATGCAGAAACCAACAGAATCCCAGCAAAAAATGCCCCCCCCCCCCCAACACACACACCCCCTCCAATGATAAGGAAAACAAACCATCAAAGTGAAAAATTTACCATCATGAACCTAAATATTCGGAGAGACAGACCTATACAAACAGTGCAGACCCAGATCCAGTCTGACCAGGGCCTGCACTGTTTGCACCATTTGGACTCTTTGCTGGATCATGAAACAAATTTGTTAAAATTTTACAATTAGAGTAACTTCTCCGATCCCATCCCATCGAGGCTTGAAGAAGTGAGTGAGTGTTCGAATTTTACGTCGCACCAACAGCTAAGGTCATACGGAGATGGAACCTCGATTTAAAGACTCATCCGAAAGTCTGGAGAAGCCCGGGATCGATCCTGGGACCCCTGGTTTACAAAGCGAGTAGCGTAACCACTACACCACGGAGGCTTCTATGAGGCTTGAAGAAATAGATTGTGCTGCATGATGCTTCTACGAAGGGCTGAAACCGACTGCCCATGGGTACTGGTAAACTGCTTAGAGGTTCTGTGCATGCCCGGAAAAGTGGTGCGAGTTGGACCGTCCATGAAAATAAACTGTATTGGTTTCATTGGGCAACAGGGCTTGAGATGCCATTTCATCTCAATGGTGGGTAAAAGTCCCACAAAATTGGAAGCATTGCCTCCAAAATAACCTTAAAAGTGTTTAAGGGGACATTGACCTGAAATCAAACAAACATTAACTCCTGAAAGTGTCCAATTTTTTAGGATTTTTATGGTATATCTTATGAGTGGATTTAGTAATATTTATAAGAAAAAGACAGCATTTTCAAAGTATATGGTATTTTTTATTTTTCGGTGAAAAAAAAAAAAAGACATGACATTACATGTGAATAATCTATTGGGCAGACAATTCAGATAAAATGTCAAGCCTGATTTTCACTGAAAAGTAATGAGAAAACAACAACAACAAAAAATAAATAAACAAAAAAAAACAAAACAAAAAAACAAACAAAAAAAAAAAAAAAAAAAACAATCACAGTCTTCTTTTAAATTAACACTTCCTTAACCTTATAACAGCTCGCTGATAATATTTATCAGATATATTTTAGAAATTCTTGTAAAGATTTGTTTGTTGAGGTTTAGCCTTAAAGGTGCATTAATGAGCTATCTGGAAAAAATGCTTCCAAAAATAAAATACATATAGCCGGTATTTTTCTTTAAAACAATACAAATGAATGCATTTTATGCAAAAATGCGAACAATTATGATGACAGGTAAACGAGTTTGAGAGGGATTCCCTAACTAGGTTTCGAACACTAGTTAGATCTATTTTTAGTTCGTGACAAAAATAGAATCCCCATATATGACGTTATGCGACGTTCTTTTTTGGCCTTGTTTGCTTAGGCCATGCCTGAATCGGAAAAATATGACGCTGAATACCATGCCATAAGTAACGACACTCAGAGACGATACTGTCGCCATGTATGTGTAAAGTGACAGATTTATTTTTAGAACAGAAATTCCGAACACATGTTCAGAGCGAAGGGTAAACACGAATGAAAACGACCATTTTCACAAAGTTCTGAAGCTGTATTTGGCTCCAAAAGTGTCCACATGACAAAGGAGTATGCATTGAAGATAAAAACCAGAAAAAAAATTTTGAGACCCGGTAGATCAATAATGCACCTTTAATAGCAACTGCCACCAATAGTTTCGGTGACATTGCTTTCAAATCCATGGGCTTTTTTACCTGATCCAGGGCCTGACAGATCAAACTTTCAACCACTTGCCCGGCATTCCACAGCATCTTGAAAAAAGCTTAGAATTACCATATTTCTTATATGTTCTATATATTTTTCTGGGCAAGTGAAAAAAAAATCTCTTGCCCAGCCAAAATTTAGACTTGCATCGGGCAGCCAGGCAGTGGATTTGTCAGGCCCTGTCTGATCTGAGAACAAAGATGTTCAAGTCCTGCAGTAACTCTTTCTACCATTATGTACATGTATAACTACATGTAAGTTTAAAAACTTAATTATTGGGGCAGCCACAATCCAAAATCACTTTTCTTGAACATACCTAAATTATCTTTCTTGAGCATACTTGAATTATCTATGCAGTTAACCCACATCCACTCTTGCAGCTCTGCCATGGATGGATCTAGCTGTCGGTCCATCCATCCATTTCACAAAGCCTTCAAGGGCTGACGCAAGCCCCAATAGGCGGTGGTATTTTTGAAAAGTAACTCTCCAGATTTTAATTTTTATAGTGATATGTTATCTAATGCCACATTAGTGTCAGTAAAATTATCACTATAAAATTTAAAGTCTGGTAATAGTATTTTGTTTGTTTGATTTGAGGGTTAACATCCTGACGAAGGCGTCAACATGGTACACATCATTTTGGAGACGTCACTGCCAATTTTGTGGGGTTTTTACCTCACATTGAGATGAAATAACATCTCAAACCCTGTCGCCAAATGAAACCAATAGGGCTTATAAGCATCGACTGTCCTACTCGCACTGCTTTGCCTGGGCAGTCTTAGATCCTCTAAGTGGTTTACCAGTCGGTTTCACCTCTGTGTGGAGGCATCATGCAGCCCATCTATTTCTTCAAGCCCAAATGGGCGGGGGCTGAAATAGTAGAAGTACCTCTGATCTATTCCAGATAATAATTAATTTATGTGGCTTTGCTTGGGCATTTATATGCAGTCAACATTTTGACTATAAACTAGGCCCTGGTGCATCCATTCACATAGAATACACTTACCTTCATTAGGTGTGACTGGTTTCCGACCCAGAATGACTAATATCTTGTAGACAGTTTGGGGTTAAAGTTGATAAATTGTCTGTGACTTTGATGTTTCACCGAGAATGTGTGTTATGCAGCTCCAGTTTCACTTGGTCCCCAATGTTCTGAGACAGGCTCAGAAGTCCTTGTCATACCTGTTGGAAATTAGACAAAAGTCTGTGTTAACCATTTCAACAATGGTGACTGGTACAGAAACATATAAATGCAAAACATGTAGATCCAGAGTAGACTGTTCATAACAAGTCATCCAATTAGGATCAACATCTTGTTAATAAAGCTGATTTTAAAAACACTCTGTATATGCAATAATGGATGAATCCATTATCAAAGATGTCCACATTGACACTTCTGAAATTCGAGGAAGACAGGCTAATTATTAACTGCAAATGCAGATCTATGGAGTATTTTTGACCATTCTGATGTACCCTGCCAGCACAAACAACGGGCCAACGTCGGGCCGATAGCGATACGACGTTACCACGTCGTACCGCTATCGGCCCGACATTGGCCCGGCATTCTTTGCTGGCTGGGTACCATAAAACTTCAATGACTCAAACACCAACAGCGTGTTTGCTTGATTGAATTTGGATTTAACATTCCCCTCAACACTGTTTAGGTCATTTTGCAGTCGTCGCTTCCAATTTTGTGGGATTTTTTACCCTACATTGAGATTAAATAACATCTCAAGCCCTGCCATCCATGCAGAGCTGAATCTAACCCCACAAGAGTATTGAAAAATCGCTTAGAATGTCTAAGCTTACCCAGGCAAAGCGGTGCGAGTTGCTCTTTACATGCTTGTAAGCCCTATTGGTTTCATTGGGCGGCAGTAGGGCTGTAACGATAGTCATCCCACGATACAATACGTATCGCGATACTTGCCTCACGATACGATACATATCAAGATACTACTTTCTTGCTTAAATCACAGCTCAAAAATTTTCAAACTGGCTCAAAACCATCTCAGAGTTCAATCTTTTGTAACAAAGCCTTTTTTAAGATGCCCATATTTGTCATTGAAGTGATCAATTTAGCTCAGTAACAATTCAGATCTTTGCAATTTGTTATAAAAATGGTCCTGAAATATGTTAAAGCTGTCATTTTCTTTGGAAATTGTACTTTTTGGCATATTGCCGGGTATCCCGATATTAGCCTCACGACAAGATATACGTATCGTCAGCAAAAGTATCGCAATACAATACGATTTCAATGAATCGTTTCACCCCTAGACGGCAGAGATTGAGATGTCATTTCTTCTCAATGTCGGGTAAGAGTCCCAATTTCTCCAAAATGACCTAAATTATTGTTGACGGAGATGTTAAACCTTAATCAAACAAATAAATCCTGGGCAAGCTTAGACATTCTAAGCAGTTTACCAATACTCATGTGCAGGCAGTTTTAGCTCTGCATGGAATGACATTGCAGCCACATCTATTTCTCCAAGCCTCGATGGGCACCAGTAGCTTGTTTGTTTGTTTTGGAGTTTAATGGCCCAGTCAACACTATTTATGTCATTTTTGAGCTGGTCAGTTTGCCCAATCACACTTCCTGGGCAGGCTTATACGTAAGCGGTTAATCAGTACAGTGCACATTATTTCGCCAGAAACTGACAACTGCCCTTCTTGAATCAGGGGAAGAATGACCGTAGAAGATTTCATGATCAACCTCCACAAAAGAACATTGCCGATCCTGGCAGGTATAGAACCCGCGTCCTCCTGATCACCAGTCGGACCGCATCTGACTAAGCTACCGAGGCCGGCCCCAGTAGCGTGTTGACCATGACCTAGTCAAGCCCATTCGAGTGTCCATAGGGAATCTAGGCTGTAGATGAGAAATTTGAAGGGTGATCTACGAAGACTTTCTCACTTTTATCTTTGTCTTACTAAGTTACTTTTATCTTGAGCCGGCCTCGGTGGCTCAGTCGGATGCGCGTCTGACTGGTGATCAGGAGGACGCGGGTTCGACTCCCGCCGGGGTCGGCAACATTCTTTCGTGGAGATTGATCATGAAATCTTTTCTACGGTCATTCTCTCCCTTCCGCTGATTCAAGAAGGGCAGTTGTCAGTTTCTGGCGAAAGAATGTGCACTGTGCTGGTTAACCGCTTACGTATAAGCCTGCCCAGGAAAGTGTTGATAGGTAAACTGACCGGCTCAAAAATGACCTAAATAGTGTTGACTGGGCCGTAAAACTCCAAAACAAACAAACAAACTTTTATCTTGAACATGTAAAGTGTGTGTACGCATTAAAATTGCCTGCCAAGTACACACAACATACATGTAGTGAACATACTGATATTTTATAAAACATCAAAAAGATGTACCTAAAGCAGAGCACTTCTTCTCATCACCATAACAAGTCCCTGTAATGACCCACTTTATTACAGCGATATATATATATATATTATATATGATGACTGATATTTGGAAAAAATAAACAAAAGCTAACCAGATACTAGGACTTATATTCAGAACCTTCACATTTATGGACTATGATATATTCCTCAATCTTTACAAATCTCTAGTACGTCCCCATGTAGAGTATGCCACATGTATATGGTCACCAGTATACAAAATGATATTATTCAAATTGAGAATATCCAAAGACGAGCTAATCGACTTGTCAGTGGTCTGAAGGACTTATCGTAGTCGGAACGTCTGAAAACTCTGGGTCTTCCAACGTTGGAGTACCGCCGCGAGAGAGCTGATATGATTCAAGTATACAAGATTCTACATAACATGGGCTAGATGGATAAGGACTCTCTTTTTCAATTATCAACATACTCGGCTACAAGAGGACATTCACATAATCTCTTTAAACGGAGGCACAGATTAAGAATCAGACAAAATTTCTTCAGTAATAGAATCGTGGACAGCTGGAATGATTTACCAGCTGAAGTTGTAAACGCACCCTCCATAAATAGTTTCTAATCACGACTAAATGAGTGTTAGAAGGGGCACCCACATAAATTCAACCCACGGTGTTACTCCCCGGGCGACAGAACCAGACATCGTCCAACCTACCAGAATGCGTCTGCAGAGGTCTCCGGGCCTGGAATGACGTCGACAACGTAAGAAATTACAGATGTTCAAGCAAATATATATTTATAGACCCAGAAATTATGGCACTCTAATGCATACAGACACATTAGGACATAGACGTGTGTCTTTCATATGAACATCTATAACCAATTTGCAAATCCATTTATTAAACATTATTTCGCTATTTTGAGTCATGTTACAGTTGACACTCGTTGACACTGATATCTTAAACTACGGTTTAAATGAAACTAAATTTTGGCCATGTTTGTTTCAGATTTGCTATTTGTCCATAAGATTTCTTTTTTCTCTCTCTCTCTGTTTCTCCTATTACTTCTACTCGCTCACATCTGAGCATTACGAGCAGGATTTCCTGGGTGGTAACCAGTACTTTTTTAAGCAATGTGGATGAAGTGCTTTGCTCAAGGGCACATCACTTTGATCAGCATGCGGCTCGAACCCACCTCTCGATCACAAATCCGATGCGCTACCACTGCACCAAAGCGCTCCACCTTATTTTATCTCAAACTACCGTTATTTCAAGCTCCAATTTTAAGGGACTGGAAATTTTGGCCACAAGATACAAGAATATTTATTCAACGTCGGTTTTCTAATATACAACAGTTTAACATTAGCAGTCGATGCTATTTTACCGACTCAACGTTTTTTAGTTGGTAAATATGTTCTATAAAAGGGTTATCCTTTGGAAGCAAGGAATACACCACAGAACTGAAAAGTATGGAGTGTACATGTTTTCTGGGCCAGACTAGCTAGTTTCGGCCAATTAGGCCTCATCAGTGACCCTCAGATATTTTCAAAATTCCACAATGGAATCAATAATCCCAAAGGACAAGAAAATATAATCTACACTATGATGTAGGACAGGGAGACATTTTACCGCCGCCACACATTCCCACACACCAGCTGTAGTGAAGTTAAATATGTTCTATAAAAGGGGTATCCTTTGGAAGCAAGGGATACACCACAGAACTGAAAATTATGGAGTGTACATGTTTTCTGGGCCAGACTAGCTAGTTTCGGCCAATTAGGCCTCATCAGTGACCCTCAGATATTTTCAAAATTCCACAATGGAATCAATGATCCCAAAGGACAAGAAATATAATCTACACTATGATGTAGGGCAGGGAGACGTTTTACCGCCGCCACACATTCCCACACACCAGCTGTAGTGAAGTTAAATATGTTCTATAAAAGGGTTATCCTTTGGAAGCAAGGAATACACCACAGAACTGAAATAGCATTGACTGCTAATGTTAAACTGTTGTATATTAGAAAACCGACGTTAAATAAATATTCTTGTATCTTGTATCTTCAGGCCAAAATTTCAAGTCCCTTAAAATTGGAGTTTGATAATTGGATGATAATCTAATGTGTAGATCTCAAGAGAATGTTTGTGAAAAAAAAAAAAAAAAAAAAAAAAACTAACAAGGCACTCAATAATTTGTCAGTCGATTTAAAGTACGCCAGTTCAAAACAATTAAAGTATATTGCGGTGATAATCTTTATATACAAACCGATAAACATAGAAGGGAAGGCAATGGTCAGGAATCGATACCATTAACCCACAGCTCCCATTAGAGACACAAAAGGGAAAGAAACACAAACATGAAATAACTAGACCCTAATGGAAACATCAATAGCGGAAAACCACAAGGACAGTTACTTTCCCACAAAATGGCCAATTGGCTATCCAAAACAAAAAGATATATGCGATACACACACTCAAAGACAAACCATAACACAAATAAACCGCGACAGAAGAACGCCTTGGAACGGTCAGTGAAGGGAATTTCGGTGGGAAGTGTGTGGGGGTGGGGGAGTGGGGGGTTAAATCGATCTTACGCGGCCGCAGTCCTCGCCCTTACTTCCGTTGCGATTCAGACAAATAATATATTCAATGCACATGAAGGCCTCCTAACTCATCAGTGCAACATCTCCGAGAACACAAAAATCAAACAACCACAGAGATGAAACAATGGTGAGGACTCGACAGCAAGAAACCACTGAAATATCGGAGCAAAAGAAAACCAACAGTTAGACTCCGGTAGGCGACCTGAAAGTTTGCTTCAGTAATCTACTTGCCTTAGGTGTGGATAATGTAATTATCTTAGGTGTTGATAAGACGATGTTTGGGCCTTTTAATTAGGTGCGATGGGGGTGTAAATGGTCGAAATTACACACGTCAGCTTAACACTTAAAAGTCAGAAAACTGATATAAATAAATAAATAAATAAATAAATAAATAAATAGAAAATAAATAAATGGAGTAGAGATCTAATATAAAAAACAAAGTAAAAAGGCTGCAACATGTCTATTGGCTTTTGTGTGTGTGTGTGTGTGTGTGTGTGTGTGTGTCTGTGTGTGTGTGTGTGTATTTTGTTCCATTTTTTTATAATTTATGCATTTAAGAGAGGAGTTTAATTGTTCTGCTGTCCATGAAAGTATGGACGCAGTGGGTTGCCGGCAAAGTAAATGAACCCCGAAGGGTTTCATGTAAACTTTGCTAGCGACCCGCTGTCGTTCATACTTTCAAGAAAAGCAGAAAAAAAGTTATATTAACACTCTTTGCCCCTCATCTTTGGGAAAAACGAATGCTTATAGGGCAAACATTAAAGCTGAAAAACATTTACACACTGTTTTTCTACAAAGAGCGGAACAGCGTTGACGTCACCAACGCCCGTAGAGAACCATGGTTTAGACTGACGTCACTTGACGTCACCGAAAATCATGTTAGTCGATGCGTTCTTCGAAGTATAAACTACATTGTTTCTATAGGTTTACATTAGACATTACATACACTGGAGGTGTAAATATATAAAGCTGACACTTCTGTTTCTGCTTTTCATAAATGGTCTACCTTTGTACACAAGCAATGTCTTAACTGATCTCTATGCCGACGATACAACCCTGTATGATGTCCAGGATTCTACGGATTACATTGAGAGTTATCTAGTCTGCTCTGGATAATCTGCACATTTGGTGTAGAAGCAATGGCATGATTCTAAACTCAGCCAAAACAAAAGTTATGCTTATTACTACAAACCAGAAAAGACAACGACTCAATAATAAGTTTCTGGATCTGAAGTGCAATAACAAATCTCTAAACACGATTTCAAATGACAAAATTGTATTAGTTGACAATAATCTTACATGGTCAGAACATATTAGACATTTAACAAAAAAAATGTTTCAAATATTTGGCTTCTATCCAAAATAAAAAGCTTCTAATCTCAATCCCATAGAGTACAGTTTTACAAGTCCTATATTCAGCCTCACATTGATTTTTGCAATGTTGTGTGGGGAAGCTCTTCACAGACCAACAAAATGACAATATATAAATTGCAGAAGCGTGCATGCCAAATAATTCTAGATTACAATGTTGATGACTCCAAAGAAGTGATGCATTCTTTAAATATCATGTCCATATATGACAGGCTTTATCTGAGAAAAGCTAAATTTATGTTCAAGGTCTATAATAATTTGGCTCCTACGTATATTACAGAAAAGTTCACATTAAGAAACAATGTAAATAACAGTATGCAACTTAGACCTGCCTCTGCTGGATGCTTTGTCCCGCCTAAGCCTAGGACAAAATGTTTCAAGCACAGTATGAACTATTTCGGATGCCTGGTATGGAATAGCCTTCCAGAATAAGTTAAAAGTGCCCCAACCCTTGACACATTTCATAATAGATGTTTGCGATGGATAAGGATACCATTGGCACAATAATGAATTAAACTCTTAGGGTTGTCAAAGAAATAATCCAATCCTATAGCTTATAAATAGCCTTTTAGCTCAATCTTTCTTGTTTACCAGTCCATTTTCCTTGATTAAATCATTTTGGCACCTTTAACCCATTGTATGCTAGTGGACTCTTCCATAGCTATAGGTTGGACAGGTCAATCTGTCATATAAGGGGTGGCAGGCCTAGTCTTTTTTATTTTATTTTATTTTTGACGGAAAATTATTTTAGCAAATAGTGCAGGCCCTGACCAGACGCTGCGTTCTCTGGGCTTGCACTGTTTGCCAGGGTATCCCGCATACGATGGGTTAATATTGAATCAACGTGTACGGAAAACTGTCAATACAGTTACAGAGGTTGATAGTATTATGTGCATTTATACTACCAGATAACTTTTTTTTTATTTATTTTGTGACACCTTGTAGATTACTGTGATTAAGTGCTTGTTCGAGATGCATCATTTAGGGTCACAACTCACATATACTATAGATATTACCCCCACAATGTTAATATTTATATCATGTACATTTCTCACACAGGGTTTCAGTGGATTCCTTACATTTCGTTTCGGAAAGAGTCTTTTTGATTTTTATTTTCCTGGACTCATTTTTGATTTTTATTTTCCGGGACAGAACCAAATGTGATAAATGTTTGTTTATTTTTGTTTTGTTTTGTTTAAATTCTGATGTCCAACAAGCACATAATCTCAATTTGAACTGTTCCTCATCTATTATCTTGTTCATTGTCCATTGTGTAGATATGTAAATCTTGAGGGCCTCGTGGAAGATTAGATATTGCATGTTTTTCAATCTTATGTGCTAAATGTTGTCACCCTCTTTAAATAAAGTCTTTACGTACTTACTTACTTACTACACTCGAAAAGTACATATAGTTGATTTGCAATATGTATACTATCATATAAAGTAGCATTGCAGTCTTTTGTATATACTTTGTGGATTCTAATTTCAGATATGATTTTGGGTAGTGTTTCCTATTTCTTCTCCTAACATAGATTGTGGGTGCTCATTAGGAAAGCCCAAATGTGGAGGTTTTATTGTATACCGACAATCTATGATTAAGAGCAGAAATGAGAAAAAATTGAATATCCCATAAAGGGGTTATAAGGGGTGAAAGGAGAAATAAACAAAAATAATATCGTTTTCAAGTCCATGTAATCATTACGATAACACACCCGTGCGTTATAGTGCAATTTTTACATCTCCAAAACGGTCAATTTCCTGATGAAAATTTGTGATATTATCCTTATTAATACTCAAAACATAGGTTGTGGGTGCTCGTTAGAACCGCCTCATTGAGGCGGTTCTAACGAGTACCCACAACCTATGTCTAGGAGCAGAAATAAAGGAAATAATGTATACCCCCGTAAACCCCTGTTTTCTCTATATAAAGCGGGGTGTAAGGGGGTGTTCATTTCACGGACTTGTTCACGTGATGATGAACACCCTGGAAATCCATATTTTATGTAAAGAGATTAATCATGTGAAATATTTTTTGGAAAATTCCTTTTGTCAATAAAGGTATTGACTACATAATTTTACCAAGCATATTTATAGATACAACCATTATATCTTCTATACCAGCTTATTTCAGAAATACTGAATCTCCCATTATTTGCTATAAATACAATTAACCTATTAGAAAACACAATATTCAACTTCCATAAAATTGTTTCTGATTTAGATATTCAAGCAAACACTCTTGAATCCCGAGACTGTAAAAATTCACATTTTTTTTTCTATCCAGCTGCTAGTCATGTACTTACAGGCAGTTTGAAAATTATCTCAGACTATAGAATACGAGAAATTATCTCAAAGGCATATAAATATAGATTTCCATCGAATATTGATTTTTCTAAATGTCGAAAATATTGCAGATTCCTTTAATGAATTCTGTAAACGCTGGTGTAAGAGAAAGCATGTTGATACTATTGCTATGAATAACTGGAAACTTAGCATCCTTAAAATTGTTGATCGACGTATATCGTTTTACTCAAATAATACGCATCTTTTACCTCGTAAACCAAAAGTTACTTTCGAAGTCTCACTGTTGGGTTTCTTTTGCTCCAGCATTTCAGTGGTTTCTTGCTGTCGAGACCTCACCGTTGTTTCATCTCTGTGGTTGTTTGTTTTTTGTGTTCACGGAGATGTTGCACTGATGAGTTAGGAGGCCTTCATGCGGACTGAACAAATTATTTGTCTTACTCGCTACGTAAGTAAGGGTGAGGATAGTGGCCACGTAAAATCGATTTAAGCCCCCCAGTGGAATTCGTTTCCGCAGACCGTTCCAAGGCGGTTCGTCTGTCGCGGTTATTTTTGTTATGGTTTGTCTTTGGGTGTTTGTGTCGCTTATTTTATTTTAATTTGGGTAGCCTATTTGGTCATTTTGTGGGAAAGTAACTGTCCTTTTGGCTTTCCGCTATTGTTGTTTCCATTAGGGTCTGTTGTTTCATGGTTGTGTTTCTTACCCTTTTGTGTCTCTGATGGGAGCTGATGATTCCTGATCACTGCCTTCCCTTCTATTAAAGGCACCTTAAGCAAGGTAGCCAAGAATTCCACAATAGTTATGTTTTGGTTCCAGCTGACAAGGCTGCAAAGAATGCAATTGTTGTTTGTCGGCTGCACTACGTTAATACTCTCAGACAAGAACTTGTCAGTTCTAAGACCTACGTTCAGGTTCCTGAAGTTGTAACTACTATCGTCAAAGAACATCTTCAACGCACACCAAGTTTCAATGTTAATATAACTGAAAACCAAGAAAAACTTCCTACATTATACTGGTAACCTAAGCTTCACATAATCCTTATAATAAAGGTCGTTGTATAGCCAATTCAGACCGGCCCCGATAGCTCAGTTGGTAGAGTGTCCGCTACGGGGAACGGGAGGTCTCGGGTTCGATCTCGGGCCGCGACATACCAAAGTCGTTAAAAATGGTACTAGCTGCTCCTCGTTTGGCACTCAGATTTACGGGGTAGAGCTAGGACTGTTCGATCCAGTGTCAGGATAATGTGACTGGGTGTGGTATCATGTAATGTGTTTGGGACATGATACTTCAGTGAGGCAGCACTATAAACGTGAGCATTGAGCTCCCTGTCGCAACCAGACACCGTCGTGATATGACTGAAAAATTGTTGAAAGCGACGTTAAACCCGAATTCACACACACACACACACACACACACACACACACATAGCCAATTCTAGTTCCTGTGCGACAACCGAACTCTCTAAATTATTTACGTCATGTTTAACAGCTATTAAAATTATGTTTCTAGATATTTTGAAAAGGCTTACGAAAATTCTGGCATTAACTTGCGTGTTTTGGTCTCTAGAAAATTCAAGTGAAGTTTTTAATAAACTGAAAGCAAGAGGTTTTCCTGGATCTAGTTTGTCGACGTACGATTTGTTTTACTCTTTACACATCTTTACCTCATAATCAACAATTTACTTTAATTGAAACTATTTTTCTTCGCGAAGAGTGTCTGTTATTGGCCCGCAATGATAGAAATGCTTATTTTGAGATGACAATAATCTTTATGACATGTAAAGTTGTTTGCGTTCCAAGGCGGTTCTTCTGTCGATTTTTGTTATGGTTTGTCTTTGGGTGTTTGTGTCGCTTATATTATTTTATTTTGGTTAGCCTTTTGGCCATTTTGTGGGAACGTAACTGTCCTTTTGGCTTTCCGCTGTTGGTGTTTCTGTTGGGGTCTGTTGCTTCATGTTTGCGTTTCTTTCCCTTTGGTGTCTCCGATGGGAGCTGTTGGTTAATTATATCGATTCCTGATTATTGTCATTACTTTTTAATGGATAATATCTATATACGGTTTGGATCTCAGTTATTTAGACAAGTAGTTGGTATTCCGATGGGTACAAAGAAGAATTCACGATGTCCCTCGCTAAAATAAACAAACCGATGTTATTGTGGCGTTTAACTCTATTTCTCGATATTTGGATGATCTTTTAAACATTGATAATGTTTATTTTGATCAAATGCTTGATAGAATTTATCAAAAAGAATTACAATTAAATAAAGGTAATTTCGATGACTCTGAAGCCCCATTTTTGGATTTACATTTGACTGTTTCTAACGGTACTGTCTCTTCCAAAAATATGATAAAAGTGACGATTTTAATTTTGGAATTGTAAATTTTCCTTTCTTGGACGGTGACGTCCCTAAGGCTATGTCTTATTGGGTTTATAAGTCACAGCTTATTCATTTTGCTAGAGCTTGCTGTCATGTTGACGACTTTAATGATCGCTACTGAACTTTAACAGCTAAACTTCTAAAACAAGGCTATCGGTAACATTAACTGCGCAAAACATTTTCAAAATTTTATCGTCGGCATTACGACATTATTTCTGAATATGACATTTCTCGGTTTATTGTTGTTACGGTTTGTCTTTTGAGTGTGTGTATCGCTTATATTACGGGCATGGACAAAGTTACCTTCGGTCTGCGAAGCCGGCGTCAACGGCAGCAGGCAGCCTGCACGCCTATAGTTAACATGCGCGTGCATTTCACCAGCCCATGTCTCTCAGCTGATCCGTCCCAAAGTTAGGAGATCTCGCAAATTGAAAACTGGCGAGAAACGCTTTCTTTTTTGGTCGGATTTTTCTCTCTTTCCGTAAATGTTCAACATCTTTCCAAATTTCAAGAACTATAACGTATCACTTTAATAAATAAATGCGTTTAAAAAAATGCATTTTTCCCGGCTTTTGTTCGAAAAATGCGTGACCGGTTCTAAATCATTGATCAATGTTATCCAGGCGCTTATCAGAATTACATATGCGTAAACGTTAAAGATTCAACAAAAATGCGAATCAGTCTTTTATTTATCTTCCGTTTGCGCGTTACAGTTTTTTGACCAGTCAACAACAATTGTTTTGACAGACTGAGTTCATTTTGGGGCTTTTGCCGCTGTGTATGCTTATACTCTGATACTTTGATAGGAAGACATCGAAAGGCTAGTTTGTACAAACGGGAAGTATTTGTAAAAAGCTGTTTCCGTCATAAATTCCATATTTCCATGACTATGCTGCATTCTTCACAAAGTGGTGTTTTTGCAATACACACACACTGGTATTTCCTAAACTGATCCTGATTCAGGCCATACATTATAACAAATTGCCTGGCAAGTCGATATGGTGTTAGGATCTATCTATCTATCTATCTATCTATCTATCTATCTATCTATCTATCTATCTATCTATCTATCTATCTATCTATCTATTTATCTATCTATCTATCTATCTATCTATCTATCTATCTATCTATCTATCTATCTATCTATCTTTCATTTGCACTGAGAAATTCTGTACCTCACAACATGACATTATTTAAAGATCCCGACCATTGACTTCCATCCTGTAGATAGATAGATATCTAACACCATATCAACTTGCTATCGAAATTAACAGTGAAGGCCCTGATCAGAACTGCATTCTACGACATCTGAATTGGGCCTGCGTGCACTGTTTGACAGTCTGATATTCTTTTTTTTGGTGGTGGGGGGGGGGGGGGGTCTGTACAGAAAAGGTTAATCATCCACAGGCTAACATGACAGGTCCACTTTGTTGAAACACTGTTAAACTGATGATGTTGAGTGGTTGAATATACAATGTATGATCTACATAGTGTTCAATGGGTCGTTAAACTATAAACAAATTAACATATTCAGTCAAATTCAGTCAACTTTCATGTCACAGCTAGGATACAGGATATAGGCTATGAGCACACTGGTATTATGACTGCCTTGCGGTATAAACCAGCTTTATGGGGACATGGTAGGGTCTTTGCTCAACACTCGCGCAAACAGAGTTTGATTCCGTTCTAAAACAGAAGTGGGACGGGCCTCCGTGGCCTAGTGGTTAAGAGCGCTGACTTTTGATCATTAGGTCTCTCGCCGCTGTGGTTCGAGCCTCGCTCGGGTCATATGTGAGACGCCAAGTTCTGCAACGGAAGATCACGTGCTTTTTTTCGGATACTCCGGTTTTCGCCCACCTCTGATTAACGATCGGCTCGATATGAGTGAAATAATCTTGAAAGGGCCGTAAAACTACCCCCAACCAAAAAAAAAAAAAAATTAAACAGAAGTGAAGGCAATGATCAGGAATGGATACAATTAACAACACCTCCAAACAGAGACACCAAAGGGAAAGAAACACGAAATAACTAGACCCCAAATTCCCCCAACGGAAACAGCAAAAGGACAATTACTTTCCCACAAAATGGCCACTGAATTAGTTATCCAAAACAGAAACATAGGAGCGTGATAGCTCAGTGGTTAGTGCACTTGCTTCTGATGCAAGAGCCCCCCCACCCCCCCCCCCCCCCAACCCCGGTTCGACACCCGGAGGCGGTGATTATTTCGGTGTCCGAACACACTCCATTGACATCATTTGCAGGGATGAATGCCAAAAAGTGCAACGTCCTTCGGATCGGGATGTAAACTGGAGGCTTCCAGTGCAGGTTAAAGACCCCTACCGTAATTACATGATTACAGTGTTCGCTTTCAACCCTGCAAACCTGGAGTGTATGTAATACCTGCGAATGACCGATCGCAGTATAAGTAGAAAGAAAGAAAGATATAAACGATACACACACTCAAAGTCAAACCATATAAAAATAAACCGCGACAGAAGAACCGCCTTGGTACGGTCAGTGAAAAGAATTTTACTGGGGGGGGGGGGGGGGGGGCTTAAATCCATTTTACGTGGCCACAATCCTCGTCCTTACTTCCGTCGTGATTTAGACATAATTTGTTCAGTCCGCATGAAGGTCTCCATACTCATCAGTGCAACATCTTCGAGAACACAAAAAATAAATCAAACACAAGAGATGAAACAATGGTGAGGACTGGACATCAAGAAACAACTGAAATGCTTGAGCAAAAGAAAACTAACAGTTACACTCAGATGGGCCCAGCCTTCCTTACGTCATCATTTCTTCTCAATATCTTGTAAACAAATTTATGGTTTTATAACAAATTTTGCATGTGAATTGATATTGACAAACTCTAGTTTGGGATTGTTGCACAGCTTTTTGCATTACGAAAACACATCCGTGCGACATAGTGCATTTTTCACATCTCAAAAATGGCTACTTTTCTGATGAAAATCAGTGATATTTTTCTTATTTACACTGCTATCATAGGTTGTGAGTGCTCGTTAGAACCGACTCATTGAGGAGGTTCTAACGAGTAACCACAACCTATGTCTAGAAAAATAATGTATATCCCTGTAAACCCCAGTTTTCTCTATATAAAGTGGGGTTTAAGGGGGTGCTCATTTCACGGACTTGTTCACGTGATGTGCGTCAGTTTTGTCCAATATCTTGAGAAGGAAACAAATGATTTTCATAGAATTAGGAGTATGAATTTTTGTTGGCAAGATATAGCTTCATTGGGACTGTTTCATTTATTTTTTTACATCAATTCATTTTCAGCAGAGTTATACCCCTTTAATGTCTAAAAAATGATTGTTCAGTGATATTCTGAATTGTACTGTGTTGGTGGTGGGATATTTTAGTAACTTTAAGCCATAAGAGTTAAAACCATAATATATAGATTATAACTCTCATTTAATGCTATGATATAGAGATCAAGATTCCCATGAATTTTCAACCAATCTATTTAATTGTTTTAGAGTGTTGTTCAATCACTATCTACAGTATTAATTTTTTGTACAAATGATTTTGTAGAGAGATATTTTTTGGTTAATTTTATATTGAAAATCCCTGACCATAGTGTTGATTGATTGTTGAAATAGACATAGTAATAACCATGCCCGTGACAAGGCAGTGCCTAATTTCATATAATTTTGTTTTGGTTAGCTAATTGGCCATTTTGTGGGAAAGTAACTGTCATTTTGGCTTTCCGCTATCGATGCTTCCATTAGAGTCTAATTATTTCATGTTTGTGTTTCTTTCCCTTTGGTGTCACTGATGAGAGTTTTGGGTTAATTGTAACGATTCCTGATCATTGCCTTCCCTTCTATTTTGAAGACACTTCTGCAACAGGGACTGTCGGAACCTGAATTTTATGGGGATTTAGTTTATAAATTCAGAAGAATTTCAGAAGAATACTAGGAAGTGATAATTATTCTGGCCAGTTCAGAGAAATTGTTGCTACGACAAGAAAAGTGGTTATAATATGGATGTTATGCGAGAGCTCCGCGTATTTGCTTGTAGACCCTTTTACAGTGGACAACTTTGCATCGCTCTTTGGTTGCACGGCAGTGCATTCTTTGATAACGACCAACTCTAAATCCTTCAAATTCGGGAAGGATGGTGCTGGTTATATCCTGGGTTCGACCCCCCGTGATCTCACTGGTGGTTTTCTTCTGCTCTGACGTCGGATTATTATTGAGTCCTCAAATATGTTCTATAAAAGGGTTATCCTGAGTCAACCTTGATTCATGATAATAATAATCTGTACATAAAGTAGAAGTAAAACAAAGATCAGGAATTGATACAATTAACTTACTCCACCCATAAAAGACACCAAAGGGAAAGAAATACAAACATTAAGCGACCAGACCATAATGGAAACCTAAACAAAGGATGGCCATAAGGACAGTTACTTTCCCACAAAATGGCCATATGGCCATCCAAAACCAAAAGACACAAGTGATACACATAGTAAGTAACAAACAACAACATAAATAAATCGCCACAGATGAGCCGCCTTGGAACGGTCAGTGGAAGATTTCCACTGTGGGGGGGGGGCTTAAATCGATTCCACGTGGCCACAATCCTCGCCCTTACTTCCGTCGCGATTTAGACAAATAATTTGTTCAGTCCGCATGAAGGCCTCCTAACTCATCAGTGCAACATCTCCGTGAACACAAAAATCAAAGAACCACAGAGGTGAGACAACGGTGAGGACTCGACAGCAAGAAACCACTGAAATGCTGGAGCAAAAGAAAACCAACAGTTATCATAGAATCTGAGGCCTGACCCACCGGCGTGCAATTAAAGAGGGAAGCAAAGTTGCCAACCGTGATTGGGTTAACTACCATGCATGCAGTCTGTCGTATAATATCCATGTTGTACTCAATCTTTTTATATCGAAGAATGATTTTACGAAATTGGGTGCTGAAGTCATTGCGGTTATATATTTTTCTGAATTTATATACTAAGTTACCATAAAATTCGGGTTCCGATAGACCTTGTTGCAGAAGAGATTTAAGTCCAATATTGAATTTTGAAATTAAATCAGAATGGCGTCTATAAAATTTTGAAAAGGCTTTGCGTAGTTTATGGTACCGATAACCCTGATTAAGGAGTTTAGCCGTTAATAATTTATTACGAGTGTTGAAGTCAGTTACATGACTACACACTCTAGCAAATCGAATTAATTGCGAAATATTAACGCCATAGGATGGCGCACGAGGAACATCACCATCCAAAAAAGGAAAATTTACAATCTCAAAATCAAAGTCATCGCGTTTATCATAAATTTTGCACGAAACAAATCCATCTACAATAGATAGATGTAAATCCAAAAACGGGGCCTCGGTATCAGAAGAATTTGCTTTATTTAACTGAAGTTCTAGGGGGTAAATCTGACTGATCAAACCATCAAAAAAGGTATTATCAATATTTAATAAATCATCTAAATATCTAGAAGTAGAGCTAAAAGCTTCAATAATTTCAGATTGGTTATCAATGGAAAGCGACAAAATGAAGTCTCTTTCATAACAATACAAGAACAGATCAGCCACAAGAGGTGCGCAATTAGTACCCATCGGAATACCCACAATTTGTCTAAATAACTTAGTACCGAATCTAATATAAATATTGTCAAGTAGAAAGGTGAGGGCATCACACACTTTCTGACATGACCAAAGTGTATAATTCTTATGCTCTTTAGAAGTGAAAAATGCATTTCTGACATTACATGCAAGATAGAGAGAATCTTCTCTGTGAAAAGCCCATTCAATTACATCATTAAGCTTTTCTTTTATAAGATAGGAGGAAGTGTAGTGTAAAGTGTGGAAAAATCGTAGGTAGACAGACTAGAAGCACGAAAATGTCTAGATTTCAATTTATTTAAAACCTCATTCGAATTTTTTATAGACCAAAACAGATTTCTTCCTGATCTTTCAAAGATTTTATCACAATATTTAATTACATGCGTTTTAATAGCATAACCATGTTTCATGTATTTTATCATGACTCACGGTTGAGCTAGAAAGCCTCCATGCGGATCAAGTTGTTATTGTTTTTTTGTTTGATACTGTACTGGAACTGAGCGCGAAGGTTGAGATTTCATAAACTCTGGAGATGAAGCCCCCCCCCCCCCCCCCCCCAGTAGTTTTACTACTGGCCGTCCCAAGGCGGTCGTTCTTTTGCAGTGTCGTATTTGTTATTTGGCATTGTGCCGTTGGTTCATGTTTCGTTTGTTTTTGTGTGTGCCTCCGTGTCACTTTCTATAGGTGACTTGAGACGGCTGCGTTATCAGACTGTGGCCTTTCCTGGGTGACTTTGCTTACTAGTTTACAAGGATATTTATGTGATTAATCTCTTCTAAAACTAGAATTTGTTTTTCTACAAAAGCACAGATGTCTCTCCCCCTTTTGACCTCTAAGTATGACCTTGACGTAGGAGGTATTGGCATGGGTCTTGTGTGCGACACATCATCTAATGAAGGAGAACATTTTTGCAAAGTAACTTTAAAAAGTCCACCCAGAAATAAGAAAGTTATTGACCGGACACAAAAAAGCCCTTTTTTAACCTTTGACCTCTATGTATGACAATTTCTTTCAAGTAATTTCAAAATCCACCAAGGAATAAGAAAGTTACTGACCGGGCACGAAAAAAGACCATGTTTTGACAGTTAACCTTTAAGTATGACCTTGACCTTTGTGGCACCAACTTGGGTCTTGGGCGTGACACATCGTCTCATGATGGTTAACATTTCTGCCAAGTAATTTCATAATCCATCAAAGAATAAGAAAGTTATTGACTGTACTCGAAAAAGGGCCCTTTTTTACATTTGACCTCTAAGTATGACCTTGACATTCGAGGCACGGACCTTGCACACAACACATTATCAAATGAAGGTGAACATTTCTGCAAGGTTACCTTAAAAAGTCAATCCAGAAATAAAAAAAAGTTATTGACTGGACACAAAAAAAGACCTTTCTACCTTTGACCTTTAAGTATGACCTTGACATTGGAGGTACCGACGTGGGTCTTGCACGCAACACATCGTCTCATGTTGGTTAACATTTCTGCCAAGTAATTTTAAAATCCATTCAGGAATAAGAAAGCTATTGTCCAGACTCGAAAAAAGACCCATTTTTGACCTTTGACCTCTAAGTATGACATTGACATTTGAGGTATTGGCCTGGGTCATGCGCGTGACACATCGTCTCATGGTGTTTAACATTTCAGCCAAGCAATTTCAAAATCCATTTAAAAATGTGAAAGTTATTGACCGGACACTATTTGTCCATACATATATACACGATTTTGTGACCGACAAACTCCTAAGGGAAATAACTAAAAAGTATAAATGCAAGAGTTATAGTTCTTGCGCTCTGCACGTCGCCTAATGTTGATTAAATTTATATGAAGTTTCGTGAAAATAGCTTGAACGGTTTACAAGTTATAGAGCGGACAGACGGACAGACAGACGCCGGGGGGGGGACACTGTCTCCCCGAAAGAGGGGAGGAGACATGATAATGTAAAGCAATACTGTGTAACAATGGCCATACTGCAATGTAACAATGTTTAAGTTTCTTAATATGGCACAAGGTAATCGAATGACTTTCAAAACTGGTATTGAAATAATGGTCAACACAATATGCAGGTGAAAAATATAAATAAAACAGAAATAATTAAAAGTGCATAAAATGAGGAAAAATGGGTCCGTTCCGGTAATTAGGCCCGTTCCGGTAAATTTACGCACCGGCACGAGGCACAGTATTTACTAATTACTAATAACCGGTATTACGTGCGTGACTATGAACATTGCAAAGTGAGTAATTGCTAAGATGAGCATTTCAATTTCTGATGATAGTCTAAGTGTGGACAACTGAATTAAAGCCACAAAAGAGGCACTAAGGTGTACAAGCCGAGCATGCAAAATTTCAGCCGCTTAATTGCAATACAAACACGAGTTATAAGGGCCTCAATTTTTGGCGGACCAACGCTAGGCTGTCATTGCCTAAATGATGCAAAGGTGACTTCATGGAATCGGCTTGTAACTGCTGCCAAATGATGCGCCCTTGACCCAAGTGTCATGGGATAAAATGGGAGTTGTCTTCGTTCATTGTGTTTCGAGTTATGGCACTTGGAAGGTCAATTTTCTATAACTTTGACCCCTTATATCTCCGAAACTATTAAACAAAAACAGCTCCCGTCGTACACCAGGTTGTTTTGCACGCCTGGGCACGGTTTGGCACCATTTTCATGCTTCAAGATAAAAGTGACCAAAATGATACTCTCGCACCCACAACACGCCATCAACGAAAATTTCTAAGTCAATTTTATTGGCCTCTATTGAACGCAGCGATCTGTAATTTGGTCCGAGGAACCTTATTGGAACCGACTTAACAGCAGGACTGCTCGTTTTACATCACAACACCAGGTCCGTTCATTTTACATTCAAACAAACAAACAAACAAAAAAAAAAAACGCTATTGTTTCCGCCCTCTAGACTGCGCGGCGGTGTTTGATTAATGTTTCCCTTAGACCTCAATTTGAAAAAGAACTTTTTATTTCGGCACTTTTGGTGTGCCAGTGTTTGCGAAATTTTGCACGTTGGCAAGAGAAATAAATGCCTGTTGAAGGATGCATACTGCACCTTTTCACCTTATTTCGTATTCCCGTAAAAAAGGCATACTTTCCTCGAAATTCGAAGGCGTTTAACTCGCAAGATATGCTTTTTAGCTGCACGAAATTTTGCAAGCCATGAGCCACTAAGGTGTACTGGCAGCATGTAAAATTTCAACTTAATCTCAATACAAAGAAGCGAGTTATAAGGGCCTGAATTTTTGGCGGGACAACAATAGGCTGACATTGCCTAAATGATGCAAAGGTGACTTCATGGAATCGGCTTATAATAGCTGCCAAATGATGCGCCCTTGATCCAAGTGTCATGGGATAAAATGGGAGTTGTCTTCATTGTGTTCGAGTTATGGCCCTTAGTGCCTCGCGGCTTGCAAAATATCGTGCCGCTACAAAACGTTACTTGTGAGTTGTAATATGTTCTATAGAAATGTTATACGACAGACTGCATGCATGGTATTTAACCCAATCACGGTTGACAATTTTGCTTCCCTCTTTAATTGCACGCCGATAGGTCAGGCCTCAGATTCTATGACGTTTCCAGCGTAAAGGCTTACTGAGAATAAGAGAGTATCTAATTTTATGTAATGTTGATTGCTGCCTGATGCTCTGTCTCTTGTCAGGCCCATCGGAGTTTAACTGTTGGTCTTCTTTTCTCCAGCATTTCAGTTGTTTCTTGCTGTCGAGTCCTTACCGTTGTTTCATCTGTGTGGTTGTTTGATTTTTGTGTTCACGCAGATGTTTCACTGATGTGTTAGGAGGCCTTCAAGTGGACAGAACAAATTATTTGTCTCAATCGCGACGGAAGTAATGGCGATGTTTTAAGCACCCCCCCCCCCCCCCACACACACACACCCACCCAAGTGGAACTCGTTACTGTCCGTTTAAAGGCGGTTCTTCTGTGGCGGTTTATTTTTGTTATGGTTTGTCTTTGAGTGTGTGTATCACTTATATTATTTTGTTTTGGATAGCCAATTGGCCATTTTGTGGGATAGTAACTGTCCGTTTGGCTTTCCACTATTTATATTTTGGTGTTGCTTTCTCCTACCAGGGCTTGATAGCTCCATCTACCCCTTGCATACCTAATTAACATACCCACTGGGCAATTCGACCTCACCTATCGGGGCTTGAAGAAATAGATGGGCTGCATGATGCTTCCATGCAGAGCTGAAACCGACTGCACACGAGTACTGGAAAACTGCTAAGTGGATCTAAGCCTGCCCAGGCAAAGCGGTGCGAGTCGGACCGTCCATGCTTATAAACACTAATGGTTTTATTTGGCGACAGGGCTTGAGATGTCATTTCATCTCAATGTCGGGTATAAGTCCCACAAATTGGATGCAACGTCTCCAAAATGACATATACAGTGTTGAAGGCTTCGTTAAACCTCAAATCAATCAAACAAACCTACTGGGCCACACCTCCAGGTACGCTCAGTTAAATGCCCAGAGAGACCATACTACCACGTTCGCTAAGTTAACATACCTACGAGGGCCAATGCAGCAGGTGCCCTTTATTTCCTTAAAAGAAAACGGGTTCTCAAATGCAGGTTCAGTTTGTTTGAATAAGTAAGGGACAATATCAACAGGTCCACTTAGTTAACATACTAAGAGGTGACAAATAAGCAGGTCGGTTTAGTTTACATAGCAATGCCGGAAAACAAATTTAAATATCTACAGGTACGATTTAACCCATTTAGTACCGGAAACCCCAAAACGGGTACCAGGGCAAACAGTGCAGGCCCAGATCAGACGCCACAGAACGCGGCATCTGACCAGGGCCTTCACTGTTTGCTAAAAGTTCAGCCATTTTCCTACTAAATTTTGAAGAAAACACAGCCTTACACCCCTAAATTTCGAAATGGACTCCTGCTATATATAAGGAGGAAGATTCCATTTGGTACAAAATGGGTTAAGCAAGTCCGCTAGTTAATGTTTCCATCTGTCCTGCAAAGGCATATCCGCTACTGGGACCATAACAGCAGGACTGCTCGTTTTACATCACAACACCAGGTCCATTTTACATACAAACAGGGGTCACCATAGCTGGTCCACTTAGTACACATAGCTACAGGGACCATAGCAGCAGGTAAACCCTATGAGTTTCATTGGGCGACAGGGCTAGAGATGTCATTTCATCTCAATGTCGGGTAAAAGTCCCACAAAATTGGAAGCAACGTCTCCAAAATGACCTTTACAGTGTTGACAGGAGACGTTAAACTTCAAATCAAACAAACAAACCATAGCAACAAGTAAGTCATCACCATTATGGCTCGTGGTCTGATGCTATTACTCAGTAGTTCAGACTTACCCTATCGCGAACAAGTCTTCCTGGTCCCAAAAGTATTAGAGGTATTGAGGTTTTACTGTATAATAAATGATTAATACGTTGCATGCACTTTTGCTGCGGGTGATGTCATAGCCTGTGTTTGTGGCGGCATTATATATAAAGTAAAGCAAACATAATAATTCGTGGCAATTTCAGAATATTATTAACGTTACAAACGCATTGGATAAAATATAAATTTTATTCAACAGTCTACCTGTAGTGTGTTTGACCCAATCACGGTCAGACATTATGCTTTCCTCCTTAGTTGCACGCCGATGGATCGGGATTCAGACTCCATGATGGCTTTGACTTAAAGCTATTTATTAGTTAGTAGGAGCCGAATTTGTGTCTATTCAACTGTTGGTTGTCCTTTGCTCCAGTGTTGCTGTAGCGTTGCATCAAATGGCTCAGCGCGTTTTACTGTCGAGTCCTCATCCTTGTGTCTAATTGGCTTTAATTCTGATTTTTTTTTGTTTTTGTTTACCGAGTTGATTCACTGATGAGTTAGCAAACTTTCAAGCAGACTAAACAAATACTTGGTTGAACCACAGTGAAAGTGAGAGTGATGGTTTGGATCCCGTAAAGTTAACTTAAACCCAACGGTAATTTTAATGACCGTTCCAAGTCAGTGCTTTTGCTATGGTTCCTTTATGTTTTGTATTGGTGGTTCTGATTCTTTCCCTAATCATAAATGTTGTCACGTTGATGATTCTGATTTTTTACCCCTTTTTGGTTGTTCATTTTTAAGTTACGTTTGTCCTTCCAGATTAATGTTTGTCTTGTTAGTGATTCTGATTCGTTCCTTGCTCCTTTTTAGTTAGGTTTGGATATTCTGTGTTACGACCTGTTTGGGAAAGAGCTGCTGGCTCAGATTACCTCTTGTCCTGTTTATTTACTGTCGTCACTCCATCTTTCGACTTCGCCCCCGCCCATCGGGGCTTGAAGAAATAGTTGAGCTGCATGATGCTTCCACGTAGAGCTGAAACCGACCCGCACACCGGTACTGGTAAACCGTTTTGAGGATCTAAGCCTGCCCAGGCAAAGCGCTGCGAGTCGGCCCGTCCATGCTCATAAACCTTATTGGTTTCATTGGGCGGCATGGCTTGAGATTAGTTCATCTCAATGTCGGGTAAAAGCCCCACAAAATTGGAAGCAACGTCTCCAAACAGTGTTGAGGGGACGTTAAACCGTAAATCAAAACAAACAAAACTTCTTTCGACTTCTTTCCCTAGTGATATTGTGAGAAGAATTTGGGATCTGATTATATCAGAACCTGATCGTTTCTTTTAAATTTGCTTACCATTTGCATACCTCGCCATTCACATTCTGGTCTTATCTAACAAACTTGTCAAAGCCCTAACAGCACTAATGGGGCGAATGTCGTTGAGCGTAGATGGGGAAAATGGCCATGCACATTTGTTTAACGGGTCCAATATTGAAAAGGTGTACTAGCAGCATGCAAAATTTCATCTTCATTGCATCGCAAACAAGCGAGTTATAAGGGTCTGAATTTTTGGCGGGATAAAAATTTGTTAACAGTGTATAAATGAAGCAAAGATGACTTCATGGACCTGGCTTATTATTGTTGGCAAATGATCTGCCGTTGACCCAAGTGTCATGGGATATAATGTTTGTTGTCTTTGTTCATTGTATTTCGAGTCATTGTCCTTAAAAGGTCAATTATCTTGACATTTTGGCCTATATATCTCCGTAACTACATGTATTTGACACAAAACAACTCCTGGTTTGGTACGCATGGGCATGTTTTGGCACTGTTTTCATGCGTCTACGTGAAAGTGGCCAACATGATATCTTAGCACCGACAACACGTCAACAACAAAACTTTCTAAGCCGATTTTCTTGGCCTCTATTGAACGCAGCGATCTGTAATTTGCCCCGAAGGCGTACTTAATTGACACCAACTAACGGTGAAAAAAAAAAACACATTGTTTTCTGTGCCTTTTATTCATTTTCCCATAGACCACAATGTGAAAAAGAGCCGTTTATTTCGACACTTTTTGATGCCAGTGGTCGCGAGTATTTGCACGATATTATCTAACAGCGGACATGAATGCCTTTTGAAGGCTGCGACTTTATTTCGTGTTCTCCAGAAATATACACAAATTTTATTTTCCTCAAATGTCGAAGGCTTACAACTCGTGAGATACATTTTGTAGCGGCACGAAGTCGTGCGACACAACGATGTGCTAACACCAAGTTAAATGTCAGCTTAATCGCAATACAAACACGCGAGTTATAAGTGCCTGATTTTTTTGTGGCGGGACTACAATATGCTGAAAGTGTCTAAACGATGCAAAGGTGACCTGTCATCTAATCGGCTCTCCTTTTGGCTTTCCGTTGTTGATGTTTCCATTAGGGTCTTTTGTTTCATGTTTGTGTTTCTTTCCATTTGGTGTCTCTGATGGGAGCTGTGGGTTAATTGTATCGCTTCCTGATCATTGCCTTCATTTTTATTTTATAATCGCTGCCAAATGATGCGCCCTTCACCCAAGTATCATGGGACGAAATGAGAGTTGTCTTCGTTCATTGTGTTTCGAGTGATGGCCCGTGAAAGGTCAATTTTCTGAAACGTTTGGCTCTTGTATCTCCGACACTACTTGACAAAAACAATTCCCGTTGTACACCAGGTAGGTTGTTAGGCATACATGCGCACGTTTCGGTACCATTATCATGCGTCTACCTAAAATGACACAAATGAGATTCTAGCACCCACAACATATCAACAACAAAAATTTCGCAGCCAATTTTCTTGCCTCTGTTGAACGCAGCGATCTGTAATTAGACCCGAGGGCGTGCCTTATTAAGACCGATTAACGGTGGAAATACGCTATGGTTTTCGTCCGCTAGTCTTAACCGCGGCGTTTATTCACTTTTCCCCATAAACCTCAATGTAAAAAGAGCCCTTTACTTCGGCACTTTCTGGTGCCCCAGTGTTCGCGACCTTTTGCACAATGGCAGGAGGTTTAAATGCATTTTGGTGGCTGCATACTAGACCTCTTCAACTTATTTCGTGTTCCCGAGAAACCGGCACAAATTTTATTTTCCTCGAGTTTCGAAGGTTTACAAATCGCAACGTACTTTCTGTAGCATCGCGAAATTTCGCATGCCGCCCGGCATTAAAGTGGTCAAGCAGTGTGCAAAATTTCAGTTTAATCGCAATACAAACAAGCTAGTTATAAGGGCCTGAATTGTTTGGCGGGACAACAATTGGTTGACATTGTGGCGGCCGTAAAAAGTTTCCTTGTCCTTCATCGTAATGTAGTTTATATTTTCTTGTCCTTTGGGATAATTGATTCCATTGTGGTATCTTGAAAATATTTGAGTGTCACTTATGAGGCCTTATTGGCCGAAACTAGCTATAGTTTGGCTTAGAAAATCATATTTTAAGTTTTGTGGTGAGTTCTTTGCTTGCAAAAATTAACCCTTTTATTACATATTATACGTCACTACAGCTTGTGCACAGGGAATGTGTGGCGGCCGTAAAAAGTCTCCCTGCCCTTGATCATAGTGTGGTTTATATTTTCTTGTCCTTGGCCATCATTGATTCCATTGTGGAACCTTGGAAATATTTGAGGGCCACTGATGAGGTCAAATTGGCCAAACCTAGTATGTCTGGCCCAGAAAACTGTACACTTCATACTTTTAAGTACTGTTGTGTTTTCTTTGCTTCAAAAGGAGAACCCTTTTATAGAACATTTTTAACGTCACTACAGCTGGTGCTAAGGGTATCAGGGGCGGCCAAAAAAGTCTTCGTGCCTTTCAACATAGTGTAGTTTATATTTTCTTGTCCTTTGGAATCATTGATTCCGTTTTAGAAAAAAATTAGAAGTAAAACAAAGAACAGCAATCGATACAATTAACTTACTCCACCCATCAAAGACACCAAAGGGAAAGAAACACAAACATGAAGCGACCAGACCATAATGGAAACCTAAACAAAGGATGGCCATAAAGACAGTTACTTTCCCACAAAATGGCCAAATGGCCATCTAAATAAAAAGACACAAGTGATACACACAGTGAGTAGTAACAAACAACAACATAAATAAACCGCCACAGAAGAACCGCCTTGGAACGGTCAGTGGAAAGAATTCCACTGGGGGGGGGGGGGTTAATCGATTTTACGTGGCCACAATCCTCGCCTTTACTTCCGTCGCGATTTAGACAAATAATTTGTTCAGTCCGCATGAAGGCCTCCAAACTCATCAGTGCAACATCTCCGTGAACACAAATAATCAAAGAACCACAGAGGTGGGACAACGGTTAATCGATTTTACGTGGCCACAATCCTCGCCTTTACTTCCGTCGCGATTTAGACAAATAATTTGTTCAGTCCGCATGAAGGCCTCCTAACTCATCAGTGCAACATCTCCGTGAACACAAATAATCAAAGAACCACAGAGGTGGGACAACGGTGAGTACTCGACAGCAAAAAACCCACTGAAATGCTGGAGCAAAAGAAAACCAACAGTTAGACTCCGATGGGCCCGACCAGAGACAGAGCATCAATAAGCCTTTACGTTGGATCCGTCATAGAATCTGAGGCCTGACCAACCGGCGTGCAATTAAAGAGGGAAGCAAAGTTGCCAACCGTGATTGGGTTAACTACCATGCATGCAGTCTGTCGTATAACATCCATGTTGTACCCAATCTTTTTACATCGAAGAATGATTTTACGAAATTGGGTGCTGAAGTCATTGCGGTTATATAATTTTCTGAATTTATATGCTAAGTCACCATAAAATTCGGGTTCTGAAAGACCTTGTTGCAGAAGAGATTTAAGTCCAATATTGAATTTTGAAATTAAATCAGAACCTTTACAATTGGGGGTCACTGATGAGGCATATTTGGCCGAAACTATTTATTCTGGCCCAGAAAACTGTACACTTCATACTTTTATGTTTTGTGGTGTATTATTTGCTAACAAAGGATAACCCTGTTATAGAACATATTACAACTCGACAGATATGCTTTGTAGCGGCACGATGTTTTGCAAGCCGCGAGACACTAAGGTGCGCTAGAAGCATGCAACGTTCATTACGCAAACACGCCTTTACAAATACATTGCCACCTTTATCGCCGAAAAAATGAAAATTTTATGATGAAAAATTGTGATATTTTTCTTATTTCTGCTCAAAATATAGATTGTGGGCACTTGTTAGAACCGCCTCATCGAGGCGGTTCTAACGAGTAACGACAATCTATATTTTAGAGCAGAAATAAGAAAAATGAGGTATACCCCCGGAAACCCCAGTTTTACTATATAAAAGTGGGGTTCAAGGGGGTCAAAATTATATAGGCGTGTTTAATGATGTGCAGCTTAATCGCAGTAGCAATAAGCGAGTTATAATAGCCTGGATTTTTGGCGGGACAAAAGTATTTACAGTGTCTAAATGAGGCACAGGTGACTTCATAGTCCGGGATTTGAGACCTGATTTTGAAAAATTTAATGCACCCAAAAGTCTCACGCTTTATTTGTGCCGTTTCATTGAGATAGGAGCCTAACCTATATGACATGTGATTATTTAGCAAATCTGGTGGGGAAAAGGGGTTGAAAATTCTATGAGTTTACACCCACCCCCATGCGGATGGTATAGTTGGATTGAGTTTAGTTATGTGTAGCTTGCGCTTACATATGAATGTTGATTTATTGCATCAGCCAAAATATTTGTCAATACTCGAAGACAACAAAATTCATGATATGACGTAATTACATCCGGTGTTACCATAAATTTTGACCATTGAAATTTGACCCCCAAAATTTGGTAAATTTTACACTATTTTCGCGCTAAATAATTTTTAGCACTTTTTGAAACAATTTCTTTTTCGTCAGTATGAAGCTCGGTTATTTTTGCACGGGCATGTGAAACTTGATGACTCTGTTGCAATCCGGGCATGAACAAGGGACTCCGATACCTATGGACCATTGTACCACTTTTTCCTGTTGTGTCACAAATCGTGATAAAAATTTATATAAAAACCAACATAAACTAAATTATTTTACTCGCTGGTCAAAGATGTATCATAACAGGGACCGATAGATATATTTTTGAAAAGTTACTGATGGCCATTTCCTTCCGGTTTATATTTAGTGAGGGGAATATACATCACCAAGCATATTTGTCAGCGGGTAAACTGGCAAGTGATTCTCTAAACTGGTGACTTGAAACAATCAACATTTAATGAATACATTGTATATTTCAAGAATCATTATCCAAAGTTTCCGGTTTGTGCTGAAGGCTCCCCAAATAACACCGGCATTATTATATTTGAAACAAGTAAATGTTACTGGCCACTTGAAATCTTACTGGGTACCTTATTTTCTGTTAAGTCGCACGACTAAAAATGAATTGTACCCGAGGCTTAATGAAACGTAAAGCCATCCCTTAAACATTCTTCTATCTTCCCTTTTCCCAGAGTTGTGGTATAGCCTATAAACGTGCATCTTAAGATGTCACCTGCACCTACTTTCTACCATTTTGTTGTGCAACCTGCCTACGATAGCCTTGTCCCTCTATTCACCATTAGCTCTTAATCATCCTGTTTCTTTTGTCACACACTGATTAATCTGTTCTTCATCTCCTTTATTACTACTTCCTTTTTCTGACATTTGTCCCATATATTGATTGTTTTGTGTTTAAAGGCACGTCACCCCTTGTTGGTCATTTTTGTCCTCTCTGCAGAGAACGGGAGAAAAGCGTCAGAAGAGATAGTTGAGCAGATGAAAGTAAGGGGCAGAAGAGAAATGGGAAAATGGAAAAACAGAAGAAATAACAGTTCTCCCCCTCTACCCTTAACTGCTGGAAGAACAGCAGGGTTTGTCCAGCTTTAAGCCACTATCAGCTGGACGCCCTATGGGCGCAAGATACACGTCACCTTTGCCTCACCCAACCACCCCATTTGTCCCATATAGATTGGCCAAAAAGGCCTTCTATGACAAGCCATCAGGAGTTATCACGTTTGAAAAACAGAGTGTATGCAATGATCAGGAATCTACATATACAAAATATCTCGCACCTCCCATTCAAAACACCAAACTGAAAACGTCATGGATGGAAAGCCAGAATGACAGTTATCTCCCCACATGAACGAACGGCTATCCAAAATAAAAAGGCATTAGCAATACGTACATCTTAAGGACTAACTATGAAAATAATAAAACACAAAAAGGATCGACGACGGGGTCAGTAAGTTTTACGGGGGCCGAGGTGGGGTTGGACACTTTAATAGATTTTAGATGGTCACACTACTCGCCCTTGATTTTCTTGTTTAAAACCGATAAATCGTTCACTCTACGTGATGGAGTTCTAGCTCATCAGTGCAACATCTCCGAGAACAGAAAATCAAACGACTAAAGAGATGCAACAATGATGAGGGCTCGACAGCATGAAATAGCTAGAATGCTGCAGCAAAGGAAACCAAACAGTTAGGCTCCGTTTAACCCTACCAGAGACAGAGCATCAGACACCTACCTTCAGGCGCTCTGGTGGAAATGCGTTCGTACATATGAAAGGAACTAGGCGGGTGGGTTAATTTACTTGAGGTTGAAACCTTATATGTCAGATATATTTAACAGTGAACAGGGACGATGTTTGGCATAGTAAATGTTACGATTCCTACGTAAATCAAGCTTCTTCTCTTCACCTTTGTCAAGAAAGGTGGGAACATCGGGTTCAACACCGACCCTCGACTGAACTTTTCTGCATCTTCATGTAACTTGATGACCTCAGTTTGCACATGTTTTCCAAAAGATCGACCAAAACCAGAGTCATTCAATCAGCAAATAAGCTGGAGTATATCAAATCCGCAGCTGGAGAATTAGATGCCGATATTTAAATTTAGTAGAGTATCTTTTTTGCAGCAAATTAATGTTAGAAACCAAACCAATAAACCTCTAAAACATTTAAGTAAAATCGTTCCACCAAATCCTGTATACTGTTTCTTTTTATTGGCAGAAAAATTTCGCACACCTTCAGTCAAAAGGAGGCTTGATTGTTCAGAGGCGTAAACTCATTAAAACACGACTTTCCTTCAATTATGAAATACTGAACAAAAATCTGCCAACCCTTTGAAAAAAACGAAACTGAAATAGGGCCGCGCTGTTATCTTCACTGAACATTGTCGTCTTTCAGAGGTATTGCTGTCATGGTAACTTTATACCAAACTACCAATTAATTGTTAATGAAGCTAAGCAACAAAAGATAACCAAACAAGCGCAATCGGTAAAGCAGAAAACTGTGGTTGCTGTATCATGACAACGCCAATTAGATATGGTTTACGCTTGCCATCAAGTTTACGCGACTTTCCCCTGAACACAAAAGTGTAAACAAGCGGCCGATGGGAAACTACGCTCACCAGAGCTCAAGTTGGCATAAATCCCACCCCCCCCCACCCCACACACACACACACCCGTGGTGGCCATTTATTTTAATAGACCATAATGGTTTAGGAGAGGCTAATCCCAGGACCATTGATGACAAATTATTTTGAAATCAACCATTGTTTTCTTTTATTGCCGTTGCATACATTATAGTCAGCTTAGAACCATCTTAGGGCTAGAGTCCAAAATGCTGCATATCAAGGTCTTGTATTTCTTGAGATGCAAAATTTAAAATCACTTTTGGCCGTTTATTGGTGTGACGATCACAGAGATCCCTCTAGCAAACTTGGACTTCTAGACCACATTGATGCAGTATATGTAATTTGGTATCAGTTAGCCCAGTAGTTTAAGAAAAATTAAAAACTGTTTGATCTTATTGCCGCAGGATCATTAAGCTGATTGCAAATATCAACTATGATATCATAAGCTGCAACAGAACCAGAAAGCCCAGTCTTTTCCATACAAAATCCTAAGTGACCGAATGTGACCTTGACGTAAGAAAGGTCAAGGTCAACGAAATGTCATCATTTGAACAAATTCGATAGGGCCCGAGTCCCATATATTGTATACAAAGTTTCAAGGTCATCTGTCGATTGGTTCCAGAGAAGGCGATTTTCAAAGGTTTTTACCATATATGGGCATGGCGGACATTTTGGACATGTGACCCAGATATTCAGAATATATGTTTGTTCTTCCACCCCATGGCGGCTTCACATATAAGTTGGTTCCAGTTGGCCTTGTAGTTTCAGAGGAGATGTCGTTTGGAATTGTTTGGCAACTTAAATGAGAAAAGAGGGTAGGAACATTTATCTCCCCTTTTTATGTCTTTTTCCCCACTTATTTGATTTTCTAACTCCATTTTCAAGATGTTGAGAGACCTCTAAATAATTTCGTATCATAGTTAAGTGTGAGAAAGTAAGGTGCATTAAACTCCTTAAATACGCGTGCTACGAATTTCAAATCCCCGACTATCATGGAATCGCCTTATAATAGCTGCCAAATAATGCGCCCTTGACCCAAGTGTCATGGGATAAAATGGGAGTTATCATTATGTTTCGAGTTATGGTCCTTGAAAGGTCAATTTCTATATGTTTTGGCCCTTATATCTCCGCAAATATTTGACAAAAACAACTCCCGTTGGACACAATGTTGTTTGGCACGCATGGGCACGTTTTGGCACCGTTTTCATGCGTCGGCGTAAAAGTGACCAAAATGAGATTCTAGCACCCACACCACACCAACAACAAAAATTTCTAAGCCATTTTTCTTTGCCGCTATTGAACGCAGCGACCGGTATTTTGCCCCGAAGGCGTTCTTTATTGGGGCCGACTAATGTTGAAACAACGCTATTGTTTTCGCCCTCTAGGCTGACTGCGGCCTTTTATTCATTTTCCCCATAGACTACAATGGGAACTAGAAAAAAGTGTCCATAGGACACGGATGCCCCCGCCGAAATGCCATTCAGAACAAATGCCATTCAGAACAAGATGTGTTTGTGAAACCTAAACATGTCTCCGGGCATGGTCCGCATGGAGGCCTCCTAACTCATCAGTGCAATATCTCCGAGAACACAAAAATTAAACAACCACAGAGATGAAACAACGGCGAAGCCTCAACATCAAGAAACAACTGAAATGCAGGAGCAAATGAAAATCAGCAGTTAGACTCCAATGGGTCCGACCAGAGACGCAGGATCGATCCCGGGCTTCTCCAGACTTTCGGATGAGTCTTTAAACCGATGTCCCGTCATCGTATGACCTTAGCTGTTGGTGGGACGTAAAACTCAAACAGTCACTCACTCTCTAATTCTCAGTAAGCCTTTACGCTGAAACTGTCATAGAATCTGAGGCCTGACCCACAGGCGTGCAATTAAAGAGGGAAGCAAAGTTGTGAATCGTGATTGGTTAACTACCATGCATGCTGTACCCAATCTTTTCACGCAATTCGGTGCTGAAGTTATTGCAAGTATATATTTTTCAGAATTTATATACTTAGTCACCATAAAATTCGGGTTCCGATAGACCTTGTTGCGGAAGAGACTTAAGTCCAACATCATCAAGTTGAATTTTGAAATTAAATCGGAATGGTGTCTACAAAATCTAAAACCTTGAAAAGGTTATGCGTAGTTATAAGATAACACTGTTTAAGAAGTTTAGCAAAATCAAAATCATCGCGTTTATCATAAATTTTACAGAAAACAAACCCATATACAACAGATAGATGTAAATCCAAAAACTAGAAGAATTTGCTTTATTTATGTTCTTGGGGGGTAAATTTGACTAATCAAACCATCGAAACAGATATTGCCAATATTTAATAAACCATCCAAGTAGCTTGAAGTCGAGCTAAAAGCTTCAATTATTACAGATTGGTTTTCAACGGAAAGGGATATCATGAACGGAAAGGGATATCATAAAGTCTCTTTCATATTAAAACAAGAACAGATCAGTCAAAAGGGATGCGCAATTCATACCCATCGCAATTCATACAATTTGTCTAAATACTTAGTACCAAATCTTATGTAAATATTATGAAGTAGAAAGGAAAGAGCTTTACCCACTTTCGGACATGACCATAAAATATAATTTTTATGCTCTTCAGAAGTGAAAAAAAGCTAAAAGGTTGCCTTTGGAAATAAAGAACACAAAAAAACGAAACTATTTCTTTCATTTCATGCAAGATAGAGGGAATTTTCCCTATGTAATGTCCATCCAATTGCACGACCCGCAGAAAAAGCGACCGACTGAAGTCGGTTGATTTTCTAGAGTGCCCTAAAATCACCGTGTCATTCTGTCATTCGGTCATTCTGTCATTCTGTCCGTCCGTAACCCGTTTGTGAAAATTGGTGATAGTGACTTAACCGCTTGGAATATTTAAACAATTTTTGGCATACTGATAGATAACAATGAGATCTAACCAATGAACTTGCGAAATATTACATTCCATTTAGTATAGCCTCGCCGAGGCGAAAAATGTGAAAATTTTCGAACTGCTTCTCCTCGGAAACCGTTGGGCCGATTGAAGTCAAATTTCATATTGAGCCTCTATGGGAAGGGGGAAACCTAAATTTGCTCATGGGGTCCAGGTTTCATGACCAAAATGGCCGCCAAGCCATATATGGTCTGTCTGTCTGCCCGTCCGTAACCCGTTTGTGAAAATTGGTGATAGTGACTTAACCGCTTGGAATATTTAAACAATTTTTGGCATACTGATAGATATCAATGAGATCTAACCAATAAACTTGAAAATATTACATTCCATTTAGTATAGCCTCGCCGAGGAGAAAAATGTGAACATTTTCGAACTGCTTCTCCTCGGAAACCGTTGGGCCGATTGAAGTCAAATTTCATATGGAGCCTCTATGGGATGGGGGAAACCAAAATTTGCTCATGGGGTCTAGGGCACATGACCAAAATGGCCGCCAAGCCATATATGGTAAAAAAACATTCAAAAATAGTCTTCTCCAGAACCACTGGGCAGATTACTACGAAACTTGATAAATAGCATCTGGGACGTAGGCCCGTCATAAATTGCTAAAATGGTGACCCTGGGTTGACCTTGACCTTCTTTGTGCCTAGGTCAAACTTTGACACATATGCTTTTGTATTGGAAAAGTGAGAATGCATTTTATCCTGCAAACGATTCAGACTACAGTACTAAAATAATGAGATCTAACCAATGAACTTGCGAAATATTACATTCCATTTAGTATAGCCTCGCCGAGGCGAAAAATGTTCAAATTTTCGAACTGCTTCTTCTCGGAAACCATTGGGCCGATTGAAGTCAAATTTCATATGGAGCCTCTATTGGATGGGTGTCCAGGTCACATGACCAAAATGGCCGCCAAGCCATATATGGTCTGTCTGTCTGTCCGTCCGTAACCCGTTTGTGAAAATTGGTGTTAGTGACTTAACCGCTTGGAATATTTAAAAATTTTTTGGCATACTGATAGATATCAATGAGATCTAACCAATGAACTTGCGAAATATTACATTCCATTTAGTATAGCCTCGCCGAGGCGAAAAATTTGAAAATTTTCGAACTGCTTCTCCTCGGAAACCGTTGGGCCGATTGAAGTCAAATTTCATATGGAGCCTCTATGGGATGAGGGAAACCAAAATTTGCTCATGGGTCCAGGTCACATGACCAAAATGGCCACCATACCATATATGGTAAAAACCCTTCAAAAATAGTCTTCTCCAGAACCACTGGGCAGATTTCCACGAAACTTAATAAATAAAATAGGGGACGTAGGCCCATCATAAATTGCTAAAATGGTGACCCTGGGTTGACCTTGACCTTCTTTGTGCCTAGGTTAAACTTTGGCACATATGCTTTTGTATTGGAAAAGTGAGAATGCATTTTATCCTGCAAACGATTCAGAATACAGTACTAAAGTATAAGATATATTTTTGCTCCTTACGATAAGGCGCATTTATTGGGGGAACCGTTTTAGGTCCAGGTGACATGACCAAAATGGCCGCCATACCCATATATGGTAACACTCATAAAGCTAAAAGCATCCGGCGGGTCGTGCACTTCAGCTGAAGCACTGGTTAAATCATTATTATTTCTTTTAATCGATTATGAGGAAATGTAGTGTAAACGGTGGAAAATCATAAGTAGACAGACAGACGGCGGGTCAGGCCTCAGATTCTATGACGGTTCCAACGTAAAGACTTATGTTGGTTGGTACCTGATGCTCTGTATCTGGTCGGGCCCATCAGAGTCTAACTGTTGGTTTTCTTTTGCTCCAGCATTTCAGTGTCTGGATTTCAATTTGTTAAAAATTCATTAATTTTTATAGACCAAAACAGATTTCTGCCTGGTCTTTCAAAGACTTTGTCGCAATATTAAATCACATGTTTTTAATGATTGTGAAACATGAAGTTAATAATTTGGAAATTTCAGCGGTGAAGAGTTTTAAAACAGTGGAGCCGTCAAAGAACGACCACGTTATTAGCGGCCTTGTCTGCTGGAACCAAGACCAACTTCTTATGAAATTCAGGCGTCTAAAGTTTAGGATGTAATAACTAGTTAGAAAAGGTCACTCAGGAAAGGCAACACTCCAAGAACGCAGCCGTTTCAAGTCACCTATAGAAAGTGACACGGAGGCACACACAAAAACAGACGAAACAAGCCAAATAGCCAAATAAGACACTGTAAAAGAACGACCGCCTTGGGACGGTGAGTAGTAAAACTCCGGAGTTTATGAAATTTCGATCCTCGCCCTCAGTTCCAGAACAGTATCAAACAAAATAACAACAACAGATTGATCCACATGGAGGCTTTCGGATTTTGATGATTTCAGATTGGTTTCCAACCGAAAGGGACATCATGAATTCTCTGTCCTGAAAAAAAAAAAAAAAAACAAGAACAGATCAGCCCCTTCTATTTTGAAGCACGAAAACGTCTGAATTACAATTTATTTAAATTTTCATTTGAATTTTTCAAAAACAAAAACAATTTCTCCCTGATCTTTCAAAGACTTTGTCGCAATATTTAATCACACGTTTTTTGATGGCTGTATAACATGAAGTTAATAATTTGGAAAGTTCATTGGTGGTACAAAAGCTTGGATTTGCAATAGACTGTGCTTTATGGAAGTAAGGGCGATGGTTGTGGCCAGGTAAAATCGTTTTTAACCCCCCCCCCCCCCCCCAGTAGAATTCGTTTCCCTGACCGTTCCAAGGTGGTTCTTCTGTCGCGGTTTATTTTTGTTATGGTTTGTCTTTGAGTGTTTGTATCGATCATATCTTTTTTTCTGTTTTGGATAGTCAATTGGCCATTTTGTGGGAAAGTAACTGTCCCTTTGGCTTTCCGCTATTGATGTTTTCATTAGGGTCTAGTTGTGTCACTTCTATTTTGAACCACGAAAACGTCTATATTTCAATTTATTTAAAATTGTATTAGAATTTTTATACACAAAAACAGATTTCTCCCTGATGTTTCAAAAACTTTGTCGCAATATTTAATCACACGTTTATTGATGGCTTTAAAACATGAAGTTAATAATTTGAAAAATTCAATGCTGGTACAAAAGCTTGGATTTGCAATAAACCGTGATTTTATTTAAAAACGATGTTCTCGGCCACAATCCTCGCCCTCAAGTAGAATCGATTTAAGCCCCCGCTCCCCCCCCCCCCCCGAGTATAATTCGTTTCCGCTGACCGTTCCAATGCGGTTCTTCTGTCGCGGTTAATTTTTGTAATGGTTTGTCTTTAGGTGTTTTTGTTGCTTATATTATTTTATTTTGGATAGCCTATTCGCCATTTTGTGGGAAAGTAACTGTCCTTTTGGCTTTCCGATATTGATATTTCCATTAGGATCTGTTATTTCGTGCTTGTGTTTCTTTCCCTTCGGTGTCTCTGATGGAAGCTGTGGGTTAATTGTATCGATTCCTAATCATTGCCGCCGCTTCTATTTTGTGGAAGTCAGGGCGAGGACTGTGGCCACGTAAAATCAGTGGAATTCGTTTCCCTGACCGTTCCAAAGCGGTTTTTCTGTCGCGGTTTATTAGCTCCACTGGCCGAAGGTCAGCGGGGCTATTGTCATGGCCTTGTGTCCGTCGTGCGTCCGTGCGTCCGTGCGTTAACTTTTTTCTTTAAACATCTTCTCCTCCTAAACTACTGGGCCAATTGTAACCAAACTTCACAGGAATGTTCCTTACTTAGTCCTCTTCTAAATTCCTTCAAAGAATTTTGTTACACCCAGAACTCTGGTTGCCATGGCAACAAAACCACACAAAAATTAAAACTCTTCTCCTCCAAAACTACCTATTGGATTTCATTTTTATTTTGCATGAATGTTCATTGGGTGGACCTCTTTCAGATTCCTTGAAGAAATTTTGATACGACAAAAACCATGGCCGCCATGGGCGGGGCTTATTTTCACTTTTTAACATATAGTGTAATGCTAAAACATCTTCTCCTCCTAAACATCTGGGCCAATTGTAACCAAACTTCACAGGAATGTTCCTTACTTAGTCCTCTTCTAAATTCCTTCAAGAATTTTGTTACACCCAGAACTCTGGTTGCCATGGCAACAAAACCACACACAAAAAAAAACTAGAACTGTCAGAGGATCTGACTATAGCCCCGCTATAGCCCTGTCAGAGGAGAAAGACTCATGAATTAAAGGTAAAGACTTGTGAGAGGGTTAAATCCCTAACAAGGTACCTACGCCTTATGGACTTTTCGCGTTATTAGATCTGAAAAACAGTCTAAGTTAAAAAATAAGTTTTGGATAATGAAAAAAGCACATGCACATCTTCAGACCTATATGAAAACACCTATTAAGTTTCAAAAGGATTGACCTAGAACTGTAAGAGGAGTTGAGATCACAAGGTAGCTACTCCCTATACATTTTAACATTAGTAGATCTCAAAAATTGTCTACGTTAATAAAGGTGAAATAAGTGAAAAAAATTATTTAAGGATAATGCAAAAAGAATATGCACATCTTCAGACCTATATGAAAACACCTGTAAAGTTTCAAAAGGATTGACCTAGAACTGTAAGAGGAGTTGTGGTCACAAGGTAGCTACTCCCTATACATTTTAACATTAGTAGATCTCAAAAATTGTCTAAGTTAAAAAAGGTGACATAAGTGAAAAAAATTATTTAAGGATAATGAAAAAAAGAATATGCACATCTTCAGACCTATATGAAAACACATGTAAAGTTTCAAAAGGATTGACCTAGAACTGTAAGAGGAGTTGCGGTAACAAGGTAGCTACTCCCTATACATTTTAACATTAGTAGATCTCAAAAATTGTCTACGTTAAAAAAGGTGAAATAAGTGAAAAAAAAAATATTTAAGGATAATGAAAAAAGAATATTCACATCTTCAGACCTATATGAAAACACCTGTAAAGTTTCAAAAGGATTGACCTAGAACTGTAAGAGGAGTTGTGGTCACAAGGTAGCTACTCCCTATACATTTTAACATTAGTAGATCTAAAAAATTGTCTAAGTTAAAAAAGGTGAAATAAGTTAAAAAAGATTATTTAAGGATAATGAAAAAAGAATATGCACATCTTCAGACCTATATGAAAACACCTGTAAAGTTTCAAAAGGATTGACCTAGAACTGTAAGAGGAATTGCGGTAACAAGGTAGCTACTCACTATACATTTTAACATTAGTAGATCTCAAAAATTGTCAAAGTTAAAAAAGGTGAAATAAGTGAAAAAAATTATTTAAGGATAATGAAAAAAGAATATGCACATCTTCAGACCTATATAAAACACCTGTAAAGTTTCAAAAGGATTGACCTAGAACTGTAAGAGGAGTTGCGGTAACAAGGTAGCTACTCACTATACATTTTAACATTAGTAGATCTCAAAAATTGTCTAAGTTAAAAAAGGTGACATAAGTGAAAAAAATTATTTAAGGATAATGAAAAAAGAATATGCACATCTTCATACCTATATGAAAACACCTGTAAAGTTTCAAAAGGATTGACCTAGAACTGTAAGAGGAGTTACGGTGACAAGGTACCCACTATCAAATATTACAGACAGACAGACTGACTGACAGACAGACAGACGGAATTCCGGACAAGCCAAATCCAATATAGCCCCCACTTTTTCAAAGCGGGGCTATAAAAAATCTTTAAAAATCTTCTCCTTCAAAACCACCGGTTGGATTTCATTTTTATTTTGCATGAATGTCCTTCTGGCTTTCCTCTTTCAGATACCTTGAAAAAAATTTGATCCGACAAAAAACATGGCCGCCATGGGCGGGGCTTATTTTCACTATTTAACATATAGTGTAATGCTAAAAAATCTTCTTCTGCAAAAGTACTTGTCGGATTTCATTGTAATTTGGATCAGACAAAAAACATGGCCGCCATGGCCATGCCCCACATGGCCGCCATGGCCATGCCCCTTGGCTCATTAGCTTTCAAAGACTTGTAAGGGGAAAAGTTTTAAAAACCTTCTCCTCTCCTCCAAAGCCGCTCAGTCCAATGGATTTAATTCTTACTTTGCATGAATGTTCCTTGAGTGGACCTTTGTCAGATTCCTTGAAGCAATTTTGATCAGACAAAAAACATGGCCACCATGGACACGCCCATTGGCTAATTAGCTTCCATAGACTTATAAAGGGATCTTTTTGTTTAAAATCTTCTCCTCCAAAGCCGCTAAATGGATTTCGTTCTTAATTTTCATGAATGTTCCTTGTGTGGACCATTGTCAGATTCATTGAAGAAATTTTGATCAGACAAAAAACATGGCCGCCATGGCCATCACCTTTGGCTCATTAGCTTCCATAGACCAATAAAAGGGGAAAATTTAAACAATCTTCTTCTCTGAAACCATAAGGCCTAAAGCTAAGACATTTAGTATGTAGCAAAGTTATGTGGTCACCTACTAAGTCCTGCGAACTATGCCTCTGGAGTCCGAATTGGCAACGCCCAGGTGCTTAGTAGCTCCCATAGACAAATAATGAAAGAATCTTGAAACTTTTCTCCTCTGAAACCATAAGGCCAAGAGCTTAGTATGTAGCAACTTGAAGTATTCAACTGCATAAATCCTGCCAACCATGCCCCTGGGGTCCAAATTGGCCACACCCTGAGGCCCATAAGCTTCCATAGACTTATACTGGGATAAACTGTCAAAAATCTTCTCTGAAACCATCAGTGCCCAGAGCTTAGATATTTAGTATGCAGCAACGTCAAGTGCTCACTCACATAAATCCTGCCAACAATGCCCCTGGGGTAAAAAAATGGCCACGCCCAGAGGCTTATTAGTTCCCATAGACTTATAATAGGAAAAACTTAAAAAAAGTCTTCTTCTCTGAAACCATAAGGCCCAGAGCTTTAGATATTTAGAACGGAGCAATGCCAAATGGTCACTCACAAAAAGCCTGCCAACCATGGCTCTGGGGTCCAAAAATATAGAATGGACATTCACTTGTTTTTTTTTTTTACCCATTGCATGCGGGAAAACCCTAAACGGGTACCTTGGCAAACCGTGCTGGCCCAGATCAGACCCCGCAGAACACCATGTCTGATCAGGGCCTGCACTATTTGCTTACAGAATTTTCCATCAAAAATAGAAAAAATAGGCCTGACATCCCTTATATGACAAATGGACTTGTCCAGCATATAGCAATAGAAGAGTCCACTAGTATACAACTGGTTAATGTAATAAATATGACAATTGTCTGAAGTTAGCCGGTGGAGCGACAGGCCCTCTTGGGCCTCTTGTTTTTGTAATGGTTTGTCTTTGAGTATTTGTATCGCTTATATTATTTTGTTTTGGATAGCCAGTTGGGCCATTCTGTGGGAAAGTACTGTCCTTCTGGCTTTCCTCTGTTGATGTTTCCAGTAGGGTCTGTTTTTTTTTTCATGTTTGTGTTTCTTTCCTTTTGGTGTCTCTGATGGAGCTGAGCTGTGGATTAATTGTATCGATTCCTTATCATAGCATTCGCATCTATTTTGTACGGTCTTTTATGAAGTCTTGGTAACCAATATAACGTAGGAAGCTTGTCTTGGCTTTCTGTAACATATACAGTAAAGTTGGTGATGAATGACAAACGTGGTCATCAACTACAGCCCTCTTTACAGCCAACGGCTGCAGTTCATAGGTCTTAGTACAACCAAGCTCTTGCTGAAGCGCGATGACATAGTGGAGAGGTCAAACAACGACCACATTATTAGCGGCCCTGTCTGCTGGAGCCAAAAACAAACTTCTTAGGAAATTCTTGAATACCTACCCAGCTAACAAAATAGCGTTTAGAAAACGTTGGCGCAACGTTGTATTTTGGTTGTGAAAACGTTGCGATTATGCGTTTTGGCGACGTTATATTGGAAAGTTCTCTCAATGTTTGCAAAACGTTTTTGTACAACGTTGGAAAAAATCCTTTCTTTGACCTTTCCAAAACCTCTCTACTACCTTTCTCCACAACCTTCCAATAACCTCTTTGCAGCCTCAAAAACATCCCATTTATAATTCAGACGGTTGCTATACTTTTTGGTATGTACGAAATCCGTGTGAAACATTGCCCTGCTTCAAACTTCAACTCGTATGTAGTCAGTTTTAAGAAGCTCTTCAAAATCTCTTCAGCACTGTTCCTTTTGTATTTATGCCATTATAAACAACTATTGCACAATCAAAGTACTATAAAACCATTTACATTTCGTAAAGCTTTGGAAGGTAGAAGTAAAACAAAGCTCAGGAATCGATAAAATTAACTTACTCCACCAATCAAAGACACCAAAGGGAAAGAAACACAAACATGAAGCGACACGACCATAATGGAAACCTAAACAAAGGATGGCCATAAGGACAGTTACTTTCCCACAAAATGGGCAAATGGCCATCCAAAATAAAAAGACACAAGTGATACACACAGTGAGTAGTAACAAACAACAACATAAATAAACCGCCACAGAAGAACCGCCTTGGAACGGTCAGTGGAAATAATTCCACTGGGGGGCTTAAATCGATTTTAAGTGGCCACAATCCTCGCCCTTACTTCCATCGCGATTTAGACAAATAATTTGTTCAGTCCGCATGAAGGCCTCCTAACTCATCAGAGCAACATCTCCGTGAACACAATAATCAAAGAACCACAGAGGTGAGACTACGGTGAGGACTCGACAGCAAAAAAACACTGAAATGCTGGAGCAAAAGAAAACCAACAGTTAGACTCCGATGGGCCCGACCAGAGACTGAGCATCAGGCACCAACAAACATTACCTTGAATTAGATCTATCAAATTCTCAATAAGCCTTTAGGTTGGAACCGTCATAGAATCTGAGGCCTGACCAACCGACGTGCAATTAAAGAGGGAAGCAAAGTTGCCAACCGTGATTGGGTTTACTACCATGCATGCAGCCTGTCGTATAACATCCATGTTGCACCCAATCTTTTTATAACGAAGAATGATTTTACGAAACTGGGTACTGAAGTCATTGCGGTTATATATTGTTCTGAATTGATATACTAAGTCACCATAAAATTCGGGTTCCGATAGACTTTGTTGCACAAGAGATTTACGTCCAATATTGAATTTCGAAATTAAATCAGAATGGAGTTTATAAAATTTGGAAAATGCTTTGCGTAGTTTATGGTACCGATAACCCTGATCAAGAAGTTTAGCCGTTAATAATTTATTACGAGTTTTGAAGTCAGATACATGACTACACACTCTAGCAAATCGAATTAATTGCCAAACATAAACGCCATAGGATGGCGCACGAGGAACATCACCATCCAAAAAAGGAAAATTTACAATCTCAAAATCAAAGTCATCCCGTTTGTCATAAATTTTGCACGAAACAAACCCATCTACAATAGATAGATGTAAATCCAAAAACGGGGCCTCGGTATCAGAAGAATTTGCTTTATTTAACTGAAGTTCTGGGGGGTAAATCTGACTGATCAAACCATCGAAATAAGTATTATCGATATTTAATAAATCATCTAAATATCTAGAAGTGGGGCTAAAAGCTTCAATAATTTCAGATTGGTTATCAATGGAAAGCGACAACATGAAGTCTCTTTCATAACAATACAAGAACAGATCAGCCACAAGAGGTGCGCAATTCGTACCCATCGGAATACCCACAACTTGTCTAAATAACTTAGTACCGAATCTAATATACATATTGTCAAGTAGAAAGGCGAGGGCATCACACACTTTCTGACATGGCCAAAGTGTATAATTCTTATGCTCTTTAGAAGTAAAAAATGCATTTCTGACATTACATGCAAGATAGAGAGAATCTTCTCTGTGAAAAGTCCATTAAGCTTTTCTTTTATAAGATTATGAGGAAGTGTAGTGTAAAGAGTGGAAAAATCGTAAGTAGACAGACTAGAAGCACGAAAACGTCTGGATTTCAATTTATTCAAAACCTCAATCGAATTTTTATAGACCAAAACAGATTTCTTCCTGATCTTTCAGACTTTATCACAATATTTAATCACATGCGTTTTAATAGCAGTAAGACAGGAAGTTAATAATTTAGAAAGTTCGGTGGTAGTGCAAGAGCTAGAATTTGCAATAAACCGTGCTTTGTAAGGTCTTTTATGAAGTTTTTGTAACCAGTATAGCGAGGAAGCTTGTCTTGGCCTTCTGTAACACACACAGCAAACTTGCTGGCTGAATGACAAATATGTTCATCGATTATGGCTCTCTCTTCAGCTAAAGGATGAAGTTCATAGGCCTTAGTACCACCAAGCTCCTGCTTATGCGTGTTAACATAGTGGAGCCGTCACACAACGGCTCGTTGTTAGCGGCCTTGTCTGCAGGGGCCAAAACAAACTTCTTATGAAATTCTTGAATACCTAGTTTAAGATGACGTAAAGACGTCTTAGGCTTAGGAGGTAATAAGTTAGTATTTTGAGAATAGAAAGAAATGCGTTTATTCACTAGTTTTAAAATGTTAAGTTTCCAGTCCTTAAGGGCGTTATGCTCAACATACTCTCGCTTACACCATCGATTACCGAATTCGTTCAAGGCAGCAGCGATTTCATCTCTATATTTACTGAAATCAATTTTAGAAGGAAACCGATATTTCGGTCCTGTAGAAATTATATTCCTTATCCTAGAATTAGGAATAGTTTTCAAATTGCCAGTAATTACATGACCAGCAGCAGGATAGCAATACACTGAGTTTTTACAATCACATGAATCAGGAGTATTAGTATCAATATCAAGAACTGAAACAAGTTTATTGAAATTAAAAATGATAGATCTAACAGGTTTGTTATATTTATAGCAAATTATAGATGTTTCAGTATTTTGAAAATAAGCAGGAATGGAGCTCTCACCAAAAACACTGGGTAAATCTTTAAAATCCATACCCTTATTAATGAAGGATATTTTGAAGAAATGGCGTTCATGATTAATTTCAGAATCAATGTAAGGACGGAGAGTATGCTGAGTATAGCCTCTAGTTAAGAGAGCCGCATCATATAACTGTAACTGATTAGAACTATCGTATAATTTATTCGCCTCGGTGTCCAGAAGACGTAAAACAGAAACGGGTAATGAACTTAGAAATGAAAGCATAGAGTGGCATCCATGATTTAATAATATGATTGCCAGTCGCTTCAGTCTAGTATTGTTTCGTTTAAAAGTACGTAATTTACGATTATAGTTACCATTTTTCCTGGTGCCGTGAGATCTAGTTCTGCGTTTTCGACATTCCAGGAGCGAGAAAAAACCAAAGTCCGGCATTCTGGAAATATTACCCTCATGATAAATGTTGTCATTAAATCCCAGTGGAAAAGGGGTCTGTAAAGATTTAATCCATTTCAGTTCAGCCTCATGTCTTTTGATAATTTTGAATCTAGATGTAGAATTTGCATCGTAGTAAAGTTTTTCCACGGGTTGTATAACAATGTTATTTACAGAATGACCTGTACGTCGAAAGTGACGGTACAAGAAAGTGTCAGTTTTCTTAGGCTTACTCATTCTACGATAATGCTCGCTCAATCTAGTTTTAAGCATGCGGTTAGTTTGACCGACGTACTGCATATTACAGTTTGCAGCACGTCATGTAAATCTGTAGACTGTCATGTCAAATCAGACATGTTAACTACAGAGAAGCGTCTACCGTTTACAGATGGAGTAACGGTAGACGCAGTGCTTAAATGCGAACAACATCTGCACCTCTTGGCATTGCACTTAGAAATACTAGGATACATTCCACTTATTTTCCACGGATTAGTATATTTTCTGTATAAGACAAAAACACTGGGATCAGTACCACCTCTCCAATAGAGTTTTTCATCTCTGTGGTTGTTTGATTTTTGTGTTCACGGAGATGTTGCACTGATCAGTTCATGCGGACTGAAGTAGTTTAGGTCGCAGTACCAAAGCGTTAATCCAAAATCATTAATCCACAGACAAATGGCAAATATCAATGTTCAGACTAACAGACATGGAATCCAGAAGTGTGTAATCAGGTGTAATTATTTGTCTTAATCGCGACGGAAGTAAGGGCAAGGATTGTGGCCACGTAAAATTCGATTTAAGCCCCACCCCCCATCCCCCCTCCCCCCCCCCCCCCCCAGAGGAATTCGTTTCCGCTGACCGTTCCAATGCGGTCCTTTTGTCGCGGTTTATTTTTGTTATGTTTTGTCTTTGGGTAATTGTTTCGCTTATATTATTTTATTTTTTGGTTAGCCTTTTGGCCATTTTGTGGGAAAGTAACTGTCGTTTTGGCTTTCCGCTATTGAGGTTTCCATTAGGGTCTGTTGTTTCATGTCTGTGTTTCTTTCTCTTTTGGTGTCTCTGATGAGAGCTGTGGGTTAATTGTATCGATTCCTGATCATTGCCCCCACTTCTATTTTGTCATGAGGATCGTTTATGAAATAAATCCATCTTTCCCAAACTATCTTGCATGAGGGTCGACAAAGTCCCGGTTTATGTTAATAATAATAATAATAATAATAATAATAATAATAGTAATAATAATAATAATAATAATAAGCACAATGTAATTCTGCTGAGTGTGACAAAAGTGACCATTTCAAAATCGGTAAGACAGTTTTAGTGAAAAATATTTTAGTTGAATGTTACTACGACGTACACCATATATGCACAGATATCCAACATTCTGAAAAAAATAATATACATATATATATATACATGTACATATTCATGTAATATACGTGATATACAGTATGTAAATTACTAGTAAACGTTAACCCTTATCCTGCTGAACTCGACAAAATCCATTGCAAATAGTGTAGACCCAGATCGGATGATCAGAATCTACAGTTTGCCATGCAGTTTGTAATTGTCAATTGAACGAATACATTATAACAAGTAACTTTGTTAGTTGAGAGTCAGAAATAGGCTTGGCTCAATTATTTTATTCATTAAATAAGGGTTAAATTTCATTGCTCCAACGTTTCAGAAACCTTGTCAAAACATGTGGCTGTCTGATAACAATGTAGCCATGTTTTTGGCCAATTATATTCACATATTCAGGCTTTTGTCAAAATAAAAATATTTGGAATAGAATTAGAAAGTAGAAGATCAGGAATCGATACAATTAACTTACTTCACCCATCAAAGACACCAAAGGGAAAGAAACGCAAACATGAAGCGAACAGACCATAATGGAAGCCTAAACAAAGGAATGCCATAAGGACAGTTACTTTCCCACAAAATGGCCAATGACCATCCAAAATAAAAAGACACAGGTGATACACACAGTAAATAACAAACAACAACACGTTTCTAACTGCACGTATTATATCCATGCACACTGTTGTAATCACGAAAACGTATGACAGTACCTAAAGTATATATATGAAGCAAATATTCTTATTTAAGACATACAAGTTACAACTGAAAAGTTTTCATGTTAATTGAATTAAGCATACCTTGTATATGTCGTTTGTTTCGATACGAGGAAAATAACACGCTCAAACTACACACGCTTTTCAGGTTTCTTTGTCTCGTTGAATAAGAATGTGATAGTGGAAAGACAGCATACGGAGTTGGCTCAGTTTCGTTTAAATAATTTTTGACATTTTACAACTAAATATTATTATTTACAACCGGCCCCCGCCCATAGAGGCTTGAAGAAATATATGGGCTGCATGATGCTTCCACGCAGAGCTGAATCCGGCCCGCACACTAGTACTGGTAAACGGCTTAGAGGATCTAAGCCTGTCCAGGAACCAGGATGCGATGCGGACCGTCCATGCTAATAAACCCTATTGGTTTCATTGGGCGACAGGGCTTGAGATGTCATTTATCTCAATGTCGGGTAAAAGTCCCACAAATTTGGAAGCAAATTCTCCAAAATGACATTTACAGTGTTGACGGGGATGTTAAACCTCAAATCAAACATACTACTTACAACATATTTAATGCACAATATTCAGCAAGAAACTTTGCACTATTAATCATGGACCCAGAAAAAAATACCAACAAAAATAGAGAAAAAGGAATACGAAACTGCGCATGAAAGCCCACGTGAAATGACTGAAACGGTGTTAAAACGTTATCAAGAGGTTACTACTCATTGACCTTTAACTACAATGAAACAAGGAAACATTGCAAATAATACTAGTAGTATAGGGGGTCACTTTGGCGTTATGAAAATGACGCCAAAGTGACCCCCTATACTACTATCCATTTACGCATTTTGAATTTGAGAACATTTTTTTTTTTTTTGGTTTTGTTTTGTTTTTGCGGCCCTTTCAAGATTATTTCACTCATATCAAGCCGATCGTTAATCAGAGGTGGGCGAAATCCGGAGTTCCCGGAGAAAATCACCTGACCTTCCGGTGCATGACTTGGCGTCTCACATGTGACCCGCGAGAACATGTTAGATATGCATATGTTTTTGTATGTTGACAGTCAAACGTTCCAAAAACGTTTGCTTATGGTTGGTTTCAACATAGCCGTTCTGAAACGTATTGCAAGCGTCATTGTTACATTTGTGCAAGGTTGTGTTGCAACAAAACCTAGATACAACCAAATGCTAACGTTGTGGCAACGTTTTCTGTTACCTTGGTAGTTTAAGGTGACGTAAAGACGTCATAGGTTTTAAGGGTAAAAGTTTGTATTTTGAGAGTAGACAGAACTAGTTTCAGAATGCTTAGCTTCCATTCTTTAAGGGCTTCTGTCTTTTGTCGGATCTTCTGTCACGGTATATTTGAGCCAGAGCACGACAAAACTTACAATAAGACATGTGTGGCCATCGAAGACTCAGATTAGCCTGCGCATCCATATAGTCTAACCAGAGACCTCTGCATGAAGGAGCATTGGGCCTTTATTTATCCTTAGAGCGCACAACGAAGACTCTGATCAGACTGCGCGGATGCGCAGGCTGATCTGAGTCTTCGTTGGGCGCATGTGTCTTATTGTAGGTTTTGTCGTGCGCTGGCTCATTTTAGAAATGTGTGTGTTTCGATTATACTATTTTGTTTTGGATAGTCAGTTGGCCATTTTGTTGGAAGGTAACTGTGTTTTTGACTTTCCGCTATTGATGTTTCCATTAGAGTCTAGTTTATGTTTGTGTTTATTTCCCTTTGGTGTCATTACTGGGAGCTGTGGGTTAATTGTATCGATTTCTGGTCATTGCTTTCACGTTTACTTTATTCTCAACACTTATTGAAATAATATTTAGAAGTAAATCGATAGTTCGGTCCTTTAGAAATTATATTTTGTATCGTAGAATCAGAAATGCTTGTTAAATTGCCAGTAATAATATGACCAGCAGCAAGAGAGCAATACACTTAGTTTTCACAATCTCAGCCGGCAAGAATGTTAGTGTCAATATCAAGATCAGAAACAAGTTTTTTGAAATTAAAAATGATAGATCTAACAGGTTTATTGTATTCAGTACTTTGAAAATCAGCAGGAATGGATGAAATCATCGAACTGTCCCGGAAGATACATGTCCTATGTAATTCTATAAAACCCAAACCCTTATCTATGAAGGATATTTTGATGTAATGACGGTTGTGATTAATTTCAGAATCGATGAAAGGACGCAGAGCTTGCTGAGTATAACATCTAGTTAAAAAGCAGCATCATATAACTGATTAGAACTATCGTAGAATTTATTTGCCTCCAGAATACGTAATACAGAAATTGGTAATAAATTAGAAATGCATGCATTGAGTGGCGTACATGATTTAATAATATTATGGACAAACACTTCAGCCTGGTATATTTTCTTTTAATCGCGCGTAATTTACGTTTATAGTTGCCATTTTTCCTGGTGCCGTGCGAGCTAGTTTTACGCTTTCGACAGTCCGGTAGCGAGAAAATACCAATATCGGGCATTTTAGAAATATTACCCTCATGATAAATGTTGTCATTAAAGCCCAGTGGAAAAGATGTCTGTAATAAATTAATCAATTTTAATTTAGTTTCATATCGTTTAATAATCTTAAATCTAGCTGTAGAATTTATATCTTAGTATATTTTTGTTCCACTGGTTGTATAGAAATCTCATTTAAAGAACGACCTGTAAATTAAAATGACGGTGACAAGAAAGTATCAGCTTTAGGCTTGCTCATTCTACGATAGTGGTTGTTTGTTTTTAACATACGATTTGTTTGCCCGACGTACTGCATTTTACAATAATTTGCAGCACATCACGTTATCACGTATATCAAATCCGTAGACTTAAACGTCAAATCGGACACGTTAACTACAGAAAAGCGTCCACCGTTTACAGATGAAGAAAAGGTAGACGCAGTGCATAAATGCGAACAACACCTGCACCTCTTAAAATTTGACTTAGAAATAGTAGAATGCATTCCACTTCTTTTTGCACAGATCGGTATATTTTCGAAGGATGAGCGATTTGATAGGAAATAATCTAACTCTAAGATGATTTTTAAATACGTTAGAATTGCCTGCTTCACTGAAATTATCAGAAGCGAAATAAAAAAAAATATATAGGTCTCACCAATACCAACTGCAACATAGCTTTAAAGCTATTAATGGAATCGGGAATCCGTACAGAAGAAGCAGAATGTAACCTAAGGGGATTTATTGTAAGTTAAAAATTTATTTGTGATACTCGTGTGTATATGTGTAGTGTCGCGATTCCGTCAAAACTAAAGCGATATTGATACCGGTCATTAAGTTAAACAGTATACGAAAGAACTTAAGGTAAACCCTTCAAATAGAAAGGGTATAACGAAAGCCCACAAAAATGACACCCATCGGAGTCTTACTGTTGGTTTTCTTTTGCTCCAGCATTTCAGTGGTTTCTTGCTGTCGAGTCCTCACTATTGTTTCATCTCTGTGGTTGTTTGATTTTTGCGTTCACGGAGATGTTGCACTGATGAGTAGATGATGCGGACTGAACAAATTATTTGTCTTAATCGCGACGGCAGTAAGGGCGAGGTTTGTGGCCACGTAAAATCGATTTGGGTCCCCAGTGGAATTTGTTTCCGCTGACCGTTTCAAGGCGGTTCTTCTGTCGCGGTTTATTCTTGTTATGATTTGTCTTTGGGTGTTTGTGTCGCTTTTTTTTATTTTGGATAGCTAATTGGCCATTTTGTGGGAAAGTAACTGTCCTTTTGGCTTTCCGCTATTGATGTTTCCATTAGGGATTGTTGTTTCATGTTTGTGTTTCTTTCCCTTTTGTGTCTCTGATGGGAGCTGTGGGTTAATTGTATCGATTCCTGATCATTGCTTTCACTTCTATTATGCCTGAAGAAGTCCATAAATATCGAATAAGCAATTGTTATACAACCAGGTACGAACATCGGTCTAATTGAGACCTTCATCAGGTATCTTAAGGATGTCAAATTAAAGAACGGTGAAAAGCTATTGTACATCCAATCCCTGAGGATTGGAAAAATAAGAGGATTAAATGCAAGTATGGGGAGACCTTTTACAGCCACCACAGGGCACAAACAAAATAGCCCTGATATGCAAAATAGAACTGAAGGAAATGATCAGGAATCGATACAATTAATCCGCACCTCCCATCAGAGAAACTCACTCAAAGATAAACCATAACAATCATAAACCGCGACAGAAGAATTGCCTTGGAACGGCCAGTGAAACGAATTCCAGAAAACGTTTTAGCACATCTGTACTGAGGTAATTAATATAGGACCTTCCATATCTTTAAGAAACAAACAGTCATGGCAAACGTTTGCATGAATAAGCAAGCTCATTAGGATCTTTGATGTTTAAATATGCCCTGATATATATTTTCTTGATGCCGCCCAGATATGTACCCAACCATTTACGACAAATTTTGGTTTCTTTCTATTTCCAGTTAAAGAATCATGCCACGAAAGTGTTCCAATGCATGCGGTTCTTCTGTCGTGGTTTAATTTTTTTATATTTTGTCTTTGCATGTATGTATTTCTTATATCGTTTTTTTTTATAACAGGTCATTTTGTGGAAAAATAACTGACCTTTCGGCTATCCGCTAGCGATGTTTTCTTTCCCTTTGATGTCTCTGATGGAAGGTGTGAGGTAATTGTACCGATTTCTGATCATTTCCTTCACTTTTATTTTACAAACAGAAGAGCTAGTGCCTCATTTGAACTGGACATCAATCTTACAAGCAAGACAGACACACACCCCTGCTAGCGAGCAGAACACCAGTTCTGTAAGAGAGCGGGCTCAAGTCCTGTCCACGTGCAGGCAAGGCTAAGACCAGCCCACGTGCAGGCACAGACTAAATCTGCAAAATAGACTAAATCCGCGAGTTCTGCAAATTGAATACCTGCTGAATATGCAAATATCAGTGCTAAATACTGCCAGTATGTCTAATATTGCTAAACAGGCTGTTTAGGTCTATGAAAAATTCTTATGAAATTCTAAATAAATTGAAATCCAGGCGTTTTCGTGCTTCAAGTCTGTCTACTTATAATTTTGCCACACTTTACACTACACTTCCTCATAATCTTTTTTTTTTATTTCTTTTATTCCACAGCCATATATCAAAATAGATGTATACAGACGTTTTACAATATTATTGTAATATAGCTCTTCATTTTTTTTTACCGGCACATTCCCAAAGTATTAATCACTACAAGTATAACCGAAGCAGGCTTTTTATAGAGAAACAAATTCAAGGGGAAGTAATTCGATAACATATTCAGAAAATATCCGACCAAGTTACCTCCGAAATCACACACTAAGTAAAAATAGCTAGAAAAGCAGCTAATATACCAATTATAAGATCATTATTTCGTAAGCCTCGATAGCGCAGTGGTTAGCGTGTTCGACTTATGATCGAGAGGTTGTGCGTTCGAATCCGGCCATCGGTATCGAGGTGTGTCCTTGGGCAAGACACGTAATGACACTGCCCCACTCCACCCAGGTGTAAATGGGTAGCAGTGGTGTAAAAGCCACTGCCTCTCTCTCTCGCGCGCGACAAAACATCCGGAATAAGTGTTCTAGAGCGATTCAATAAGCTTGAAGCTTTCATCGCAATCGAACTAAAATAAATTAGTATAAACTAAGATCATTATTGTTAATTTGTCTGTCCGCCTGCACTGAAATCCAACGGCCCAGTCAACACTATTTAGATCATTTCTGAGCCGGCCAGTTCACCTTTCCACACTTTCCCTGGACAGGCTTACACATTGGCCGTTAACCAGTACAAAGCACCCGTTTTCACCAGAAACTGACAACCTTGAACCAGCGGAAGGGAAAGTCCGTAGAAAAAGATTTCACGATCAATCTTCTCGAAAGAATGTAGACGACACCGGCTCACAATGGCATTAAATAAATCCTAAATTTGATTCTTTTCTAGCCATATTTACATGTCCAGTGTTAAGTCTAATGTAAATTTATGCATAACCGTGTAGTTCAAACTTCCATGAACGCGTCGGGTCACATGATTTTCAGTGATGTCAAGTGACGCAATTCCAAACCATGGCTCCCCACGGGCACCAGCGACGCCCACGCCACTCCGCTCTTCGCAGAAAAAACAGCAATTAAATGGTTTTTAGCTTTAAAAGTTTAGACTTTAAGCATATATTCGCCAAAGTAATGAGAAACAAAGAATGCAAACTTAGAAAATAAATTCAATCCCTCTGTCCCTCCTGAAAGTATGAACGACAGCGGGTCGCTAGCAAAAATTACATGAACCCTTCGGGTTCGCATGATGCTTTATATGCTCATTGAGAGGCTGAAGAAAGAAAACAAAATAATACACACTGTTTTTCCTCACCCGTCACTAATAGTCCATTTAATTTGCTAGGAAAACGTATGCTGCAAACTTAATGTCACCAATGTACGGTCATACTACGGAGACCATGGTTCAATCTTACGTCACTTAACATCAAGTTTCAAGGTAACAATACATGGATGCAAATATACGGGAGTGGATATTTTCCATACATTTCTCTCCCTTTGCAAACAGTCAGTTCTACAAAAGGAAAGAAATCAACTACGCAAACACACATACACACATACACATACACAACACAAAAACTACAGAGGTCAAAATTCACGTCACGGAAACGTATCACGAACACTCTCCATTTCCCCCACAGACACCACCGGAGAGAGACATTTCGACCATTATATTAATCTTATAAAAGAAAAACTTAATGATTTAATTGAATAAACATTTCTTAGGGAAGACTCCAGTTATCGTGCATGTAATGTAAGAAATGTTTTTTTCACTTCTGAAGAGCATAAAGATTATACTTTATGGTCATGCCAGAAAGTGTGTGAAGCTTTCACCTTTCTTCTTGACAATATTTACATAAGATTTGGTACTTTGTTATTGAGACAAGCTGTGGGTATTCCGATGGGTACTAATTGCGCACCACTTGTGGCTGATCTGTTTTTGTTTTGTTATGAGAGACACTTCATGATGTCCCTTTCTGCGGAAAACCAGTCTGAAATCATTGAAGATTTGAGCTCTACTTCTAGATATTTGGATGATATATTAAATATTGATAATACCTATTTCGATGGTTTGATCAGTCAAATTACACCCCCCCCCCGAACTTCAGTTAGATAAAATAAAAAATTTTATGATACCGACGCCCTGTTTTTGGATTTACATCTATCTATTGTAGATGGGTTTGTTTCTTGCAAAATTTATGATAAACGCGATGATTTTGATTTTGAGATTGTAAGTTTTCCTTCTTTCGATGGTGATGTTCCTCATGCACCATCCTATGGCGCTTATACTTCGCAAATAATTCGATTTGCCAGAGTGTGTAGTCATGTAACTGACTTCAACACTCGTAATAAATTGTTAACGGCTAAACTTCTTAATCAGGTTTCCCGGTACCATAAACTACGCAAAGCCTATTCAAAATTTTAAAGACGTCATTCTGATTTAATTTCAAAGTTCAATATTGGACTTGAATCTCTTCTGCCCCGCCCCCGCCCATAGGGGCTTGAAGAAATATATGGGCTGCATGATGCTTCCACACAGAGCTGAATCTGGCCCGCACACTAGTACTGGTTAACCGCTTAGAGGATGTAAGCCTGTACAGGAACCGCGGTGCGAGGCGGACCGTCCATGCTTATAAACCCTATTGGTTTCTTTGGGCGACAGGGCTTGAGATGTCATTTCATCTCAATGTCGGGTAAAAGTCCCTCAAAATTGGAAGCAACGTCTCAAAAATGACCTTTACAGTGTTGACGGGGACGTTAAACCTCAAATCAAACAAACAAATCTCTTCTGCAACAAGCTAGGTCTATCGGAACCCGAATTTTATGGTGACTTAGTGTGTAAATTCAGAAAAATATATAACCACAATGACTTCAGCACCCAATTTCGTAAAATCATTATTCGATATAAAAAGATTGGGTTATGTTATACGACAGACTGCATGCATGGTAGTTAACCCAATCACGGTTGACAACTTTGCTTCCCTCTTCAATTGCACGCCGGTGGGTCAGGCCTCAGATTCTATGTCGGTTCAAACGTAAAGGCTTACTGAGAATTGGAGCGATCTAATTCAATGTAACGTTGGTTGGTGCCTGATACTCTGTCTCTGCTTGGGCCCATCGGAGTCTAACTGCTGGGTTTTCTTTTGCTCCGGCATTTCAGTGTTTTCTTGCAATTGAGTCCTCACCGTTGTTTAATCTCTGTGGTTGTTTGATTTTTTGTGTTCACGGAGATGTTGCACCGATGAGTTAGGAGGCCTTCATGCCGACTGAACAAATTATTTGTCTAAATCGCGACGGAAGTAAGAGCGAGGATTTTGGCCACGTAAAATCGATTTAAGCCCCCAGTGGAACTCGTTTCCGCTGTCCGTTCCATCGGACAGGCGGTTCTTCTGTCGCGGTTTATTTTTGTTATGGTTTGTCTTTGGGTGTTTGTGTCGCTTATATTATTTTATTTTGGATAGCCTATTGGCCATTTTGTGGGTAAGTAACTGTCCTTTTGGCTTTCCGCTGTTGATGTTTCCATTGGGGTCTGTTGTTTTATGTTTGTGTTTCTTTCCCTTTGATGTCTCTGATGGGAGCTGTGGGTTGATTGTATCGATTCCTGATCATTGCCTCCACTTCTTTTTCGCTTGCATTCTTTGATTTTCACTCACATGGAGAAAATGGGGTCTCTTCAGTTGATTAGTCATCGATCTTACTGGCATTCTCTTGTCTGGAAGACCTTATAGCCTATTCGTATGCATTCTATAACATAAGATAGTATGAATTTAGATATGAAACAACAGTTTGACTTTTTGCCTGCGATGCCTATAATCTTCAATCATATTGGGGTCACTCTTAAATCAAATTTAAAAAAGCTATCTATATTGCTGTTGTCGTCTTGTTGTTGATGATGGTAATGTTTTTGCTAATGTTTTACTATTTTTGTGATGATGATGATGTTGATGATGATGTTGTTGGTGATGATGATAATGATGATGATAGTGATGATATTGTTGTTGTTGTTGTTATTGTTGTTGATGCTCACCACCACAGTGAAAGGACAAAGATTACAAGAACCTACCTTGGGATCACACTGTCAAGAGTCGTCTACATAATCACATTGATGATAAAGTCAATGCCAGGATTGTCAAAGCAAGTGCAACATTTGGCCGACTACATGGTAGTGTCTGGGACGAAAGTGGAATCAGGCTTGATTCCAAGGCGGTTCTTCTGTGGCGGTTTATGTATGGTGTTGTTTGTTACTTACTGTGTGTATCACTTGTGTTTTTTATTTTGGATGGCCATATGGCCATTTTGTGGGAAAGTAACTGTCCTTTATGGCCTTCCTTTGTTTGGGTTTCATTATGGTGTGGTCGCTTAATGTTTGTGTTTCTTTCCCTTTGGTGTCTTTGATGGGTGGAGTAAGTTAATTGTATCGATTCCTGATCTTTGTTTTACTTCTACTTGACACCAAACTGAAAGTCTACAGATAAGAAATCTGATGATTTCCTTATTTCTGCTCAAAACAGAAATAATAAAATAATGTAAACCCATGTAAAATTATAAAGACGTGTTTTCGTGATGTATTACAGTACACTGTTTTTGTATGACACTTAGGTTAGTTTATACCAAATGAGCCCCGCCAAGCGAATTTGTGTCTTCGAGCATTCCGTCATGACAAATTTTAACTTCGCATGCCCAGCCAGTCAGAGGGGACAGGGATATGGCTTTATGTCTGAAGGTTCCTCTTGATTCTCTGCTTGAATGAGCGAGCAGCGAAGGTTCTGGCGAGACTGCGCGGATGCGCAGGCTCGCCTGAACCCTCGCTGCTCGCATAGGCGATAAGTACCAAAATCGCTTGACGGGGCCCAAATTCATTTTAGTTCGACTTCGATGAAAGCTTCATGCTATTGAGTTGCTCCCGAACACTCTTTCCGGATGGTTTCACACGCATGAGATGGAGGCAGTGACTTTTTACCACTGATCCGTCATCTGAAAAACGATTCCTCTGAAAAATAGAAGTGATGGCAATGATAAAGAATCAATACAATTAACCCACAGCTCCCATCAGCGACACCAAGGGAAAGAAACACAAACATGAAACAACTAGACCCTAACGGAAACATCACTAGCGGAAAGCCAAAAGGTTAGTTACTTTCCCACAAAATGGACCAATTGGTTATCCAAAACAAAATAATATAAGCGATACACGCACTCAAAGACAAACCATAACAAAAATAAACCACAACAGAAGAACCGCATTAGAACGGTCAGTGAAACGAATCCCACAGAAATCCAAAACAAACCGCGACCGAAAACGACTTAGTGAGTTTTTCTATAAAATAACGCGATAATTAACCATTGTCCTGCTGAATAAATTAATTAGCGCTGCCATTTCTGCCTCTCGACCATTGAAATTTCTTGATATAAAATATTCGCTTAGCTTACATACTGTATGACAAACGTTGTAGAATCTATCAGATGGCTTGTGCTTCAGCAATCATCTGATCTGGATCTACACTGTTCGCAAAGATAAGGGATTGACGTGATCAGTAGAATAAGGGTTAGAGTTTTAAAAAAAAATATTTGAGGGTCACTGATGAGGCCTAATTGGCCGAAACTAGCAAGTCTGGCCCAGAAAAACGTGTAGGTCCCACACTTTTCTGTTCAGCGGTGTATTCTTTGGTTAGCAGGGATAAACCTTTTACAGAACATATTGACCTGACAATATCAGACACTCCTTACCTTTGAATTCGCGAATATTTAAGGCGGATGTAGTTTGGACACGTAATCGTGACAAAACCTTGCTTGTTATTCCAAGTGCATTTTGCGTCAAATTTCAATTTGTGGTTTAAATGCTATTTTTGTTGCCTTTATCTTATCGCAGTTATAGATTCTATTTACCAGTGCCGTAAACAGCTGTACAGTAGAATAGTCGCTAAAGTTCACGTCGCTGTCGTCTTTTTTGCTGTTTGTGCGTGCAATAAAGATTGCCTAGTAAGTACGACATAATCCGTTTAGCAAACTTATACCGTCTTAATTAAACGTGCTGTGAAAAGCACGTTCCCTCGAGACTAACGACACGTGAATATGCTGACGTGATCCGCTTCTCAGCCAAAATAAGAATTTTTCTTCGTATATACATGGAGTCACTCCCTTTGAAAGAGAGGGCTGTCCAAGGTTTTTTTTATGATTTATTTATTATATTCCTATTCATTTATTGTGCGCGTGCATGTGAGTGTGTGTGTGTGTGTGTGAGGGGGGGGGGGGGGAAGGGACAGGGGGCAAGGGTACATGAAGGAACAAGAGAATATTGACAAATGATTTATAACTAATAATGGAGAAGGGGGTAGGCTACATGTGAAAACGGTAACATGGAATCCCACTGCGAAGACTCTCTCTCTTATAGGAAGGAATTGGTTCCTGAAAATTAGAAACCTTTTGTCTTAGGAGGAAAATGCTCCCTTCCAGCAAAGACCTCTACAACCCCTATTGAATAGAGATTCTAACACAGCGTGTATAGGCAGTGTGATGATACAATCAACTCACTGGGTTAAAGAGCGTGACAAGTGGCGCAATAAAACCGCCGTTTTATGACGTCACTAGAAGATTATATGACGTAAAATGTTTGTTACTCGCATCAAAAACTTCACAAAAGGACATAAATATGTGATACAGACTTAATGTATGCTTGAAATTTAATGTTAGAATTTAAAGGAAACAACAAACTTATTTTCGAATTTCAGAGTGTTAGAATCTAAAAAAAAAATAATCGGCTCCAATGTGTGATTTATTAGACTAAATGCTAGAGCTGATCTATTTAAAGAAAACTGGTGTTGAAAGAGTTGTTTTTCTTACATATAGAGGTTCCTCAGTGAATCGTCACTGAAAAGTAGTTTATGTCGTAGTACCAAAGCGTTAATCCAAAACTGTCATTATTCCATAGACAAATGGCAAATATCAATGTTCAGATCAACAGACATGGACTCCAGAAGAGTGTAATCAGGCGTCCTAGGATAAGATTTTTGGATTTTCACTATGAATTCGATGTATCGGCGAAAAATAACAAATATACTATGTATATTTATTGTCAATTAGCTTAACGTAAAAAGTGTGTGTGTCGGAAATGATGTCACGCACGTTCGAGCGTCATCAAACGTTGATGGCGTCACCTTTAGCGCCGACGTAAAGTAAGTAATATACGAGATGCAATATAAGGTTAGCAACCGCGGACATTTTTTTAAGTCAAATTATATGTGAATACATTATTTTTCTTATTTCTGCTCTAAAACCTAGATTGTGGGTACTCGTTAGAACCGCCGCATCGAGCCGGTTCTAACGCGTACCCCACAATCTATCTTTTAGTCGAAATAAGAAAAATATCGCAATTTTCCATCTCAAAATGTTCGTCTTTTCGGTGAAAAGGTTTATAATGCATTTGTATAGGCGTGTTTTCGTAACGGTTTGTGTGTTCTGGCTGATGAGACCAATCATCACTCTGAATGACCTGTTTCGGATACACCACGTTATGTCTGAGGGGAAAGTTCTGACGGTGATGCCTTTGCTCTGATCTCTGCTCGGCTTCGCTGATTCGTTTTGCCTTGTATTTAGCAGCACCCATTCTTTTGAGGCCCCGCCACTTTACTCCTTTTTGTGCAAGCTGCTTTAACAACTCCGCTGAGATGTTGAAGCTCTTAAGGAAGGCTTTGAGAATGTCACTGTTTCGATTTTTCTGACTGCAGCTTGCCAATCTGTAGCTCTTCACATCACAAGAACACGCCTATATAATATTGACCCACTTGAACCCCACTTTTATATAGTAATACTGGGGTTTACAGGAGTAAACCTTATTTTTCTTATTTCTGCTCTAAAATATAGATTGTGGGTACTCGTTAGAACCGACTCGATGAGGCGGTCCTAACGAGTGCCCACAATTTATATTTTAAGCAGAAATAAGAAAAAAATCACATTTTTTCAGCATAAAATTTTCATTTTTTCGGCGATAAAGGTTGCAATGTATTTGTATAGGCGTGTTTGCATACTGTAAAGGATGTTCTTTGGCAAACGTTCACGCAGACAATACAATGGGACCAACTTATTACAGTTTTTTATGGCCAATGGGTCAAAACTACATCGTTTTTGGTCAGAAATGGCGTCGTTTCGCTTTCGGCGATAGAAAATTTGAGGACAAAACCAATCAAGCATACATGTTTGCTGGCTCTAAAAAGTAATCTCTCCTGGCACTGGATGTGGAGAAATTGTGCAATGTTCCTGGGAAATGACCGCATCTGCTGATCTTTCCTCAAACTGTAGTGTAGTCGAATCGACGGGAAAATTGGAACCGATTTTGGCCTGCATAGAATCAGGTTATTTTGGATTTATTTTCAGGGTCTACATCACTAAAACAATAAACCACAGGTTCTGGTTCAATATCTGAAAATCCTTTCATCCCGATTTAAGATATAAGCCATTTAATGCTGTTTTTGGTCACCTGTACGACACTTATGCTGCTAATAACTGGTCAAAACGAAATTGCAACGAACACTTCTAGCTAGCCCAACATTCGATTCAGAATTGATACTTTTTGCTAGTTAGTAGAAGTAGTAGTAGCAGTCATGTTCTGGTGATGTACATCTCTATCACGACAACAAGTTCGTGTAATGAACACCCCTCTAAACCCCACTTAATACAGAGGAAACTCGGGTTCCCCCAATGGATTTCGTTTCACTGACCGTTCCAAGGCGGTTCTTCTGTCGCGGTTTATTTTTGTTATTTGTCTTTGAGTGTGTGTATCACTTATATTATTTTGTTTTGGATAGCAAATTGGCCATTTTGTGGGAAAGAATATGTCCTTTTGGCTTTCCGCGATTGATGTTTCCATAAGGGTCTATCTGTTTGATGTCTGTGTTTCTCTCCCTTTGGTGTCACTGACGTGAGTTGTGGGTTAATTGTATCAATTCCTGATCATTGCCTTCACTTCCATTTACAGGGGTTTTCATTAATTTTTTAATTTCTGCTCCAAGACAAAGGTTGTAGGTATTCTAACGAGCACCCCGAACCTGTATTTGGAGTATAGATTTTGAAACTATCACAAATATTTGCCAGAAAAATAACAGTTTTGAAGAAATGAAAAAGAATCAGTGACAACTAATGCTCCCACTGACATGAAGCAAACATCAATGAAACAGGAAAGTTATTGAATAAACTTGTTTCATTATGATAACACACCCATGCGACATTGTGCATTTTCCACACGTCCAAAATGGCAACTTTTCTCATGAAAATCCGTGATATTTTTCTTATTCTATTACTGATGAGTACCCACAACCTATGCATTGGAGAAGAAATAAGCAAAATAGTGTATACACCCATAAACCCCAGTTTTCTCTATATAAAGAGGAGTTTAGGGGTTTCCATTTCACGGAATTATTCACGTGATGTCTCAGTTGATAACGGGATATAAGATTTTTTTAAGATACACTCAAGTGACACGCAAGTAGCAACACGTCTGACATGTGCTATTCACAGGAAACAAAGGAGTTTGTTTGGATTGGAGAAAGATTGTCTAGAAAAAAAAATCGAGAAATGCCCTTTGGTCTGCGGTTCATGAGTGTCTGATGGGTGTCCCCGTTGAAGAGGATAAAAACTGCTTTCAAAAGTACATTCAGGTACAGCGGAACTTTGATGTCTCAAACACCGATGGCTCGTTTACCATGGCTGAGTCGAACCCGTTCGTTTTTGAGTCCCTAGGGAATTCCTTCACATAAGAAGTAGTGTGGGATGCGACTTTAAACTTGCAAATGTATGCTGTGTATACTTATTAGAATCTAACGGCGATTCTAACGAGTACACACAGCATATTTCTTTTTCATTATCTTATGACATGAAAGTCGTAACAAAGGAAAGAAGCATAGCCTGAAAAAATCCCCGCCTATGGTGGGATTCGGACCCGGGTCGCTCGGGTGATAGTCCACTGCTCTAACCACTGAGCCAAAGAGTCGACTCACTGACGCTGTTGTCAGAGAGTGGTGATAAACCTATTCACCGTCTATCGCCACCACCGGAAGAAATAGAATCCATGTGAATCGATACAAAGCGAAAGTAGGCATGGAGCACGGTGAGTCTAGCCTTTATTCCTGATCTATTTTCTGCAAGTGCAGGGTAAATTGATTTCCTTGAAATAACAGAGGGATTTTTGCACCATTTTACGCGTTTTTCGATGCTGTATGTTTCGATTTAAAGTCAAGAACGCAACTTTTTCGATGCTTGGTACTGGGTGAAGACCAGCATTTTCTAAAATCGGCTTCAGATTTCATAATTTCTTGATTTATTTCCGCTTAAACATTCTTTTACCTGTTTCCGTTTATAATGGGTAGTATATGAAAACTTTCTCAGGTCATGATTTTATCATGCACTAAGCGTATTTTTTAAAAAATAAAATCAATGTGTACGGCGTTCAGTTGTTTACAACCAGATAGCTGTACGGAATATAATAAAAAAAAAGTGCACGGCGAATAGGAATGGCTAATCCTTTATTCAGAATCAGAAATGTTACTGGTGACACGTCAAACGGAATTCATACACCAGGACCTGTGATGGGAAGTTAGTCCCTAGCTCTCATTAAAAAGGTAAATTTAGATATACAATCTTCAGCATCTTCAGCTGCTGAAATAATCGAATCGGGAAGGGCATTCCAATCTCTAATAGTTCGTGGGAAGTATGATTCTTTATAGCTGTCAGTTTTTGCTGTAAGGGTCTGAAACTCCAATGAATGATGATTTCTACAGTGCCTAGCTTCGGGAACACGGTCATTAGTTGAAATGCTGGCAGCACACCATAAACCTTTGTATAGAAGTATGAGCCTACTGTTTTCTTTTTTTTTTCTTGAGAACCTCCCATCTTAATTTTCCTAGTAGTCCAGTTATGCTACCAGTTTCAAGGCAGTAATTGCTTGTTACAAATCTAGCAGCTCTATTCTGAACGCTTTCAATTGCTTCATTAAAGATCACTCCGCTGGAGTCCCAGATACAACTTCCATATTCCAAGATTGGGCGAACAAGAACTTTATAAGCTACCTCTTTTACAATGAGGACAGTGATGAAGATTTCGCCTCAGGAAACCAAGCGTCCTGTTTGCCTTAGCACACATGTTGCTAATATGTGAAGTCAATCTCAAATAGTGTGTGAGTGTCACACCAAGGTATTTAATGGAATCCACGTTTTTGAGGACTGTTCCCTCTGAGGTGTAAGAAGCCTCAATTTTATTTATTCTCTTCCTAGTTATATGCATAATATTGCATTTAACGGGCTGAAATCTCGTGTCCCATTTTCGGGCCCAACATCCTAATCTCTCTATATCATTTTGACGTTTCAGTGAATCATCTGGATCTCTAATTTCCAGGCAGCAAACACAGTCGTCTGCGAATAGTCTTAGTGCTTAGTCAGGGTCAGTGGAAACATCATTGATGTACAGGGAGAATAACAGAGGACCAAGAACAGTCCCTTGTGGAACTCCAGACAAAACTGGTGCCCACTCTGACGATTCACCATTAACAACAACGCGCTGTTTTCTGTAGCAAAGAAAGGAATCCATCCACATGAGAGTATTTCCCCCGATGCCATAACCAAATAACTTAGATTTAAGTAGTTCATGTGGTGTGGTGTCAAAAGCTTTCTCGAAGTCCAGAATAAATGTGCTACCTGTCCCCCTTTGTCCAAGATTTTTGTCCAATCATTAATAGTTGTTCTCAGCTGAGTTTCATAACTATGCCTTTTCCTTAATGCATGTTATCTGTCTGACAAAAGTTTATGTTCATCCAAGTGGGCCATGATATTTGAGCAGACTATATGTTCAAGCAATTTACACAGAACACAAGTCAGAGACACAGGGTGATAATTATGATTAAAAGCCCTATCTCCTTTTTGAAGAGTGGGTAACTGTTCGCTAAGTGCTATTCTTTGGGGATTGCACCCGTATCAAGAGACTGTTAAAACAGGTGGGCAAAAACTGGATCTATTTTTTTTTTGCTAGTTCCTTCAGGAATCTAGGATGTAGCTCATCAGATCCTAAAGCTTTAGTGGGGTTTAAGCCTATAAGTAACTTGATCACTCCTGCCGATGACACAACAATATTATCCATAAATGGGGCCGATCTTCCAGTCAATGGAACCTCCGTGAACTCAGTTTTATTAAACGCATCATTGAATTGACCAACTTTTTCCTCTGCCCTTTCAGAGTCTAATTCAGCAACCCCGCTCCCTCCTCTTTTATTAAGGGGTGGGATACCTTGTCTGTCTTTCTTCTGACTATTGATATATCTGTAGAAAATAGAGGTGGAGCAATGATTAGGCATCGATACAATCAACCCACAGCTCCCATCAGAGACAGCAAAGGGAAAGAACCACAAACATGAAACAACAGACCCCAATGGAAACACCAACAGCGGAAAGCCAAAAGGACAGCCACCCCAACCAAACGGCCAACAGGCCATCCAAAATAAAATAATATAAGCGGCACAAACACCCAAAGACAAACCATAACAAAAATAAACCGCGAAAGAAGAACCGCTTGGATTTGCCTTTACATCATCTACTGAGTTATTCACAAACAAATCATTCTGATTTTTTTTTATATCAGTCTTGATCTCACGTCTGAAGTTTTCAAATTTTGTCCGGAGTTTACTACTTCCCGTCTTTTATGCCTGCGCATGAATCTTATTTCTTCTGCGAAAGAGGAAGAGCATTGTTAAATGCCCACAATGGAATCAATAATTCAAAAGGACTAGAAAATATAAAGTACACTATGATGAAGGGCAGGGAGACTTTTTACGGTCGCCACACATTCCCTTAAGATCAGCTGTAATGACGTTAAATAAGTTTTAGAAACGGGATATCCTTTGGATGCAAGGAATACTTCATAGAACTGAAATGTATGGAGTATTCATATATTCTGGCCCAGACTAGCTAGTTTCTGCCATTTAGGCCTATCAGGCAGTGTTGCGAGTCGAACCGTCTATGAATATAAAGCCTATGAGTTTCATTGGGCCGCGGTGCTTGAGATGTCATTTCATCTCAGTGTCGGGTAAAAGTCCCACGAAATTGGAAGCAAGGTCTTGAAAATGACCTATATAATGTTGAGGGGATGGGGGACGTTAAACCTCAAATCAATCAACAAACAAACACATCTCACATTAGGTAAGACTGGACTCTGCTTATGTTTGTCGTCTATTGTACATTACGAAAACACGCCTATACAAATGCATTGTAAAGTTTACCGCCGAAAAAAAAAAAAAACACGAAAATTTTCAAATGAAAGCTTGTGATATTTTTCTCATTTCTGCTCTAAATATAGATTGTGAGTACAAGTTAGAACCGCCTCGACGAGGCGTTTCAAAGGTAACAGGACACTTCGGCCCCAAAACCACCTCGGCCCTAGACACTTCGGCCCCTAGACACCTCGGCCCCAAAACCACCTCGGCCCCACATAAAATTGAAACCCTAGACATGTCGGTCCCTGGACACCTCGGCCCCTAGACACGTCGGCCCCTAGACACGTCGGCCCCATATACCTAGACACTTCGGCCCCACTTTGCTTTTCACGGGGCTTCCACTTAAATAGGAGATCGGGTTGGATGCCCGATGAGTTTTTTTTTTTTGTTTTTTTATTTGCTGATTTGATTATTCTGATAGGGAACCACGAATATTTGTACCTATAATATATATATATTTATTATAGATTATAACGTTACTAAATAAAACATCTATATGTCCATTTACAGTGTTTACGAAGAATGGAAGAAACATTTGAAAAGTCCCCTCTTTCATTTTAATGTATAATTCTAATTGCATTGTGGCATGCTTTAGAGCAGGCTCTTTTTTTTCTATATTTCTGCTCTTTTGATCATCTATAGGCTTTTTTATTATCCGAAATATTTCCACACCTCTAAAATACTTTTTAAATTATTTTCAAAAAGAACATGGTGCCTAATTATCATTACTTATTGGATAGAATTCTGGATAGATCGGTGGATGGGGCGGTAAAAAAATCGTTTCTCTGTTTCGTCAATCATGGTGATGATGGGGGATAATCTTATATTTGTTAACAAAATATATTTATTTATTAATTTATTTATTTTTTGGCCTCGGTAGCTAAGTCGGATGCGCGTCTGACTGGTGATCAGGAGGACGCGGGTTCGATACCTACCGGGGTCGGCAACTTTATTTCGTGGAGATTGATTATGAAATCTTTTCTACGGTCATTCTCTCCAGAAGGGCAGTTGTCATTTTCTGGCGAAAAAAATGTGCACTGTATTGGTTAACCGCTTACGTATAAGCCTGCCCAGGATAAGTGTGGTTAGGCAAACTGACCGTCTCGAAAATGAACTTAAATAGTGTTGACTGGGCCGTTAAACTCCCAATACAAACAAACAATTTATTTATTTATTAGGTAATTAACAGTGTTCAGGTTCGCTGAACTAGAACTATTCCCGATTCGATTATTTCGACAGCTGAAGGCGCTGATGATTGTGTAGCTAAATTTACCTCTTTGGTTAGAGCTAGGGACTAACTTCCCACATCACAGGTCCTGGTGTATGTCATTTGACGTGTCACCAGCAACAATTCTGATTCTGATCTGAACTATCCTCGTAAGTAAACCAATTAATATAATGTATGCATGCAATTCAAAAACTGCATGAAAAACGGTGCAGATCCGGTTCAGAGGGCAGAAGCAATCTGATCAGGATCTACTCTGTTTGCAAAGTTAAGGATTATCGTGTTCAGCGGGGTAAGGATTAATGAAATTCAGGTTAGTACACTATTTAGCAAAAAAGTTTTATAAGAGCAGTTAATTATTGACTTAATGACGTGTGAAGCTCAATAAACAACCAGGCGTTACTAATCCCTTTTCCCCAATAAAGAGATCCTTGATGATAAACAGATCATTGCTATCAATTTTCACACATTTGATTGTCATTCTAGCTCATATTAAACACGGGGGTAATACCATTTTCTGTACCTGTGTTGTCGACCGAGCCGGTACTGTGTAAAGCTGCTGTCGACCGAGAAATACGGCTTTCGACCGAGCAGTACGGATGTCGACAGAGGGGGGTCTTCGATTTTGATGCACTTGGAGAGGCGAAAACGTTAGTTTAAACATTTACAAACGATGTCGGTGTTTTAAAGAGACAAGCTGTTAATTGTCGGTTCACTTATAGAGAGTCGTGAGACTGAAAAACACTATAAAATACCGGTTCTTTCGAAAAAAAATCCGTTTTCACAGAATTTCATTAATCTCATGCTTTATGAAAAGTAGGAAAGCAATAAAACACCATATATATTTTATCTACCATTTACGCTTTGACAACAACGTGAGTTTGACAAAATTCATGCACTCTGGGAGTTTTTATAGACCTTTGAAAAATGTCGGGATACGGATGTCGATTATTAGAAATACGACCGTCGATGGTATCCTAGTCTGATTGATACGAATGTCGACGAAATATACAAACTACATTTCATGTACTGCTGTTAAAATACTTGATTTATTCTATGATTATTAGTAAAATCTGCACTATAAGGCAGATTTCACTGGGAGCCATGAAGAAAAATGTATGTTTTGTGCGAACTGGTGTCTTAAAGTCGCAACAATCACGAAGAATAACTCCATCCTTAACTCTCCCATATTTAGTTTACACAACAGGCTACAAGGCTGGTCACATATGTAAACACTTGAACATGTAAATGCCAAATCAGATTGAAATTAAACTGCAAAAAAATGGTGTAAACCTGTGCAAATGCTCTTGAAGAATAATGTCGGAAAGATCACAGGCGCTTGAAGTTTAAATGCTTAAACATTTCAAATTTGTTTGAAAGGCCATAACGAAATTGAATATTGACTACGTCAATATTAACATTCATGTTTAAGTTTTTTTTTTTTTTTTTTTTTTTTTTGGGGGGGGGGGGGTGGGGGGGGTACGGCCCTTTCAAGATTATTTCACTCATATCGAGCCGATCGTTAATCAGAGGTGGGCGAAAACCGGAGTACCCGGAGAATAATCACCTGACCTTCCGTTGCAGAACTTGGCGTCTCACATGTGACCCGAGCGAGGCTCGAACCACAGCGGTGAGAGATCTAATGATCAAGAGTCAGCGCTCTTAACCACTAGGCCACGGAGGCCCGTTGTTTAGGTTTTGAGCTCAGAACTTCAAGCGCATGTGCAGAGACGAATATTTCTCAACAAATGCCATGACAAACAGTAGGGTTGATCAGCAGACTTTACGAAAACGTGCCTATTAAAATAAATTGAAAATTTTACCCTAAAAACAATCAAAGCACTGAGAGTACTGGTGGGTCGATTGTCTCTGGGTGTAGTTAGGAAAAATGGGCCTGAGCGTGGACTGTTTCGTTTAACCCTTAAACTCCTTTACTGAAAGCAAACCGTTTAGACCATGATCAGACGCTGCGTTTTTCTGCGCCTGACCCTTAAATTCCTATACTCTAAGCAAACAGCGAAGACCCTGATCAGACGCCGCGTTCTGTGGCGTCTGATTTGGGTCTACACTGTTTGCCTAGCCCAACCCATGATTCCAGCCCAGATTTTACAGTTAACCTTTTCAAGTAAACACGCTGATCTCACTGCGATAAAATTCTGTAAATAATCTTCGTGGATTCCTACAAATCAGTGATAGTCACGTGGACTCCAGCACTAATAGAGGTTTTGTCCTTTATATCTTTAGGTCGATTGATAAACAATCGACCAAAACATGAAAAATTTCAGAAAAAATAAAAAAAATATCTGATACTTTATATATTTCTGCTAAAAAATAGATTGTGTGAACGCGCGGTTCTAACAAGTATACCCAGAATCTGTGTATATGGGCAGAAATATGAAAAATAAGGTTTACCCCTGTAAACCCCGGTTTCACTATATAAAAGTGGGGTTCAAGGGGGTCAAAATTATATAGGCGTGTTTTCGTGAAGAGCCCCTTTTCCGACTACCCAAAATTCCTAAGCAGAAAAGCTCTTCAGTCCACGTGACTATCACAGACTTGTCCGAATTACTTTTTTTTTATAGAAAACAGCCGCAGTGACTGAGGTCAGAGTGTTGTGTAAGAGGGTTATCTTGGAATCATAGGTTGGGCTTGGCAAACAGTGAAGACCCAGACCAGACGCCACAGAATGCGGCGTCTGATCAAGATTTACACTATATACTTAAAAATCGGATTTCAAGGGTAAATTAAGCAGTTTAAATCACAGTCCAGGACTTTTTTTCCGACCTATAGTCAGCGACAATAGACCCACCAGTACTCTTAGTGCTTTGATTTTGCGTTTGTTATGTGCAAGCGCATATTTAAGTAAAGGAGGTATAAATGGTTAACGCTGAGCAGAAATCGACCGTACATGAGTAGTTGTAAACCGCTTAGTGGGTCTTAGCCTGCCCTGGCAAAGTGGTGCGTGTTGGACCGTCCGTGCATATAATGACATTTTATCTCAGTGTCGGGTAAAAGTCCTACAATATTGAAAGCAGCCTCTCCAAAATGACCCAAATAGTGTTGACGGGAACGTTAAACCTCCCTCAAACAAACAAACATAACCACATAACTGTACGGACATGTTAAGATAGTTTATCAGTTGTCTATGTTGATATTAGAACAGACTTTTTGTCATTCCTAACGGGGATTCACGGGGCAGTGTCTTGACATGTCCCGTGCTTAGCTGTATTGGAAACAAAAGTCACCTATCAGCGGTAATATGGTTTCTAATAAGTTGTTTGGAATTTGTGGGTATACAAATGCTGACGGTTGGTCAATGTCAGTATGGTCGTCGTGATTTCCTCACCAGATGCAGTTTTGCAGCCAGTGTCGGACCCTGGATAACACAACGCAGAACTGTTCAAGACCGCTGTATCCTATAACTTGTCTACGGAAGGCTTTCTAAGATTTTTTAAAAAGCTACACGTGTATATTTAAACGAAATTTAGTAATCGGCATAATATGATTTAATAGAGAAGAAGAAGAAGAACAAGAAGAAGAAGAAGAAGACAGTATAGATGAGTTTAGGCTGATTAACTTCCTTGGTAACGCTGCGCATGCGCAGTCTTGTGTGGCAAAAAGTAATCAGTCAAGCGTGCGTGTGTACAGTAAACTAAGGAAAAACAAGATTTTTTAAGCATAGTGTTTGTCATTTCATCCACAACATTCATAGACTTTTATACTGCAGTTCAGTCCCCCCCCCCCCCCCCGCCCATCAGGGCTTGAAGAAATACATGGGCTGCATGATGCTTCCGCGCAGAGCTGAAACCGACCAGTTAACAATCATTTCTTGGGCCAAGACAGTGTGTGTGAATTCATGTTTAACGTCGCTTTCAACAATTTTTCAGTCATATCACGACGGTGTCTGGTTGCGACAGGGAGCTCAATGCTCACTTTTATAGTGCTGCCTCACTGAAGTATCGTGTCCCAGACACATTACATGATACCACACCCAGTCACATTATCCTGACACTGGGTCGACCAGTCCTAGCTCTACCCCGTAAATCTGAGTGCCAAGCGAGGAGCAAATAGTACCATTTTTAACGACTTTGGTATGTCGCGGCCCGGGATCCAACCCGTGACCTCCCGTTACCCGGAGCGGACACTCTACCAACTGAGCTATCGGGGCCGGTTGGGCCAAGACAGACAGAAGGACAAACAGATGGAAGAAAAACAGACACAGGACGAAAACTACATACAGCTCAACATTCTTCTCATGCCGGGGGAAATTAACAAAATATTCCTAGCGGTTTGAAAATTATATGTCCATCATCAGCTTGTGAAAAATTTGCCTCGGCGAGGCTATTTATATAAAAATTGCATTAAACAAATTGGTTAGGTCATGCCAATATACATCTTCATGCCAAAATTATTGAAATATACCTTGCGGATAATGTATCTAAAATCAGTTTGTTATTAGTTTACCCAAAACTAACTAACCGGAGAGGCTATCAATATAAAAAAAATTCGCATTAAACAATATAATTAATTAGATCTTGTCAATATATATCTACCTGCAAAAACTTATCAAAATATTTCTTGCGGGTTGAAAGTTTTAACGTCTTTGTCTGTTAGCGAATTATAAGGATATCAGCCTTTAGACAAACTCATTTGTTTGGTCTTGTCGATCTCTCTGCATGCCAAAACTTAAAAAACTAGAATCGCGCAGTCGATGGCACACCATCGCATATCCCCACGCCACTACATAATCTACTCATCATGCCGTTCGCTTAGATATGTTACACGACCATGTTCTGGAAATTTTGATTTTTGAGCCCCGCGGGCCCCAACCCCTGGGTCCACCTCTAGGGTGTGATCGAAATTCCGAAAGTGTCATGCACTCCCCAGACCAAAGATCTATCAGTTCCCAAAGTTTCAAGTTTCTATCTATAACCGTCTAGGAGGAGTTATCCGTTAAGACGGGCGGACGGACGAACAGACAGACGGACGGACGGACGGACGGACGTACGTACGTACAGACGGACGGACGGACGAACGGACGACGAATACAATTACAATAGCCCCACTTTTTCTTTGAAAAACGTGGGGATAATAATCCTACTGTTGCCTTGGCCAGGCTTCTTGTGAAGAAATCATGCATTATGATGAGGCCTAATTGGTCACTGATGAGGCCTAATTGGCCAAAACTAGCTAGTCTGGCACAGAAAACATGTACATTCCATATTTTCCAGTTCTGTGGTGTATTTCTTGCTTCTATAGGATAACCCTTTCAAGATAATATTAGAGGGTCTTGTCAATATACATCTGTTTGCCAAATCTTATCAAAATAAAACTTATATACCTGCAATCAGTCTGTGAATATTTTGCCCTGGCAATGCCATTTATATAAAGAAATCAGGCATTAAACAACATTGTTGACTATATCTTATCAATATGTATCTGTTTGCCGAAAAATTGTATAAAATATCTCTAACGGTTTGAAATTTATACGGCGGTGCAGGTTAGTGGAAAATTGCCTCGGTGAGGCTATTTATAAAAAAATCAAGCATTAGACAATCTCACTGGTAAGGTCTTGTCAATATGTATCTGCATTCAGTTAATGTTGCCTCGGCCAGGCCAGAAATCTGGAATTAGACTAATGGTGGTGCTGCTTGACGTAGTCTTATAGTTGCCTTCTTGGTTCTGGCTGTGGGCTGGACTGCGCAGATCCTAACGTCAAACGATAGTGACACTCTGGTGCTGAAGGCCTGTGGTCACCTCAGGAATCCCATGAAGTCGGTATGACTTCAAGAAAGCCACAAGTGGCTCTGGAAGTACTCTTTCATAAATCCAGACATGTTGTGATATCGATCTGGACTAGCTGCTCAAGAGCTGAACAGAGAATAATGATGATGATGACACTGCTACATTCGTTCGTTCAAGCTAAGGTATTATACGTCTGCCAGGGTCGAGCGGACAGAACTCCATAGCTCCACAGTGAGACGTTTGTTATGTGCTTCTGGGCTGCGAATCGCGGCAGTCTGTCCAACAAGAGTTAATAGCATTGGACTGCCTGTGCCCTACCGAGTAAAGTGAAGCACTCCAGTTTTAGAATTGAATGCCAGTCTAAATTGAGACAAAAATGTAGAGTAATCATTGACAAATCGGTTGCAGATCGCGATTTCTCTACTGTGCTCGAGAGCAGAAAGTAGGCCAACGGTGCTCTCTTTTGGGGCCGTGCGATTTTGGCCATCGGACTTAGGCTGCAAATAAAGCATGCCTTTGCAAGTTTCCATACAGAAACAAGCGGCTAGTGGTCCAGGAAGAAGACTTGTCGCAAAACAGAAATGGAGGCAATGATCAGGAATCGATACAATTCACAGCTCCAACTCCTATTCCCAACCAGCAGGCAGGATGAGTGTGCAATGATCAAGATGTTGGTACAAGCCCTCAGCATCTCCTACCGGCTTGGCAATGCAGAAGTGCTGCTTGTAGAACCACCAAGTTCCTGGGACGAACTCATCGATCCCCGCATCCGATGACCTCGACCCGTACAAAATGCCGTTCTCTAAATGTAACTGTGGCCTAACGTGTACACGAACGTGCAACACACTATACCATGCCTAGGCCCCTTACATTTACTTCCCGGCGGGCACATGACGTTTATGCAACGCCGTACCAACGTCAATGCAACGTCATGCCAGTAAAACTGATTAAACTGACACAGAAACTGTAGTGACTTTCAGCCTCAGCAATTGATTCACCATGGCTGATAAAACACCTTTTTCTCGTTGGAGAAGAGGCAGCTGATTACCTTCCTTTCCGTTGCATTCTCACTGTATATCAAAAATTTTGGTTTGCCCTTCCTGTTGGTGCCATTGGTATTATGTTTTCTGTGGTGTCGCCTTTTCTAGCCATCTTCATTTGTATATACCGGCCCCGATAGCTCAGTGGTAGAGCGTCTGCTTCGGGAATGGGAGGTCGCGGGTTCGATCCCCGGCCGCGCCATACCAAATGCGTAAAAAATAGTACTAGGAGCTCCCTTGGCTGACGCTCACATTATCAGGGGTAGTCCTAGGAAGATGAAAGAAGACAGGTAAGTATTTGTTAACGGATACTTTGTTTGTCGCAATAAAAGCTTATGCCATTTGTTTCAGATATGCGACGTTAAATAAAGCTCCTTTATCTTAATCTTTATATTTATTTCGCTTTTTGTCAGTTCAAATATATTGTAAAGCAGCGTCAAACATACGAAAAGGACGTTGCCTGACGGTTCAACAATTTGCGGAAGCTGGAATAAGGATACATTCAATTACAGATATGTTGTGCCGCTTGCTAGCGTAAGGCAAGCTTTATGTGAAACCTCATACTTGTAAATGGTAAACTTTCATTTATGGTCCTTTCGCCAAATAGACACACTACATAGAAAACTGAAGTATCCCTGCATATTTTTGACTGGTTCACATTGTTTCTTCACGTTGAATATGATTGCAAACAGCAAATTATAGCGAGAAGTCTGCACTGGAGCGAAAAATGCTTCAAATTTCACATAAACACTGTGGAAAGGACCTTTCCAATAAACTGCTACAGAATAACCGCCTTGGAACGGTCAGTGAATTAAATTTCACTGTGTTTGCGCGCGTGTGTGTGTGTGTGTGTGGGGGGGTTAAATCGATATTACACAGGCGCAATCATCGCCCTTACTAAATAGAAATGAAGGCAATACAGATATGGTCGTCTTTGACGTCAATCATGATGTAAATTTCTGCTTGCGTTTGAACAGCGTTTGTAACTATACAGTAAAATTATGTAAACAGAGGATCTTACTTGAGTGTTCATGTATGATTGAATTTATTAAACGAGTTGAGGAAAAGGGATAAAATGCCAGGCTTTGTCGGGCATTTTATTCATTTTCCTCAACGAGTTAAATAAATTCAATAATACATGAGCACGAATGCAAGATTCTATTTATCATATGACATTTAAACGCATTTTATTCACGACTGTTTTACAAAAATGTCACTATTCCGCCATTAGTTAACGCGACGTCATTAAGAACGTCGTACATGTAACGTTGCGGTCCGTATCTAACTAATTTGCATATTTAATCCACTAGTGGATTATCGAATTTATTACATGGCGTTATTACATTCTCAGACGCGACGTCATATGCTAATATTGAATCGTTATTAAGTATTGAAAGACGAAAACATTTAACTCAGAAAGGAAATTAGAACATTATTTTGAATGGGGTGTTATATTCAAATGCAGACTCCTTACTCGTTGATGCATACACTGCCTTGCAAGGGCATATTGCCTTCTTCAAATTCATGTCATTTGTTATGTCTAAGATGCTCAAGTAATGTTTAAAATAAAATTCTGATATGTATCTTCAACGTATATACGGTTTTGATTTTTCCCATACAAAATATGTCCTATATAAGGGCCATCCTTTGAAAGCAAAGAATACACCACGGAATTTAAAAAGTATAGCGTGTACAGTTTTCTGGGCCAGACTATCTGGGCCCCGTCAAACGATTTTGGTACTTATCGCCTATGGGAGCAGCGAAGGTTCAGGCGAGCCTGCGCTTCCGCGCAGTCTCGCCAGAACCTTCGCTGCTCGCTCACACAAGCAGTGCATCAAAATGACCTTCAGACAGAAAGCCATATCCCAGGCCCCTCTGAATGGCTGGGCATGCGCAGTTAAAATTTGTCATGACAGAATGCGCTAAGACACAAATTCGCTTGGCGGGGCTCATCTAGTTTCGGACAAAGACCCCAAAGGACAAGAAAATATAAACTACACTATGATGAAGGGCAGAGAGACTGTTACGTCCGTCACACATTCCCTTAACAGCAGCTGTAGTGGCGTTAAATACGTTCTATAAAACGGCCATCTTTTGGAAGCAAAGAATACACGACAGAACTTAAAAGTATAGAGGGTAGAATTTTCTGGGCCAGACTGGCTAGTTTTGGCCAATGAGGCCTCATCAGTAACCCTCAAATATATTCAATGTTCCACAATGGAATAAACGATCCGAAAGGACAAGAAAATATAAACTACACTTTGATGAATGGCAGGGAGACTTTTACGGCCACCACGCTTAACAGCAGCTATAGTGACGTTAAATATGTTCTATAAAACGGCCATCCTTTGGGAGCAGCGAATACACCACAGAACTTAAAAGTTTAGAGTGTACAGTTTTCTCGGCCAGACTAGCTAGTTTCGAATTAGGTATCAAAATTTGCCTTAGCGTATTATAGGACAAGGTCATCCGAGGGTCATCATTTGATATCTATAATGGGTACGAGTATCCAGTGCTGCACACATTATGGCAATCGGCCCGCTGGTTCCGGAGAAGAACATCTTTGGAGAGTTTTTACATTATATATATGAGCATGACGGCCATCTTAGTCACGTGACTTAGACCCAGAATACAAACTTTCATTCCCTCAGCCCATGGGTGCTCCAGTGATTCTATTTTAACTTCAATCGGCCTAGTGGTTTCAGAGGAGAATATGTTTGAAAATGTGGATACTGGTGACAGACAGAAAGACAGACAGACAGACAACTGACCCTAACCAAACTATAATCGCACCGCTGAGCCTCAGGCTCAGGTGAGCTAAACAGGTAAACCAGAAACGTGACACACAAGATTTCAGTAATTTCATATCTTTACCTGTTCTATTTACCTACGAGTACCAAAGAACTCAACTGTTGTGGCAGTCAATGACCTGTTTAAGGATTGTTTTAAGTAGGTCGGTAAAAGAATGTCCAAATACTGGTACCAGTATAGATATCAAAGGCCATGGTCAAGATGACAGAGTTAAAACCCATCATGAAAACACGCCTATATGATTCTGAACCCCTCGAACCCAACTTTTTATATAGAAAAACTTGGGTTTGCAGGTGTAAACATTATTTTTGTTATTTCTGCTCTAACATATAGATTGTGAGTATTCGTTAGAACCGCCTCACCGAGGCGGTTCTAACGAGCACCCACAATCTATATTTTGAGCAGAAATAACAAAAATATCAATTTCTGCTCTAACATATAGATTGTGAGTATTCGTTAGAACCGCCTCACCGAGGCGGTTCTTACGAGTACCCACAATCTATATTTTGAGCAGAAATAACAAAAATATCACAATTTTTCATCTAAAAATTTCGTTTTTTAGGCGGTAAAATTTACATTTTATTTGTATAAGCGTGTTTTCGAAATGCATTGACAACACAGAAAACTGCAATCGCTTCCTAAAAAACGTCAGTGTGTGTGTGAATTCGGGTTTAAAGTCGCTTTCAACAATTTTTCAGTCATATCACGACGGTGTCTGGTTGCGACAGGGAGCTCAATGCTCACGTTTATAGTGCTGCCTCACTGAAGTATCATGTCCCAGACACATTACATGATACCACACCCAGTCACATTATCCTGACACTGGATCGACCAGTCCTAGCTCTACCCCGTAAATCTGAGTGCCAAACGAGGAGCAGCTAGTGCCATTTTTAACGACTTTGGTATGTCGCGGCCCGGGATCGAACCCGAGACCTCCCGTTCCCCGGAGCGGACACTCTACCAACTGAGCTATCGGGGCCGGTTAAAAAAAAAAAAAAAAAAAAACGTCAGACGATCCTGATCATTGCCCTCACTTCTATTTCATCTGAATTCTTCTTATATTGTTGTTTCCCGTCCCCGTCCATCGGGGCTTGAAGAAATAGCTGGGCTGCATGATGCTTCCACGCAGAGATGTATACCGTCCGCACACTAGTACTGGTAAACCGCTTAGAGGATCTAAGCCTGTCCAGGAACCGCGGTGCGAGGCGGACCGTCCATGCTTATAAACCCTATTGGTTTCATTGGGCGACAGGGCTTGAGATGTTATTTCATCTCAATGTCGGGTAAAAGTCCTACAAAATTGGAAGCAACGTCTCCAAAATGACCTTTACAGTGTTGACGGGGACGTTAAACCTCAAATCAAACAAACAAAACAAAATTCACCCTTTTTGTACCAAATGGAATCTTCCTCCTAATATATAGCAGGAGTCCATTTGGTGTCAGGTTGTGTTTTCTTCAAAATTTTTCGGGAAATGGCTGAACTTGTTGTAAATAGTGTAGGTCCTGATCAGACGCCGCGTTTTGCGGCGTCTGATCTGGGCCAGCACTGTTTGCAAATTTCTGGTACTGAATGGGTTAAAATAAATACACTTGGGGGATATGGACATTTGTTCCTGGAAGGGGAAAATGGACATTATTCGTAGTTTAAGTCACTGAGTGTAAATCATTCCACTATGCCAGCATGCCAAGTCAAGTCAAGTCAAGTCAAGTTTATTCACTCAATCCATTACAAAATGGCAACATGAGGTACAATGTAAGAGCAGTATTTTACGAGGCTTGATGTACAAATAATAGCAATTCTGTGAGAAAGATACACTAATCATGTAAACAACATTTTGGCTACATGCATATTGCAATATTTCATACACTAGTAATATTACATACGTAGCTCAAAACTCGCACTGATTTGCGTACGGTGGGAGGGTAAATCATATACTTTCAAAAATGTTTTTAATAAAAATACAAAGTTTTCGTAACTTTATAGGATTCTTAATGTTTAGGAGATTTGAGAAAGCTATCACATTTGGTCGCAGAGAATACTTCCTATCTATATATAGTTTTCTAAGATTACTAAAACGGCTACAGCTTAAAAGATAATGATGTTCATCGCCAATGTCAGAATGGCATAAATGACATGTCCGATATTGTCTTGGAACTCTTCTCCAACGTCCCGTTTCAATGGGCAATCTGTGATTCCTAGTCCGAAATTTTACTAGATATTTTCTGAATTTGTCTCCAACACTAACGAGATAATTTTCGAATCCAAATTTAGTTTTAAATATTCTGTAATTATAACAAGACGTTTTATTTTCCAACTGTGAGTGCCAATCAATTAAAAATAAATCTGTAAGTTTCTGTTTCGTAGCTTTAATCAACCAATTCCTATTGGGGAACATATGTGTATCCCAAATGCCGCTAAAACCACAGGAGATCAAGACATTTTTAACATAACTTAGCCATTTAAACTGATTTCGCCCAACATTATTGAATTGAGACAGGGCTATTGCATATAGTTTCGATGAAAGATTATTAGTGACTGGACAAACTAGTTTAGACCAATAAGAGATAACTCGGCATTGCGCATCGATTCTTAAAGGCATTACACTTGTTTCTCCATATATCATGCAATTTGGCGTGGATTTTTTAAGGTTTAAGATATGCTTCAAAAATTTTAACTGTACTTGTTCAAGTATATCAATATTACTTATTCCGATAACTTCACAACCGTACAAAAGAATGGGTTTAACAGTTTTTTCAAACATTTCAATCTGTATATCAAGGGGTAATAAAAGCGATCTTGCTTTCTTTAATAAGCAAAACATAGCACGGCTAGCTTGAGCCGCAATATGCTTTTTCGCTGCCAGAAACGAACCGCTTCTGCTGAAAACTATGCCCAAATACTTAAATTCTGAAACAATTTCCAAATTTTCGTTGTTCAGAACAAAATTGTAGTTTAACTGTCTACTGTCTAAAATCATAATTTTTGTTTTACCAATGTTGACAGATAATTTCCAGTTTTCGCAGTACGTAGTATAGGCATCCAAAGCATGTTGCAAATCTCCACCCGACTCTGCTAAAATTACTGTGTCATCCGCATATAGAAGTGCGAAAATCTTAAGAAAAATATATGCATTGTCATAAACATTATTACTGGCACAAGAGATTCCATCAATATTGGCACTCTGGCTTAGATAATCTTCAAGGTCATTCAAAAATATGGAGAATAGCAGCGGCGAGAGGTTTTCTCCCTGTCGGACACCAATATTACATGCAAAAAGTGGCGACCTATTATCGTTAACAGTCACACATGATTTTATATTGTTATACATATTTTTAATAACGTTATAACACTTTCCATTTATATTAAATAATTTCATTTTATGGAACAATCCATCTCTCCAAACTGTGTCGAAAGCACGCTTTAAATCGATAAAAGCGCAAAATAATTTTTTCCGCCTATTCTGCACTAAATTTATTAACATATGTAAAGCAAAAATGTGATCCGTTGTTGAAAATCGTTTTCGAAAACCTGCCTGATTTTGGTTTATTTTGTCATATTTATCAGAATATTGCTGTAATCTATCGTTTAGTATACACGTAAACAGTTTACCTAAACAACTCAACAGAGTTATCGGCCTATAATTGGAAGGGTCGGTCTGATCCCCTTTCTGCTTATAGATTGGAATTATATTGCCTGTTGACCAGCTTGAAGGTACATAGCCCGAGTCAAAGACAATGTTAAAAAGTTTTAACAAAATATTCCTCATGGTAGGTAATTCATAACAATATTTAATGTGCTCATTTACAATCATGTCTAATCCTCCAGCCTTATTATTTTTCAAAGAACAAACTGCCTTTTCAATTTCGGACCATAAGATAGGACCATTTATTTCTACATTTGTCTCCGAATTATATCTGTTATCTGGCAAATTGGCTTCAGGAATATTTTCCTGGTTCTGCGAATCATTCATCGTCCTAAAGTATTCAAAGCAACTTTCAAGTGTTACGTCAGCTGAAGAGGGTTTTTTTCCATTTAAAAATTTCCAAAACTTACGCGGTTCAGATGATTTTATTTTACGAAGTTCTTTTATTTTGGACATTTTAAACAACTTTTGCTCAACTGACATTGTCTTTTTATAACATTTACTATTTGCTCTTAAATTAAATTTGTTTGTACTTGTAGGCCGAAGTTTATACAGATACTTTGCTCTCTGAAATTTTTTCCTAGCAACCTTACATTTCCGGTTGAACCAATGAGGTGGTTTGCTGCAGTTCGCATCTACATTTTTCTTAACGGTACAGAAGCTATTCATGGCGGCAGACTTAAAAGTATCTGATAATGCCATAGAAATATCATTAACATCTTTTTGACAAATATTATCTTTATTCTCTAGGTCATTGATGCGATTTAAAATATTGCCAAGCATGTTTTCATCTAAGTTTTGTACAAAGTTTTCCGCTTTTTCGGTATCCCACAACTTAATAGTTTCTGTAGTGTTATCTATGCATTCAGGATGAATGCGATATGTCATATTTAACGTCAGCCCTACGGGACTGTGAACGTCAGACAAAGTTTCACAGAAGTCAAATACATTTAAGTTGTCAACATACTGAAACAAACTAGATGACGATAAAAAATAATCAACGGTACTAATGTTTTTACATGTATTGCGAACACCACTATTTCCTTTCACTCTGCCATTCAGGATGAAAATAGCATTGTCTTTACAGAAATCGATCAAGCGGTATCCGTAATTATTCATACCACCATCAGGGTTCTGCCTATGCAGTGTAACATGTAGATTGTTTTCGCTAAAAACAGACATTTCAGTTAGAATGTCATCGTACATTTCGCCCAGGTCATTGTGCATGAAAATATCCCTATCCGGTAATATATAATCTGGTAAATTTCGCGGGCGTGAATTTATATCACCAAGCATAAGAACAGAGGAACAGCTGCCTGAGAATCTATGCAGCTCTTCCTCTATTTCACTAAAAGGATCTTCCACTGCATAATCAGAATTCTCCATTGGTATATATACAACTCCACACAAAACATTTCCACATTTTGTAATACTGCCTGACAGTTTAAACCATAATACTAGCTTACTGTCGCTTTCGATATATGTAATATATTTATCAAGATGACTTTTATATGCCAGCACAATACCACCCGATTTCTTTTTTGCTACATGCTTTCTATGTTTGCATATCAATGTATAATTGGGTATCGTTAAAGTATCTAAGCTGTCCGTTTTCGATTCTTGAAAACCAATAATTTCAAAGTTGGAGATAAATGAATGAAATTCGGGAAGCAAAAGTTTACTCTTAAGGCCACATACATTTAAAGTTAGAAAGTTTATCTTCTGCACTCGGCATGTATCGCTGTGTGAACTATTGATCACATGATCAACAGCGCGCCCTCCCACGCGACCCTATTTTGAACCTTCAGCACTCCCCTCGGATATTTCGATTACGACACTGTCATTTTTGTCCGATACACGGGAGTCATTGTTTTCATTATGGACTTCCGCTTGCACAGTTAACGGTCCATGTACGGGCTCGCTGGATATCGGCGACAGTACTTTATCGATTTCACTGGGTTGCATTTGCGCATCGTCACTTTTTCTGTCCGTGGCATGTTGTACCGACGCATCAAGTTCCATTAACGGGAAAAGGGGGTCGTTTTCCACATGTTCGCTCACCGTCCCAAACCCGACTCCCTGACCTACATACTTTTTAGTCTCCGTCTCATCGTGTGCCGGAGATGATGCAGGGCGTTTACCAACGACTGAATGCTTTACTTGGGAACTACCCATGAGCACCTGCGGCTCGTCATTATCCATTCGAAGTTGGCCGAACCGATATCTTGTTTCAATCGAGGGACGCTCAGCCAACCTAACACCCCTAACTGTTCGCCTGTTACGCGCACTGGGTTTGATCGACTCCGCACTATACTGCTTTCGGTTCTGTGATTCCGTTTCACTGGTATTTGGGGGTTTATATAACTCCCCATTGATATATAATTTGTCCCGAACTAGCACTACTCGATTGTTTCGGTCTCGTAAATATTGCCTCATCACAGGGTATAACTGTTTACGCCGGAGTTCAATCTCTGGAGGGAACTGTTCTCTGATATTATAGCCATTATTTTTATCGTTCAAGTTCTTACCAGCCTCCCTTATCAACTCCCTATCCTTGTAGCGCTCAAATCTGGCTACAATTGGCCTTGGGTACGCATCTTGATCACGCCTCGGTCGACCAAGCCGATGAACTCGGTCGAAAACAATATTATTCACAGTATCAGGGTCATCAAAATCGAGTTCGTTACTCAAAAAATCTCTAAGTTTATGCTCACAATTTTCATTGTCTCCCTTTGGTGCCTCGGCGAGGCCATAAAACACCAGATTGGTTTGCATGGACCGAGCTTTCACTTCGAGTAACTCATCTTTTAAAAGATTACATCTTGCATTAAACTTGGCTATATTGTCATCAACTTTTGAGTTCAACAAATCATGTTCACTTCTCAGCCTGGAAACGTCCTCGCGCAATTCAGAGTTTGATACTGTAGCATCATCATACATATTACTAATCATTTGACACGACCTTTCGACCTCTGTCATTCGTTGCGACATGCTAGCGTTATCTAACTGTAGTTTCGAAAGATCTGATCGCACTAAGCCGATTTCACATTCAATAGAGCTCAATTTCGATACACTAGCTTCTATATTCGATAGCCGACCCATAAAGTTACCGTTTAATTGCTGTAGCAAAGTGATTATTGTCCCGTTATCAACACTATTGTTGGTCATCGACATGTTTTGCTGAGGGGCATAAAGACTACCGCTTTGGTCATATTGAACATTACTCTGTTGAGTTTGTGAAGCCTGTTGACAACCCTGTCCTTGACCCGGAAAAGTAACACACCCAGCATTTTGCATATTTCCAGGGACAAAGGCCTGGCCCTGGGACGGGTTCTGATGCTGTGTCATGTATGGAGGCGGGTACATATTTGACCCCTGGGGTATAATCTGTCCCTGTACAAAGCTCGTATGATTCACATCAGTCCAGCCGCCTTGATTAACGCCTTGATTAGCGCTCGGGTTGGCAACATGTCCGCCATTATTGACATTTTGTGTCGACTGTCCATTCTGACTTTTCGACTTGGTTTTGCTCGACTTGGAGGAAGTGTTACCTGGCATCACTTATCCAGATTTATTCCAGCAACATTTATGAACGCGTACACACTAAAATCACAATCATGTATTGGTTTTATAGGTTTTTATCAATAGTTTTTATCACAACCCATAAAGTCCGCTTTTAATTGCACAGCCTCGTTTTCGAATGCTTAATGTGGATAATTTATGACTATCTTTTTTATCTTCTTTAAATTAAAGGTTTATTGAGGTGATGCTAATGAATACATATAAGCTGTCATAACCGTGACACATTTTTTTTTTCAAGATGAAATTTGAAAAAAGCCCCTTTTATATACTTAGTCAATCAAAAAAGTAAATATACCTACTTCTACTATACTCACAAATTATCTGGTATCTTTAGAGCTAAAGATGGCTGTAGACATGTGAATCGGACGTTTAGCAAGAAAATGCGCAGACTTGCTTTTGCCCGTACGATTCTGCTCAAGGGTTGTTTTGCAATATGTACCTGGAAAGGTTTGGCAAGGCAGTAGGTATTGCGCATGCGTAGATTTTTTTGGTCTAAGATGAACGGTCATATCCACTGAAAATCGGATCACTCTTTATATTTACAATATGATCTTGCACTATAAGCAAGGCTTCAATTTGTGAAAATTTCAGATTATCTCCCCTTCAATAAAAAGTATAGCAATTTTAGAACTGTTGTTATTTCTATACCTGTCATTCAATATTTGCAATTTCTTAAAAAGCGCTTAGTCATCACCATGCTTACCACGATGGAAAACATTACGAAAACGCGCCTATAAAAGTACATTGTAAACTTTACCGCCGAAAAAGCTAACATTTTAAGATGAAAAATTGTGATATTTTTTCTTATTTCTGCTCAAAAAATAGATTGTGGGTACTCGTTAGAACCGCCTCGATATGGCGGTTCTAACAAGCACCCACAATCTATATTTTTGAGCAGAAATAAGAAAAATAATGTATACCCCTGCAAATCCCCGTTTCACTATATAAAAGTAGGGTTTATGGGGATCACAATTATATAGACGTGTTTTCGTGATGTAATGCAGCAAATTCGTGACATGTAGCACTACCAATTGTTATTTTCTGTGTAGTTTAAAGTTAAAGAAGCATTTGGCATACAACTTCAAAGAATCGGAGGCCCATACTCGATCGCCTGTTTCTCTTTGCGGATGGAACTTAAGTTCCTATTCTTTCAAGTGTATCTAATGAAATGTAACATGTATCCAATTTGAGAAATCTTGGGTTTAGTGTATTTGTATGATATTAAATCTTGGCTTTTGTTTAATGATTTCATCTGCATAAGTGACACAGTGATCCCTTGGGTGTTCAAAACAATAGCCCACATTGGCGAGTTTAAGTAAAAAAAATGGAGCTTTTTCATGGAAAAATGAGTCCTCTTACCAAAACATAACATTTTGTGTAGTTGTCATTTGTAGTAACTATGATAACAGTAGCAATTTTATGTAAAGGAACTTTTTTGACCGAGTATTTGTTTGGCCATGGGGCGAATTTCCTAGGAAATAGAAGTGAAGGCAATGATCAGGGATCGATACAATTCATTACATTAACACACCCGTGCGGTATAGTGCATTTTTCACATCTTTAAAATGGCTACTTTATCATGAAAATCCGAAATATTTTTCTTATTTATACCGTAAATATAGGTTGCGGGTGCCCAATAGAACCGCCAGAACGAGGCGGTGCTAACGAGTACCCACAACCTATGTCTTGGAGCAGAAATAAGAAAAATAATGTATACCCCCATAAATCCCAGTTTTCTCTATATAAAGTGGGGTTTAAAGGGATGTTCATTTCACGGACTTGTTCAGGTGATGCAACCCACAGCTCCCAACAGAGACACCAAGGGAAAGAAACACAAACACGAAACAACTAGACCCTAATGGAAGCATCACTAGCGGAAAGCCAAAAAGACAGTTACTTTCCCCCAAAATAGCCAATTGGCTATCCTGAAAGCAAAACAACACAAGCGACACCCACACTCAAAGACACACACTCTAGAACTCTAGAAAATGTTTGAACCAACCATGGTAAATGAGTCACTGGTAGGGCTGACACGAATAATCGTATAATCGATTAATCGATCGATAAATTCAACAAAAATGGTTATCATTTCTTTTAATTTTTTTTTGCTTTTAATCGATTACTTGATAGTTACAATATACTATCCAAAGTTATGCCTAAAATAGCTGGATGAGTGGCAATCAGTGCAGACCCTGATGAGACGCCGCATTCTGTGGCGTCTCATCTGAGTCTACACTGTTTGCTCAGGCCTGTGCAAGAAAGCCAGACAGGTAAAATTATGACAAAACCTTAGCGATTACTAATCGATTATCAATCGCAATGACAGGACTGATAATCGATTGTATTTTCAGCTCCGATTAGCCAGCCCTACTCACTGGTGTAACAGCCATTGACGATTTCACTTTCCTTTCAAACACTTTCTGTACCGAATTTAATCTTCCGCCTCCTATATTGTAGGAGTCCATTTCAAAATTTGGGAAAGACAGGTTGTGTTTTCCTGAAAAATCTTTTGGAAAATAGCTGAACTTTTTGCAAACAGTTAAGGCCCTAATCAGACGCCGCATTCTGTGGCGGCTGATCTGGGCCTGCTCTATTTGCCAGGGTCCCCGTTTTGAAGTTTCCAGTACAATTCAAAGTTTTGGTAAATGTTAATGTTTTGATCACAGACAGATCCCTGGTGCTTAAAACAGACCTTTAATAACAGGACATTGCTTAGTACAGTCGAACTTCAATTGCTCGAACACCTTTGGGACCTCGAAAATCTGTTCGAGACAGGGGTAGTTCAAGCCAGTGAGGTTACTGTCAGGAGGCATAACGAGATACTTTTTGACATCTTTTCCGTGTTCTATAATGAGTATGTCTGATGTGTGTACTCATTAGAATCGCCTCATCGAGGCGATTCTAATGAGTACACACAGCATACATTTGCAGGATTAAAGACTAAAATCTCCTTAATTATCCCCCACTATTTCTTATGTAGAGGATTTCGCTACGGGCTCAAGAATGGGTTCGACACATCCATTGTAAACGAGCCATCGGTGTTCGAGCCATCGAAGTTCTACTGTAGTTGACCAGATAGAAGCTGTTTCATATTTCACCAATAATTAGATAATGATTTAATTTCCTTTTGGATTTACAGCCCTTTCAAGATTATTTAATTTATATTGAAGCTGGCGAGGCAATTGTTATTCAGGGGTGTGCAAAACTGGAATACCTGGACAAAAACACCTGACCTTCAGCTGTGCAAATTTTTGGCTCCCATGTTACCAGAGCGTTGCTTCCACTCACATTGGTGAGGGATGTTGTGAGAGTCCTAATCTTCAAACCACTAGGTCACAAACGCCATCTGATATTGATATTTCCAGAACTTTACCAGAAAAGCTTTTCAAAATATTGAACACCCAATGCGAATATTGGACAATACACCTGTCCACCTGTCTGTCAATGGCCGTTCCAAGGCGGTTCTTCTGTCGCGGTTTGTTTGTTATGGTTTGTCTTTGAGTGTGTGTATCGCTTATATATTTTTTTTTTAATTTGGATAGCCAATTGGCCATTTTATGGGAAAGTGACTGTCCTTTTGACTTCCCACTATTGGTGTTATTAGGGTGTATTTATTTCATGTTTGTGTTTCTTTCCCTTTAGTGTCTCTGATGGGAGCTGTGGGTTAATTGTATCGATTCCTGATCATTGGCTTCACTTCTATTCCTGTTCGCTTTTCTATAAGTCCTGTCCCACTGAAAAGGGGTCTACTCTTAAAGGCAAGCATTTACTCCTGAGCAGCAAATTCTTTCCTTTAAGAGTTGACCCCTATTGACATGGGAGACAAACATATTTTTGCAGGAGTTGCCTCCCCTTCCCCTAGTGATATATACATGCTATTTCTTCAGTTTCGCAGAAACAGGCTCTTTTAGCGAGGCGGGTAGAGAGGTTGTTTTTTCCACGAAGCTAAGCATCAGTTAACACTTTAAGATCATATCGAGCCAGTCATTTTTACATCACCACACTTTTTCGGGGCGGCCTTATACATAAGCGGTTTACAAGTACAGTGCGCATTCTTTTGCCAGAAAATGACAACTGCCCTTCTTGAATCAGAGAAAGGCAGAGAAAAACGTAGAAAAGACCCGACCGGTTTTAATCCCGTGACCTTCTGGTCACCATTCAGACGCGCATCCGACTGAGCTACCGAGGCCGGCTATCAGGATGAGTGACCTCGTTAATTTAAGACATATCACGTGAACAAGTCCCCCTAAACCCACGTTTTATATGGAGAAAACGGTGGTTTTCGGGGTGTACATCATTTTTCTAATTTCTGTTCCAAGACATATGCTGTTGGTACTCGTTAGAACCGCCTCAATGAGGCGATTCTAACGAGTAGTCACATTCTATGTTTGCAGTATAAATTAGACCAATATAAAGAAATTTCATCTGAAAAGTAGCCATTTTGGAGATGTGAAAAGACTGCACTATGTCGCAAGATGAAACGCTACATTTAACCCATTCAGTATCAGAAACCCTTAAATGGGTACCTTGGCAAACAGTGCAGGCGCAGATCAGACGCCACAGAATGCGGCGTCTGATCAGGGCCTACAGTGTTTGCAGGCCCAGATCAGACGCCGCAAAATATGGCGTCTGATCAGGGCCTACACTGTTTGCAAAAAGTTAAGCCATTTCTCGAACTAAATTTTGAAGAAAAAACAACCTGACACCCCTAAATTTTGAAATGAACTCCTGCTTTATCGTAAGGAGGAAGATTCCATTTGGTACAAAATGGGTTAATGGTAGCGGTGGGATGGAAGACAATGTGCACTGATGTGCCTCCCGAGCTGAAAGATAAAATTTTTTGTCCTTTATGGGAATGGGAACACCTGGCATATTTTTCCGCCATTTTTCAAAGGGAGACAACTTTCGGGACTTCCTGTTCGCTTTTCTGTAAGCCCTGTCCCACTGAAAAAACGGTCAACCCTTAAAGGAAAGAATTTGCTCCTCAGGAGCAAATTCTTTCCTTTAAGAGTTGACCCCTTTTGACATGGGAGACAAAAATACTTTTGAAGGAGTTGCCTCCCCTGAAGGTGTACCCATTCCCCTTAAACATAGACAAAAATGTGGTTTTGTAACGCTGCAAAAACGAAAATTACTGCTTATTACTGTCATATCTCCTTACAAAATGCAAAACTATGTGCAACCTATATTTGCATTTTATTTGTGAAAAAGAAAATGCCTCTGTAACCCATCTTTCAGCCAAAGTTGAACGCCCTGGGCGAAATCTATAACACATCCGTGGGCTTTAATGGCGTCTTCGATATCACTAAAAGTGCATGTTTCAGTTATTTTTTGTATCTTTATTAGTTCAAGTGCGAACACAGATTAGACCCCCCCCCCCTACCCCCACATCGGGGCTTGGAGGAACATATTAGGCTGCATCTTGCTTCTGCGCTGAGTAGAAATTCAGGCTGACCGAACTTGAGTACTGGTGAACCGCCTACTCAGCTACTTTATTGTAATAAAAGCACTTATCATATAACAAGTATGTTCTAAATAGTGTTGAAGGGAATGTAAAACCTCAATTCAAACAAATCAAACAAAAACCATATAACGGCGCTGTTTTCTGGTGGATAACACTATGACATCAAGCGAATACGCCTATATATTTTTTTTTCTTATATCTGCTCTATAATATAGATTGTGTGTACTCGTTAGAACCGCCTTGCGTGTACCCGCAATGTATATTTTGAACAAAAATAAGAATAATATCACATTTTTCACCTTATAATTTTCGTTCTTCGGCGGAAAAAATCACAATGTATTTGTATATGCGTGTTTTCCTAATGTGACCACACGTGTGACGTCATGACGGCGTCAGTGACAATCCTATGTTTACTTTTGAACTTCCACGGCAATGAAATCCAATTTGCAAACAGTTATATGATAAACAGAATCTTACCCTCGTGGTTATTCCATATGGAATTTATGAAACTCGCCAAAGTCTCGTTTCATAAATTTCATTTGAAATGACCACTCGTGTAAGATCCTCTATTTATGATATGACGTCGCGTCTGAGACTGAATCCAGCAGTGGATTGAAAATGCAAATAAAGTTAGATACGCCCCGTAACGTACTTAACATCGTAACTAATGGCGGAATATTGACATTTTTTTTAACAATTCGAGATTAAAATGCGTTTTATATGCCATATTATGATAAATAGAATCTTGACTCGCTCTGGTCATATGTGAGACGCCAAGTTCTGCAAAGGAAGGTCAGGTGGTTTTTTCCCGGGTATTTCGGTTTTCGCCCACCTCTGATTAACGATCGGCTCGATATGAGTGAAATAATCTTGAAAGGGCCGTAAAACCAAAACCAAAAAAAATAAAAATAAAAAAAATAGAATCTTGCATTTTTGCTCATGCATTATTTTGAATGAAGTAAACGAGTTGACGTAAAGGAATTCAATGCTCGGAGATGCCTTAACGTCGTTACTAATGGCGGAATATTGACATTTTTGTCTCAATTCGTGATTAAAATGCGGTTTAAATGTCATATGACAAATAGAATCTTGCAGTCTTGCTAATGTATTATTAGATTTTTTAATGAGTCGAGGAAAAGGGATAAAATGCTCCGCGAAGCCTGGAATTTTAACCTTTTTCTTCAACTCGATTATTTTTAATAACGTAACGTCCTCTACTGCTACCGAATACATGTACATAGCGGCGTGGGATAACGGGATGAGATAAGCAGGGCAAGATTATAAGAATCTTACACAGGTGGAAGGGGTGGATGGAAAATCCGACCCAAGGATCACTGTCCAGAATCACGAGTTATCCCTTGAACCCATATAAGATTCCTTTTCTTGCTTACCTTTTTATTATCTATATAAAAGTTACTTCAAACTGACAACGTCAACCATATTTGGATGAAAACGATGAGGCATTTTGACGTCACTGTTCGTAAAGTGACGTACAACTTAATGACGGCGAAGATGATGTCCTATTCAACCAGTGAATATCAACTACATAAAAATTCTCGATATTGTCCTATCCCTTGGTAAGATATCCTGGGTAGGATAAAAAAAATCTATCCCAGGGTAAAGCCTTCCCAACCCAATACCCCCACCTCCAAACACACACACACACACACACACACACACACACACACACACACACACACACACACACACACACACACCACACCACACCACACACACACACACACACACACACACACACACACACACACACACACACACACACACACATAGAAATATAGAAAAATTTAGAGTTTACAGGTGTATAAATTATTTTCTTATTTCTGCTCAAAGCGAGTGTTTGAGTTTTACGTCTCACCAACAGCTAAGGTCATATGGAGACGGGACCTCGGTTTAAAGACTCATCCGAAAGTCTGGAGAAGCCCGGGATCGATCCTGCGATCCCTGGTTTACAAGGCGAGTGGCATAACCACTGCACCACGGAGGCTTCCAATTTCTGCTCAAAAAGATTGATTGTGGGTATTCGTTTTAACAAATTCCAAAATCTATGTTTCAAGCAGAAGAAACCAAAATAAAGCAGAAGTTTTCATCTGAAAATTTTCATTTTTCGGCGGTACATCACGCAAACACGCCTATATAAGTTTGATCCCTCGAACCCCACTTTTATATAGTAAAAGTGGGGTTTGCAGGGGTAAACCTTAATTTTCTTATTTCTGCTCTAAAATATAGATTGTGGGTACTCGTTAGAACCGCCTCATCGAGACGGTTCTAATGAGTACCCACAATCTATATTTTGAGCAGAAATAAGAAAAGTATCACAATTTTTCACCTTAAATTTTTTATTTGATTTCGGATATAAAGGTTTTAATGTATAAAATTTTGTATAGGCGTGTTTTTGTAATGAAATTAACAATGCATTTGGATATGCGTGTTTTCGTGGTGTACTGTTTATCACAACATTTTACAGTTATAAGTCTACGCATCATCTCACATGTTTCCCTCTGCTCAACAGCCACCTCATCTGAGCAGTCAGTTTTACAGTTTCCCCTGGGTGGCTTTTTACTAGAGGTTGAACTGGACATTGTCAGACATCTGACAACTGAAAATAGGTTCTGACCATTTCCAGTCTAATGTTTGTTTGTTTGTTTGATTTGAGGGTTAACGTCCCCGTCAACATTTCAACAACTGTAAACTCTGGTTTCTTCTATACAAAAGTTTTTTGTTGGTGTTTTCTTCTTCTTATTATTATTTTATTATAATTTTTATAATAAATTATTATTATTATTATTTTTATTATATTGTTATTATTATTATTATTATAATAGGTCATTTTGGAGACGTTGCTTCCAATTTTGTGGGACTTTTACCCGACATTGAGATGAAATGATATCTCAAGCCGTGCTGCCCATTGAATCCAATAGGGTTTATATGCACGGACGTTCCAACTCGCACCACTTTGTCTAGGCAGGCTTAACCACTCAAAGCGGTTTACCAGTACTCATGTGCGGTTGGTTGCAGCTCTGCCATGCAGTATCATGCAGCCAAATCTATTTCTTCAAGCCCCGATGGGCGGGAACGGATCTGATTTTAAAGGATGTAATTTGTAACCCCTGCACTACATCTGTTTAGGTTGATTGTTTATCGATCGACCCAAAGATACTCACTACAAATCCTTTTTCAGAGCCTAAAAGTTCACATATCTTCGCAAGACAAGGATGAAGTCCACGTGATTGTCACTGAAATCCAGGTAACGTTATTTATAAATTTTTGATGTGAGGTCATTGCTGCGTAATGCTTTGGTCAAAACCCCTTCTGATTAGGCTTAGGATGTATTCCCGGCATGATTTTTAGACATTTTGGCCTGGTGCCCGGCCGGACACCTGAAATGGCCGCCGGTGGCCGGGGCTCTCAAGTAGCATCGGGGAGGTGCCCGAAGAGTTCTAACTCGAAGTTAAAATTTCTCCGGTGTCCCGCACATTTTCACAATCGGCCACATAACGTTTTAGTATCGTCCGATATACGGCCGGGAATCGAGCAGTAATCGGCCGGTGTATGTATCCTCAGAGGAGACGGTTTGGGGACCGGACATGGGCCGATATCCGCCCGATTGTAAAGTAACCCACCGATGTCCGATCGGCTTGAACCGGTGTGGACCACATATGTTACAGACATCGGCCGTTCACCGGCCGGCTAGACCCGGACATCGGCCGGGCATCGGGCGGACTATATAAACCATCGTCAGCTGTAGTCTTCTTAACGTTTTTACCATGCCAGGTAGGACGGCCATTATATACCTCTTGAACGATGACGTAGCCATCGGCTATCACACCGTCCGACAATCGCCCGACATTTGACCGGGCCTGGTACAAGTATCGTTCGTTGTCCATGGGCTACTCGGGCGACATTCGTAGGATGTCCGCGGAATAGGCGAATAGGCCGGTTATAGCCCGGACGTCATAGGATAATAGGCCGATTAGTATTAGATGTTCGGTCGTATTCACTGCCTTGCCGGCCCCGAAAATTTCTCTGTGGGAACAGAGGCCGTACGATTACCAGGCGGTCTTCCGACGGCCTACGCATGACCTCCAGACGGTGCCATTTATGTAAATGATGTGTGACAAATTTTTTGACCGGTGTTGTCCGATGTCGGAGAAAAGACCAAAACCAGCGGTGTACTCTCGATTACCCCCTATCCCCGGATACCGGCCGATCTTTGTGACCATTGCATTAGTAATCTATAGCATCTAGACGCGAATCATGTGTTTAGTTTGGCAAACAATGCAGACCCAGATCAGAAACCACATTACGCAGAGTCTGGTCAGAGTCTACATTGTTTGCTTACAATTCAGAAATTTATGGGTCATAAGCGACTTAACGCGGCGTGTGATCAGGATTTACACCTTTGGATTTATGTTAAAAGACTATGTCACCGTTGAGGATCATTATCCCAGTTTACACTCGGAGACAACCGACCCAGCGATGCTGTCAATGCTTTGATAAGTAGCTTTAAGGGGAATGGGTACACCTTCAGGGGAGGTAACTCCTGCAAAGTATTTTTGTCTCCCATAAACTTGTTCCTGAGGAGCAGATTCTTTCCTTTTTTTCAGCAAGACTGAGCCTACTGAAAGCGAACAGGAAGTCCCGAAAGTTGTCTCCCTTTGAAAAATGGTGGAAAATCTGCCAGGTGTTCCCATTCCCTTAAATATGTCATAATTTCAACACAAACTAAATTACCCATGCATAGAAAAGCCATAAAAATGAAACCGATATTATTATGCTTTATCTGCTGAAATATGATAATAGGCGAAGGTCAACATTTATGTGCAAAATGATCTGTTTACATGCAGTAGAGCAGTTAAATTTGTATGTACAAGGCTTATCCATTCCAAAACTGAATTTTAAGTCAGTTTTAAACTCCATTTTTAATGAATACATTTCCAGCATGGCTAAGCTCCTAACGATTCAATCCAAACTTTTACTTTTTGCGTCGATTGTTTAGTTACTAACTGCAGAAACTTCCCGCGTCATTATCGTTTACCATGTACAAAACTTATAGCAGCGTCAATGTTTTACCTGTGACACGGTTTAAGTGTCAGTTCAGAAAACATTTCCCATCGTTTATTTGATCGGCTTTCTTAATTGTTTTTCATATTATGAATGACATTTCAAATGGCCCATGTTTTAGCTGTGCACATGCACCACGCTTAGAGTACGTGGGGGTGGGGCAAGGGGCAGGATTCCAGGGGTCAAAAATCAAAGCTTTTATTACATTGCCATGTAACATGTCAAATCGAAAAGAAGCGTGGGAATATGCGATAGCGTGCCATTTCTACACTTCCGTTCATTTTTCTCTTTCACCCCAAATGCTTACTTTCAACGCCTCGATTACCTCTTCTATCTCTTTTCTCCCTTTCAACATCACGAAAAGACGCCTATATACTTTTGACCCCCTTGAACCCCACTTTTATATAGTAAAACTGGGGTTTCAGGGGGTATACCTTATTTTTCTTATTTCTGCTCTGAAATATAGATTGTGGGTACTCGTTAGAACCGCCTCGATGAGGCGGTTCTAACGAGTGCCCACGATCTATATTTTGAGCAGAAATAAGAAAAATATCACAATTTTTCATCTTAAAATCTTCATTTTTTCGGCGATAAAAGTGGCAATGTATTTTTGTATAGGCGTGTTTGCGTAATGCAAAATGATCCACAAGGATTGATGTGTTTTTAAACCCAAAACAGATACTGAAGCCCCGTATTTGGCTTTCTCCGATGGAAAAAGTTTTCACTGACCATTCCAAGGCGGTTCTTCTGTTGTGGATTATTGTTCTTATACTCTGTCAGCATGCGTGTGTTGCTTGTGTCTTTTTTGTTTTGGGTAGCCGATTGGCCTTGTTCTCATACGGACAACCGGAGCTCGTCTGTTGTTTATTATTATTATTACTATTTCAGTTGTTTCGTACTATATTTGTCTAAACCGCAAAGTTAGGGCGAGGATTGCGGCCGCGTAAATTCGATTTCAGACCCCCCCCCCCCCCCGCCCCTCACACACACCTCCAACTCCAACCAGTGGAATTTGTTTCATTAACCATTCCAAGGCGGTTCTTCTGCCGCGGTTCATTTTGTTATGGTTTGTCTTTGAGTGTGTGTATCGCTTGTGTTTTATTTTTTTTTTCCTTTTGGATAGCCAATTGGCCATTTTGTGGGAAAGTAAGTCCTTTTGGCTTTCCACTTTTGATGTTTCCATAAGGGTCTAGTTGTTTCATGTTGTTGCTTTTTTCCCCGTTGGTGTCTCTGACAGATGCTCTGGGTTAATTGTATCGATTGCTGATCATTGCCTTCACTCCTGTTTTACATTTATCTATTGTAAATGGGTTTTATTAGTTGGTCAGAGCCGGAACTTTTATGTCTGATGCTTGGTCCAACGGGGTTCAACTGTTGGTTTTTCGATAGCTCCAGTGTGTCTGTGGTGTTGCGCCAGATGGCTCAACGCCTTTTACTGTCGATTCCTCACCCTTGTGTCAACTTGTCACTTGTGTCAACTCGGCCTTTGGCCTCGGGTCAATACAGCAGACCTCGAACCTGTAACTGGGCCAATACGAAATTACTTGATGGTATAAAGAAACGTTTTAACCACTTAGGATTCTTTTTATGCATTAAACAAACGTTTTCATTTTGCATATTCATGTAGGCTAGCCTCTGATACGCGAATATGCTGAGAAATAAAAGCTTAAATTATCAATATTTTGTAACCCAGGGACACATTTGGTGACCAAATAACGCTTTTCTTAAAAATTAAAGGCTGCATTATTCAGGTATTCCATTTTTTCGTGACTTTTAAGCTCACCAGGGCCGAAGGCTCCGGGGAGCTTATAGGATAGGCAGTTGTTCGTCGTCGTCGTCGTCTGTGTCTGCGTCTGCGTCGTATGTCTGTCGTCAAAACTTTCAAACGACATCTCCGCCGATTGGACCCAAATTTTATCTGTAGCATTCTTGGGCTCGGGGATTGAAAGTTTGTGTTTTTTATGGAATTCGGCTAATTAGTTTGGTTGCTATGGCAGCTTAGAATTTCCGTAGACTTATAATGGGGAAAATTGAAAAATGGCATTTACTGCCAAGCCTCTGCTGATATTTTGACAAAACTTTCATAGAAATGTTCCTTAGGCAATCTACCATTTGCCATATGATTTTAGGCCTACTGCTCATTTTTATTGGTTGCAATGGAAACCAAAATGCAAAAATAGAAAAAAAAAACTTAAAATATTAACTCCTTAGAAACCATATGCTCTAGGAGGCAGAGACTTTATGAAAATATTCATCATATTGGCCTTTACAGGTTTCGTGTTTTTATGAAATTCGGCTCTTTAGTTTGGTTGCTATGGCAACTTAGAGTTTCCATTGACTTATAATGGGGAAAATTGAAAAAAATGACATTTACCGCCACACCTTTGCAAATAATTTGACACACCTTTCATAGAAATGTTCCTGAAGTAATCTACCATCTGCGATATGATTTTAGGCCTATTGCTTATTTTTAAAGGTTGCCATTGAAACCAAAATGATAAAATAGAAAAAAAACAAAAAAAAAACTTAAAAAACATCTCCTCAAAAACATCTCCTCAGAAACGGTATGCTCTATGAGGCTGAGTCTTTATAGAAATATTCACCATATTTGCTTTATCAGGTTTTGAGTTTTTATGAAATTTGGCTCTTTAGTTTGGTTGCTATGGCAACTGAGAGTTTCCATTGAGTTATAATGGGGAAAATTAAAAAAAAAATGGAATGTAGTGCTATACCTTACCAGATAATTTGACAAAACTTTCTTAGAACTATTTTTAGCAATCATCTATCTGCTGTATGATTTTAGTCCAACTGGTCGCTTTTATTGATTGCCATGGAAACCAAAATGCGCCCAAAAATCTACGAGGCTTAGAGTTTATGGAAATATTCACCATATTTGCCTGAACAGGTTTATATTGTTTTTCTTCTTATTTTTATGAAATTCGACCCTTTTTTTTATTTTTTTTATTTATTTGTTTATTTATTTTTGTTGGGGAGTGGGGCATCTTAGAGTTTCTATAGCATTGTAATGGGGAAAATTGAAAATTTGCGTTTACTGCCAAGCCCTAGTAGATATTTTGGCAATTTTATTTCTGCCATATGATTTTAGGCCTACTGCTTTTTTTTATTGGTTGCCATTGGAAACCAAAATAAAAAAATAAAAAAATATTAAAACAACATCTCCTCATAAAACATATGCTCTTTGAGGCTGAGGCTTTATGGAAATTGTCACCCTATTTGCCTTTTCAGTTTTTGTGTGTGTGTGTTCTTTTTTATTAAATTTGGCTCTTTAGTTTGGTTTCTATAGGAAGTTAAGAGTTTCCATAGACTTATAATGGGGAAAATTGAAAAATGACTTTTACACCTTTCAAGATGTTTTAAAGCTTTCATAGAAATGTTCCTGAAACAATGTTCTATCTGCTGTGTGGTCTTAAGGCTAATTGGTTGCCACAGATGGTTGGCAATTGTCGTATGTAGTCTTGCAACAACACATTCAAGAGACATCAGACCTCTGAAGCCACTAGGGTGATTGGGTCCAAATTTTATCTGTAGCGTCTTTGGGCCAAGGACTTCCATGGTTAGTTAAAATACATGGCTACCAGTGGCCAGTGCTCCCTGAGTTCTGGTGAGCATAGTGGCCCATGGGCCTCTTGTTTAAACAAAAACGTAGTTTTGACCTAAATTAACTCGGCCTTCACAAATTCAAGCCTGTCATCATTGGTTTCAGATTTGGCATGGTAAGACGATATATGACAATAAATTTTGTACAGTCGGTTGAACACGTTTATAAATCTAGGATTTTGCTGCTGCACTAAAACTCCATGACATCGCATTATGTAATTTCTCGTGTATTCATAGCAACATTTGTTGTCAACATTGCATTGACCTACTTGAAACTGGAGAATCCTTTATACGCAGACTAAACAAATCTTTTTAGTTTTGTTTGTTTGTTTGATTTCATGTTTAACGTCCCCGTCAACACTGTATAGGTCATTTTGGAGACGTTGCTTCCAATTTTGTGGGACTTTCACACGACATTGAGATGAAATGACATCCCGAGCCCTGTCGCCCAATGAAACCAATAGGGTTTATAAGCATGGACGGTCCGCCTGGGCAGGCTTAGATCCTCTAAGCAGTTTACCAGTACCCGTATGCGCTCGGTTTCCGCTCTGCGTGGAAGCATCATGCAGCCCATCTATATCTCCAAGCCCCGATGGGCGGGGGCGGTAATCATTTTTGTAAACCACGACAAAACCTATTATGAAAACACGCCTTTTCAAATATATGAAAGATTTTACCACAAAAATAAAACAAAATTAAATAAAGTTTCTGATATTTTTCATAATTCCCGCACTTCTCGTTACATAGATTGTGAGTACACGTTAGTACCACCTCAACGAGGAGGTTCTAACAAGTTCCCACAAGCTATGCCTTTTAGCAAAAATAAAAAAATAATGCACTCCCCTTTAAACCGCAGTATTACAACTTAAAAGTGGGGTTGAACTGGGGCAAAATTATATAGACGTGTTTAAGAGATGCAAATGCTAGATTTGTCGGCACATAATCTTAAGCACCGGATAAAAATTTAAATGGCCGTCCCAAGGTGGTGCTTCTGTTGTGGTGTTTGTCTTTGAAGGCATGTGCTGTTCTTATCTTTTCAGTTTGGAAGGCCGTTTATTCATTTTCTGGTAAAAGAAATTTTCACAAGCATTCTGTTTGTAATGTTTTGATTAAGACGACGCTGCTTTATATTTGTGCTTCTTTCCCTTTGATGTCTTGTGTGGAAGGTGTTAGGTAATATTATCATAATATTATGACGTCGCGTCGGAGAACGTAATAAGCATTGATTTCACTGCTAAGTATAAAATAATTCCGTTATCATCCACTATGCGTTAAACACGGCTGGTAAACTCGTAAGGGGTAACCGTCGGTTATGCACTCAAAATCCTTACGGGAACTTCTGGATATGCCTTCCGAGACCACAAATATGTCAACAAACAGCTGAGTGTTCCCGATATATGATTTTTAGTCATTTTTGCAAACATATTTTGAGAAATCGGGCAATGCTATTCTCAACAACTTTCATTTCTGCATCAGAAAAGATGGGTATGGACATGAAAAGGCAAGCGGTCGATTTTTAATTTAATTTCTCCCTGAGGAAGGTAGTTATATATTTCTGTTTTTACCTGTTTTCTAGTGTCGAATGAAGGCATATTCAGCTACCCGGACGGTGCGAAACTAATCCAACATGCCAAATAAGACGTAATTCAAACCACTTTCATGTTGAAATACATAAGTTGCAAAATTTCCGCAGAATTTGTTCCAGGAGCTTTAATATTTGTGTCGATTATGACTTACGAGACCCATTACCCCTTACGGAAGCTTTACTCCTTACGGGGACAGAAAAAAACCAACTAATGGTTGCGTTTCTTCATTCAATAATTCACACAAACGGTTCATCAAAGCCCTGAAGACACTGCAGTTGCTCGGTACGACTGATAATGCTGTTAACTTTATTCAGAACGATAACTTAAAATCGAAATTCGTGCCTTCGTCTGATTTGCTCGTACGTATCCAAATTCATGTACTCGAACGAATTGCTGAAAACCTAATATTGCTATATTTTCAAGGCATTTATCTGATATGCTTTTACAGTAGAATAAATTTCATATTAGATACGCATTTTACTATACGCCCCGCCCATCGGACTTGGAGTGCTTCTGCGCAGGGCTGAAACCGACCGAACTTGAGTACTGGTAAACCGTTTAGGTCTAAGCCTGCCCAGGAAAACTGCTGCGAGTGGGAACGCTCCTTAAACGTTCTAACTCATCAGTGCAACATCAACAAAGCTGCTCCGATTAAGTTTGTACATCATCAGTAATGACTAAAAATGATCCTACATGCTAGTATTGGTACTGACACCGTAAGGGGTAATGCTCCCATAAGGGGTAATGGGACCTCGCAAGTCATAATCGACACAAATATTAAAACTCCTGGAAAAAATTATGCGGAAATTTCGCAAATTATGTATTTCAACATGAAAGTGGTTTGAATTACGTGTTATTTGGCATGTTGGATTAGTTTCGCATCGTACGGGTAGCTGAAAATGCCTTCATTCGGCACTAGAAAACAGGTAAAAACAGAAATATATGACTACCTTCCTCGGGAAGAAATTAAATTAAAAATCGACCGCTTGCCTTTTTATGTCCACACCCATCTTGTCTGATGCAGAAATGAAAGTTGTTGAGAATAGCATTGCCTGATTTCTCAAAATATGTTTACAAAAATGACTAAAAATCATATATCGGGAACACTCACCTGTTTGTTGACATATTTGTGGTCTCGGAAGGCATAAACAGAAGTTCCCGTAAGGATTTTGAGTGCATAACCGACGGTTACCCCTTACGAGTTTACCAGCCGTGTTAAATGTAAGGCATCCTTAACCACTTCAGTACCAGAAACCCCTAAAGGGGTAGCCTGGCAAACAGCGCAGGCCCAGATCAGACGCCGCAGAACGCGGCGTCTGATCAGGGCCTCCACTGTTTGCTAAAAGTCCAGCCATTTTTCTAATAAAATTTGAAGAAAACACAATCTGACACCCCTAAATTTTGAAGTGGACTCCTGCTATATATAAGGAGGAAGATTCCATTTGGTACAAAAGGGTTAACGACGTCGCGATTACTAATCGCGGAATATTTATATTTTTTTGGGCAAACAAATCGTGAATAAAAAGCCAATGCCGGGAAAAATGATAATAATTCTAAATGTCTTGAAAATTTCAAGTACTTCTTGTACAAATAATATTTCAATTTGAACAATGTTATCACATGTTCATATAAAAACATAATCAACATGTCATATTCACCTTAAATCATCAAATTTCTTATTTTTTTTTTTTTTTTTTTTTTTTTTTTTACCATTAAGACAAACTTACCCACATGGGTTGACGAGTCGTTAAACCCAAAACAATTAATAATCGAATAATTAATTGACAATGGTCGCGTCATGTTGCACTAATCGCAAGACAAACGACGCGACAGTGAAGATGATTGGTTGGTTGGTTGAATTGTGGTATAATGTCCCCGTCAACATTATTTAGGTCATTTTGGAGACGTTGCTTCCAGTTTTGTGGGACTTTTACCCGACATTGAGAGGAAATGACATCTCAAGCCCTGCCGCCTAATTGAACCAAACGGCTTATATGCATTTGACGGTCTGACTCGCATCACTTTGCTGGGCAATCTTAGTCCATCTAAGCGGTTTACCAGTACTCATGTGTGGTCAGTTTCAGCTCTGCGTGGAAGCACCATGCAGCCTCAAGTATTTATCCAAGCCCCGATGGGCGGGGGCGAGACAGCGAAGATGAATCGAAGGATTACCAGCCTGACGGATTCATCACCTGGGTGAAATAGATCAATCGTTTACAACCAGTAACAGGGTTGTTTGAATCTTGAAATTCACCGTCCCCGCGACCCTCGCCTATCGAGGCTTGAAGAAATAGATGGGCTGCATGATGCTTCCACGAAGAGCTGGAACCAACGTACTGGTAAACCAATTAGAGGATCTAAGCCAGCCCAGGCAAAATGGTGCGAATCGGACCGTCCATGCTTATAAACCCTATTGGTTTCATTGGGCGACTGGGCTTGAGATGTCATTTCATCTCAATATCGGGTAAAAGTCCCATAGAATTGGCAGCAACGTCTCCAAAATGACATATACAGTGTTGACGGGGACGTTTAATTTCAATACAAACAAACAAACAAACAAACAACAAACAAATCACCGTCCCCGTTAACACTATTTGGGTCATTTTTGAGACGTTGCTTCCTATACCAAAATTGAGATTAAATAACATCTCAAGCCTTGCCGCCAAATAAAACGAAACGCTGCCTAATGAGATTCGTCCCGAATCTCTAAGTTCTATCCAGTCTGGCTATGGTACTGTCATGTTCAGGTTTTACAAAGTATCGCTTCTGAAACTCTGCCAGTAATGTTCTTGCTTAACTGTTCATTTGTTTTTCTTGCAAGTCAAGTCAGGTCAAAGATTTATTCAGGCCCCCCCCCCCCCCCAACTCAGGGTATGAGAATTAAACAAGCATATATTTAAAACATACAGCAAACAACAAATTACATGTACATGTATAATGGAATAGAAAATAACCTACAAAATCGGAGAATTCGGACATGGTATACCTGCTAGTACTGTTGTGATTCAAAAGACTGTGAACTGCAGTTTTTGTTTCTTTGATTTGAGGTTTAACGTCCCCGTCAACAATGTAAAGGTCATTTTGGAGACGTTGTTTCCAATTTTTTGTGACTTTTACCCGACATTGAGTTGAAATGACATCTCAAGCCCTGCCGCCCAATGAAAGCAATAGGGTTTATAAGCATGGACGGTCCGACTCGCACCGCTTTGCCTGGGCAGGCTTCGATCCTCAAAGCGGTTTACCATTACTCGTGTGCGGGTCGGTTTCAGCTCTGCGTGGAAGCATCATGCAGCCTATCTCTTTCTTCAAGCCCCGATGGGAGGGGTTCGCTGAACTGCAGTATAAAAGACCATGAATGTTGTTGGTGAAATGACAAACACTATGCTTAAAATATCTTATTTTTCCATAGTTTACTGTACACACACGGGCTCGATTGATTACTTTTTGCCACACAAGACTGCGCATGCGCAGCGTAACCAAGGGAGTTAATCAGCCTAAACTCATCTATAATGTTTTAGGAACGATTGTAAATGTACGCGGCATCACGAGAAGGTAAATCGTTGCACTTTTTGACCATTTTCGATTGTTTATCGGCAACTCCTGAAGAATGCGATAACGTCAATTTCTGTCTCAAAGTGATCCACACATGGACAAAACCTGAAGATAATGCCAATAAAGCTCTTCTCATTACGAAAACACGCCTATACAAATACAATGTAAATTTTACCGCAAAAAAAAATCGAAAATTTTAAGATGAAAAATTGTGATAATTTTCTTATTTCTGCTCAAAATATAGATTGTGGGTACCCGTTCGAACCGCCTCATCGAGTACCCACAATCTATATCTTACAGCAGAAATAAGAAAAAAGGTTTACCCCTGTAAACCCCAATTTTACTATATAAAAGTGGGGTTCAAGAGGGTCAAAACTATATAGGCATGGTTGCGTGATGTGTTATTGCATAGGCTGACACTTGCTGAACTCAGCCACCTGCAAAAAAAGAAAAGTAGGCCATAACCAGTAAACATAGACATGAATCCTCGGTTAGAAGCCCCTGTGGCGCAGTGGTTAAGCTACTCGCCTTCTAAACCAGGGATCGCAGGATCGATCCCGGGCTTCTCCAGACTTTCGGATGAGTCTTTAAACCGAGGTCCCGTCTCCGTATGACCTTAGCTGTTGGTGGGACGTAAAACTAAAATCACTCACTGTAAAAACAGCTTTTTAACGCCAAAGCTATACCTACCTTCAGACATCGCGCTATACAGTCACCTTTTCCAGCTGGAGGATCAAATTTGTATTCCCTTTAAAATACTGATACAGTAAAATCCCTATATTAAGACCACCTTTGAACAGTCCCAAAAGTGGTCCCTGACCAGAGGACATTGTTGGCAGAAAACACAAAGAAAAATTAAGTGTACCCTTCAAAATAAGCTTTTATAGCAGAATTAGTCCTAATTGGAGGTGGTTTTAGTAGCGGAATATTACTGTATTTAGCAAACAAGCCCACAATGACAAAACATGTCTTCATATTCCAAAAAATATGAAAGACCATTCCGTTTTGTTTTACCATGCTTCTAAAGTATTTCGGAAAGAATCCACCCTCAACTGCGATACTCCTGATTGCTGAGAAATATATGACAATAATTTATTCACCTCATTACGAAAACACACCTATACAAATGCATTGTAAATTTTACCACCCAAAACAAAGATTTTAACATAAAAAATTGTAATATTTTTCTTATTTCTGCTCAAAATAAGGATTGTTGGTACACGTTAGAACCGCCTCATCGAGACCCATCTTTATTTTAGAGCAGAATTAGAGCAGAAATAAAAACAATAAGGTTTACCCCTGTTAGCCCTATTTGCTCTAAAAAAGTGGGGTTCAATGGGGTCAGAAGTATATAGGCGTGTTTTCGTCATGACCTTCTCTTAAAAGATTAGACTCGGTTTAATAGAGAATGAAAATGTGAACAACAAATTCTTTCCTTTATTAGTAAGAGTAGATTTCCCACAGAGGCCACAGCAGATACTTTACTTTGAATCAACGTTGAGTCAACGTTGTTTGCCTGTAGTGTCAAATTAAATATTTAAATGGCGAGAACTAATTGGGCCAGCTCGTGAAAAAAAAACCTTTCTCGTGTTCTCCGAGTTATAAGATACCATGTATGATTTCAATCACTGTCCCTTCTTGCGGCGTTACATTAAATATTGCAAAGGCTCCAGCCCTTTGGGACAGAGGATTAATACCAGCCGCGCATTCCATTGGTCATGTAGGGTGCGTTCCACAGTTTCACACATCTGAACATTGGCAAAAATGTAAATATTTTGGGGTAGGGCTAGAAACCAGTCTGTTAGTACTTGTTACTTGAGATTTTGGTAAAATCTGAAATCGTAGGCTTATCAGTTATTGTTACATTCAAATAGGCTTTTCTTGAGGGCACTTGAACTTATAATCAATCAAAGACTGTGTGTAATTGGTGAAAGTTTTTGCGAAAACAACATGGCTTACAGGTATTCATTTCTGCATACAATTAATAGTCAGTAGGTGCTCTGTCAAATTGTCATGTGTTCCAGTGCAGGGTATTCCCATGGAGTTTAGGACAATCTCTTGAAAATGCCATATTGGATAGAATCGGACGCCTTCGGCGGTGGGTGGGGTATTATTCATTTAACCCTTTTAGTACCACATGGAATCTTCCTCCTTATATATATATAGAAGGAGTCCATTACAAAATTTAGGGTGTCAGGTTGTGTTTTCTTCAAACTTTGTTTGGAAAATAGCTTAACTTTTTGCAAACAGTGTGGGCACTGATCAGACGCCGCGTTCTGCGGCGTCTGATCTGGGCCTGCACTGTTTGCCGGGGAACCCGTTTTGGGGTTTCCAGTACTAAATGGGTTAAGTGCAAAAGCACTTGTCATAAATTGCAGTAAATTTTAAGAAGATTAAATTATTAGTTGGTATGTTTGCAATTTTATGTCATGGTACCTGATGAACATGTACTATTGAATTTAATTTGTTTGTATTTCGTTTGTGCGACGTCCATGCAGACGCCGAAATGGACAGAAAAACAAAACAACAAAAAACTGCGGATGTAAGAAAAGAGTAGTCATAACAAGAAAAACAAATTTTTTTTTTTTTTCATTTATGTCTCCGAGCACTAAAATATGACTGACAAAGTTTATGGTCGCCCAATTTAAAGAAAATAGCCATGTTGCTTACTGTAGCACTGCGCGTAAACGAATATGGTGGGCAGTAGCTGAATATTGTGCTAGAGTTTCACCACAAACTTCCAACGTATGTAATCAGGGAAACACGCCTACATAAGTTTGATCCCAATGAACCCCACTTTATATAGCAAAACTGGGGTTTGCAGGATAAACCTTGTTCTTTCTTATTTCAGCTCTAAAATATAGATTGTGGGTTCTCGTTAGAACAGCCTCGAAGAGCTCTAAAATATGGATTGTGGGTCCCCGTTAGAACCGCCTCGAATAGGCGGTTAAAACGAGTTTCCACAATCTATGTTTTGATCAGAAATAAGACAAAAAAAAAATCAGATTTTTTTTCTGAAAATCTTCATTTTTTGGTGATAAAAATTTTCCGTATATTTGAATAGGTTTGTTTTCGTAATGTGCAGTTTATGTGGAAGAGGGGAAGATGTTAGTACAGTCGTCTTTGGAAAATATTTAGTGGTTAACTCCCTTCATGTATCTTCGAGCAGCATAAACTCATGCGCAGTCTCGCCCAAGTCTTTGCTTGTTGAATACATTATATGTACCTTTTACGAACGACCTGGCCCAGTTACATCGGATGAATCAGTTTCCCATATCGTAGATAATAATCTTATGCTGCATTACGTAAACATATTATAAATTTCATCACAAATAATAATATTAATAATAACGAAAATTTTCAGATAAACAATTCAGATATTTCTCATATTTCTGCTCGAAAAGATTGTGGGAACTCTTTGGAACCGCTTCGGCGAGGCGGTTCTAAAGAGTATCCACAATCTTTGTTTTTTTAGCAGAATCAAGAAAAGATGTATACCCCTGTAAACTCTAATGTACTATATAAAAGTGTGGTTTAAGGGGGTCTAAATAATATAGACGTGTTTTGTGATGATCTCTTTGTATTCAGGTGATAGTCTTTGGAAATGTGAAAGGGTATATTTCAAACGAATCGATGTTGGCTTCGCCGAACACTTCTGGCCCCGAGTCTTGCTCAACTGAGCTGAGCATGAAACTTGTGGTGCTCATAAAAATTAAAATCATAAAAAAGAAGTTGAGCGATTTTTCTTTCTCAGATAGCAGAGAATGTTATTTGTCCTGCTCACACATTTTAAAATGTGTGAGCAGGACAAATTTCATGCCCAAGTGAGTTGAGCGTGTAAAAACGTTTTATAACCTCGGGGCCTGGTGTCCCTCCGGTTGCCGCACAGTCGTTCTCCTATCATCTAGTGGTACAACCGGGTTCCCAAAAGCCGTTCAGGTTTCCAATTACGCTTTGGTTACTAACGTTATGCAGTTCTCGTAAGTTATCACACTACCTAGCTACCCAAGTGAGAATACAATGAAATACCCCCCCCCCTCCCCCCCCCACCCCGCGTTTTACCGTTTGGGGATATTGTGAACGCCTCCGTCCGCTCTTGTTAAAGTTTGTTAGATGTTTGTTAGTTTTTGTTTGATTTAAGGTTCAATGTTCCCGTCATCACTGTACATGTCATTTTGGAGCCGTTGCTTCCAATTTTGTGTGACTTTTACCCGGCATTGAGATGCAATGACATCTCAAGGCCAATAGGGTTTAAAAGCAAGGACGGTTCGACTCGCACAGCTTTGTCTGGGCAGGCTTAGATCCTCTAAGCGGTTTACCAGTACTCGTGTGCGGACTGGGCAGGCTTAGCTCCTCTAAGCGGTTTACCAGTACTCGTGTGCGGTCGGTTTCAGCCCTGCGTGGAAGCATCGTGCAGCCCATCTATTTCTTCACGCCCCGATGGGCGGGGGCAAGTTTGACGTTTAACGTTCCGTTATCACTGTACAGGTCATTTTGGAGACGATGCTTCCAATTTTGTGGGACTTTTACCTGACATTGAGATGAAATGACATCTCAAGACCCATAAGGTTTATAAGCATGGACGGTTCGACTTGCACCGCTTTGCCTGGGCAGGCTTAGATCCTCTAAGCGGTTTACCAGCACTCGTGTGCGGGTGGTTTCAGTTTCATGCAGCCCAACAATTTCTTCAAGTCCCAATGGGCTTGTTAGATGTGGTCCTAACGTTTTGCCATGTAACGAGTGATATCCATTAAGGAAACATAAAATTTTTAAGTCGATTGTTTGTTGGTCGACCCTTAGTCGCAAAACAAAAAAGTTGTTTAGTGCTGATACACGAAAATACGCCTATAAAATTCTAACCCCCTTGAACCCCACTTTTATATAGTAGGAGGTAGGGTGGGTGGGTGTGGGCATTTTGTCTGGGTTTGCAGTTTGCTCTATCTGTCCAAATACTTCCGCTTAATATGTTACTTAATATGTTACTCTGTTCTTTTTAAAATACGAGGTAACTGATATAGATAATTGTGTTACCCTCTTGAAATAAAGACTTTAATAATGTTATTAGTATTATTAATTAATATAATTATTATTATTATTTCTTTTGTTTATTTACAAAACCCGTTAGAACCGCTTTTTGTGGTCAATTGTTTGTCATTCGACCAAAATAACTAAGCACAGTATATTAACGATGCCGTCCAAAATAGTTTGCATATAACACTAGTCTTATTTAACAATCATAGCCCCCGCTGATCGGGGCTTGAAGAAATGGATGGACTGCATGATGCTTCCACGCAGAGCTGAAACCGACCCGCACACCAGTACTGATAAACAGCTTAAAGGATCTAAGCCTGCCCAGGCAAAGCGGTGCGAGTCGGCCCGTCCATGCTTATAAACCCTGTTGGTTTCATTGGCGGCAGGGCTTGAGATGTCATTTCATCTCAATGTCGGGTAAAAGTCCCACAAAATTGGAAGCAACGTCTCCAAAATGACCTGTACAGTGTTGACGGGGACGTTAAACCTCAAATCAAACAAACAAAACTTTCTTTATTCACTGCAACACCCCTCATGAGGATTACGTGCAAGTGTACATTACATGCAATCCAGTTTTGCAGGCTAAAAGGGTTATTTTACCTGCACAGGGGATTGTTCTCCCTGCACAGGGGGCCTCCAGTTAAAGTCCCGATCCGAAGGGCGGTGCACTTTGTGGCATTCATCCCTGCAAATACTGCCAGAGGAGAATGTACGGACGCCACAATTTTATTATTGCTGCCGGGAATCGAACCGAGGTCCTCTAGCATCATAAGCAAGTGCACTCCCAGCAGGCTCATGACGTAATTGTGACGTCATATCAACGTCGAAACATCTTCATGACGTTTATGCAACGTCACATCAACGTTGGTGCAACGTCGCGACGTTGCACCGACGTTGATGTCACGTTTCCCTTGCGACGTGTGCCTGCTTGGCTAACCACTGAGCTACCACGCTCCACTTTTACATAGTTCGATAGTATGTGGTACAAGATTCAAGATACAAGAATTTTATTGCGAATTTTCGGCCCACATTGGAGCACATAAACAGGCATATTATTATAATGGATAAACCAAATAGACAAGCCAGGAAAGAACTCCACACGACAGAAGCATGAAACAAACAAAAAGACAACTAGAGGACATCTAGGTGATAGTATGAACTCCCTGAATATATGTTAAAACCATATCCCGCTGAATAAATTAATGTAGCCATGCCCATTGCTAATTATCAACCATTTAAAGTAGTTGATTTAATTTATGTATCCAGTTCATAAACTGCATGACAAACAGTGCAGACATCACGTGAACAGGTCCGTGAAATCAACACGCCCCCTAAACCCCACTTTGTATAGCGAAAGCTGCGTTTTACGTGTATATACATCATTGATCTTATTTCTACTCCAAGAAACATATTGTGGGTACGGATTAGAGCTGCCTCAGTGAGGTGGTTCTAACAAGCACGCACAACCTATGTTTGTAGTATAAATAAGACAAATATCAGGGATTTTCACCAGAAAAGTAGCCATTTTGGAGATATGAAAACGCATTCTAATGCACTTGCGCATATAACGCGACGTCTGATTGGATAACGTCAAAAAATTTGCGACAGTATATTCTGCGATATACTGTCGGAAATCCGACGTCATCTTGTAACGTCGCTTGTCATTGGTTGGTATTTGGTTTTACGCAGCTCACTCTGCTTGTCGTTTTGGGGGAAAAAGAATATTTTTTAAACAAAACAGGTAAATAAATGCATTAGAATGGGGATAACTGTATTGAAAATTGTCATTTGGGGAGGTAAATCGTCGGTTTTACGGTCGCAAATTCCGTTTTACGGCTCCGCTAACGCGTCGCCGTAAAACGAAATTTCCGACCGTAAAACCGCCGATTTACCTCCCCAAATGACAATTTTGAATACAGTTATCCCCTAAATGTGTCGCACGGGTGTGTTGTCGAAATGTTCTTCTACACTGTTTGCAAAACTGGTTCACCTCACCGAGGAATATCCGAATACAAAATCAGCCGGCACATGACAAAACCTACCATAGCCCCGGTGTTATGGTCGAAGACTCAGTTCAGCCTGCTCGTCAGGCTAGCTTGGTCGGAGCATTCTCTTCTTGCCCTATGAACAGCCCAAAGGCTATAGAATGCTCATGCGGACAGATAAGACTCTGATCAGACTGCGCGGATGCGCAAGCTGATCTGAGTCTTAGCTGGTCGCACAGGTCTTATTGTAGATTTTGTCACGCGCTGGCAAAGATATGAAATGTTCGAAATGTCACTGAAGGTAGCTATAAAAGCTTTATATATAGAAATAAATGTCCAGGAAAAACCACAATCAAAGAAGTAACTTGCAAAGAAGAAAAAAAAGGGAGGGGGATCACAAACAGCACAGCAACCAGCTCCCTGATCCCCACAAGAGGTTATCAAGGCGTACCAGGTACAATAAAATAATAACTTATAACCATAAGCACATACAACATGAGGAGCCACGTCGGAAAATCCGACAAAGCTGCATTAAAAATAAACAACATCAGAACAACTGTCTTAACCATTCTGCGGGCTAATTCAGCAGACGACAAATTGTTGATATTTTCATTCTTATCTTTCCAAAATTACAGGACTTTACATGTCATGCATGCTAAATGTCCGCACGGGAGACAATTTACATGACATGTCAAATCTTAATGTCGTCTGCTGAAGCAGATACCAAGCTTGCAGAGCGTTAATTGAAATTATTCAGTTCGGACCTGTTTGAACCCAAAACACAGCCTTATATCTCTGGAGTCGTCTATAAAGTTCATTTTCAAATGTATCTACCCTTACGCACCGTCACGGATGCCAGTGATGCATGTAAATAGTGGATACCGATCAGACGGTATTGAAATGCACTTATGTATGTAACGCGACGTCTGATTGGATAATGCCAAACGATTGCGACAGTGTTCGTCCGTGATATACTGCGATATACTGTCGGAAACCCGACGTCATCACATAACGTCGCTTTGTTTTGGCTGACATTTGGTTTTACGCATCTCAAAGCGCTTGTCACTTTGTACAAAATGGTATATTTATAAACAAAGCAACCGAATTAAGTTAATTAGAATGGGAATAACTGTTTTGAAAATTGTCATTTAAGGAGTTAAATCGTCGTTTTTACGGTCGCAAATTCCGTTTTACGGCTGCGCTGATGTTTCGCCGTAAAACGGAATTTCCGACCGTAAAACCTCTGATTAACACCACTCATGACACTTTTTGAAGGTTATTCCTTAATGATGCACCGGCTGATCTGTACCTTCGTTTGTCGTGTATGTCAACTCTCACCGTTTGATGTTGATGGTGGCATTTGTTTCGGCAATGTCACACTATACAGATGTTTAAAGTTCATATTTCTTGCGGTAAAATTCCACCAGTGCAGCCCTTGTTTCTGCAGTCGACCGTCGAGTGTCGTCTTTGTGAGTTTTTGTATATATCAGTTCTTCAATAATGTCTCCGAACGATTTAGTTGCCTTACCCAGTGTTCTCTTAGTCCTTGGGCGTCTTGGGGTTTTTGGTGAGGTGAGTGCGAACAATTCTTTAAACTTATCGGGCAATGATGAAGAACTTTGCTTTATTGGATCACTTTTCGACCGTGATTCGCTCTTATTTTCCTGCCCAATACCAACTTTCTCCTTAAAACTTTCAAAGAAATCATCCAGAGTTTCCTCTAAACTTTTACTGTCACTTTCTGTTTTGTCTGCTACACTTAGTGAGGACAATTTCTCCACAAGATCAGAGATTGGCTTCATTTTAACGTTTTCTATTCGCTTTTCTTAAATCTTATTTTTTTTTTTTATTTTCTTTTTTCTTTTTCTTTAATTTCTTTTATTTTTATTCTTTCCGTCTTCTTTTATTTCTGTACCGTCTCGTTCTCAGTTAGATTCAGCATTTTCTTTTAATTTTGGTATCTCTTTTCGTTTGTTTATTAGTGTAAAGTTTTATTTCAGTAAGGTACGCCCTTCTCTCTTCAATTCCTCTGACTGTCTGTTTTCTGTTTAAAATTCCGTTATATATTGCTCCGTTTTGAATTTTACGCAGAAAATTAATTAGGTTGCATGACAAATCCAGATACTGTTTACATATGTTTAGACAAAAGGATACATGTTATTGCAAAACGAGCCTTAAGATTCGCATATCTTAGCTTAGCCAGTGGCATTTTGGTTAGACGATTCTAATTTAGAACATTTCCATTAATAAACTATTGTGAGTTTGGCAGCCTATCGCGGGCGTACTGGGTTTGGGATGAGAACTTTCCATGGTAAAATTCTGGACTCATGTTTTATTTTATGTGACATGGCTGAAAGAAACACTAAGTCGATCGTGATCTTCATAGTACCGTAAAGGATCTGTTATTTAGAAATAAGTTGTAACTGACAGCTACTGACAGAGACACGCGTCTAAGGTCTGGCATGTTAGTATCACACCACCACAGCGTATGTTGCGATTATCACGTTAACATATACAGTAAAATTCCTATATTAAGACCACCTTTGGGACTGTTCAAAAGTGGTCTTAAAGACCACTTTTGAACAGTCCCAAAGGTGGTCCCTGACCAGAGGACATTGTAGGCAGAAAGCACGAAGAAAAATTAAGTGTATCCTTCGAAACAAGTTTTTTTTAGCAAAATTAGTCCTAATTTTAGGTGGTCTTAATAGCGGAATTTCATTGTAAATCATTATGATAACACACCCATGCGACATAGTGCAATTTTTTCACATCTCCAAAATGGCTACTTTACTGATGAAAATGCGTGATATTTTTCTTATAAATACTGCAAACATAGGTTGTGGGTGCTCGTTAGAACCGCCTCATTGAGGCGGTTCAAACGAGTACCCACAACCTATGTCTTGGAGCAAAAATTAGAAAAATACTCTATACCCTCGTAAACCCCAGTTTTCTCTACATAATGTTGGGTATAGGGGGTCTTTGTTTGCACAGACTTGTTCACGTGATGTTCCAGTCACGACTTCTGTTGCAGTCATTTTATTTATTTATTTATTTATTTATTTATTTATTTATTTATTTATTTATTTATTTATTTATTTATCAGAAATTAGGCATCACTTTTCTTGTTGATACATGTAGGTCTTGTTGCAGACGATTCACATGCAGTTTTATTTCTGATTTTCTTTAAAAAAAATGAATAAAAATAAAAATAAAAAATAAATAAACTAAATGTCGTCTGCTATGTTTGTCTTGGCACTCTAGTGGTTGACATCATTACTTTGGTAACCAAACTGTAAAAGTATTTTTCAAAGTGTAATAAGCTCTCTCTTTCTCTCTCTCTCTCTCTCTCTCTCTCTCTCTCTCTCTCTCTCTCTCTCTCTCTCTCTCTCTCTCTCTCTCTCTCTCTATCTATCTGTCCTTTGAGGTTATTAATTGATCTTTTTATGCTGAATGTTTTTTGTTTTTGTTTTTTGAATAGGGTTTTTTCGTTCCCGTCTACACTATTTAGGTCTTTTTGGGGACGTTGATTCAAATTTTGTGGGACTTTTATCCAACACTGAGATGAGGTGTAAGGTTGATTGCATTTCAACCGACCCAAAATTACTTAACTACATAAGCTTCCCGCCTGCTACTGTCCACGTGACTATCGCTGACCATGTACAAAATAAAAGCAGAAGGTATTGATATGTCGCCAGAGTGTCTGTTGTACACGGACTGCTTGAACGTTTTGGCACTGTATAAACCCAGATCATACGTCGCAGAAGGGTCTGATCAGGGTCTACACAGTTAAAATGGACATTTAAGGGTAAGTTTGTTTTTGTTTGATTTGAGGTTTAACGTCCCCGTCGACACTGTAAAGGTCATTTTGGAGACGTTACTTCCAATTTTGTGGGACTTTTACCCGACATTGAGATGAAATGACATCTCAAGCCCTGCCGCCCAATGAAACCAATAGGGTTTATAAGCATGGACTCGCACCGCTTTGCCTGGGCAGGCTTAGATCCTCTAAGCGGTTTACCAGTACTCGTTTCAGCTCGGCGTGGAAGCATCATGCAGCCCGTATAATATTTAAGGGAAAGATGAAATATATTAGGTCTTTGGTCATGACCATTAACAATCGTCCAAACAGTGCTGTCAGCACATTCATTTCATCACGAAAACACACCTGTATAATTCTGATTCCCTTGAACCCCTTTTTTATACGCCCGTTTGAAAAAGGGTCGTATTATGTTATGCACCCCCACCCCCGGCGTCCGTCCGTCCATCTGTAAACTTTTCGTTTCCGGATAACTCCTCCTACAGTTAACATCCAATCAAGCTGAAACTTCATACATAGTTAGACCATGATGCGGGAAAACGCATATTGTTTCGAGGTTACGGTCCACCAAAAAATTAAGAGTTATGCCCCTTTGTAAATGTTTGGTTAACTTTTCGTTTCCGGATAACTCTTCCTACAGTTTACATCCGATCAAGTTAGATAGTTAGACCACGATGTGAGGCAGCGCATATTATTTCAAGGTTACGGTCCACCAAATAATAATAGAGTTACGCCCCTTTGAAATTGTTTGTAAACTTTTCGTTTCCGGATAACTCCTCCTACAGATATCATCCGATCAAGCTGAAACTTCATACATAGTTAGACCATGATGTCGGGCAGCGCATATTGTTTCGAGGTTACGGTCCACCAAATAATAAGAGTTATGCCACTTTGATTTTTTTTGTAAACGTTTCATTTCCGGATAACTGCTCCTGCAGTTTACATCCAATCAAGCTAAAACTTCATACATAGTTAGATCATGATGTGGGGCAGCGCATATTGTTTCGAGGTTTCAGTCCACCAAACAATAAAAGAGTTATGCCCCTTTAAAAAAATTGTAAACTTTTCGTTTCCGGAAAACTTCTGCTACAGTTTACATCCGATCAAGCTGAAACTTCATACATAGTTAGACGATGATGTGGGGCAGCACCTATTGTTTCGAGGGTATGGTCCACCAAATAATAATAGAGTTATCCCCCTTTCATAAATTCGGTTAACGTTTTGTTTCCAGATAAGTCCTCCTACATTTTAGATCTGATGATGTTGAAACTTTACATACAGTAAGACCATGATATGGAACAGTACATATTATTTTGAGGTTACGGTCTGCCATTACTATTTTCTAAACAATGACATTCTGTTTCCGGATGACTCCTCCTATATTTTACATCCTATTTAGCTGAAACTTCATATATAATTGAACCATGATGTTTCGAGGTAATGGTCAACCGACTAATAATAGAGTTATGCCCCTTTGAAAAATTCTGTAAACGTTTTGTTTCCAGATAAGTCCTCCTACATTTTAGATCTGATTATGTTGAAACTTTACATACAGTAAGACCATGATATGGAACAGTGCATATTATTTTGAGGATACGGTCTGCCATTCAATGGCATTCTGTTTCCAGATAACTCCTCTTACATTTTACATCCGATGAAGCTGAAAGTTTACTATGATGTGGAACAGTGCATATTATTTTAAGGTTACAGTCCGCCAAATATTACCAGAGTTATTCCCCTTTCACATATTTCTCTAAACATATTTTGTTTCGGGATAATGCCTCCCATATTTTACATCTGATGAAGCTGAAACTTTAGGCAATCACAGCACTTTTTGTCCGCGCCACACCAAGTTTTTGAATCCTTATCGACAACTCCTGGAGAAAGTGATAACTTCTGTTTTTGTTTCAAAGTGCTCCACACATACATGAAATCAAAACAGAATACCAAAGAAACACTTCTCTGTTTGCATAGGCTGACGCCAGCAGCATTTCTCTTACCCCACCCACTATTTTTTACATACAAAAAAGCATGACTCCACCTCACTTTGACAGATCCTGTGAATTTACTCCCAAAACACCAGTACTTGACACCTGTTGAAATGTCATGTACACTCAGTCACATGCAAAGAAATAGACAGAAAAGTATACCACAACCAGTAAACTTTTTCAGGAATCCTCTTTGAAAAACAGCCACTTTTTAGTGTCAAAGCTACCTTCGTGAATTCAGATATGCCACTGAACCTTGAACTTGCACAGCATCAAGACAGCCGGTGTGTTAGTTTCGTATTCCATTTCATAAAAGTACAGATACTCAGCAAATAAGCCCACATTGGCAAAAAATATCCAATATCACAATTTCTATGAGCAACCATGCCATTATTGACACTCCTACTATAATATTTTGAAAAAACGTCCACCCTCAAATGCGAAACTGTCCCCTGATGCCTTAAGTTTGGGTTTTCTTTGATTTTCAGCCACTGGTGATCCCACATGGTAATTTGGCTTATTTGTAATAAAAACAAATAAAAAAGTGTTGACTAAAATACATGTTGTTGCTTTCATAGCCCTTTTGGAATTTCATTAATACTGAAGAGCGGCCAAATGCAATTCGGAGAATTGTGCAATAAGTCCATGCTGGACGATGCTTTCTGGAGATGACATTTAATGATACACAGCAATGTGGTTAATAGGGATGTGAACAGTGACGTTTGATGTTAAACATGTAACTGATAGCACTGGCCCTAAATGACTGAATTGGTGGAAATGGGCCGTAAACTTAAGAACCCACCCCCAATCCCCAAATTTTCATAAAATGACTGGGACTTTTGAGATATTCATTATCTCCCCTTTGCTACTGATCAGAGTCTAAAGTGGACACCCTCTGCAGGAAATATAAAGGGAGAGAACAAACCAATTAAGTCAGTTGTGTCATTTCTTATCTGATAACTGTCTTAGATAAAGATACTGACAGGCTCTAAAACAATCAAAATCATAAGATTTCTACTGAAGCTGAATTTCGACCAAAACAGAGTCTACAGGTTATGATAAATTAGCAACTATGCACACCAGAAGCTGCAAGAAAGGGTATTTCAGTTCTGAATGTGTATGAGAAAGGTTCTACTTTGTTTTTGTTACAGTCAAAGCACTATTTTCTGAGTCTGGGGCATACTACAAGGTAAGAACTGAGTCCCACACTAAAAAAATCTCCATAAAGAATCAGGGAGGAGTGTAACATTACATTGCACTAGCCTTGTCATTCTCCATAATATAAAATGGAGTCAGCACAAGAAAACACTTTCTGGCTGCAAGAAACTACACTTACTTGAATAAGAAGAACTTCTTAACTTGCACATGTGCTGTCATCAGCAACTAGCAGCTAGACCTGGTGAGTTGCAGTCCACCACTTATTACCAGAGTTATGCCTATATTATTTTGAGGTTATGGTCCACCAAATATTACCGACCATGAAATTTTGTTAGAGACAGGTAGTTTGAGCCATTGAGGGTTATTAATAGTGCCAGATAAGAATGTATTGAGCACATATTGTCCCTTGATTACATTCTACAAACCCAAACTTGTACAACAGTCAGTACATATATGCCCCATCTTACTAATTGCCACGGGCGTATAAAGCCCCACTTGCGGAGCTCTTGTTTTATAGTAAAACTGAGGTTTTCAGGGATAAACATTATTTTTCTTATTTCTGCTTTAAAAAATAGATTGTGGGTACCCATTTGAAACGATTTCCAGACACTTCGGCCCCACTACCACCTCGGCCCCTAGACAGGTCGGCCGAAAACCAAGTCGGCCCTAGACACCTCGGCCCTAGTCACCTCGGCCCTAGACACCTCGGCCCCACTGTCACCTCGGCCCCTAGACATCTCGGCCCCAAAGACACCTCGGTCCCACTTTTGATATCTGTTAGTGTATGGGCATTTATATCATGTTAAAATCGGCCCCGCCCATCGGGACTTCCAGAAACCGACAGCCTGTGACATGAGTACTGGTAAACCGCTTAGAGGTCTTAAGCCTGGCCAGGAAAAGCGGTGGGAGTTGGACCGTTCAAACTGATAAACCTTATTGGTTTCATTGGGCTGCAGGGCTTGAGATGTCATTTCATCTCAATGTCGGGTAAAATTCCCACAAAATTGGAGGCAACGTCTCCAAAATGACCGATATAGCGTTGATTTGGGCGTTAAACGTCAAATCTAACAAACAAAACATCATGTTAACAAGCTCGTGTAATGAAGAACCCGCTCAACCCCAGTTTATATGGGGAAACTGGGGCTCATAGGGGCATACATTATTTACATCACGAAGACACGCTTTCATCACGAAAACACGCCTATATAATTTTGAACCCCTTGACCCCACTTTTATATAGTAAAACTGGGGTATACTGGGGTAAACCTTATTTTTCGTATTTCTGTTCTAAAATATAGATTGTGGATACTCATTAGAACCGCCTCGATGGGGCGGTTCTAACGAGTAGCTACAATCTATATTTTGAGCAGAAACAAGAAAAATATCACAAGTTTTCATCTTAAAAGTTTTGTTTTTCGGCGGTAAAGTTTTCAATGTATTTGTATAGGCGTGTTTTCGTAATGTGAAATTTTGACCCCCTTGAAACCCACTTTTATATAGTAAAATTGGAGTTTACAGGGGTAAACCTTATTTTTCTTATTTGAGCAGAAATAATAAAATATCACAATTTTTCCTCTTATAATGTTCGTTTTTTCGGCGGTAAAGTTTACAGTGCATTTGTATAGGCATGTTTTCGTAATTCTTATTTCTGCTCCAAGACACAGGTTGTGTGTACTGGTTAGAACCGTCTCGATGTGCAGGACTGATCAGAATGCGTCTGTGACTACCTTTAATCACAACTAGTTTAATATTAATCTGTGTTTATGCAAACTAGTCATTTCTTAGATCCCTTTCATATAATTTAAGACCACCTCCTTGAGAATCATTGAACCAGTATCAAAGATCTATGTTTTCGAGCAGAAGTAAGAAATATAATTTTTATCAACCTTTCGTTATATATTTTTGGTTTTACGGAATCTTCTATTAAGTTGTTAGGAAATAAGATAAAATTATTTTATTGCTATTTTTATTTCATATGAAAAGACAACAAATAACAAATGAGAGGTGAACTTGGACTACACTCTTAAGGACAGCTAATGCCCCGCCGCCTTCAACCGTGACGTTGACCTTGAGTCAACATCACGAAAAGTGGGGTTTAGCGGGTTGTTCTAATTGTGAATATTTGATACTGATAGTTAATGTGCCTTTTCTACAAAATATTTAGGGTCATGAAGACTTTGTTTTACTTCTACTTTGCACTCAGTGTACATCCAGATCCATCTGATCTGGATCTACACTGTCATTCAGTTTGCGAATTTTAAATGAATACAATATACATGCACCAAGTAATTTGAGGGTCTGATAGTAATAAATAAATAAATAAATAAATATATAAATAAATAAATAAATTAAAAAATAAATTATACAGTATACTTGTTTCTGTCCGTCTTTAAATATGAGCTGAAATAACAATCAAATAGGAATTTCTAAATGTGTGAAAATTGATAACAATGGAAACATACTGAGCAATTCCTACAAAAATACGAACAGTGAAGACTTTGCACACAGCGCACATCCAGACCAGATCTACACTGTTTGCCACTAATATATACACATAGTATACATGTATCAAGTAATTTGAGTAGCTGATAGTCAGAAATGTGACTAATAAATAAATAAAGTATACAATATACTCGTTACTGTCCACCTTTAACACGGGGGTAATACCATTTTCTATACCTGTGTTGTCGACCGAGCCGGTACTGTGTAAAGCTGCTGTCGACCGAGAAATACGGTTGTCGACCGAGCAGTACGGATGTCGACAGAGGAGGGTAGTCGATAAATTCGCTGTAAATGTGTTATTTTTGTGTATGTCTGTCCATTTTTGTGGTGTCAAATCGTTTTTGAAATAGTTTGCTGTTGTTTCAAGTGTTTTGGAAGTCTGACTGATAGCCTGTTTTGACGCTTAGCGGAATTAAACGGGAAAATATATAAAATAAGTACTTCCGGGGAAATGCGTGGCTCTTATTCAGTGTCATGGAATATCGAGGACGAAATGATGCAGATACATCATTAACATACGCGATAACCTTTTATTTGTGTGTCAACATGTCTTTATATGCATCTGTGGAACTGTTTATAGTTTCATCGATACGGCTGTCGATGACGTGAAAGTTTGCGGGGTACAGTTGTCGACGTTACCGTGTACGGATGTCGATGATTCAACGAGAGTGTAAGGGACAGATTTACTGGAAATTAACCCCAGTTAAACAATGAAATACTTTTGCATTCTTCGTCAGGCTTTGTTTGTTTGTTTGAAATGGCTGATTGATAATAAACTATCGTTGCTTTGTTTTGTTTGTTTGATTTGAGGTTTAACGTCCCCGTCAAGACTGTAAAGGTCATTTTGGAGACGTTTCTTCCAACTTTGTGGGCGAAAACCTGAGTACCCGGAGAAAAACCACCTGACCTTCCGTTGCAGAATTTGGCGTCTCACTTGTGACCCGAGCGAGGCTCGAACCACAGCGGTGAGAGACCTAATGATCAAGAGTCAACGCTCTTAACGAGTCAACGCTCTTAACCACTAGGCCACGGAGGCCCGTCAACAATGAGATTGGTCATTAGGTTTTTAGCTCACCTAGCCGCAAGCTCAGCAAGTGAGTATACTCAGGCCCCGGCATCCGTCGTCGTCCGTTCACATTCTGCAAACATCTCATCCATCACGAAAACACGCCTATGTAATATTGACCCCCGTAAACCCCACTTTTATATAGTTACACTGGGGTTTACAGGCGTATATATTATTTTTCTAATTTCAGCAAAAACAGATTGTGGGTATTCGTTAGAACCGCCTCGTCGAGGCTATTCTAACGAGTGGCCTCAATCTATGCTTAGAGCAGAAATAAGCAAAATTCAGTGCGAAAAGTTTCATATCGGGAGGCGTGTTTATGGGGCGCCGTTTTACTATTTATTCCGTATTTATGGATATCCATGAATACCTAAATCGAATAATGGATATCCATTATTCGATTTATTGATATCCATAAATCGAATTATGGATATCCGTAAATCGAATTATGGATATCCATTATTCGGCTGATTTATGGATATCCATAAATCGAATTATGGATATCCATAATTCTCCTCTGCATATAAACCTAATGAATAATGACTGCTCCCTTTGAAAAAAAAAAAAACTCGACTATTCGCGTCAGATTTCCGATTTAGGTGTGTAATAAAAGCCGGGATGGAGGGGGAGGTAATGTCGGGTAGGCTTAGTGGTGGCCAATGGTGTGGGAGAGATATGTTTTGTTTGATTTGAGGTTAAACGTCCCCTTCAATGTTATTTAGGGCATTTTGGAGACGTTGCTTCAAGTTGTGTTGGTCATTAAGCCTTCATTGAGATTAAATGACATCTCAATCCCGCCGGCTTCGGTAGCTCAGTCGGATGCGCGTCTGACTGGTGATCAGGAGGAAGCGGGTACGATACCTGCCGGGGTCGGCAACATTCTTTCGTGGAGATTAATCATGAAATATTTTCTATAGTCATTCTCTCCCTTCCGCTGATTCAAGCAGGGCAGTTGTCAGTTTCTGGCGAAAGGATGTGCACTGTACTGGTTAACTGCTTACGTATATATAAGCCTGCCCCGGAAAAGTGTAGATAGGTAAACTGACCGGCTCAAAAATGACCTAAATTAGTGTTGACTGTGCTGCTCAATTCAAATACAAACAAACAAACAAACATCTCAATCCCTGTCGCCCATTGGGCAGTCTTAGACCATCTAAACGATTTACCAGTACTCTCAGCTCATGCAGCCAAATCTATTTCTCCAAGCCCCAATGGGCGGGGGCCAGGAGATATATCTGAATCTTTTCCTTTGCTATCCATACATCTCAAGAAGAGGATTTGTTTGTTTGATTTGAGGTTTTACGTCCCCGTAAACTCTGTAAATGTCATTTTGGAGACGTTGCTTCCAATTTTGTGGGACTTTTACCCGACCTTGAGATGAAATGACATCTCAAGCCCTGTCGCCCAAATGAACCAATAGGGTTTATTAACATGGACGGACCGACTCGTACCGCTTTGCCTGGGCAGGCTTAGATCCTCTAAGCGGTTTACCAGTACTCGTGTGCGGGTCGGTTTCAGCTCTGCGTGGAAACATCATGCAGCCCATCTATTTCTTCAAGCCCCGATTGGCAGGGGCCGTCAAAAAGAGTGTTATATGGATATATGTTAATACTATATATAACGACCGTGTGCATTTTTCTCCAGAAAGCATGCGCGGATCATAATAATCTTTCGTCCGATTAGGTGCGCAGTCCTCATAGAGGTGATTCCAGAGGGACCGGATGCGTTGACCGGAATTTCCAGATCTTACGGCTGGTTCCGATATTTAACTGCACACGTGGCGGGCGTTCAGCGTATGCCGTCCGTTGCTTTGGAAGCCTTACGGGCTGAAAAGGCTGCACGGCAGATAGGTCCCTTTGACCGGCCATCATCTTCCAGCGATGATGAAGGCCTTGAAGATTTTGAAGATTTTTACAATAAACAATCACGTGTTTTAGGGAGAAATCATTACACCAAAAGCTTTGGCGGTGATTTGTGGATATCCATAATTCGAATTATGGATATCCATAAAACGATCTGAATTATGGATATCCATAAATCGAATTATGGATATCCATTATTCCGCTGATTTATGGATATCCATAAATCGAATTATGGATATCCATAATTCGATTTATGGATATCTATAAATACGGATTAAATAGTAAAACGGTGCCCCATACGTGTTTTCGTAATGTCTGAAAACCGATTGGCCAATCAAAGCCAACATGTTTTGAACCTCGTTGGGTAGGGGGAACGCTAGTTTGTTCGCGACATCTGGGTCACATGACCAAGATGGCTATCACACCAATATATGGTTAAACCATTGAAACGCTTCTCTAGGACCAGTCAAGAAACTTTGTATGCAACAGATAGGACTCCAGAACATCATAATTTGTTAAAATGATGATCTTAGGATTACCCCGAACTTATCTCCAGACACGGTCGAATTTTACAACCTGTCCTTTTCTATAGGAAAAATTAAAATAATTACAGCCAGTGAAAGTTGGTAGGCAACTAATTGAGATTCTTCACATGTGTGTGGATTTGGTGAGTGAGTGTTTGAGTTTTTCGTCCCACCAACAACTAAGGTCATAATGGAGACGGCACCTCGGTTTAAAGACTAATCCGAATGTCCGGAGAAGCCAGGGATCGATCCTGCGACCCCTAGTTTACAAGGCGAGTAGCGTAACCACTACACCACGGAGGCGTCTGTGTGGATTTGGTACCGATTCCTCACATGTGTGAAGTATTGGTATCAAATACACTCTTGTGTGAGAAATTGGTACCAATTCTTCTCATGTGTGAGGAATCGGTACCAGTTCGATTTATGTAAGACAGGTGCAATAGTAATTGGTACAAATTCTCCACACCCCATAAACACAGGTCACAGGTGTGACGATTACTTACCATTTCTTTACACGTCAGACATTGTCAACGAAATCTTCACGTGTGAGGAATTGATACCAATTCTTCACACCCTATAAAAAGTCGCACTAGTTTTTCACAGGTGTGACGAATACTTACCAATTCTTTATAAGTCAGAAAATTCAGACATCAAAATTTTTCGAAATTGACCATATGTAAATTTGGGTGGAAATGTAGGAAATGAGAAATTTACGGTTCAACAAAGCCATTCCTAGACATATTGGAAGTGTTGTTGGTGACAGTGACGCAGGTGTGTGGCAAGGTATAGATGAGTTTAGTACGCCACCGGTCGCTAAGGAAATACTATCCCACGGTTCCGTATTTTTGCGCATGCGCAGTTTTGTGTGGCAAAAAATATAACCATTGATTAGACTGCTTCGATAGCAGTCATTAATTTCTTTGAATATGACAATTTTAAATATAGCGTAAGGTAAAGGTGACGTTTGTCTTGCGTCACTGGGGCGTCCACCTGATATTGGCTGACAGTTGGGTAAGACCTGCTATCCTTGCAGCAGGTAAGAGTAGAGGGGAGTGCTCTTATTCCTTCTGTTTGTACACTCCATTCATTTTCCTCTTTATCCTCTGTTATTACTTTAACCTACGATCTCTTCTAAATTTTTTCTTCCTTTCTCTGGGAGATGAGACAAAATTACCCACAGGGGTTGACGTGTCGTTAAACCCAAAACAATTAATAATCGAATAATTGACTGACAATGGTCGCGTCATATTGCGCTAATCGCAAGGAAGGATTACCACCCAGACGTGTTCAACATGTGGATGAAAAAGATCAATCGTTTACGACCAGTAACCGGGTTGTTTGAATATGGAAATTCACCGGCCCCGCGACCCCCGCCCATCGAGGCTTGAAGAAATAGATGGGCTACATGATGCTTCCACGCATAGCTGAAACCAACGCACACGAGTACTGGTAAACCTGGTAAACCAGTTAGAGGATCTAAGCCAGCAACGTCTCCAACATGACCTATATAGTGACGGGGACTTTAAATCTCAACTAAAACAAAGAAACAACAAACGAATTACCGTCCCCGCCAACACCATTTGCGTCATTTTTAGACGTTGCTTCCTATACCCACATTGAGATTAAATAACATCTCAAGCCCTGCCACCAAATAAAAAAATGTAGTTTATCATGTTTATAGCGGTTTTGTTTGAACTGAGGTTTAACGTCCCCGTCAACACTATTTAGGTCATTTTGGAGACGCTGCTTCCAATTTTGTTGGACTTTTACCCGACATTGAGATGAAATGACATCTCAAGCCCTGCCCCAAATGAAACCAAAAGTCTTATATGCAGTAGGCGGTCTGACTCACACCACTTTACCTGGGCAGGCTTAGTCCTTCTTAGCGGTTTACCAGTATTCATGTGTGGTCAGTTTCAGCTCTGCGTGGACGCACCATGCAGCCCAATCTATTTCTCCAAGTCCCTATGGGCGGGGGCGAGAATTTATAGCGGTTTTACCAGTACTCATGTGCGGTCAGTTTTAGCTCTGCGAACCCAGGACCTCTCGTATACAGTAGACACACTCTACCGACTGAGATACCGGGCCACATCTTCGATCTTTTACATCCCCCACCCCTGCCTAATGAGATTCGTCCCGAAAACCTAAGTCCTATCCAGTCTGGCTATGGGACTTTCATGTTCAGATTTTTCAAAGTATCGCTTCGAAAACTCTGCCTTAACTGCTCATTTTTTTTTCTGGCCAATCAGGTCAAAGATTTATTCAGGGCCCCGTTACTCAGAGTATGAGCATTAAACAATCATCCATTTAAAACATACAGCAAAAGGCAGCGACGGTGAACAACAAATAGCATGTATACATGTATAATGGAATATTAATAAGAGAATTCGGAAATTCGGACATATCTGCCAAGTACTGTTGTGATTCAAAAGATTGTGAAGTTTGATTTTAGGTTAAACGACCCCGTCAACACTGTAAAGGTCATTTTGGAGACGTTGCTTCCAATTTCGTGGGACTTTTAACCGACAATGAGATTAAATGACATCTCAAGCCCTGCCGCCCAATGAAACCAATATGGTTTATAAGCATGGACAAGCCGACTCGCACCGCGTTGCCTCGGCAGGCTTAGATCCTCTAAACGGTTTACCAGTAGTCGTGTGCGGGTTTCTATAGAATTATTGCGATACAGTCACTTGCAGTTTTTCCGTCATACATTCTATCAATTTAACGCTCATTTCATGAGAACAAATAGCTTTTTAAGTGGCTGTCACACAAAAAAGTCACACATAACGATCTGTCCTGTCTACGAAAAGTCACATATTGACTGCCTGGTGACAACGCGTGGACGTCCGTCAACACTTTAATTCAAACTTTTGCTTTAATTCTAATATCTTGCTAATCACTTGTCTAATATATTTTTATTTGGTATATCGTGTTTCTTTGGCATTGCTTTAAACATGAGTCGGTCACACTCCTGAGTCAAGTGCCCGGGTTTGGCTAGCGCCTGTAGTTAGAATATAGAGCGATATTGATAATTTCCAGATTTATTTTTTTCCTTTAACTGTGCAGTGTGAACTTATATTCTAGACAGGTTTTTAATTATTTGGATCCCATTTTGATTTATATCAGTCTTTGAATCGACTGCATATTCGAAATTCGCAAAATTGCAGTATGTTTCTTCTGGCTTTCGTTGTCGGATCATTACAGGGTCACTGATGAGGCTTTATTAGCCGAAACTACGTAGTATGACCCATCTCCTTTCTTATGAATGTTTTCATTGCTCTAAAAGGAACTCATTTTTTATTTTTATTTGCCTTCACTGCAGCTGGTATTGTGCCGTATGGCGGCCGTAAAACGTCTCCCAGTACATCAACCATAGTGTAGTTTATATTTTACTTTTGGTCCTTTGAGATCAGCGTGAATATTCTGAGAAGTCAGAAATAAATTATTGGTTTAGACTCATATTCTAGACAGGTTTTTAATTATTTGGACCCCATTTTGATTTATATCAGTCTTTGAATCGACTGCCTATTCGAAATTCGCAAAATTGCAGTATGTTTCTTCTGGCTTTCGTTGTCGGATCATTACAGGGTCACTGATGAGGCTTTATTAGCCGAAACTACGTAGTATGACCCATCTCCTTTCTTATGAATGTTTTCATTGCTCTTAAAGGAACTCATTTTTGATTTTTATTATAATAATGCCTCATGCTGCTGCTACTGCTGACAGAAGGTCATGGTCGCATAAATTGAATGGTCATTGTATAGTTTTGGCATTCATCGTGTTGATTGGGGTTTTGTACGATATATTATAATTAACAGCAGATAATGTATAGTTAGAGTCACGTGGCTGCTGCTCCAGCTGACACAGAAGGTAAAGGTAACAGTGACAGAACTTAATATTAATGTTACTTGTTTATGTAAAACATCTGATCTCTATCTTTTATGTTATTGAAAGTTGATATGTGATATTACTTGACAGCTGACAAAGTACAGTAACACTGATTTGACTTCTGCTGCCAAGATCGCACACTTTGAACTTTGATTGAGATAGTCATGTTAAAGTTTTTGTATTGTTGTGGTTTTCAACCTACGATTAGGGTTGATATGTAGACACTTTAATGGGTGCAGAAAAGATACTGCTGTCAGGAGATCAAGGTCAAAAACTTACTATTTAGAAATTGAGATCAAGGTCTTTAACTTAAAAAAATGTGCTTTGCAATACATGGTTGCATCTGCCGATGGTATCAATGACCCCGTGGCCACTTTCTCTATTTTTTCCTTGCCTTTCGCTGGCAAGACGTATGGCAGCTATTGGTGTAGTTGCCAATTCTACCACTGATTTGTTTTGAGGTCTCAGCTAAAACAAAGTTTAAAAACAGGAAATGCAAATTATACAACTTTAGAATTTCTCAGCTTAGTTTTAAGTATGGCTGCTATTGAAAAATAAAAGCGATTCGCCAAATGACAATGGTATATGATCATTCTTAATTTTAAGGTTCTAAAGCGAATAGTTAATGGTTGGTAATGTTTTCAAAAGACAAACATTACGCATGTTTGTTATTATTATTATTATTATTGTTATTATTATTATTATTATTATTATTATCATTACTATTGTGATAATGCTCTGTTCATTCTGCTGACTAGACAGCAGCAGACCTTTCCTTTGGATTCTTTTCAAAGAACCCATTTGTATTTGTTATAGATTGTCTTTAAGTGCGTGTGTGTATCGCTTATATTTTTGTTTTGGATAGCCAATTTGCCATTTTGTGTGAAAGTGACTGTCCTTTTAGATTTCCGCTATTGGTGTTTACATTAAAGTCTAGTTATTTCATATTTCTGTTTCCTTCCCGTTGGTGTCTCTGATGTGAGCTGCAGGTTAATTATATCGATTCCTGACCATTTTCTTCACTTCTATTTTTAGTTCCAAGGCGATTCTTCTGTCGCGGTTTATTTTAGTTATGTTTGTCTTTGAGTGTTTTGTATCTCGTATATCTGTTTGTTTTGAATAGCCAATTGGTCATTTACATGCAAGATAGAGGGAATCTTCTGTATGAAATGTCAATTCAATTAAATCATTAAGTTTCTCTTTTTTCTTTCATAGTTACGCCTTAATTGCAACCACTGGGTCGGTATCTCTGCTGGTGGATGATTGGTTCGTCCCCGAGGGTATCATCAGCTCAGTATTAGTTCCTTAGTGCTGAGGTTGATACTGCGGTGTTGACGTCAGTACTGAAGTACTGATTCAAACCAGTTCTTCAGCTGAAGTGCACGACCCGCCGGATGCTTTTAGCTTTATGAGTGTTACCATATATGGGTATGGCGGCCATTTTGGTCATGTGACCTGGACCTAAAACGGTTCCCCCAATAAATGCACCTTATCGTAAGGAGCAAAATTATATCTTATACTTTAGTTCTGTATTCTGAATCGTTTGCAGGATGAAATGCATTCTCACTTTTCCAATACAAAAGCATATGTATCAAAGTTTGACCCAGGCACAAGGAAGGTCAAGGTCAACCCAGGGTCACCATTTTAGCAATTTATGATGGGCCTACGTCCCAGATGCTATTTATAAAGTTTCGTGGAAATCTGCCCAGTGGTTCTGGAGAATACTATTTTTGAAGGGTTTTTACCATATATGGCTTGGCGGCCATTTTGGTCATGTGACCTGGACCCCATGAGCAAATTTTGGTTTCCTCCATCCCATAGAGGCTCCATATGAAATTTGACTTCAATCGGCCCAACGGTTTCCGAGGAGAAGCAGTTCGAAAATTTTCACATTTTTCGCCTCGGCGAGGCTATACTAAATGGAATGTTATATTTCGCAAGTTCATTGGTTAGATCTCATTGATATCTATCAGTATGCTAAAAATTGTTTAAATATTCCAAGCGGTTAAGTCACTATCACCAATTTTCACAAACGGGTTACGGACGGACAAACAGACTGACAGACTGACAGAATGACACGGTGATTTTAGGGCACTCTTAGAAAATCAACCGACTTCAGTCGGTCGCTTTTTCTGCGGGTCGTGCAATAACTATATTATATCTTTAATTTTTGGAGTATAAATTTCTAATTTTTCTAAAACTAAGACTGACTGGTCAGGTGGGACATGTATCTTAGTGGATTTGGTTTCCACTTTTTGTAATATACTGACCGGAAATAGAAACTATACACTTTTGAATCGTCTCTCCTGACATAACAAGTGAATAGTTCATTCAAAAGTTACTGATACAGGATTAGATTATTTATTGACGTGGATCCTGTAATAATTTAAAGAAAATCTGGTGGTCAAAATAAAAGTTTTTTGGAAAATGTAAAAAAGTGCATTTTTCACAAAATTTGCATGTAAACGAATTTTGACTTCAACGTTTTTGCGTATAGGCAATAACTCAAAAGAGGGGAATGAAAAAAAGAACATAACATCTAAAACGTATCGAAAAACAAACATTCTATTGAAATCTCAAAAACTGTATTTTTCAGCGAAATTTTCAAAATAACACTTCAAACCAAAATCGATGTAAAAACGCCTCCAATCGTTTGAACATCTTCAGTTGCATCTTAAAAATTGATTTAAACAAAAACCGCGATCAGAAATGCCATAATTTTGGCTCACTTCCGGTATTTGTCCAATATTTAAAGGTTGATAACTTTTCAACCATTGAGAAAATTTTCATTTTGTAAACAATATTCCCAACGTTAGCTGATGTGTAACAATTGGTAAAAATAGGAATCACATTTGCGACACAAAATATTTGACTCAATGGAAACTTGAACACCAAGATTTTGACCCTTGCCTTGAAACTGTGGCCTTGTCCGATAAATCGTAGCTATCAATGAACATTTAATTCAATACAGCAATAGCATACATGCAACTAATGCTTATTTACACAACTGGAATTCAAAATTTCATTGATTTGTTTTGCCAGCGACAATTTAAAAAATGAGTGTATAGTTTCTATTTCCGGTGAGTATAGTTTAAATTTTGCAAGTCTAGCTACTTTGGACATTTCTTCCTGATGCCCGGGACTTCTGTGGAGTGTGGGCCATGTTTGCTGATGTTGGCTCGGTGGGGGACGCCTATATGTCCGCGGGTGGGCGTCTCTTGCCTGATGCCTCCAGTTGGCCTGTCTCATGAGCTACATCGGTCGGTGTGTGTGCTCGGAGGGGGATGTGCTGTGTTTGCCGGGTCTTTTCATCATCCGTTTCGGTTTCAAAACTTTGGGGTTGAGACACACTGATGAAGATTAAATATTAGAGGCGCCTCTGTGTCACTAAATTTGGTATAGTTACGCCTTAATTATAAGATTATGAGGAAGGGCTGTGTAAAAGGTAGAAATATTATAAGCAGACAGACTTGAATTACTAAAACTTCTGGATTTCAATGCATGTAAAACCTTATTAGAATTTTTATAGATCGAAACAGATTTCTCTCTGCTCTTTCAAATAATTTGTCGCAATATTTAATCACATGTTTTTTGATGGCAGTAAGACATGAAGTTTATAATCTGGAAAGTTCAATGGAGGTATAAGAGCTTGAATTTGCAATATAAACCGTGTTTTGTATGGTCCTTTTAGAAGTTAATGTAACAAATATAACGTAGGAAGCTTGTCTTGGCCTTCTGTAACACATACAGCAAACGTGGTGGCTGAATGGCAAATGTTGTCATAAACTACAGATCTAAAGATGTCACCTTGAAAAGTGTTGCTGAAGATATTGTATATAGTATATTTCAGAAAATATTTCAGCCTGTGATCTGAAAGTTGGCAGATGGGCTTAGCTTAATGAAACTAGATGTGTATTCAATGTCAACGTCATTCCTTGGCATAAGGCCATCCACGTGTTAAAGTTTAAACTTATTTTCCTAAAAAACCAATAGGTCATTGGTAACCAAATTCCATATGAATGCTTTTAGGAAAAAAAGGAAATGAAAATTAATTAATATATGTTTCGTCGTATGACCAGTTTGGCCGCCATGTCCATATGAGGTAAAACAGAAGTGAATGCAATGATCAGGAACCGATACCATTACCCATCACCTCCCATCTGAGACACCAAACCGAAAGAAACACGCACAAAAAATAACTAGACCCTAATGGAAATTAAAGAGAAGTGATCAGAAACTGATACAATCAGATACCGAATTCTTCCCACAATATCACTAGGGAAAGAAGTCGAAACATGGAGTGACGACAGCAGCTCTTTCCCAAGCAGGTGGTGACTCAGAATATTCAAACCTAACTAGAAAGTAGCAATATACATGATACGGGACAGAATCAGAATCACCAGCATGACAAACATTAAACTGGAAGGACAAACTAAAAATGAACAGCCAAAAAGGGGAAAGAATCAGAATCATCAACGTAACAATATATATAATTATGGAAAGAATCAGAATCCCCAACACAAAACACGAAGAAACCACAGCAAAAACACCGATTTGGAATGGTCAGTAAAATTTACTGGTGGGTTTAAGATAACTTTACCGGATTCCAACAATCACCCTCACTTTCACTGTCTATCTATCAGTCTTTCATAACATCTTAACCTCCGCAGAGGACTTCAGATGGTGTTCCGGTAAAACAAAGTGCTAAAGGGGTTAGTTGAAGGAAAAGGGGGGAGAAAAGTGGGTGAAATGAGTTTGTACAGTGCGATCAAGAGTGTTAATATAGTTAAAAGATAAATATAGATTCTGGCATTTAAGGTGTTGAGTGGACTACCTGGTAGACAGCTGTGCTGAACTGTGCCACGGTAGAAAGAACTGGTATGGTGGCTGGCAGGGCATTCCTGTCGATGATAGTGCGGGAAAGAATGTGAACTTGTAGTAGTCTTTTAGAGTCACTGTGGTTCAAACAAGTATTTGTTTGGTCCGCGTGAAGGTTTTCTAACTCATCAGTAAATCAACTCGGTAAACAAAGAAATCAAAATTAAAACCAAGTTAACACAAGGATGAGGACTTGACAGTAAACGCACTGAGCCATTCGGTGCTGAACACAACGCCACAGGAAAACTGGAGCAAAAGAAAACCAAAAGTTGAAACCCGTTGAATCAAGCAACAGACATAAAAGTTCCGACTCCGACCAACTAATAAGTAGCGTTAGAGAGAAGGATCTGAACCCCGATCCACAGGCGTGAAATTAGCAAGAAAGCATAATGTTTGACCGTGATTCGGGTCAAACACAATGCATGCAGACAGTTGAATAGCATTTATATTATATCCAATGCGTTTGTAACGTTTAATAATTTTCTGAAATTGTTCCGAAAAGTTAGGTTTCCCTTTAATTTTTCTTGATTTATATATAATGTCGCCAAAAACTCAGGCTGTGACATCTCCTGCAACGGGCCTCCGTGGCCTAATGGATAAGAGCGCTGACTCTTAGTCATTAGGTCTCTCACCGCCGTGGGTTCGAGCCTCGCTCGGGTCACGTGTGAGACGCCAAGTTCTGCAACGGAAGGTCAGGTGGTTTTTCTCCGGGTACTCCGGTTTTCGCCCACCTATGATTAACGATCGGCTCGATATGAGTGAAATAATCTTGAAAGGGCCGTAAAACCCAAACCAAAAAAAAAAAAAAAAAAAAAAAAAAAACATCTCCTGCAGCAAAAGTCTATATAATACAACCTTGAATTTATAAATTAATTCATAGTGCCGGCGATAAAACTTTCCACTGACCGTTCCAAGGCGGTTCTTCTGTGGCGATTTATTTATGTTGTTGTTTGTTACGTACTGTGTGTATCACTTGTATCTTTTTATTTTGGATGGCCATATGGCCATTTTGTGGGAAAGTAACTGTCCTTATGGCCTTCCTTTGTTTAGGTTTCCATTATGGTCTGGTCGCTTAATGTTTGTGTTTCTTTCCCTTTGATGTCTTTATTGGGTGGAGTAAGTTAATTGTATCGATTCCGGATCTTTTTTTTACTTCTACTTTGTGCAAAATTGTACAGTTGATGACAACAGTGCCAAATAATTGCAATAAAAAGCGCATATTGGCAAAATTCTGATTTTAAACCGCCGATTTACCTCCCAAAGTTACAATTATCTCTATAAAAAAATTGGTCTGTCAACATCTGATTTTGTTATGGTTTGTCGTTGGGTGTGTTTATTCGTTTATATATATATATTGATCCGACTAGCCGATTGGCAAGTTTTATGGAAATGTGAATGTCATTTTTGGCGTACCGCTCTAGATGTTTCCATTAGGGTCTAGTTGTTGCATGTTTGTGTTTCTTTCCTTTTGGTGTCTCTGATTGGAGATGTGGGTTAACGGTATCGATTCCTGATCATTTACTCCACTTCTACTTTAAATACTTTTGGAGCATCTAAAAAGAATTATGATATACAGTGCAAGAGTCAACATGTCAATTTTATTAATCAAAAACATGTACAAAAACAAAAACGCATAATAAAAAAGGACCGACACAATTTTGTGACCTCATGTGTACACAAAATTACGTAGCGACGTCACAAAGCAACGCCATAGATTTTGAGGCCATATTAGCTGTTACCCTGAAGATTTTGAAACCGGTCGGACACAATTAAAATATATAACTTCCATGCGCTGATGTTATTTAATTTTACGTATAACTTACATGTTTCGGGACAGTTTGCTTACTTTAAACCGGAAGCTTCATAACATTTTCAGCCTTAGTGCTGTTGCTTATTTGTAGGTTTTTAGTGGGTAGGGTATGTAAACATAAAAAATACACGTGTTACCGTTAGGCACTCTTTGGTTGATTGCTACTAAGACAAGCAACCCGCAGGAAGAGACCTGAACTTTTGGCAGCCGGTCCAATAATTTTGCATGAAACGCAACGTCGCATGGCGCGAATGGGATGTCGTCATTGCTAGGGCGGTAAGAAGAGGAAACGTTTGAGAAAACTCCCGCCACCGCCTCACCCCACTTATTCGCAGGGCATAAGACCCTGATGTGACTTTGACCTTTTTCCAAACTAAAGGAAGATGTGAGGGATATGCGTTATAACGATTTAGACCTATTTTGATGGTTTGATCAGTCAGATTTACCCCCTAGAACTTCAGTTAAATAAAGCAAATTCTTCTGATACCGAGGCCCCGTTTTTGGATTTACATCTATCTATTGTAGATGGATTTGTTTCGTGCAAAATTTATGATAAACGCGATGACTTTGATTTTGAGATTGTAAATTTTCCTTTTTTGGATGGTGATGTTCCTCGTGCGCCATCCTATGGCGTTTATTTTTCGCAATTAATTCGATTTGCTAGAGTGTGTAGTCATGTAACTGACTTCAACACTCGTAATAAATTATTAACGGCTAAACTTCTTAATCAGGGTTATCGGTACCATAAACTACGCAAAGCCTTTTCAAAATTTTATAGACGCCATTTTGATTTAATTTCAAAATTCAATATTGGACTTAAATCTCTTCTGCAACAAGGTCTATCGGTACCCGAATTTTATGGTGACTTAGTATATAAATTCAGAAAAATATATAACCGCAATGACTTCAGCACCCAATTTCGTAAAATCATTCTTCGATATAAAAAGATTGGGTACAACATGGATATTATACGACAGACTGCATGCATGGTAGTTAACCCAATCACGGTTGGCAACTTTGCTTCCCTCTTTAATTGCACGCCGGTGGGTCAGGCCTCAGATTCTATGACGGCTCCAACGTAAAGGCTTATTGAAAATTAAAGAGATAATGTTGGTTGGTGCCTGATGCTCTGTCTCTGGTCGGGCTCATCGGAGTCTAACTGTTGGTTTTCTTTTGCTCCAGCATTTCAGTGGTTTCTTGCTGTCGAGTCCTCACCGTTGTCTCACCTCTGTGGTTCTTTGATTTCTGTGTTCACGGAGATGTTGCACTGATGAGTTAGGAGGCCTTCATGCGGACTGAACAAATTATTTGTCTAAATCGCGACGGAAGTAAGGGCGAGGATTGTGGCCACGTAAAATCGATTTAAGCCCCCCAGTGGAAATCTTCCACTGACCGTTCCAAGGCGGCTCTTCTGTGGCGATTTATTTATGTTGTTGTTTGTTACTTAGTGTGTGTATCACTTGTGTCTTTTAATTTTGGATGGCCATATGGCCATTTTGTGGGAAAGTAACTGTCCTTATGGCCTTCCTTTGTTTAGGTTTCCATTATGGTCTGGTCGCTTAATGTTTGTATTTCTTTCCCTTTGGTGTCTTTTATGGGTGGAGTAAGTTAATTGTATCAATTCCTGATCTTTGTTTTACTTCTACTTAGAAAATGTTTTCCAAGTTTATTGATGTAACAGTTTATGAGTTAAATTTTTATTATGAGTATTAAAATCAGCGACATGACTTGACATTCTTGCAAAGCGAAAAAGCTTCGAAATATAAACACCGTAAGATGGCGAACGAGAAACATCACCATCTAAAATGGGTAGTTAACTATAGTGAAATCAAAATCATCGTACTTATCATAAATTTTAGTTGAAACAAAACCATTTGAAATGTTCAAATGCAAACCCAATAACGGGCCTATTTTTATTATGGTTTGTCTTTGGATGTTTGTCTCGCTTGTATTATTTTATTTTGGATAGCCTACTGGCCATTTTGTGGGACAGTAACTGTCCTTTTGGCTTTCCGCTATTGATCTTTCCATTGGGGTCTGTTGTTCTATGTTTGTGTTTCTTTCCCTTTGGTGTCTCTGATGGGAGCTGTGGGTTAATTGTATCGATTCCTGATCATTGCCTCCACTTCTATTTTGATAACAGAATTATTGGCTTTGTTTAACTCAGTTAATAGCGGAAACGCCAATAGCGGAAAGCCAAAAGGGCAGTGACTTTCCCAAAACATGGCCAATTGGCTATCCAAAACAAAAAGATATAAGCGACACACATAATCAAAGACAAACCATAACAAAAAATAAACCGCGACAGAAGAACCGCCTTGGAACGGTCAGTAAAAATAATTTCACTGGGTGTGTGTGGGGGGGGGGGTGGGTGGGGGGGTTGCTTAAATCGATTTTATGCGGCCGCAATCCACGACCAACAGTTAGACTCCGATGGGCCCAACCAGAAACAAAGCATCAGATACAAACCAGCATTACATAAGTAAGCTTTTACGCTGGTGCCGTCATAAAATCTGAGGCCTAACCCATCGGTGTGGATTTAAAGAGGAAGCAAAGTTATCAGCCGTGATTGTGTTAACTACCATGCATGCAGTCTGTCGTATAACATTTATGTTGTACCCAGTCTTTTTATATCTAAGAATGATTTTACGAAACTGGCTGAAATCATTGCAAGTATATATTTTTCTGAATGTATATACTAAGTCACCAAAACATTCAAGCTCCGATAGACCTTGTTGCAAAAGAAATTTAAGTCCAGAAGAGATTTAAATCGGAATGGCGTCTATAATACTTAGAAAAGGTTTTGCGTAGGTCATGATACCGATAACCCTGATTAAGAATTCAGCAGTCTACAATTTATTACGAGAGCTGAAGTCAGATACATGACTAGACACTCTGGTAAATCGAATAATTTGCGAAATATAGACGCCCTATGGTGCTAAACGAGGAGCATCACCGTCCAAAAAAAGGAAGATTATCAAAACCATCGCATTTATAATAAATGTTGCAGGAAACAAAATAGAAGTGAAGGCAATGATCAGGAATCGATAAAACACAAGTAGACCCAAATGGATCAAACCTATGCACAATAGAAAAATGAAAATCCCAAACTGAAGTTCTTGGGGGTAAATTTGACTGATCAAACCATCGAAAGAGGCATTATAGATATTTAATAAAACATTCAAATTTCTAGAAATCGAGCTAAAGGCTCGCTGAGATCCTTTTCACTGACTGTTCCAAGGCGGTTCTTCTGTCGCGGTTTATTTTTGATATGGTTTTCGTTGAGTGTGTGTGTCGCTTATATCGTTTTGTTTTGGATAGCCAATGGGCCATATTTGGGAATGTAACTGTGCTTTTGGCCTTCCGCTATTTAAGTTTCCATTGGGGCCTAGTTCTCTCACGTATGTGTTTCTTTCCCTTTTGTGTCTCTGATGTGAACTTTTGTTCATCTGTATCGACTCCTGGTCATTGTTTTCACTTCTATGGTTCAATGATTTCAGATTAGGACATAATGAAGTCTCTTCCATAACAAAACAAGAACAGATAAGCCACAAGGGGTGCGCAGTTCGTACCCATCGCAATACCCACAATTTGTCTTAATAACTTAGTACCAAATCTTATGTAAATATTGTAAAGTAGAAAACTGACAACTTCACGCACTATTTGACATGACCAAAAAGTATAATTTTTATGTTCTTCAGAAGTGACAAAAAAAAAAACATTGCTTAAATTACATGCAAGATGGAGGAAGTGTAGTGTAAAGGATGGAAAATTCATAAATAGATATGCTCTTCTGTCTCGGTTTATTTTCTTAGGTTTGTCTTTGAGTGTGTGTATCGCTTGTATTCTTTTTTCTTCTTCTTCTTCTTCTTTTGTTTGGTTTGGTTTGGACAGCCAGTTGGCCATTTTGTGAGGAAGTAACTGTCCTTTTGGCTTTCCGCTATTGCTGTTTCCATTAGGGTCTAGAAATTTCATGTTTGTGTTTCTTTCCTTTTTGTATCTCTGATGGGAGCTCTGGGTTAATTGTATTGATTCCTGATCATTACCTTCACTTCTATTTCACTGACCGTTCCAAGGCGGTTCTTTTGTCGCGGTTTATTTTGTTATGGTTTGTCTTTGTGTGTGTGTATCGCTTGTAGTGTTTTGTTTTGGATAACCAATTGGCCATTTTGTGGGAAAGTAACAGTCCTTTCGGCTTTCCGCTGTTGATGTTTCCATTAGGGTCTAGTTATTTCATGTTTGTGTTTCTTTCCCTTTGGGGTCTCTGATGGGAGCTGTGTATCGACTTCACTTCGATTTTGAAGCATGTAAACGTCTGGAGTTTTATTTATCTAAAATATCCTTAAAAGTTTCTGTGAACCGAAACATATATCCGCACCCCCCCCCCCTTATGTATATTGCTCTATCTAGTTAAGTTAAGACAAAACACGCGGACTAATCAAATATTGTTTAGATCACAGTGAAAGAGGATGTGAGGGTTGTTATTTTATTTTGGATAGCCTATTGGCCATTTTGTGGGAAAGTTACTTCCTTTTGGCTTTCCGCTATGGATGTTTCCATTAGCGTCTGTTGTTTCTTGTTTGTGTTTCTTTCCCTTTGGTGTCTCTGATATGGGAACTGGGGGTTGATTCCTGATCATTGCCTCCACTTCTATTTTGGGATCCCGTGAAGTTAATTTAATAATACACAATGGCCAATTGGCTATCCAAAAACAAAATAATATAAGCGACACACACACACACACACACACACACACACACACACACACACACACACACACACACACACACAGACACACACACACACACACAGAACTTTTTACTGACTGTTCCATGTCGGTGGTTTTGCTGTGGTTCCTTCATGTTTTGCAATGGTGGTTCTGGTTGTTTATTTTCAGTTACGTTTGTCCTTCTAGTTTTTGTTTGTTGGTTACGTTGGTGATTCTATCTATCTATCTATCTATCTATCTATCTATCTATCTATCTATCTATCTATCTATCTATCTATCTATCTATCTATACGTGTCTATCTATTTATGATCCTAAACAGAAGTGAAGGAAGTGATCAGGAATCGATACAATTAACCCACAGCTCCCATCAGTGACACCAAAGGGAAAGAAACACAGACATGAAAAAACTAGACCGTAATGGCCACATCAATAGCGAAAAGCCAAAAGGACAGTTATTTTCCCACAAAATAGCCAATTGGCTTTCCAAAATAAAACAATACAAGCGATACACCTACTCACTCAAAGAAACGAATTTCACTGTGGTGGGGTGGGGATGGGGAGCTTAAATCGATTTTACGCAGCTCCAATTCTCGCCCACTTTCTGGTATTATTAGGATGGTTGCCAGCGGAATTCGTTTCACTGACCGTTCCAAGGCGGGTCTTCTGTTAATTTTTGTTATGGCTTGTCTTTGTGTGTGTGTGTGTGTGTGTGTGTGTGTGTGTGTGTGTGTGTGTGTGTGTGTGTGTGTGTGTGGGTGTGTGTGTGTGTAGCTTATATTATTTTGTTTTGGATAGCGAATTTGCCATTTTGTGGGAAAGTAACTGTCCTTTTGGCTTTCCGCTATAGATGTTTCCATTAGGTTCTAGTTGTCCCATGTTTGTGTTTTTTCCTTTTGTGTCTCCGATAGGAGCTGTGGGTTAATTGTATCGACTTCTAATAATTGTCTTCACTTTTTAGTCACCACCTGTTTGGCAAAGAGCTGCTGACTCGGTTTGCCTGCTGTCTGTTTTGACTACTGTCGTCGCTCGATTGACACCCCCCCCCCCCCAAATAAAAAAAAAACAAAAAAAAAAAAAAACACACACACACACAGTTGTTTCAGTACTTGCCTTCCCAAGGCGGTCTTTCTTTTGCAGTGTCTTATTTGTTATTTGGCTTTGTGCCGTTGGTCCATGTTTCATCTGTTTTTGTGTTTGCCTCCTGGTGACTTGAGACGGCTGCGTTCTTAGATTGTGACCTTTCCTGAATCACCTTTTCTTACTAGTTTTCTTTCCAATTGTAGGGTTCCTGATCGTTTGTCTTTTTAATTTTCTCCATGATCTTCAAAGACTTTCTCGCAATATTTAATCTCTTAAAACCCTTTAGAAATCTTCATCTCTGAAACCAGTGGGCAGATTATAATGATACTTGGTATTTAGCATTGAAAACTCGGGTAAAATTATGTTGTTTGTTTTTAAATGATGATCCCTGAATCACCTTGACATATTTTACACAAAGGTCAAATTTGGTCACATAGGCTTTTCATCACAGTGCAGATTATATTTTCTGGTCCTTTGGGATCATTGAGTCCATTAAGAATCATTTTAAAAATGGAGTTCTTTCGCTAGTTAGCTCGTCCGAAGAATTTGGGATCAGACTGAATCAATTCCTGATCTTTCTCTTTTTAATTTTTTCTAATTGCGCCGGTGCTAGAGGGCGTGGCCGTTGTTGCACATTTCAGTACTGGTCATGAACAGAATAAAACCGAGTCTGCTATTTTCGTTTATTTGGTGTATTCTTAGCTTTCATACTTTCTTACTATTCAGAACGTATTTATCTTCACTGCAGCTTGTGCTGTGCCATGTGGTATCGGTTTTACGGCCCTTTTAAGATTAGTTTTACTTTTAGCGAGGCGATCGTTAATCGGGGGTGGGTGAAACCGGACTAGCCGGCGATAAACCTTCTGACCTTCCGGTGCAGACCTAAGCGTCTCCATGTGATCCGGGGCAAGGCTCGAACCACAGCGGAGAAGACCTAATGATTAAGAATCTGCGCTATTATTCACTATACCAGTAGAGCTCTGAATGACATTGGGCTAATAACAAGAAATCCCTCTGACCTTGAATATTCATGCAGTTCCATTTACTCATATACGTAACTATCTGCATCTGCCAATTTTCAGATCACAGTCTGCAGTTGTTTCTGAAAAATACATGGTATTGACTTTTGCCTGTATAAAATAAGTTCTGACTAGGAAGATCCTTTGGAAGCAAAGACTACTGAAATGTGCAACACCGGCCAAGCCCTCCAGCACCGGCTTAAGCAGAACTCTATATCAAAATGATTCTAAATGGACTCGAAGATCCCAATGGACCAGAAAATATAATCTGCACTATATGATGATGCACGGGAAGACTTATTACGGCCGCCACATGGTACAACACCAGTTGCATTGAAGATAAATGAGTTTATGGGATGGAGGAACAATCGTTCGTTGAAATGGTTTCGGCTGCATGACTTGGGTTGCTGCCAGTGTAAAACACCTTAAAAAGCATCACCTCAAACGTCAAATGGTTCTATAATCACTCAGGTGAGCGCTTCAGGACTGTTGGTCCCCTGGTTAACCTTGATGCGGATGTAGAATAGTTGCAGTAGTCAATCAGCCATCATAGAAGACAGTGTCTTACTTGGCACATTATCCTCACCTTCATGCCACTATTTAAAGATGTTTTCTTCATTGTCTAAGGAAGATGTAACCGCCCACCAAAGTTTTCTGTAGATGTGATAAGTGTAGTAATCGTTTAGACAGTGAGAAAAAAGTTTCCTACAAGTGTCTGATTTTAACCCTTTTTCCTCCTTATACTATAGCAGGAGTCCATTTCAAAATTTAGGGGTTGCAGGTTGTGCTTTCTTCAAAATTGATTTGGAAAATGACTGAACTTTTAGCAAACAGTGGAGGCCCTGATCAGACGCCGCGTTCTGCGGCGTCTGATCTGGGCCTGAACTGTTTGCCCGGGTATCCGTTTTGGGGTTTCCGGTACAAAATGGGTTAATTATACCTGAATATTTCAAAAGTGTATTATTTTCTTGTGTTCTTTTAACAATATGTATAAAGCTTTAAGCTACAATATGATATAGTTTGTTGCAGTTTAGCTGTCGCCGATTTCATATTAGATATACACCATTGTGTTCTTAATCGTGTTGTGACAGTCTACGTACATGGATAATTTCATATTTTAAAAACTCCATCAGAAACTTGCTTCCCATAAGTAATGGAATTCTCACCACGCTTGAATTTTGAGCAGCTCAATGGTCCTTGCGGTTTTGCTTCAATTCAAATAGGACATGGTTTACTTGAAAAAAAAACTCCATGTGGATCAATTTGTTGTTGTTATTATGTTTGATACTGCACTGGAACTGAGGGTTGAAATTTCATAAACTCCGGCGTAGTTTTACTACTGGCCGTTTCAAGGCGGCCGTTCTTTTGCAATCTCTTATCTATTAATTGGCTTTGTGCCGTTGGTTCATGTTTCGTCTGTTTTTTGTTTGCCTTCATGTCACATACATTCTTTAGATGACTTGAGGCGGCTGCATTCTTTGATTTCGGCCTTTTCTTACTATGTCGTCACTACAGCACATGTATATTTGTGACATACTTTTAAGCCTAACAAAAATGTTCAAGTGCGTATATGTTACAAGTGCTTTCATGTTACAAGTGCTTTCATTGCATCCGAGGTTGTTGACACAACTTTTTACTGGTTGGCCTGTTTAGTAAGGCAGTATAGCGACCATGCATATCGCTTTTTGGGAGCTATTTGTTGCATAACTTTATCGCATGACTGTCACATGATCGAACCCTATATAAGCCCAAGACGCGGGACTAAACAAAATTCTTACAGGCGGCGTTGGAGTTGTCAAGCATGCTGAAAGCTGTAAGTAACTATTTTTCTATTATTTTTGTTCTTCTGGCTACAACGCCGTATGGTATTCGGAGTCTAACTGTTGGTTGTTTTATGCTCCAGCATTTCAGTGGTTTCTTGCTGTCGAGTCCTCGCCGTTGCTTCATCTGTAGTTGGTTGATTTTTGTGTCCACTGATTAGGTGCTCTAACCACACAGAGCTATCACACTGCATAAGTAAATTTGATACAGCACGAAAATACGCCTTTTCAAATACATTGCCAATTTTACCAAAAACAAAACAATAACCAGATGAAAAATTGTAAAAAAAATATTTGTGCTAAAATGTATTTGTTTGTTTGATTTGAGGTTTAACGACCCCGTCAACATAGTATAGGTCATTTTGGAGACGTTGCTTCCAATTTTGTGGCACTTTTACCCGACATTGAGATGAAATGACATCTCAAGCCCAATAGGGTTTCTAAGCATAGACGGTCCGACTCGCACCGCTTTGCCTGGGCAGGCTTAGATCCTCTAAGCGGTTTACCATAACTCGTGTGCGGTCGGATTCAGCTCTGCGTGGAAGCATCATGCAGCCCATTTATTTCTTCAACTTCCCCGATTGGCGGGGGCCAGCTCAAAATGTAGGCTGTGGGTACATGTTAGAACTGCCTTATTGTGTCGGTTCTAACGAGTACCCGCAATGTATATTTTAGAGCTGAAATAATAAAAATACGGTTACACCTGTAAACGCCAGTTTTACTATATATACAAGTGGGGATAAAGGGGATCAGAATTAGTCTATCTGTTGGTTTTCTTTTGCTCCAGCATTTCATTGGTTTCTTGCCGTCAAGTCCTCACCGTTGTTATGTCTCCCCCGATTTTTTTTCGGAAAGACATAGTGTTTTTCCCCCGGGCGTCTGTCTGTCCGTCTGTCACAAAATCGTGTCCGCTCTATAACTTGAAAACCGTTCAAGCTATCTTCACGAAACTGCATATAAATAGTAATCAATATTAGACGACGTGCGGTGCGCAAGAACTATAATTCTCGCATTTATACTTTTTGAGTTATCTACCTCGCAAGTTTGCCGGTATGTATGTATGGGCAAATCGTGTCCGGTCAATAACTTTCTTATTTTCAGATGGATTTTGAAATTACTTGGAGAAATATTAACAACCATAAGACGATGTGTGGCGCGCACGTGGCAGGTCGGTATCTCAAAGGTCAAGGTCATTCTTGGAGGTCAAAGGTCAGAAAAGGGGCCTTTTTTCGTGTTTGGTCAATAACTTTCTTATTTTTTGACGGATTTTGAAATTACTTGGCAGAAATGTTAACCACCATGAGTTGATGTGTGGCGTGCATGACCCAGGTTGGTACCTCAAAGTTCGAGGTCATACTTAGAGGTCAAAGGTAAAAAAGGGGCCTTTTTTCGTGTGTGTGTGTGTTTTTTTTTTTTTTTGTCAATATTTGTTTTATTTTTAGATAGAATTTGAAATTACTTGGCAGAAATGTTAACTATCATGAGACGATGTGATGCACGCATGATTCAGGTTGGTATCTCAAAGGTCAAATGTCAAAAAGGTCAAATGTCAAAAAGGGGCTTTTTTCGTGTTTGGTCAATAACTTTCTTATTTATTGGTGGATTTTGAAATTACTTGGCAGAAATGTTAACCACAATGAGACAATGCGTCTCTTGCATGGCCCATGTTGGTACCTCAAAGGTCAAGGCCATACTAAGAGGTCAAATGTAAAAAAGGGGCCTATTTTAGTTTTGAGTCAATAACTTTCTTATTCCTGGATAGATTGTGAAATTACTTGGCAGAAATGTTAACCATCATGAGACGATGTGTTGCGTGCTAGACCCAGGTCGGTACCTCCAAGGTCAAGGTCATACTAAGAGGTCAAAGGTAAAAAAAAGTATTTTTTGTGTCCAGTTAATAACTTTTTTATTTCTGGATGGACTTTTTAAAGTAACCATGCAGAAATGTTCACCTTCATTAGATGATGAGTCGTGTGCAAGACCAAGGTCCATACCTCCAATCATCCAATGTCAATGTCATACCTAGAGGTCAAAGGTAAAAAAGGGGCCTTTTTGTGTACAGTCAATAACTTTCTTATTCTTTGATGGATTATGAAATTACTTGACAGAACTGTTAACCATCATGAGACGATGTGTTGTACCTCAAAGGTCAAGGCCATACTTAGAGGTCAAAGGTAAAAAAGGCTTTTTTTGTGTACGGTCAATAACTTTTTTATTTCTCTTTGAACTTTTTAAAGTTACTTTGCAGAAATGTTCATCTTGATTAGATGATGTGTTGCACACAAGACCCAGGTCAATACCTCCAATGTCAAGGTCATATTTAGGGGTCAAAAAGGGGGGAGACATCTATGTTTTTGTAGAAAAAAAATTGTAGTTTTATCTCTGTGGTTGTTTGATTTTTGTGTTCTTGGAGATGTTGCACTAAAGAGTGAGGAGGCATTCATATGGACAGAACATATTATTTGTCTAAATCGCGACGGAAGTAAGGGCGAGGATTGCGGCCGCGTAAACTCGATTCAAGCCTACCCCCAGTGAAATTCTTTTCATCTAAGGCGGTTCTTCCTTCTGTAGCGCCTTGTTTTTGTTATGGTTTGTCAGTGAGTGTGTGTATCGCTTATATATATTTTTTGTTTTGGATAACCAATTGGCCATTTTAGTGTAGGAAATGCCCTTTATGCTTTCCGTTGTTGGTGTTTCCATTAGGGTCTAGTTATTTAATGTTTGTGTTTCTTTCCCCTTTGTGTCTCTGATGGGAAATTCATTAAAAGAAATGTTAAGCGTCATGAGATAATGTGCACGTGCAAAACCAAGGTCGGTACCTCCAAGGTCAATGCCTTACAGAGAGATCAAAAGTCAAAACAGGGGTCTTTTTCCGTGTCAGGTCAATATATTTTTTTTTTATTTCTGAATGGACTTTTTAAAATTACTTTGCAGAAATGTTAACCATCATGAGACAATGTCTCTCGCGCAAGACCCAGGTTGGCACCTCCGAGGTCAAGGTCATATTTAGAGGTCAAAAGTAAAAACATTGGTCTGTTTTCGTGACCGGTCAATAACTTTCTTGTTTCCAGTTGGATTTTGAAATTACTTGGCAGAAATGTTGACCATCATAAGGTGATGTGTCGTGCGCAAGACTCAGGTTGGTACCTCAAAGGTCAAGGTCATACTTAGAGGTTAAATAGGGCTTGTTTTGTTTCCGTTCAATAACTTTCTTATTCCTCGATGGATTTAAAATTACTTGGCAGAAATGTTAACGGTTGTGATACGATGTTACACAAACAAGACCCAGGTAAGTACCTCCAAGGTCAAGGTCATATTAAGAGGTCAAATGTCAAGAAAAAGGTGCGTATTTAACTGAGCAGAAATGTTAACCACCGTGAGAAAATGAGTTGCGCACAAGGCCCAGGTCGGTACCTCCAAGGTAAAGGTCATACTTAGAGGTCAAGGTTCAAAAATGGTCTTTTACGTGTCTTGTCAGTAACTTTCTTATTCATGGATAGATTTGAAATTACTTGGCAGAAATGTTAATACGCAATACCCAGGTTGGTAGCCCTAAGCTCAAGGTCATACTTGGAGGTCAAAGGTAAAAAATGTCGTTTTTGTGTCCGGTCAATAACTTTCTTATCCTGGCTAAGCGACAATGACCGTTTTCACAAGACCTGTCTGAAAAATAGTGGTAGTGAATAAATAAAGTGAAAGAAAAATTTTACAGGAAAATAAATAATAAATAAATAAATAAATTAAAAAATAAATGAAAAATGAATCGATTTCATTACGTCTATTTAAATGTATTGAAAATTTTACCACAAAGCTATGAACTTTTTCCGATAAAAAAATCTGATATTTTTTTTTATATATTTATTCTCAAATCCTCGATTGTGAGAGCTTCTTAGAACCAGCTCAGCGAGGCGGTTCTAACTAGGAACTAAAATCTATGTTTTGAAGCAGATACAAGAAAAAACAGGTTTACCCTGTTAACCCATGTTTTACTATATAAAAGTGGGGTTGAAGGGTGGAATGTGTCCGTGATGAGTGAGTGAATGGAAAGGATTTATTTTGGTATCGACATCTTCTCTAGAATAAATGTTGTTTTACTGAACTAGTTTTATGACACCATGTGTACCTAGGTGCTATCAACTTCCTGTATACGAGGCAAATTCCACAAGTTTCCCGCATCTTCCATTTTTGCGAGGGAATTTGGAAAGTATTAACTGTGGTCCGTGGAGTTCCTCTAAGTATTATCATTTGACCTGAATGCACTTTTCCAGTCTTTTACCCACTCAGAAAATGTTTTTGAAGTCCTACCCATTACGCAAACACGCCTATACAAATGCATTGCCACCTTTAGCGCTGAAAAAAGGAAAATTTTAAGATGAAAAATTGTGATATTTTTCTTTTATTCTGCTCAAAATATAGATTGTGGGCACTCGTTAGAACCGCCTCATCTATATCTATATTTTAGAGCGGAAATAAGAAAAATAATGTTTACCCCTGTAAACCCCAGTTTTACTATATAAAAGTGGGGTTCAAGGGGTCAAAATTATATAGGCGTGTTTTCGTGAGGCGTTTATACGCTAGAACAACGGACTACCCAAGACATGACGACTTTCAAAACGACGTCCTCATGTTTTGATATATGGAAATCACAGAGAGAAAGGTCTGGACTGGATGGAGGACGTGGTAAAGTTTTAATGTTCAACTCCTCCAAATAGTCGATCTCCACGGCTGATCTGTGTGTGTGTGTGTGTGTGTGTGTGTGTGTGTGTGTGTGTGTGTGTGTGTGTGTGTGTGTGTGTGTGTGTGTGTGAAAATTCGGGTTTAACGTCGCTTTCAACAATTTTTCAGTCATATCACGACGGTGTCTGGTTGCGACAGGGAGCTCAATGCTCACGTTTATAGTGCTGCCTCACTGAAGTATCATGTCCCAGACACATTACATGATACCACACCCAGTCACATTATCCTGACACTGGATCGACCAGTCCTAGCTCTACCCCGTAAATCTGAGTGCCAAGCGAGGAGCAGCTAGTACCATTTTTAACGACTTTGGTATGTCGCGGCCCGGGATCGAACCCGAGACCTCCCGTTCCCCGGAGCGGACACTCTACCAACTGAGCTATCGGGGCCGGTCTGCAGGGGAATTACCATGAAGAATATGAAGACCACGAATCTTGCATGTGGTCGCTTTGCAACATAGTGATCCACCACAGCAGAAAGGATTTTTTCTTTATAAACTGGGCCCCGTCAAGCGATTTTGGTACTTATCGCCTATGCGAGCAGCGAAGGTTCAGGCGAGCCTGCGCATCCGCGCAGTCTCGCCAGAACCTTCGCTGCTCGCTCATACAAGCAGTGAATCAAGAGGAACCTTCAGAAAGAAAGCCATATCCTTGGCCCCTCTGAATGGCTGGGCATGCGCAGTTAAAATTTGTCATGACGGAATGCTCGAAGACACAAATTCGCTTGGCGGGGCTCAAATAATCATGTGGCACTCTTGATCTCGGGTACTTGTACTCAGACCACAATTCCATCGCAGTGAAAAAATAGAGCGTTCATGAAACGTCTCGAAGTCTTATTTCTCCGCGCGATTTGAGGTCTTTCGCCATGTTCGCCTACCAAAAACTTAATTTTTTTCTTTGCAATCGGATTAAAAAAAATACAGACACGTTTCATCGCCAGTTATTATTTATCTGAGTATCCTGGGATCCACATCCTTATATTTTGCTAGAAATTCTGAGGCTTTTTCTACCCTTACCCCCAATTGTTCAGGTGGCAAAAGATGGGGATCCACCTTGCACAAAACTTTTTATGCTTTAGCACTTAAAACAAATAAATGTTGCCTCATTCCGCTATTTTCCTTAGAAGCCGATATGTTCAAAATCTGAAGTCCAAGCGTTTGTCGCGAAGCCTGTGCGTTTATATTTAAACAGTAAAGTTCGAAGAGAAAGATGGCTTATAGATACTCGGAGAAATCAAGGCATATATGTTCTAGATTTTTCACCTTGATGACGATTCCCATAACTCATAACTCACATAACTGGAACACCGGAACAGGCTATCTAGCCTCTGAAGGTGCATTCTGATAATAATCTCTGGGTTTTGGTCCGGGTGAAAACATAAACATGATGGAAAGCAAAAGAAAAATCAAGCTGACTCGAGCATGTAAGAAGTACTAAATGTTCGTTCCATTTTTTTCTCTTTGTTTCTGTCTGCTCTCTAATTTTCGTATCCTTGTTACAATATAGTACATGGCAGGATAAGCAGCATAGAATCACTCTTATTAAGAACTACACATCCGTAGGTAGGATCGCTAACGGTATTAAATAGGGTAAAAACAAATTGTCGAATTTATACTCGTAGAAGGTGTGTGTGTGAATTCGGGTTTAACGTCGCTTTCAACAAATGGTTGCGACAGGTTGCGACAGGTCCCTGGTTGCGACAGGTCCCTGGTTGCGACAGGGAGCTCAATGCTCACTTTTATAGTGCTGCCTCACTGAAGTATCATGTGCCAGACACATTACGTGATACCACACCCAGTCACATTATCCTGACACTGGGTCGACCAGGCCTAACTCTACCCCGTAAATCTGAGTGCCAAGCGGGGAGCAGCTAGTACCATTTTTAACGACTTTGGTATGTCGTGGCCCGGGATCGAACCCGTGACCTTCCGTTCCCCGGAGCGGACACTCTACCAACTGAGCTATCGGGGCCGGTACTCGTAGAAGGTAGATGCAGGTCTTGAAGGCATCTAGAGAAGGCACTGTTACGGAGAATACTGGCAAGGCATTCAAGAGGTGTAGAAGGATTTGATACATTGTTTGAAGTTTAACGACACGCCAACCCTTGTGGGTCATTTTGTGTTGTCTCCCAGAAAAGCGAGAAAACAGATAGAAGATATAGTATAGGAGGTGAAAGTGAGGAACATGGGAAAAGGAAAATGAATCACGAAAACACGCCTATATAGAGGATCTTCAATGAGTGCCCATGTATTATTGAATTTATTAAACGAGTTGAGGAAAAGGGATAAAATGCGAGGCTTGCCAAGCATTTTAAGCCTTTTCCTCAACGAGTTTAATAAATTCAATAATACATGAGCACGAATGCAAGATTCTATTTATCACATGACATTTAAAACGCATTTTATTCACGATCGTTTACAAAAATATCAATATTCGCCATTAGTGAACACGACGTCGTTAAGGACGTCGAACATGTAACGTTACGGGACATAACTAGCTTATTTGCATATTTAATCCACTAGTGGATTATCGAAAATATTACATTGCGTTATTACACTCCAAGGCGCGACGTCATGTGATAAACAAATATATTGGAATATTTTATCACCCAAAATGGAACATTTCAAGATAAAAAAATCTGGTATTTTTCTTTTTTTTTTTTTTTTTTTTTTTTGCTCAAAACATAGATTGCGGGGACTCGATAGAACGTTCAATCGAGTTCCCACAATCTATGTTTTTGAGCAGAAATAAGAAAAATAATGTTTACCCCTGAAAACCCCAGTTTTACTATATAAAAGTGGGGTAAAAGGGGGTCAGAATTAAATAGTTGTGTTTTCGTGATGCCCTCTACTCTTACCTGCTGCAAGGACAGCAGGCCTTGACCAACTGGAAGCCAAGATTCACGTCACCTTTGCCTCATACATCCACCCTCTATGGGAAAACTGAACCTTTGTAAGCGTTAACTATTGACTGCACAATATTGCGCTAAGAATCTGCTATAATAGCACCTTGTAGATGTCTCGGGATGGATAAGATATCTCTCAACAGGGAGGTTGTTGATTAGGTTGTTGGTAATCCTATACATCATGGTGACCTTCTTTTGTGCAGCGTCTCCCATCCTAGATCCTGTAGCATTGAAGTGACGCTACTCGTTTGGTGGTAGTCATTTGTACAGAATCTGGCGGCTCGGCTCTGCACTGCCTCCACCTTGGATCTTGTTATTTCTATTATCTTGCGTTTGTTGGTGAACACTTGTCTGGGTTAAAACGCCTCTGCCAATCTCACTCCCATGGTTGTAAATTATTCAAGTCCTCTTTGAGAGGCAGCACATCTTTCTCGTTGGAAACAACTCTGTACAGCTGGCAGTCATCAGCAAATAAGCTGGCTGTAGAGGAGATGCGAGATGGCAAGTCGTCGATGTTTATGAGTAAGAGAAGAGGACGAAGCACAGTACCCTGTGGACACCTGGAACACCGGAAATACGGACGCACATTAAGAAGTCTTGTCATTAAATACGACTTTCTGGTATCCATCAGCAAGGAAATGCTGGATCCATGCCAGCGTCTTGACTGGTATCCCGTAATAGCGGAGCTTAACTGCACGTCGTTGATGCGGAACCTCATCAAAGGCCTTGCTGAAATCCAGTAGGATGGCATCTATTTGTTGTCTATTGTTCAGTCCGCAGGCCAGCTGTCAGCCAATACTCATAGGACCTCTTTTTCTTGAAGCCATGCTGCTGGTCACAGAGGATGCTCCACTGCAAAGTTCCTGCATACCGACCCCAATAGCTCAGTGGTAGAGCGTCCGCTTTGGGAATGGGAGGTCGCAGGTTCGATCCCCGGCCGCGCCATACCAAAGGCGCGATAAATGAAACTAGGCGCTCCATTGGCTGACGCTCGCATTATCAGGGGTAGTCCTAGGAAGATAAACGAAGGCAGTTAAGTATTTGTTAAAGGATACTTTGTCTGTCGCAATAAAAGCTTTGTATGGCTTATGTTACGAGGGTAGGCTGAAAAGTTCTGAGCCTGACCAAGATCCAATGGTTTGTCCATGCTGAAAGTGCCTTATTTTTCAACATAGTCTCCCTTCCTGTCCACACACTTCCTCCAGCGATGCTGGAGTCCTTGGATCCCATTGGTATAGAAGGTCTCATCTTGGTCCCTGAAAAACTCCTCCACAGCAGCTATCACCTCCTCGTCTGACCGATAATGCTGCCCAACCAAGTGCTTTTTCATGTTTGGAAACAGGAAATAATCTGTCGGAGCTGGATCAGGTGAATACGGAGGGTGATCGACAAGTGTGAAGACACAGCCATGCACAGCAGCCATTGCGACAACCGATTTATGAGCAGGCGCATTGTCCTGATGGAACAAGACCCCTTTGGCCAATTTTCAGGGTCGTTTAGCCTTAATTGCTTTTCGCAATTGTTTTAGCAGATCTGCATAATACTCCCCATTAATTGTACTGCCGTTTGAAAGTATTCTATGAGTATTATACCCTTGGCATCCCAGAACACTGCCATCACCTTCCCTGCAGAGGAGGCGACCTTTTCCTTCTTTGGAGGGGGTGAGCCAGGGTGTTTCCATTGCATGGATTGTCATTTGGTCTCTGGCTCAAAGTGATGAACCAAACACTCATCCTGAGTGACAAAACGGTCAAGAAAACCATCTTGGTCGGCTTCAAAAATAGCCAAGTTGGCTTGTGACAGGTTCAGTCTGGTCAGGCGTCAAAAGCCGTGGCACCCATCTGGCGGAAACCTTCGACATTCCTAATTCACTCTGTAGAATGTTCTCTACTCGTTCACGGGAGATGCCAACAGGGTTAGCTAACTGATTCACAGTTAAACGCCTGTCATCCATCACGGCCCTGTGCAATTGGCTGATGGTTTCCTCAGTTGTTGCCATTGTGGGTCATCCACACTGGTCATTATCTTCAAGGCTGTCCTTGCCCATCTTAAAATTTGCTGCCCACCTTTTCACGGCTGCATACGAAGGAGCATCATCCCCTAATGTAGCAACCATATCGGCATGAATGTCCTCAGGAGCTAACCCCTTTTTATGGAGGTACTTGATGACACCACGATGCCAGATTTAGTCCATTTTCTCAAAAACGTGGTAGTATAAATGTTCAAAGTCTAGAATTTCTACGTTATGGCAGGTAAACTTGAACTCATTTGAGTCAAATAAAGTAATAAAGGTTTGGATTTAATGAATACAAAATTGCATGGCTATTCGATGCCTGCTTCTTGGTCAGGCTCAGAACTTTTCAGCCTACCCTCGTATTTGTTTAAATAAAGCTTCTTTATCTTTACATTTTATTCTTGGTATACTCAGTGGTATATCGTCTGTAGGTCTGTAGAAGCAGTCAACAATGATGGGTTTCTTCAGGTCTTAATAGTTGAAAGACTGTAATAGAATGCCCTATATCGGAGATGGCCTTACCTCGGGAGAAGAAGTCTATTAGCAATTGAGAACAAAGGAGTGAAGAAATTACTTGAAGTTCTCAACCCCCATAAGACGAGTAACCTAGATGAAATTTCGTCACGTTTCGTGAAGGAAATGACACAGTTCATATAACCTGCCCTGACACTTATGTTACAAGCTTATTACAACCAAGGCAGCGTAGCAGACGACTGGAAGGGATCTATCACTCCACTCTTCGAAAAAGGAAATAAGAGCAAATCTTAAAGCAGTCATCCACTTCGCAGGCATCCAGGTCCCGCTTGGATATAATAGCAACTCCTCCATAAGTGCTGTTAGGTCGGTCCTTCCGTGCTATGAATTTGTAGTTCTCTGGTAGAACTTTTCTCTCTGGAGATTCACTTTTAGTTGAGTAATGAGTTTCGAGTTAAAAAGTGAGTTACGAGTATAAAAAATGAGTTTCGTGTAAGAAAAGTGAGTTTTTCACTGGAAATTCACTTTCTACTCGAAACTCATTTATCTTACTCGAAACTCACATTTTAAACTCTAACCTCATTTGTCAACTCGAAACACAGTTTTTGTACTCAAAAGCTCGAAACTCACTTTTCTTACTTAAAACTCACTTTTTCGTACTCGAAACTCACTTTTTCCAACTCAAAACGTACTTTTCTTACTCGAAACTTACTACTCAAAAACTAATCTCATCTCGTCAAAAAAAAAAAAAAACAAAAAAAAAAAAAACATACGTTATATTAACCATGTACATTGTAATTATTTAATTAGTTTTGGCGCCAGCTCATCGGAGCTTGGAGAAATAGATTGGGTTGCATGGTTCTTCCACGCAGGGCTGATAACGACTGTACAGGATTATTGATAAACCGCTCCGAGAATCTAAGCCCAAAGTGGTGCGAATCGGTCAATCTCTGCATTTCAGTTTGATGTTATAACCGTTAGCACTATCCGGATTCCCACGCCGCATCCTCTAGAACTGAATAAAGAGAAGACAACTCATCACATGTAATCACAACAATTGTCATCTGCTTTTCGTCTGCTAGTTACTTTAAATCTCATTTCTGCAAACAATGCGGACCCAGATCAGACTGCCTATAGTAGCACTATGATCAGGGTCTACTATGTTTGCCTGTGTACAGACATATACCGGAATAGTTTGCAAAAAAATCATCGACGCAAACGACATAAACATACGGTATCTTAATAAGCAGCTCTGGTGGGGCCCATCGGAGTATAACAGTTGGTCTTCTTTTGCTCCAGCATTTCAGTGGTTTCTTGCTGTCGAGTCATCGCCGTTGTTTCATCTCTGTGGTTGATTGATTTTTGTGTTCACGGAGATGTTGCACTGATGACTTAGGAGACCTTCATGCGGACTGAACAAATTATTTGTCTAAATAGCGACGGAAATAAGGGCGAGGATTGTTGACACGTAAAATCTATTTAAGCTCCCCAGTGGAAATCGTTTCACTGACCGTTCCAAGGCGGTTCTTCTGTCGCGGTGAGTTTTCGTTATGGTTTGTCTCTGGGTGCGTGTATCGCTTATATCATTTTGTTTTGGATGGCCAATTGGCCATAATGTGGGAAAGTGACTGTCCTTTTGGCTTTCCGCTATTGATGTTTCCATTAGGGTCTAGTTGTTTCGTGTTTGTGTGTGTGTTTTTTTTTCCTTTGGTGTCTCTGATGGAAGCTGTGGGTTAATTGTATCGATTCCTGATCATTGCCTTCACTTCTGCTTTACATGGCATCTTAAGGGTTAATAAAATTCAGACTGATATAATTTTAACAGTCACAAGGCCATAGATCAACCTCTAATGACACGGACATTCAGTATGTCAACTGTCAAGGAAAGAAAGTCTTGAAATGTACATACAGTGTTACAGTTTTCAGAAACCGATTTCAAATGCCACTACATCTAAATCATCACGTGAACAAGTCCGTGAAATAAACACCCACTTACACCCCACTTTATATAGAGAAAACTGGGGTTTACGGAGGTAAACATTATTTTTCTTATTTTCACTCCAATACATAGGTTGTGGGTACTCGTTAGAACCGCCTCAATGAGGCGGTTCTAACGAGCAGCCATAACCTATGTTTGCAGTATAAATAAGAAAGATATCATGGATTTTCATCCGAAAAGTAGCCATTTTGGCGATGTGAAGAAATGCACTATGTCTTACGGGTGTGTTATCGTAATGGAATTGAAAATGGATTGTGAAAATAGTTTAACCTTTATCCCGCTGAATAATTAATATAGCCACACCCATTGCCACACCTGGTGGATGGAAGGCATTGTCCCCACTATTCCCCGAATAGGTAGAGGTCATAAATATGTATTGAATTTACCTTCTCGTTGTTGTTGCATGGATTACGTGCTCACTCAGACTGGTAAACACAAAAGTCCGCTGCTGACAATACTTTCCAAAATTTCGAGTGAGGAAAGTGAGTTTTGAGTAAGAAAAGTGCGTTTCGAGTTTAAAAAGTGAGTTTCCAGTCAGAAAAGTGCGTTTCCAGTTAGAAAAAGTAAGTTTCGAGTAAGAAAAGTGAGTTTCGAGAAAGAAAAGTGAGTTTCGAGTATCAAAAGTGAGTTTCGAGTAAGAAAAGTGAGTTTCGAGTAAGAAAAGTGAGTTTCGAGTGAAAATAGAGCTTCGGGTAATAAAAGTGAGTTTCGAGTATGAAAAGTGATAATCATTACGGGATTACTTCTGAACAGGCATATTCATCAAACTGACGTCGGAGATTTTGTTTGTTTGTTTTGAATTTTACGTCCCCGTCAACACTTCGGTAATTTAGTTAATTTGGAGACGCTATATAAGAAGTTTAAGAGAAACAAGAGGGTCATAATGGCCCTGGATCGCCCACCTGATCTATAATGTACAATGGTGACCCAATGGACATTTCTGAGATTACAGTGCTGAAAGCTCTTCCTGCAGCTGGTTTAAGCAATTTTGATAGAGGGTCACAGAAGAAACACTCCTGTGAAATTATTTCACAACCATCCACTGCTTACAGAGGCGAAGTCGTTTAAAGGTTCATCTATTTTGGTCTGACGACCATCTTGTTGATCGAAGCGGAATGGTTTGAGAAATTTTGGTAGAGTCATCCAAGTGGAATTCGACCGATACTATTTCAAAATCCAGCCACTGGTTACAGAGGTGAAGTCGTTTAAAGCTTTATCTATTTTTAGTTCTGGTGGCCATTGTGTTCATTCGGGCGGAACGATTTGAGCAATTTTGGTAGAGGGTCACCCAAGAAGCATTCAAGTGAAATTATTTCAAAATCTATCCACTGGGTATGGAGCAGAAGTCATAAAAAGGCGTTTTCTGGCGGTCATCTTGAGCATTCGAGTGGAAAGGTTTGTATAATGTCGGTAGAGGGGTCACCCACGGAACATTCCTATGAAACTATTTTAAAATCCTTCAACTGGTTAAGGAGTAGTATCTTAAAGGTTTACCTCTTTTTAGCTGCGCCAGACATCTTGTTCATCCAAGCAGTTTCGATGTGGGTCGTCCGAAGAACATTCCTGTGTAATTATTCCAGAATCCATCCACTGGCTAAGAAGTAGTCATTAAAAGTTTGTGTATGTGTTTTTTTTTTTTTTTTTTTTTTTTTTTGTTTTTTTTTAGCTCTGGCACCGAGCCCAAGGAACGTTCCAATGAAGTTATTTCAAAATCTGTCCAGCAGTTTTGGAGAAGCCGTTTAAAGCAAACGTTGATGACGGACGGACGAACACACGGACGTGCATACGATGAATAAAGACCGACAACATTAGCTCACCTTGGGCAATTCGTGCTCAAGGTACGCTAAAATCCACCAAAGAATAAAGGTAACGTATAACTTTAACCAAAAGATAAACCTCTGACGACGCCCAACGCCCGCCCGGCGCCAGACGCCCGCCCGGAAATCGGTATATTCCCGCCCGGAAATCGCTATTTTATAGGCCGGATTGTTTTTAAAAAGCTCGTCCAAAAGATCTAATTTCCAGAGTTGTGACTACGATGATTTATCCTATGATATCATTGTTGAACGAGAGATAGATCCTATTCAATTGCATCACGAAAAACGCCTATATAATTTTGGCCCCATTGAACCACACCTTTATATAGTAAAACTGGGTTTTACAGATGTATTCCTTATTTTTCTTATTTCTGCTCAAAATATAGATTGTGGGTACTCGTTAGAATCGCCTCATCTTATTTCTGCTCTAAAATATAGATTGTGGGTACTCGTTAGAACCGCCTCGATGAGGCGATTCTAACGAGTACCCACAATCTATATTTTGAGCAGAAATAAGAAAAGTATCGCAATTTTTCATCTGAAAATTTTCGATTTTTCGGCGGTAAAGTTTACAATGTATTTGTATAGGCGTGTTTTCGTAAAGGTGCCAGTTTCTTGGGCGGCAACATACATGGCGTTTCGTGCACCATGCTGAAAGAAAATGATTATTACGACAATCACATTCCGCTGATGATACTATGGAAGAGAGACTTTCGATTCTTCTGATAGGTTAATATTTAGGAAAGGGCTTTTACGTTACAATGACTATTGCCAGTTAACTGGAAATAACTGGCGGCCGTGGGGTGGGGGGGGGGGGGTGGGGTTTCTCCCTGCCCTGCATCAAAGTGTAGTTTGTGTTTTCTTGTCCTTTGGGATCGTTGGTTCCATTGTTCAGTTTTGAGGGTGTTTGGGGTCACTGATGGGACCTAATTGGCCGAAACTAGCTGGTCTGGTCCAGAAAACATGTATACCCCATGTTTTCCAGTTCTGTGGTGTATTCCTTGCTTCCAAAGGATTACTATTTCTAGAACATATTTACGTTAAAATGGCTATTGTCAGCAGTAGCGAATTTACGTTAAAATCGCTATTGTCAGTTGGCTTGTAGAATTATATAATTCTGGTTATTATTGTTTGAGTAACTACTGTTCTAAATGTAAAAGCTTACATGTATAGGCTTGTTCTAGAGTGGTGGGTCTTAATGTGTGTGTGTGTGAATTCGGGTTTAACGTCGCTTTCAACAATTTTTCAGTCATATCACGACGGTGTCTGGTTGCGACAGGGAGCTCAATGCTCACGTTTATAGTGCTGCCTCACTGAAGTATCATGTCCCAGACACATTACATGATACCACACCCAGTCACATTATCCTGACACTGGATCGACCAGTCCTAGCTCTACCCCGTAAATCTGAGTGCCAAGCGGGGAGCAGCTAGTACCATTTTTAACGACTTTGGTATGTCGCGGCCCGGGATCGAACCCGAGACCTCCCGTTCCCCGGAGCGGACACTCTACCAACTGAGCTATCGGGGCCGGTCGTAATGTAACTCGGCTAAGATACGAACCGTTGCTGTATGTTGTTTGCTTTTCTTTTACCAAGCATTTCCATATTTTGTAACATGCTATGGATTGCTGTCTTGATGTAGTATTTTAATCACCTTGTTTTGAGGAAAAATGTTGACAATTTTCCTGATTTACTCCTGGGTTTTAGTACCCCGAAAATCCAGGTATGGACATTTTAGTCTCTCCAGAACAACAGCTCTGTTTATTTTCATTTGTCAAAATGAACTTCAATAAATCTCATGTTCACACTGATAAGCCTCACTAATTGCCTAAGCAAATGGCAACAAAAAAATCAGTTTTGCAAACAGTGCAGGCCCAGATCAGACGCCGCAGAACGCGGCGTCTGATCAGGGCCTGCACTGTTTGCCAATTGCCCGTTTTGGGGTTTCTGGTACAAAATGAACAGATGTGTATACCTTTACTAGGATATACATTTCAGTCTGGTACTGCACTGTCTAATTTTAAACCTCTAGCATGCTTGGCTGTAAAATTCTCTGAATAAATCAGAACTAATTATAACTTCATGCCATTATTTCTATACCAGCAAGGCAACAGCTGTCATATATTTGATAAATTGGTCTGCTCAGTCTGAGCAACTATTTGGGAGTTATACGCAGGAGTAGATTGTTTCTGCCATGGATAGCATCAATTTCTATTTCTGTTTTTCTAATTGCTGGTCTAAACATAGATCGTGGATACTATTTAGCCTGGAACGCCTTTTAATGGCGTTATAAGAAGGCCTCTTCAAGCATAACCCAATGGACTCACAAGTGAAATGCAACGTCATAGCACGTCTTTGTAACGACATGACGTTGCATCGAAGTTGGTGCGACGTTGCCTAGACGCATTGTGCCCGCTGGAAATACACTGAGCTGTCTTATTTGTGGCACGAACCCAGTATATATATATGTAATTGGCGTTCAAACGACCTACGTTTTAGTACAGGAATAAGAAAAAAACTAATGTAATCCCTGTAATCTCAACTTCATTACAGAGACATGTAACTTACTGTTATCCAGTAACTGAAAGTCACTTCTCGAACTTACTAGTAACAAATACTTTGCATGAAAAAAAAAATTGATTGATCAGGCAGACTATATATTAGTTAATGAGGACACTTAGGTATGGTATACGTAATGACATATATAGTAGAACTGGGGTTTACAGGGTTAGAATTAGTTTTCTTATTTCTTCTCTAAAACACAGATTGTGGGTTCTCGTTAGTTCCCACGAGAATCTCTGTTTGGAGTAGAATATGAAAACTATAGTTTTCTATCTAAAAATTTTTGGTGGTAAAATTTTCCCCTATATTTGAATAGGCGTGTTTTGGTAGTGAATGTTCCATTGAATAGATGTGTTTTATTAATGTTATGGCAATAAACAGAAAAATATATAGTCTCTAATCTATTCGCATATATGTAGAGTCGAGTGAGTGAGTTTTAGTTTTACGTCCCACCAACAGCTAAGGTCATACGGAGACGGGACCTCGGTTTAAAGACTCATCCGAAAGTCTGGAGAAGCCCAGGATCGATCATATATGTAGAACTACAACAGACAACTGATCTCTTCAAGCTGCATTTTGAAAGCATATATATTATTATATAAGTTTCATATATGCCACTTGTCAGAAACGACCACAGTTTACCATATGTGCATAATCATTCATATAATAAGTTTGTTTCATTTTCGGTGTTTCATTTTTGAAAGTTGATTTTTTAAATCAAGTTTCTTTGTCATTACATTTCTACTTCCGGTACTGGACCGCGTTGCTCCACTTCCGTTGTTCGTACGCTGCATAAAATAGTCCAAATGAACTCTTGAAAATTAATTTTGCAGGCCGGCCCCGCATGGAACGTCTTTCAAAACATTTCAGGTTTCGAGACTATATACGGATTGAATATATATTGGCACAGAAAGACGAATTCTGAAAAGAAAACAGTACTCTAGCTGGAACTATTTTCCTACGCGCTTTTCGGTGATATTTATGTTTTACTCTTTCATCCCTGAATTTCTAAACAGGACTTTTCTCGCTTTAAATATATTCTTATAGAAAAGGATTTCTGATTAGTTCATTGACAGGATGACAAACAGTGTACATGTACATTCTGGCGAGACGTTCTAGCTACGTGCCGTCTTATCAGGATCTACAAGATTTGCATAGATACAGTGTATTTCTACCTCGGCGTCTGCACCGGTCTACAGGGTTAAAGGGTGAGCTTATCATTGACCAACTCAATAACCCTTTATACTGACCTACAATTTGCCTGCTTTCGAGAGCTTTAATATTACAAAACACGTGTTGTTTAAATCAAGTTCCGTACTTTAGCAAATAGTAACGAAAACGATCAGACGCAACATTCTGTGGCCTCTAATCTATCTTAACTGTTCCCAAATGTCACAGAATTGAAACAATTGACATTTATGGGTTAATGTTTTTTTAGGACCCCGTACAGATGGGAATAAACGTATTTTAATTCGCCTTGGGTAAACGCGGTGTCTGACCAGAGTTTTAATGTCTAAATCAAATGGTTTAAAAAATTGATCTTTTTTGTCAAGTTATTTTTTTTTCTTTTTATGTCCCGACGCCCCAAGGAACATAGCTCCAAGCGGCTGCACAACCTATGTGCATCGTCGTATCAATGCGACGTTGATACGACGTTGCTAAGACATCATGTGCCCGCTAGGAGATTGATTGATTGATTTGAGGTTTAACGTCCCCATCAACACTGTAAAGGTCATTTTGGAGACTTGCTCCCAATTTTATGGGACTTTTACCCGACATTGAGATAAAATGACTTCTCAAGCCCTGTCGCCCAATGAAACCAATAAGGTTTATTAGCTTGGCTGGTCCGCCTCGCACCGCGGTTCCTGGACAGGCTTAGACCCTCTAAGCGGTTTACCAGTACTAGTGTGCGGGTCGGACTCAGCTTTGCGTGGAATTATCATGCAGCCCATATATTTCTTCAAGCCCCTATGGGCGGGGATCTCCCGTTAGGAGAACTTCTCTGTAAGATTATTAGCAGATATGTTATGAGCTAATTTAGAAATTTATGGTTGGACCATGAAGAATATGGCAGGCACGTTTATCTTTCTTTCTTCCGTATTTTCTTCGTGGGGGTAGTTGAGTGAGGCAATGGCGATGTGTAGCTTGTGTCACTGGGGAGTCCAGCTGATATTGACTTACAGTTGGGCAACACCTGCTGTCCTTGCAGCAGGTAACGGTAAAATGAGGGGTGTTGCTATTTCTTCTGTTCCTACACTTCCATTCATTTTCCTCTTTCTCCTCTGTCCCTCACTTTCATCTTCTCTACAACGGCCCTGCCCATCGGGGCTTGAAGAAATATATGGGCTGCATGATGCTTCCACGCAGAGCTGAAACCGACCCGCAAACGAGTACTGGTAATCTGCTTAGAGGATCTAAGCCTGCCCAGGCAAAGCGGTGCGAGTCGGCCGTCCATGCTTATGAACCCTATTGGTTTCATTGGGCGGCAGGGCTTGAGATGTCATTTTATCTCAATGTCGGGTAAAAGTCCCACAAATTGGAAGCAACGTCTCCAAAATGACCTTTACAGTGTCGACGAGGACGTTAAACCTCAAATCAAAAAACAACAACAACAACAACAACAACAACAAAAAATCATCTTCTCTACTGTCTCTTCTATCTCTTTTTCCCTTTCTCTCGGAGAAGAAAAAAATGATCCACTAGGGTTGACCTGTCGTTAAACTCAAAACAATCGATGAATCATTTTTTCTTTGTCGAATTTTTTAACCCACTTGGACCTTGTCAAATCAGAATCAGAATCAGAATTGTTACTGGTGACACGTCAAATGTCATTCATACACCAGGACCTGTGATATGGGAAGTAAGTCTCTTTATTTGTTTCAACATAATATCTAGATAACTGCTTGATCTACGACTAACATTGTTATATAATAATTTTTCCTCATAAATCAACTTTCCTCAGTACTTTCAGCACTTTGATATTTCATACTAAATGTCAATAAGATATTGTCGTAAGATAGTTTTGCTATAACCATTTAACTGACAATAGAGATTTTACGTTAAAATGGCTATTGCCAGTAGACTGACAAAAGCAATTTTAACGCAAAACCGCTATTGCCAGTTATAACTGTCAATAGCAACTTCGTAATTATTAATGCCTAAATCATGAGCTGTTTGCATATCTCTGCGAGCGGGTGTACCTGCGGCGAGCAAAGCCAATTATTTGAGTAATTCATGTACCTATCATGCCAGAGCATTTAATCGCATGCATTTTTCTTATTCCAAGAAAAGTGCATACCAACATCTATTTATACCGCAGTCAAGCATTCTAGTAACCTAATAAAGGGGGTCGAATACCTTCACGCTATAATCGCTAGTGACCTATAATACCTTCTACTGACCTACAATACGTCTAGCGACCGTTTATAGACCGGACCTACTTTTCAGGTCCCTATTTTACAAGTATAAACAATAACATGCAACCTTTCATACATGGGAAAACAACGAAACTGCAAGTTAAAATCTTTGCAATATTTATTTAAACAGTTTTTCAGAAATTTCAGCTAAATTCTTACCTTCTCGGCTTTTCCTGGTTTGAATATCTATCTATCTATCTTCTGATACTGCGTCGGTCACATTTGACCATTACCGCAGGTGTATATTACATACACTCCAGTTTTGCAGGATGAAAGCCTACACAGTAATCATGTAATTACGGTAGGGATCTTTAACCTGCACAGGGGATGGTTCTCCCTGCACAGGGGGCCTCCAGTTAACGTCCCGATCCGAAGGACGGTGCACTTAATGACATTCATCCCTGCAAATGATGCCAATGGAGCGTGTTCGGACACCGAAATTTTATCGCCGCTGCCGGGGATCGAACCCGGGACCTCTAGCATCAGAGGCAAGTGCACTAACCACTGAGCTATCACGCTCCACTGAGCTATCCCTTTGGAATAACTGCGCACTGCTACTGCAATTGCGTCTCATAAAGCTAAAATAAACTATCTATTTGCAGATTTTCACACAGAAAGTAAAGCGCTGAGAAAATTTTATTCGAGCGTCCATGTTGTTTCCTACTTCTTTGTGGCGCGGTGACGTCAGAAGCATTGCACTCGTTGACGTCGCGTTATACTACGTGTGCGCGCCATGGCACTGAATGTCGTTTAACATGCCACACTGTCTGCTGTCTGTTTTGCTTAAAGTTGCAAAATTATTTTAAAAACCCATTGATTGTTTTGAATTGCAGTATAATCTAAATACATGGATAGTGTCTTTAATAATAAAATATAATCGGTTTGCCCCGACAATCATATTGGGGCTCGCTAAAGCTCGCCCCTATAAAACTGTCTAAGGCTCACCTATTATATTTTATTATAACAGACACTAACCATGTATTTACTATTTATACCGCAATCAGGCATTCTAGTAACCTAATAAAGGTCGATTCACTGCACGCTATAATCGGTAGTGACCTATAATACCTTCAACTGACCTATAATGCGTCTAGTGACCGTTTATAGACCGAACCTACTTTTTCAAGTGTAAACAATAACATGCAACCTTTTTATACGTGGGAAAACAACGAAACTGGAAGTTAAATATTTATTTAAACAGCTTTTCAGAAATTTCAGCTAAATTCTTACCTTCTCGGCCTTTCCTGGTTTGAATGGCTCGTTGGAATAACTGAGCACTGCTACCGCAGTTGCGTCTCAACCGCGAAAATATTTTTTAAAGCTAAAATAAACTATTTATTTGCAGATTTTCATACAGAAAGTAAAGCGCTGAGAAAATTTTATTCGAGCATCCATGTTGTTTCCTTCGTTTTTAGTGGCGCGATGACGTCAAAAATTTTGCACTCGTTGACGTCAAGTTAGACTACGTGTGCGCGCCATGGCACTGAACGTCGTTTAACATGCCACTCTGTCTGCTGTCCATTTTGCTTAAATTTGCTATATTACTGCAAAACCCCTTGATTGTTTTGAATTGCGGTATAAACTAAATACATGATTAGTGTCTTTAAAGCTCGCCCCTATAAAATTGTCTAAAGCTCACCGATTATATTTTTTTATTAAAGACACTAACCATGTAATTACTATAATATGAACTTAGGCACAGCCTAGATGCGGACATGAACATATTTGGATGAGTTGTCATTTCGTTAAAAAAAATTTAACTGCAACTGAAACAATAGAACAGAATCACAACAGGAAATGAAATGTGAACGGAATAAGGTAACAGGATAGCAACTGACATACCAATGCTAAATACTGTGATGGTTTTTCAGCCAGACACATCATGAGGGAAAGGGCTGTAACTGATGTGGGTCACTGCATATGATGTCTGAAAGGCAGTAAGATGTAAAATGTAAGCATTGGATATGCTATGTGCGAAGCTGAAATGCATATGTAGTCATCAAAAATGTGAAATAATTTGTGACATTGTCATGATTGTGAACTTGTAAATTGTCCAAACAGGACACCATTTTATATGGTTGTTAGTGAATTATGTAGACTGTTAAGAGTACTACTGAAAGCTTAAATAATGAAAAACTGCATTGCATGACTAAATAACATTGATGGTCTGCGATGAAAGCTTTGTTATGTATGTCATAGTGTAAGCATCTATTTTGTTTCTTTGTATTGAAAGGATCATTGTCATTTGATAGCAGGGAATATAATTGTTAAGGGAAAACAAATGCGTACTTTGGTAATAGTGTTTACTATATTTTCTTTTTGAAACTTACCTGTAATTCACTTGCTGTTAAAACCCAGGTTTGGGCATCATTAAGTATAGAATTGGTGACATGTGCTAATATCAACTAAAAGTTCATGGTTTTATACGGGCTATATCCTGTTCCAAATGTGTTTGCTGATGTAATATTTGCGTGTCTGTCATGATGCATGTGTCATGTGAAAGATTGCCATGTGGAACTTGGTAATTTTTTTTAATCCAAAAGACTTGAAGGCGGGATATGTACAGCTTTAAAATAAATGTCATGTGAAGAAATGTATTCATATAAAGAAGATAAGGTTTGTTTTATTTTTTCAATTTGATCATCCTGATGCTGATAAACAATCTGAAACTGATGGTTTGGTAGTTTTTTGTTTTTTGTTTTTTTTTTTGTGAAGCTGCATATACCAGCAGCCATGATGATGAAGGTGTATGGATAAAGTGTTGCGTGTATTGTGTTGATTTTCTGCTTTATAATAGTTGAAATTTTGTCAATGCTTGCCCCAGCCTGTACATTGACCTGAACATTACATGTCTGAAAAAGGTTTTTTTTCTTGAATGTATTTCTGTAGGCTACCACCTCTTGATTCTGTATAGATAAGGACTTGAGGAGCATTCATCTGCAAAGACATATTATTAATGACATTTTAACATCCCTGAAATTGCTACTTTTCTGAAGAAAAACTGTGATAATTTTCTTATTTATACTGCAAACATAGGTTGTGGGTGCTTGTTAGAAGCGCATCATTTTGGCGGATCTAACGAGTACCGACAACGTATGCCTTTGAGCAGAAATAAGAAAAATATGGCATACCCCACTTAAACCCCAGTTTTCAGTATATATACAAACACACATTTAAGTAGCACAACAGTGAAGGTATCCATGGTTCATGGTATATTTGGTAAGTACAGACTGAGTTACAGTTATAAGACAACTGCATGAAATGATCATTAAGGCTAGTAGCTGACGTGCCACACACCTTAAGTAATTTAGAAATAAATTACATAACGTTAAAGTTTATTTTATTTTTAGCTCACCTGTCACGTAGTGACAAGGTGGGCTTTTGGGATCACTTTTCGTCCGTCGTCCGTCGTGGGAGCGTCCGTCCTTGCGTGCATCCGTGCGTGCGTAAACTTTTTCTTCAAACGACATCTGCTCCTAAACCATTGATCAGATTTGGACCAAACTTCACAAGAATGATCCTTAGATGGTCCCCTTTCAAAGTTGTTCAAATGGTTCCGGTCCGTTGCACATCTAGGTCACAGGAGCCAAAAATAGATTTTTTTCACTAAAAACTTAAAAAATTTTCTTCTCTGAAACCACAAGGCCCAGGTCTTTGATATTTGGTATGAAGCTTCATCTAGTGGACCCCTACCAAAATTGTTCAAATTATAGTGCTGGGGCAAAAAATGTCCCCGCCTCAGGACTCTGCGGTTTAATATAGGATTATATAGGGAAAATATTTAAAAATCTTCTTCTCTGAAACCGCAAGGCCAAAGTCTTCGATATTTGGTATGAAGCTTCATCTAGTGGACCCCTACCAAGATTGTTCAAATTTTAGTGCTGGGGCAAAAATGCCCCCGCCCTGGGGCCCTTTGGTTTTACATGGGCTTATATAGGGAAAATCTTTAAAAAATCTTCTTCTATGAAACCGCAAGGCCGAGATCTTTGATATTTGGTATGAAGTTTCATCTAGTGAACCTCTACCAAGTTTGTTCAAATTATAGTGCTAGGGCCAAAATTGCCCCCGCCCTGGGACCCTTTGGTTTTACTCTGGCTTATATAGGGAAAATCTTTAAAAATCTTCCTCATGAAACCGCAAGGCCCAGATCTTTGATATTTGGTATGAAGCTTCATCTTGTGGACTTCTACCAAGATTGTTCAAATTATTGCCCTGGGGCCAAAATTGCCTCCGCTTCGGGGCCCTTTAGTTTTACATGGGCTTATATAGGGAAAATCTTTAAAAATCTTCTTCTATGAAACCGCAAGGCCCAGATCTTTGATATTTGGTATGAAGTTTCATCTAGTGGACCTCTACCAAGTTTGTTCAAATTATAGTGCTACGGCCAAAAATGCCCCCGCATCGGGGCCCTTTGGTTTTACATTGGCTTATATAGGGAAAATCTTTAAAAATCTTCTTCTGTGAAACCACAAGGCCCAGGTCTTTGATATTTGGTATGAAGCTTCATCTTGTGGACTTCTACCAAGATTGTTCAAAATATTGCCCTGGGGCCAAAAATGCCTCCGCTTCGGGGCCCTTTAGTTTTACATAGACTTATATAGGGAAAATTTTGAAAAATCTTCTTCCCTGAAACAACAAGGCCAAGGTCTTTGATACTTGGTATGAAGCTTCAGCTAGTGGACCTCTACCAAGATTGTTCAAATTATAGCCCTGAGACCAGAAATGCCCCCGCATCGGGGCCCTTTGGTTTTACATAGACTTATATAGGGAAAATGTTTAAAAATATTCTTCTGTGAAACCACAAGGCCAAGGTCTTTGATATTTGGTGTGAAATTTCATCTAGTGGACCTCAAGATTGTTCAAATTATAGCCCTGGGACCAAAAATGCCCCCGCCCTGAGACCCTTTGGTTTTACATAGACTTATATTGGGAAATCTTTAAAAGTCTTCTTCTCTGAAACTGCAAGGCCCATGTCTTTGATACTTGGTCTGGAGCTTCACCTAGTAGACCTCTACCAAGATTGTTCAAATTATAGCCCTCGGGCCACAAATGCCCCCTCCCAAGGGGCCCTTTGGTTTTACATTATACTTATATAGAGATAATCTTAGAAAATCTTCTTCTCTGAAACAGCAAGGCCCAGGTCTTTGATATTTGGTGTGAAGCTTCATCTAGTGGACCTCTATCAAGAGTGTTTAAATTATAGCCCTGAGGTCAAAAATGCCCCCGCCCCGGGGCCATTTTTGTTTTACATAGGCTTATGTAGGGAATATCTTTATAAAAATCTTCTTCTCTGAAACCGCAAGGCCAGGGTCTTTGAGATTTGGTGTCTATCTTCATCTAGTGGACCTTTGCCAAGATTGTTCAAATTATAGCCTTTGTTGATATTTGGTATGAAGCTTCACCTTTTTTACCTCCCTCAACATTATGCACATAATAGGCCTGGGTTCAATAATGGCCCTCCCAGGGGCCCACTTGTTACTCTATGGATCAGGTGAGCGACCCAGGGCCATCATGGCCCTCTTGTTGGAGTTTCTGATGGGTCTGAACACTATATTCAAAGTATGTAGTTCAAATGGAGCTAGTCATTTTACCTGTACTGACATTTGTGCAGGGTATCCTTATAAGTAAGGGTTAATAGGCAGTACATTGAATTCAGCGGTTGAGCTGATCTGTTTAATAAGCGATGAACAGGACTGAAATCAATAGGCAGAGTGTATAATGATTAACCCTTATCTTGCTGTTCACGACAACCCCTATCTTTGCAAACAGTGTAAATCAAGATCAGATGGCTTCTGAAGAAGCCATCTGATCAGGATCTACACTGTTTGGTATTCAGCTTATGAATTTGTAGCAATAAATTACATCAAGTAATTTGATTGGTTGATAGACAGAAATGGGTGTGGCTTAAATGAATATTCAGCAAGAGAAGGGTTAAGTTGTAAAATAGAGTAAAGACATGTTTGGAAGCAAATTGCGACAGATCAGTTTGCGTACACGCAGACAATTTAAGTATTTACTGCTAATTGTTATGAAGCATTGATGATGTGTCTTTCTGGAGACTTTTGAATGACATGTAGTACTGAACCCATTTTGTATGAGAAACCCAAAATGGGTTAGTTGTCAAATAGTGGAGGGCCAGATGAGATGTCGCAGAACACGGCGTCTGATCAGGGCCTGCACTGTTTGCATAATTTGTAGGAATTTTAGAAATGAATTTGTTTGATTTGAGGTTTAACGTCCCCGTCAAGACTGTAAAGGTCATTTTGGGGACGTTGCTTTAAAGTTTGTGGGACTTTTACCCGACATTGAGATGAAATGACATCTCAAGCCGTGCTGCCCAATGAAACCAATGGAGTTTATAAGCATGGACGGCCGGACACTGTCACCGACTTAGATGCTCAAAGCTGTTTTCGAGTACTTGTGTGCGGGTCGGTTTCAGGTCTGCGTAGAAGCATCAGGCAGCCTATCTATTTCTGAAGCCCCGATGGGCGGTGGGCGTGAAATGAATGTGGAAAAAAGGCAGACGGACACCCCTAGAATAAGAAATTGATTCCTGGGATATATGACGAAGAAGATTTGATTTGGTACAAAATGTGATTTATAGAGTTGGAGTGTCTCTATGATCTTATACGTATTGATGGGCATTGAACGTGAGAGTTACACATACTCTCTTATTCCTACCTATTGATTTCACCTGTGATTGATTAATCGCATTGTTTTGCATTGTATTGCCTGCCATTGTTTGGGTCACAGTTTGGAAATAAAAGATGTTTAAATTGACTGGAAGCGACGGTACTGTTAGTTACATTTAAGCAACCTGAAGCTCAATCCAGCTGGCTATATTTGTAAATAATTTAAGTTGTCACAATGGGCAAAGTTAGAAGCATTGATGCAGTTTATTCAGATTTAATACAAAACATGGACAGAAAACATGCAGCTGTTTATAAGAGGTTAGTAGCTGACATGCCACACACAAATGCAGCTGGAAGTTTCCTGTAGTAACTGAACGTTTAGAGACTTACATTTTCAGATAATGCCATTAATTATTATTCAGCAGAGAAGGTGGTGTAGCCATAATGGTGTGGAAAACAATATCAGTGTCAAACATTTTGAAAGTTTGTTTAGTCATTTCCGACAGAAAAGCTATTCTTTCGAGTTCTTGATGCCGGGCCTGTGTTGTCGGGGTATTGACTCGATGACAGAGGCGATCTTCATTGACAAGTACATTGGGATGCCTAGCAAAATCAGGAAATTCACCTGGTCCACCAGCAGTCTTTGCTCGAGACAAAGCAACGGAAAGAGCACCAGGATTTTTCGACTCAAACTGCTTGGTACCAGGGTCAATGACAATGTACTGATTTGTTTCTCCTCTGCCAATAGTCATACCCTGACATCTGTGAATAGTTGTGCCCCAACCCAGCCTAAGTGGAATCTGCTTCCTTTTGCACCCATAACAAAAGCAATCTACCCTTCTTTCTACATGTACTATGGGTACTAGTTTTGGTGAACCTGGTAAGAATGCAGGTCCTGTATATTTGTCAAACTCCACCATGACAACATCTGGCAAAGAATCTTTTGGAGTTCTGCCACCCAAGAACACAATGTCTTTAACTTTACCCATGACCCATTAATCAAACCAAAAGGGACATGAAGGTTACATGTGAGCATGACTCTTGCACCCTGACACAAGTAAAGGTTTTGTTGTAGACCCGCAGCTTTGTCACTTGTTGCTTTTTTTGCATGCGTTCCATGATCAACTGCTGAGATTTTTGCTATAGGTGCATTTTCATTGGCTTTTAAGAGCTCAGTCTTATTATGATTCCACTCAGCGAGATGAGTAGGAAAAACGAACAGGCCATGTATGAACATATCTTTTAATAGTTGCTCGCCATATGTGACCCTTAGATTCTCCCACTGAAACTGCTGAAGCCATTTGGCTTGTTGTATTGAGGTTTTGTGTTCCCTCATTGACATAAGGACATTTCTTAATTGTTGTTGGCTTTGACTTTGCCTAACAATTGTTTTTAAGGTTATGGCCACTTGAAAAGCTCTCCAGACAAGTGCCCCATGTAGAGCTGCGGATGTTTTGCTTTTGCAGAGGTATACTGGGGAATCGCAGACAGGTGGTAACTGAACGTCATCACCTAAGAGTACAACAACCGGAATGCCGCCCCATGAGGCATTGGAGTTATTTTTGCCATGTTTGCATAAGAACTCCATCCAGCCTAAAGTTGTACAACCAACAAGTGAGCGTTCATCAACAAATAGCGCACATAAGTCTGCACAGTTTTTTTTTGTAGTATTTCCCCTCTTACGCCATCTGGTGCCGTCATATCTTGGGTCAGTTCACTGCCAGTTGGTATCTTCAGGAAACTGTGTATAGTTTGTCCTGAGAGGAGGTTAGCACTATTTCCTGTAGGACCCAAGACTTGAACTGACTTGTTGTTTTGAAGAAGCTTTCTGATGGAATGGACTCAGCATTTAACTAGAAAGCTTTTGCCTGATCCTGCCGTACCGCTGACCACCAAACGAAGAGGTTCAATCGAACTTGGGTCTTCTCTGTACTGTATCAATGTCAGCATGACAAGGTTGAATGCAAACCTCTGTTCTTTGTTGAGAAGAGTCAAATTAACTTCCGGAAGATCCAGGACATCATCAGGAATGTACGGAGCTGTTTCCAGGTTTTCGATAAATTTGACACCATAGTCAACAGGGTAAACATGATTGGTCAGGGTCCAATCATGACCTGGACCGCCATCATCAAACACAAAGTCAGAGGTATCTACATAATCAGGATTTGGTTGTAAAACACTCATCCAGTCAGGCTGCTGAACCTCGTCTTCATCTGGCATTTCAGAATCAGACTGTGAATCTTGATTGTCTGTATCTTGGCGCTTTGCTTTTTCTACATCTGCTTTAACAAAATTGGGGCAATGTTCACTGGCCAGGAATTGTGTCATGATCTCTGTCCATGTGAGTTCTGGGTCCTTAATGTCACAGATTTGACGCCAGTTTGGCCAGTGCAGTAGTAACATTGACCTTGAGTAATCCTCATTTAATGGCCATGTTGCTCTGAGGCAGCTTCCGCTAATAACTGGCACTTTCTCCTGTTTACAAACAAATTGATACCATGAGCATTGTTCTTCTGCAGGACGGCTGATGTACTTACCAAGGGGTGTACTCTTTGTTAAAGTGGAACCGGTGCGTTCCAGAACACGCGACCCAGAAAAGCTAACAGTCTGGAATTGATGGCTGCACCGATACAGGGGCAAGCTGATTAGCTCATATGATGCTTCCATGCTGGAGATATCCCTTTTAACCGTGTTCAATAATAGATTTGTACAGACTGATTGAGCAGTGGCACCCGTGGACTCGTCCGCAGAATGTACTAAGTCATGAAAGAGCTCCACAACAGCACCTGTAGATTCATTTCCTTTGCAGGCATACCCTGTAATGTATTTCTCTGCTGCTATAATGTCTTCAACAGAGGGATTGTGTGGGTGGCTCTTTGACAAGATGAGGGAAATATCGCCATTTGCTCTCCATCCTTGGGTATGGTACATGGAGTGTTGTACCAACATGGGATGGTCCCTTTCCATCTCCAACCGAAGAGAGCCATTTTTGTCCTTGACTATTGCTGGATTTTGTCTCAGAAGTTTTCCAGGCTGATTTTATGGTCCAAATTCCATTCTACACACTTTTTGACCTTGGTGTGGGCCGCGTTTTGGTTCTGTCCAGCAGAAATCAGAACATCTGTGGATGTTGATTCTATTGGTAAATAAAAATCAAAAATGAGTTCCTTTAAGAGCAATGAAAACATTCATAAGAAAGAAGATGGGTCATACTACGTAGTTTCGGCTAATAAAGCCTCATCAGTGACCCTATAATGATCCGACAACGAAAGCCAGAGGAAACACACTGCAATTTTGCGAATTTCGAATAGGCAGTCGATTCAAAGACTGATATAAATCAAAATGGGGTCCAAATAATTAAAAACCTGTCTAGAATATGAGTCTAAACCAATAATTCATTTCTGATTCCTCAGAATATTCACGCTGATCTCAAAGGACCAAAAGTAAAATATAAACTGCACTATGGTTGATGTACGGGGAGACGTTTTACGTTTTTAAGCAGTAAGTGATCGTCCAAGAGGGACTCCTGTGTCTGAGAGACATCCATAAGGAGTTTTATGAGTGGATTTTTCTCCTCAGGAGGAGCTGGTGCAGCACCTTCAGGGGGTGGCCATAAATCTTTTCTGGAAGAGCCTGCATCTGCATCATCTGTACCAGCAGGGTGCGATGCTGTCATCCGAAAAGTTGATATAGCCCAATCAGAAAGTGTTTTTGCACATTCTTGACCACCAAGACCTGAGTTAATGGCTTCATGTAGGAGATGATTTGGCTCCTTGTCTTTACGCCAACATAGTCCATGCCAGTGGGTCATTCCACTGGCAAATTCTTGCCTATACCAATATGCAGAGACATTGAAAGCAGGATGCATGACCTTTTCAAAGTATGACTCTGTACGCAGATCAAAATAATGTGAGACGATGTGCGTGTTCTTTTGTAGGACATGAAAAAGTGTGTTACGGTTGCTTCGATCAAGACTGGCGGCATATGTATGTGCAGTGCACATTTCAAGCAAGCGTCGCAATGGTTTAAAGTGGTACTCTGCGCAGCTGTCTGTGGTGAAGAAAGATGGCAATCCATTCCCTTCATTAATCTGGAACTGTATGAGAGACCGCAGCTCTTTCTGTCTCTGTGCCCAATACTGGGAAGTACCCCGCAAGCAAGCACCAAAGTTCAAGATTTTTTTGCCAATGGAAATATCACTGTTTGTTATGTTTTCTTTGATTTCTTCAAGAGTCAGTGGATTTTCTCCAAGTTGTTGTTTAACAATGAAACTGCTTTGCCCTAGTGTGCGTTTACGCATGATGATGTTATGCACAATAAACTTGAAATATTGATGTTGAGCAAAGCGTCCGTCTTTTAACTACATTAGGTGTTCCGCCCAGTCCGACATTGAAGCACATGGCGCGGACGGTTGATGTGATAATCGCCTGTCCCATATGGGAAGAGACAGGGGAAACTTAAAGTAAAGACATATTTAGTTGTAAACTCCGAAAGAGGAAGATTGTCTCTGGTAGGCCAAGGTATAGTTACAGTTGTCCTTTTTGCCGTGATTGGACCATGATTTGGACCTAGAACTTCGTGAACAACTCTCTCCACCTCTTCCCTGATATTCATACAGGGTTCAGGTAAATTAACACCAGAAGCTGTGTCCCCATCAACATCTCCTGGATCTGATTGTTGTGGAGCTGGGCCTTCATCATTTGAATCTGATGAAGATGTTGTCTCGACTGTTGGCAGCTCTATAGGTCCATCTTGGGGGAGTTGATCCAGCCGGGACTGGCAGATATTAATGTCTGAGTAAGCTGGGTTGAGCAATTTCCGCCACACCAACGCGTCTTGGACAACGTACCTGCGGACATTGAAGTCAGATGTTGTCTGATTTTTGCCTAGCTTCCGAACCCGAATAAGATTAATTTCTGAAGGAAGTTTTGGCAAAATCATTGATGGCTCATTGACATTTTGGGGAAAAGTGACGCAGTGGCCATTCGCTGCTATCCCCCCATGCTTCAACATATGAACCTGAATAGCAGGGGCTAATCTGCAAATTAGGTGTTGTTCAACGACCGTTAGGTTAAGTAACTGGTCGGGAACATCCCGGGGTCCATGTTGTTGTCAAAAAAAAAAAAAAAAAAAAAACATCTAAATAGTACTTTTGTCTCTGTTGCAACGTGAGCAGATATTTTCACATGCCATTTTTATTTTCAAACGGCGCTCCTTGCAGACATTACAGAAATGAAAGCTGTATGCCATCTGTTGTTATTCAAAGTCACGAATACAGTCCATGACTTTGTTGTATTGTGGATCTTGTGAGAGTGGAGGTGGGTGTGGTAAGTCTAGTACAGAGGCATGTAATTGTTTTTGTCTAGATTTGATCCTGTTATTTATCCGCTTATGTCTAAGAGCTGATTCATGTTTTGTTTCTGATTCAGTTGGGTGTTGAAACGATAATCCTAGTGTCCTGCATGTCAAATATTTGTTTGTTTGTTTGATTTGAGGTTTAACGTCCCCGTCAACACTGTAAAGGTCATTTTGGAGACGTTGCTTCCAATTTTGTGGGACTTTTACCCGCCATTGAGATGAAATGACATCTCAAGCCCTGTCGCCCAATGAAACCAATAGGGTTTATTAGCATGGACGGTCTGCCTTGCACCGTGGTTCCTGGACAGGCTTAGATCCTCTAAGCGGTTTACCAGTACTAGTGTGCTGGCCGGATTCAGCTCTGCGTGGAAGCATCGTGCAGCCCATATATTTCTTCAAGCCCCTATGGGCGGGGGCGATGATCATTGTCTTTTGCAGAGTATTGTTCCAGTGTGACAGGAGAATGTTGTAAATGTTGATTTTGAGTGTTACATGAGGAATCAGTGTGTGTATTTTTAGTGCAAGAGGCATTTTTCTTGCTATGTGTCTTACCCATCATCCTGGTTTTCTTCTTGCCAAATGTGTGGCTATGGGAACTCCTTTTTGCATTGTCTTTCCCCAAATTTGGTAGAGGGTTTGTGAGAGGAGGTTGTAGAAAAGCATGTATTGGATGTTGACCAGTTTCTCTTAGTATTGTGTAATGTTCATCTGATAAGAGTAATGTGATATTTTCCTGTGAGAGTGCTCTAGGATGATATTCTTCCAAAGTGTAGCGAATGTGATTGTGTGTTCTTCCTTTTAACAATATTTGGATGTTAGTTTGAAGAACATCACATGCTGCCCTGACTTCGCACGCAGTTGCCCAACCATTATTTGCTAGCATGATGTCACAGTAAAGACTAATTTGAGGGCTGGGTAAGTCATGCGTTATTGTAGCAAGGTGTTTGTATATTTCCCAATTTTGCACAACATGCCTGCATATAATGTGTCGGTAATGTGTTGCTTGTGTGAAACTTTGATGAAGTGCTAGACTGAGAGAATTGAAGAAGCAGTTGCCATCACCTGGAACACTGAAATTGAAATAGTCTGTACCCTGAATATTGACACGAGCATGAAGAACTTCACTGCTGCTACAAACAGCTGCAGTGTATGGGTGGTCGAGTGAAACATCACTGACAGAACAAACAGAATAGGTGTGTTCATTAAGAACTGCACCCCTTAAAGTATCCATTTCTTATGTAATGTAGCTTATATCTGAGAAATTATGTTAAAGGTTTCATCATTGTAAAGACGGGTCGGTACATGTAATGCCTTACGTTGTAAAAATGAAATCAGATAGATCTTTCCTAAAAAATGAATGTAATGATTGAAGAGCAAGAAACAAGAAAAGTTTAGTTAAAAATTAAAATGTATGAAGTCGAAAGACGGTCAAATTCCCCATTTGCCAAGTGTTGATGTTCTTGTTTATGTAGTGGAAACACGTATGACCGAATATAACAGAAAGGGCACATGTAGACCTTGAATCTTTGATGATAAAGCCGGTAGTTGTTCCAGTCTTTCAGTGACAGTAAAGAACGCAGACGAAATGTAAACAAAAGACGGGTACATTTTGTTCTGATTTTGCGACATCTGTCAAAGAAAACGCCTATGCAAACATAATTAGCGCCTCCGTAATGTGGATGAAAAGTAGAGAAGCAGTCATACTGACGTGTACGAGAATTTGTATTATTATTAATTATTTTCTTTGAGTGTTTTCTTGTCGGAAAATGCAACAAAGTAATTGCGGACAGCGGATTGAAATAAGAAAAGGAGTAAAAAGAACCGTAAAAGATGAATGTTGTACTAGACTGGGGACCGACTGTGTGAAAGGCAGACATTTTATTAGAAGGAAGAACGCTTGAACCATACACAGGAAGTTGTCTCGCATAGTCTCACCGAGAATTAACGTGATTTGACCATCCAAAAAATTAATGAGGGAAGCGAATTACGTTGTTATGACAACGCGTGCACCTCTTAATCTATAGACGGACATGTTCATGTCCGTATTATATATACTCAAAGGGCAAATAACTGATGAACAGGAACAGTCTGAGAGCCCTTTCTTGATCACAATAAATGTTTCACATTTTATTTAAAAAAAAAAAAAAAACAGCGAAACTACAGAATACAATCAGTTCTGTAGTTCAACAAGTATCGACGATACAATTAACGATAACCCACAGCTCCCATCAGATACACTAAAGGGAAAGAAACACAAATATTAAATAACTAGATCCTAATGGAAACACCAATAGAGTCAAAACAAAAAGACAGTTACTTTCCAACAAAATGGCCAATTGGCTATCCAAAACAAAAAGATAAAGGCAATTCACACACTAAAAGACAAACCATAACAGAAAAAAAAATAAAAAAAAAAAAACGCGACAGAAGAACGGCCTTGGAACGGTCAGTAAAAAGAATTTACCTTGGTGTGTGTGTGTGTGTGTGTTGGGGGGGGGGGGGGGCTTTCGATTTCCTCGCAATCCTCGCCCCTTGATTCCGTCCAGATTTAGACAAATAATTTGAAGGCTTCCTAACTCATCAGAGCAACATCTCCGAGAACACAAAGATCAAACTCGATAGCAACAAACCACTGAAATGCTGGAGCAAAATAAAACAAACTGTTAAGACTCCGATGGGCCCAATCAGAGACAGAGGGTCAGGTACCAACCAACATTACATAAGTAAGCCTTTACGCTTGAACCGTCATAGAATCTGAGGCCTGACCCACCGGCGTGCAATTAAAGAGGGAAGCAAAATTGTTAACCGTGATTCATGCATGCAGTCTGTCGTATAATATGTATGTTCTATCCAATCTTTTTATATCGAAGAATGATTTCACGAAGTTGGGTACTGAAATCGTTGCAAGTATGTATTTTTTTTTTCAGAATTTATATACTAAGTCACCATAAAATTCGGGTTAGAAAAGACTTGGTAAAATCGATTTAAGCCCCAAAGTGGAATTCATTTCAGTAATCGTTCCAAGGCGGTTCTTCTGTCGCGGTTAATTTTGTTATGGTTTGTCTTGGAGTGTGTGTATCGCTTATAATATATAAGACAAATACAAGAAAATCAAAGTAAAGCACGATACAGGTAATTAAATAGATAAATGAATTAGCGCACAAAAATCGGTCGCACCGCAACCGGGACTCGAACCACGGATCTCCTGCATTCCGGGCAGACGTGCTAACCATTACACCACCGCGCCCTCCGACATTGTACGCCAATTTTAACATTTATAAACCTTTAACGTCATTAGCGCTATTTAGAGACCTTTCATTTACCGCCATAGGCGACCCTATCATTTTCGGTTCTTTTTTTAACCTACGGACGGCGGCCATTTTATTTTATTTATTTATTTATTTATTTATTTATAAGATTTACAAATGTTCTACTGTATCGGAGTAAGTATATGAAAATCAAAGTAAAGCACGATACAGGCAATTAATAAATCGGTAAGTATATGAAAATCAAAGTAAAGCACGATATTTGATCGGGCCGACAAGAAAGTAGAAGTTACAAGTCCAGTCAGTCCTCTTCCGGATATCTGTTTTATGTTCCCGCCACGAAGTGGGGTGGGACATATAGTTTTGCCCTTGTCCGTACGTACGTAAGTACGTACGTCACACTTGTATTACTATTATTGTATCCGCAACTCCTCCTGCTGTATTTGATGCTGGGTATTGAAACTTGTAACACAGTTCAGACATACATTGAACATGTACATCATGAAAACATGCCTATATAATTTTGACCCCCTTCAACCCCACTTTTATATAGTAAAACTGGGGTTTCCGGGGGTATACCTTATTTTTCTTATTTCTGCTCTAAAATATAGATTGTGGGTACTCGTTAGAACCGCCTTGATGAGGCGGTTCTAACGAGTGCCCACAATCTATATTTTGAGCAGAAATAAGAAAAATATCAATCGAGGCGGTTCTAACGAGTGCCCACAATCTATATTTTGAGCAGAAATAAGAAAAATATCACAATTTTTCATCATAAAATTTTCATTTTTTCGGCGATAAAGGTGGCAATGTATTTGTATAGGCGCGTTTGCGTAATGACATAAAGGAAGCAGGATTCTTTGCCGGATCATTACAGGGTCACTGATGAGGCTTTATTAGCCGAAACTACGTAGTATGACCCATCTTCATTCTTTTGAATGTTTTCATTGCTCTTAAAGGAACTCATATTTGATTTTTATTCTGATCGGAATTATGCTTCTTTGAACGACTTAAACATTTTGGCCATATATGTCGCATAGGAGGTTAAATAGTACTTTCGTATCTCCGCAACTCCTCCTACAGTATTTGATGCATGGTATTGAAACTTGCAACACGGTTTAGACACGCATTGAACTTGTGCATAAAGGAAACAGGATTTTATTTCAGCCCCTTATAGCAGAAAGATGTCTCCTTGAACGACTTAAACATTTTGGTCATATGTGTAACACAGGATGTTAAATAGAACTGCTCGTGTCTCCACAGCTAATTCACAACTCCGCAACTACTCCTACAGTATTTGATGCAGGGGATTGAAACTTGCAACACAATTTAGACATGCACTGAACATGTGCATAAAGGACACAGGATTCTGGTCCAGCCCCTTATTGGAAAAGTATATCCCCTTATATATTTTGGCCATATGTTTCTTGGTAAATATACAGTTTCTAGATTAGTTAGAATGCGTGCCTGTCTACTGCATATGTCAAACAAATTTACTCATCTAGTGTAAAGCATATGGCGGGGGCAATCACCTTTAGTGTTTTTATTTTATTTATTTATTTCTCTTTTTTTTTTTTTTTTTTTTTTTGGCATCCGGAGATCATTTTGAATGCGACGCTCGTAAATGTATTTAGCGAACTTAGCGAACTACAATCTAACTTTAATTTTCATTCAATATTCAAACGAACAGATTCTTGGCCGGCTGAATGTTGGGCGCGGCATCACGAAAACCTACATATATTATTCTACCCCCTCGAACCTCACTTTTGTATAGTAAAACTTGGGTTTACAGGGATGAAAAGTTGTGATATTTTTCTTATTTCTGCTCAGAACATAGATTGCGGGGACTCGATAGAACCGCCTCGACGAGGCGGTTCTATCCAGTACCCACAATCTTTGAGCAGAAATAAGAAAAATAATGTGTACCCCCTTAAACCCCAGTTTTACTATATAAAAGTGGGATATGAGGGGGTCAAAATTATATAGATGTGTTCTCGTAATGTTTGGTGGCAAAATTCTAAACATATTTTGAATAGGCGTCTTTTCATAATGCATCCGGAGATTTGTTAGGCCGGTAACAACATGAAATAGGTTTTAATTACCCTCGGCCGAACAAGTACGGTATTTCATACTTTCTAGGTAAATGCGCTAGAAATAAGCACCATAGCATATAACAAAGCTCACGACATATACACAACACAAACATGACAAACAAACACTTTTATACATAACCATAAAATATGGATATGCCAAATTTACAGATAGCTACTAATTTAAATTAAGTATTTCCCCTTTATCATGTTTATATTTCAAGATGCCCAACAATGTTTTAAGAAAGCAGTGGATACATTTTCCCATTCTCTAGCTAGGGGAGAAAAGTTTCGACATTATTTACAGTAACAAAGCACTTATCTATACTAAAGATAAAAGTGAAGTACCTCTACAAAACCATGGAAACACCATCTCAAATTCTATAACCTTTCAAAACGCAGTGAGACGTGACTGCACTTTTATTTTTGAAATCGACTATGTTTTAGGTAAGTCGCCTTTGGCTGATATTTACGGAACCCGGGAAGGGACATTATTTTTTATTTTTATTATGTTGTGCGAACAAGATAATATCTTGAGCGGACAAGATATTATCTTGTTCGGACAACATATTATCTTGTGCGGATAAGATATTATCTTGTGCGGACAAGATATGATCTTGTTCGCACAACATAATATCTTGTGCGCACAAGATATTATCTTGTTCGCACAACATATCTTATTTGCAAAACATAGATTTTGGGAAGTTGTGCAGACAAGATATTATCTTGTGCGGACAAGATATTATCTTGTGCAGACAAGATAATATCTTGAGCGGACAAGTAATATCTTGTGCGCACAAGATCTATGTTGTGCAGACAAGATATTATCTTGTGCGGAAAAGATAATATCTTGTTCGCACAACTTAATATCTTGTGCGGACAAGATAATATCTTGTCTGCACAAGATAATATCTAGTCCGCACAAGATAATATCTTGTGCGGACAAGATATTATGTTGTGCGGACAAGATATTATCTTGTCCGCACAAAATTATATCTTATGCGGACAAGATAATATGTTGTTATTATATTATAATATTATATTATCTTGTGCGCACAACTTATAAAATAAAAAAAAATCATGTCCCTTCCCGGGTTCCGTAGTTATTAGTTACAATTTTGTTCTTTATTTCATTCTTCGTGTATAGACCTTGGCCCCACGCACATCGAGGCTTGGAGAAATAGACTGGGCAGATGCAGATGCTTCCACGCAGAGCTGAAACCGACCGTCCGCAGATGTGTACTGGTAAACCGCTTAGAGGTTCCAAGCCTATCCAGGAAAAGTGGAGCGAGTCGGACCGTCAATGCATATAAACCTTTTTGATTTCATTGGGCGGCAGGGAATGAGGAGTCATTTCAATTCAATGTCGGGTATAAGTCCCCAAAAAATGGAAGCAACGTCTCCAAAATGACAGAAATAACGTTGACGGGGACGTTAAACCGCAAATCAGTCAAAACCAGATAGTCCTGGAGAGTCTCATCTCACTTGAATTTTGACCTCTCAAAGGTTACTGATTTACTATAGATGTATGGGCGCAAAACAGGTCGTAAAACGCAAACACGTTATCCTGGCCCTGAGGTTATAAAACATTTTTCATGCTCAACCCAGCCGAGCATGAAATGCTCATAACTACAGTTGAACTTCGATGGCTCGAACATCGATGGCTCGTTTACCATGAATGTGTCGAACCCATTCTTGAGTCCCCAAGGGAAATCCTCTACATAAGAAATAGAGGGGATAATTAGTGAGATTTTAGTCTTTTATCTTGCAAATGTATGCTGTGTGTACTCATTATAATCGCCTCGATGAGGCGATACTTATGAGTACACACAGCATACATTTTCATTATAGAACACCGAAAGGATGTTTGAAAGTATAACGTTATGCCTCCTGGCAGTAATCCTCATTGGCTCGAGCTACCCCTGTCTCGAACATATTTTCGAGGTCCCAAAGGTGTTCGAGCCATTGAAGTTCGACTGCATAAAATACAAACAAATCAGGCAATTTACCACGCAGATCACCACAGAATGTCATTTATCCTGCTTTTAAATTTTGAAATGCCAACATTTGTTGGCATTTTAAAATTTATGAGCGGGATAAATTTCATGCTCAAGTGAGTTGAGCATGAAAAAAGTTTCATAACCTCGGGGCCAGAATCACAGCATACAGATAGTGGGCAGAATTAAAACTATGGAAACAAGTCATATTTTGCTGGACACATCATAACGGCATATCAAACGGAAACATAATTGAAACTTTGAAGGTGAGTATAGTCTTAACAAAAAAAAAAAAAAAAAAAAAAAGAAAAGAAACAGGTAAACGGATAAGATGAATGATACAATTTGGGCTTTGCAGCAGCTTTCAGTAGTATTTGAAACCGGAAGCTCGTTGCATGAGATTGTGTTGTATTGTCAGGTACGTCGAGTTATCTATTAATATTATCTTAGCTCACTCAGGAGTTAAATACAATTATACAGTGTTAGACATTATTCTTATGTAAATTAAAACGTATTTTGATTTTAAATGTAAGAATTTATGATAACATTACGGAAACACGCCTATACAAATATAATGTACACTTAAGCGCCTAAAAACGAAAATTTTAAGATGAAAAATTGTGATATATTTCTTATTTCTGTTCAAAATATAGATTGAGGGTACACGTTAGAACCGCCTCATCGAGGCGGTTCTGACGAGTACCCACAATCTATATTTTAGAACAGAAATAAGAAAAATAAGGTTTACCTCTGTAAACCCCAGTTTTACTGTATAAAAGTGGGGTTGAGATGGGTCAAAATTATATAGGCGTATTTTAGCAATGAAAATTGGAAATAAAAACATATCGCTGCAAAAATGGAAGAGAGCCTTCCTATACGGTAGGCCTCGGTGTCTCAGTTGGTAACTCACCTGACTAGTGGTCACAAGATTCCGGGTTCGATCACGAAAACCCACCTATTCAAATATGTTGAGAATTTTATCACTAAAAATGTAATTTTTCACATAAAAAAATGATATTTTTCACATTTCTCCTCAAAACATAGATTATGAGAACTTGTCAGACCAGCCTCGCCTCGGCGGTTCTAGCAAGCACCCACAATGTATGTTTTTGAGCAGATAACAGGAAAATAATATAAACTCCTGCTTTTCTATATAAAAGTGTTGTTTTTGTGGGGTGGGGTGCGCATCATCATATAGGCGTTATTCTTTCTCGCACCGACTGACCTCTCATGTATAGAGAGCCGGCGACCTGGGTTCGATTCCCTCCGACCCAAATGTATGGGACCCACGTGTGCATTAAAACTCCTTGAGTATCATTTCACGTGATTCTCGCCCTCCCAGTCATTCGAGGACGAATTTCAATGTGGCGGGGGACAATGGCATAGGGTATAGGTATAACGTACTTGTACTGCCTTGCGGCGGAAGCCGGCTTTTATAGCCACTTGGTAGAGTGTTTACTTATTAATCCAGCGACCCGGGTTTGATTCCTCAGCGGTCCAAAGGTGCTTAGCAAAATGTCCGTCTGGCTCGTTTTGGCCACAATGTCACTGATCAGGCCGTTAAGCTCCGAATAAATCCAGTATGGCGTTTCCAAAACAAACGTCGACATCTCGAGCACTGCTAGTTCGTTTGACCGGCCCCGATAGCTCAGTGGTAGAGCGTCCGCTTCGGGATCGAGAGGTGGCGGGTTCGGGAAAAATGGTACTAGGAGCTCCCTTGGCTCATGCTCGCATTATCAAGGGTAGTCCTAGGAGGATAAATTAGGGCAGGTAAGTACAGTAAAATTCCTATATTAAGACCACCTTTGGGACTTTTCAAAAGTGGTCTTAAAGACCACTTTTGAACAGTCCCAAAGGTGTTGCCTGGTCAGAGGACATTGTGCGCAGAAAACACGAAGACAGAGTAACTGAACCCTTCTTAATAAGCTTTTAAAAGCAGAATTAGTCTTAATTTTAGGTGGTCTTAATAGCGGAATTTCACTGTATTTGTTAAAGGATACTTTGTTTGTCGCAATGAAAGTTCTACAGAGCTTATGTTATTTGTTTTCGATAAATATGGTAAATAAAGCTTCTATATCTTTATTTTTTTATCTTTATGGCAAATTCGAACAGGTTCTAGTGTCCCTTGAGATTACTTCGCAAAGTGCCAAATATTCATATATTTTGGATGATAAATTCATAATGACAAGTATGTTGTACGTACTTATGCTTCAAATGAATACAGACAACATACCTTTATTTAACCCGTTTTGTACCAAATGGAATCTTCCTCCTTATAAGGGTGCCAGGTTGTGTTTTCTTCAAAATTTATTTGGAAAATGGCTGATCTATTAGCAAACGGTGGGGGCCCTGATCAGACGCCGCGTTCTGGGCCTGCACTAGCTGTTTGCCAGTGTATCCGTTTGGCGTTTCTGGTACTGAATGGGCTAATAAAAGCTCGTAAGAAGATCGTAAAAAAGATCCTAAAGTGATTTCCCATTACGCCCTTGTGACTTAGCACTATGACGTAATTCAGTAATTCGAGCTAACCCTATTTCGAACAAATAAGCTTAGCTCTGTGTGGAAGCATCATTAGCCCAATCTATTACTCCAAGCCTCGCTGAGCTCTAAAAGTTGTTTCGAAGTAATTCACATATCGTAGCTCGGACTCTTGAACTTTTTGTATTAATTTCTATCAAGTAGACGAATCATACTTGAAAATTGTACGGGTAGTGTTCAAAACGGCTTTGCTCGGCAAATTGTTCGGCATGGATACGGCGTTGATTTATCGTCGGCTGTTACCGTTGAAACACAGTCGCAACATCTTGATAATGTTTTGACGCTGACCCTCAAACTCAATAATTACACACTATTACAGCAGTTATTTCGGTACAGCCGAAGCAACGTCGGCCTTCACAACTGAGATGCCGTTTCGACATTTCAACGGTGTTGCGACGTTGCAGCAACGTTATTTGCGTATCTCTCTGGTATTCTCATTGGATACTTTGAAGAGATTGTACATGCGTGCAGACTCTCCATAGCGATTTCTGGGGTATTGTATATGGGGCATATGTTTACTTTTTAATCCGTATTTATAGATCTCCATAATTATTTATGGATATCCATAATTCGAATTATGGATATCCATAATTCGAATTATGGATATCCATTATTATTTATAGATATTCATAATTATTTATGGATATCCATAAATCAATTTATGGATATTCATTATTCGGCTGATTTATAGATATCCATAAATCAAATTATGGATATCCATAAATCGAATTATGGATATTCATAAATCGATTTATGGACATCATATCGAAATATGGGTATCCATAAATCGAATTATGGATGTCCTTAATTCGAATTATGGATATCCATATTCGGCTGATTTATGGATATCCATAAATCGAATTATGGATATCCATAAAGCTCTTGCAAATAAACCAATAAACCTTATGAATAATGACTGCTCCCTTTGCAAAAAAAAAAAACAAACAAAAAAAAACAAAAAAACTCGACTATTCCCGTCCGGTTTCCGATTTAAGCGTGTAATAAAAGCCGGGAAGGAGGTGGAGGTAATGTAGGGTAGGCTTTGTTATGGCCTATAGTGTGGAAGAGATATGTTTTGTTTGATTTGAGGTTTAACGTCCCCCTGAATACTATTTAGGTCATGTTGGAGACGTTGCTTCCAATTATATGGGGCATTAAGCCTTCATTAAGGTGAAATGACATCTCAATCCCTGACGCCCATTGACTAGCACCCCTTTGTTTGGACAAGCATAGACCTTCTAAAAGGTTTACCAGTACCCTCAGCTTATGCAGCCGAATCTACTTCTCCAAGCCCCAATGGGCGGGGGCCAGGAGATGTATCTGAATCTGCCTGGTACTCAATACACCTCAATTAGAGTATTATATGGATATATGTTAATACTATATAACAACTATGTGCATTTTTTTTCTCCTGCCGGCCTCAGTAGCTCAGTCGGATGCGCGTCTGACTGATGATCAGGAGGTCGCGGGTTCGATACCTGCCGTGGTCGGCAACATTCTTTCGTGGAGGTTGATCATGAAATCTTTTCTACGGTCATTCTCTCCCTTCCGCTGATTCAAGAAGGGCAGTTGTCAGTTTCGGGCGAAAGAATGTGCACTGCATACTGGTTAATCGCTTACGTATAAGCCTGCACAGGAAAGAGTGGATATGTAAACTGACCGGCCCAAAAATGACCTAAAAAGTGTTGACTGGGCCGTTTAACTCCAATACAAACAAACAAACAAAGCATTTTTCTCCAGAAAGCATGCACGGATTACCTGTTTGGCTCATCATAGTCTTACGTCCGACTTTCAGTGTCCTTAGGTGCGCCGTCTTCGAAGAGGTGGAATTGGCTGGAATTTCCAGATCTTACGTTGGCTGGAATCGTTGGCTGGAATTTCCAGATCTTACGGCTGGTTCCAATATTTAACTGCACACATGGCATGTTGAAAACAATCACGTGTCTTAGGAAGAAATCATTAAACCAAAAGCTTTGGTGGTGATTTATGGATATCCATAAATCGAATTATGGATATCCATAAATCATCCTGAATTATGGATATCCATAAATCGAATTATGGATATCCATATTTCGAATTATGGATATCCATTAATCAGAGGAATAATGGATATCCATAAATTTAATTATGGATATCCATAATTCGAATTATAGATATCCATAAATCGAATTATGGATATCCATAAATCGATCTGAATTATAGATATCCATTACTCGAATTATGGATATCAATAATTCGATTAATGGATATCTATTATTCGAATTATGGATATCCATTATTCTGCTGATTTATGGATATCCATAAATCGAATTATGGATATCCATAAAAACGGATTAAATAGTAAAACGGCGCCCCATAATTGTTTTGTTTGTTTGTTATATTTGAGGTTTAACGTCCCCGTCAACACTGTAAAGGTCATTTTGGAGACGTTGCTTTCAATTTTGTGGGACTTTTACCCGACATTGAGATGAAATGACATCTCAAGCCCTGTCGCCCAATGAAACCAATAGGGTTTATTAGCATGGACGGTCTGCCTCGCACCGCGGTTCCTGGACAGGCTTAGATCCTCTAAGCGGTTTATCAGTACTAGTGTGCGGGCCGGATTCAGCTCTGCGTGGAAGCATCATGCAGCCCATATATTTCTTCAAGCCCCTATGGGCGGGGGCTTCCCCATAATTGTATGTGATGGCTACATGTCAATTTGTAGATAGTTATTTATAGTCTCTTGTTATATTAGACATGTCATTAAGTGATTTTTATAATACAGTCGATTCTCAATAACTCAAACACCTTCGGGACCAAGAACTTTTATTCGGGATAGGAATAGTTCGAGCTATTGGGAGTTTTTCATTCCGCCAGACCATGAGGCATAATGGTGATGACCTTATCTATTTTCCATCTTTTATAAAAAGAGGTATGTTGTCTGTACTCATAACATACAACATACTTTTCAAGATAAAATTACCGGCCCCGACTGGTTGAGTGTCCGCTCCTGGGAACGGGAGGTCACGGGTTCGATCCCGGGCCGCGACATACCAAAGTCGTTAAAAATGGTACTAGCTGTTCCTCGCTTGGCACTCAGATTTACGGGGTAGAGCTAGGACTGGTCGACCCAGTGTTAGGATAATGTGACTGGGTGTGGTATCATGTAATGTGTCTGGGACATGATACTTCAATGAGGCAGCACTATAAAAGTGAGCATTGAGCTCCCTGTCGCAATAAGACACCGTCGTGATGTGACTGAAAAATTGTTGAAAGCGACGTTAAACCCGAATTCACACACGCACCCAAAATCAAACATCCATAATTAAATATGTTTTCTTTTGCAGGCGGTTTCGCGATTGTTAGACCTCTTTCTGTTTTATTTTCATGCTGATTGTCTCCTCGTACAGCCCCGGCGTTTTTCCGAAAGCAAATAACCTTCCCCTACAGCTATACTATCAAATTCTTACAATTTGAAAGTTGGTATGTAATATCAACAATTCTATATGCGGTACTAGACCCACCTACCTCTTTCGCTTCTTCATTCACCTCATAAAAAATGTCCAACGTGACCGTTCTTGGGTCGAGCATGGCTCGTCGGAAAAGTTTGAAATGCTGAACTCTTTAAGCAATTTAACCCTTTTTGTACCAAATGGAATCTTCCTCTTTATATATATCAGGAGTCCATTTCAAAATTTAGGGGTGTCGGGTTGTGTTTTCTTAAAATGGCTGAACGTTTAGCAAACAATGGAGGCCCTGATCAGACGCCGCGTTCTGTTGCGTCTGATCTGGGCCTGCACTGTTTGCCAAGGTTTCTGGTACTAAATGGGTTAAAAATGCTAAGTAAATTTTACAAATAAATAGGTGCTGAAGGACGAGTTCCGAAGAAAAAAAATAGCCGGAACTTTTCCACAATAATGAGCCAGCGCATGACAAAATCTACAAGAACTCTTGAGCGACCAGCGAAGACTCAGATCAGCCTCCGCACTCGTGCAGTCTGATCAGAGTCTTCCCTGATTGCAATTACCTACTATAGGCTAATATCTATGCAAAGAGACATAAGCAAAATGTCTTGTCACAATGGATGAGTGCGCAGGTTGATTTGGGTCTCTGCTGGTCGCACCGGTCTTATTGTAGGTTTTGTCATGCGCCGGCCCAGTAGGTTTTTATGATTTTACTCTTTCTGCCCTGAAGTTCAAACTTTGACACGACTTATTTCTTATTAAACAGGGTTTTTGTCCAGTTCATTGACATGAAAGCAAACATTGTACATGTAGATCCTTGCAAGACTGTTCTTTAGTACAGGATGTAGCCTACAAGGAATAGAAGCAAAGTATAAACTCATGTAAATGACTATCGAATATTCTGCATAGCCATACACATATGACTTATAATTCATAACATTCTAGATCCTCAATCACAGTTTTAACGTGGACTGATATGTTAACCCTTATCTTGCTGTTCACGACAACCCCTATCTTTGCAAACAGTGTAGATCCAGATCAGATTTCTTCTGAAGAAGTCTTATCTTGCTGTTCACGACAACCCCTATCTTTGCAAACAGTGTAGATCCAGATCAGATGGCTTCTGAAGAAGTCTTATCTTGCTGTTCACGACAACCCCTATCTTTGCAAACAGTGTAGATCCAGATAAGATGGCTTCTGAAGAAGTCTTATCTTGCTATTCACGACAACCCCTATCTTTGCAAACAGTGTAGATCCAGATCAGATGGCTTCTGAAGAAGCCATCTGATCGGGATCTACACTGTTTGGCATTTAGTTTATGAATTTCTAGCAATAAATTACATCAAGTAATTTGATTAGTTGATAGACAGAAATGGGCGTGGCTTAAATGAATATTCAGCAAGATAAGTTAATGCATGCCATCTACACAAAATTTGCTCAGATACGAGTATTTAGCTATAGAACGCGGAACAACAACAACAACAATCATTGACTCACTTCCACTGAGTTCACAGTCAGACGAAGGAAAATGTTCCATCGATTACAAGCATACATATGTTCAGCCATATGGTAAAAGTATAACAAGGCTCAGACAGGGGATGCTTTATCATGCTACTATTTTAACCCATTTAGTACCAGAAACCCCACAGCGGGTACCCTGGCAAACAGTGCAGGCCCAGATCAGACGAGAACGCGGCGTCTGATCAGGGCCTACACTGTTTGCAAAAAGTTCAGCCATTTTCAAATTAAATTTTGAAAAGGACTTCTGCTATATATAAGGAGGAAGATTCCATTTGGTACAAAAAAGATAAATGTGTAAATTTATCAATACAATGTAGTAGACACGATGATCGAGTTTTCGCCAGTGTCAAAAAGGTTAATAGATAGATAGATTGCAACAATAATCTGCATAAGTTACCTGATCAGTTTCTTTTTTTTTTTTTTTTTTTTTTTTTTTTTGTTCAACGAATTAAATAAACGTGAATGTGAATAAGAGATAAGAATTAACTAGATGGTCATTGTTTTCCACCAAACAACTCGGATCGTAATGTGATTAAACTTCACGACTTTGAGTTCCTGGGCTTAGGGTCAAGGTCACTGTGGCTATTTTTAGAAAAGTTTTGTCATCGCTGTAGCGCTTACATTTATAAACTGATCACACAAATGTTGGATATGATGATATCTCGAGTAAGACTTTCCGGGTCCTAGGCTCAAGGTCAAGGTCACTTGCTATTTTTTTAAAAAAAAAAAAAACTTTGTTATGATGCATTTTAATCTAATCTCGCACAAATGTTGGGTATGATAACATCTCAAGCAAGTTCTAATTCCAGGGTCATGGTCCCAAGGTCAAGGTCACTGTGGCTGTATTCAGGAAACCTTGCCATCACACTAGCACCTTCGTTTAGCAATAGATTTTAATACTGCTTCATACAATTGTTGACAATGATACTATCTTGAGCAAGTTCGACTTTCACTGTCCTGCGCTCAAGGTCAAGGTCACCGTGGCTGGTTTAGATAAAAAAACAACATTATCATAGCTCTAGCACCTACATTCATGGATGGAGTTTTAATGTTGGGTATGATAATATCTTTATCTAGTTTGTCTTTCAGGATCCGGGGGCGAAGCTCAAGGTCACGGTGACTACTTGTTTAAACACTTTGTCATCGCTCTAGCACCTACGTTTATTAATGTATTTTATTATTATAACTCCCTGCTAATGTTGGATTTGATAATCTCTCAAGGAAGTTTGACTTTCATGGGAACATAGGCTAAAGGTCAATGTCTCTGCTGCCATGTTTAGAAAAAACATTGTCACCACACTTGCACCTACATTCATCAGTGGATTTTGATTCTACTTCATTGAAATATCAGGTATTACAATATTTAGTACTTATCTGACTTTAGGGGTCCTTGGCTTAAGGTCAAGGTCACTCGGTCTATTTTTACAAAACCTCCACACAAACATTGGGTATGATAATATCTCAAGCAATTTTGACTTTCGCCAGTTCAGTGTTTTCCACACACAAAGTAGTCTTTATTGGCCGAAACGAGCTAGTCGGGCCCAGAAAAATGTACACTGCATACTTTTAAATTCTGTGATGTATTCTTTGCTTTCAGATGATAACTCCTTTATAGAACATATTCAACGCCACTGCAGCTGTTGTTAAGGCAATGTGTGGCGTCCGTGAAATGTCTACCTGCCCTTCATCATAGTGTAGTTTGTATTTTCTTGTCCTCTGGGATCATTGATTCCATTGTGGTACCTTGAAAATATTTCAGTGTCAATGATGAGGCCTAATTGGCAAAAACTAGCTAGTATGGCCAAGAAAACTGTACCTCCATACTTTTAAGCTCTGTGGTGTATTCTAAGCTTCCAAAGGATAACTCTTTTATAAAACATATTGTACAAGAGAACTTGTTAGAAGCCTCCATGGTGTAGTGGTTACGCTACTCGCCTTGTAAACCAGGGGTCGCAGGATCGATCACGGGCTTCTCCAGACTTTCGGATGAGTCTTTAAACCGAGGCCCCGTCTCCGTATGACTTAAGCTGTTGGTGGGACGTAAAACTCAAACACTCACTCACTCACAAGAGGACTTGTATCGTCCGCGATGCCTCGTTTCTTTCGTCCCTGCGTGTAACACCAGTGTAACACTAGGACTACTCCTGTATTTTGCCCCCGCCCATTAGGGCTTAGAGAAATAAATTGTGCTGCATGATGCTTCCACACAGGGCTGAGGCGAACGGCTTAGAAGGACAAAGCCTACCCAGGCAAAGTGGTTCCAAGGGTATACTTAGTTCTTTATTCTTGCCCAAAACTTATAATTTGGGTACTTGTAAGGCGATTCAACTATGAAAACACGCCAATACAAATACATAGTAAATTTTACCACCGAAAAAAAAAAAACACGAATATTTTAACATGAAAAATTATGATATTTTGCTTGTTTCTGTTCAAAATATAGATTGTGGGTACTCGTTAGAACCGCCTCATCTCTAACAAGTACCCACAATCTATATTTTAGAGCAGAAATAAGAAAAATAAGCTTTACTCCTGTAAACCCCAAACTAGTATAAAAGTGGGGTTCAAGGAGGTCAAATTTATAAAGGCGTGTTTTCGTGATGTAAGGAGCATCCACAATCTATGCTTGGAGCAGAAATATGAATTCCGCTGAAGGCTATGTCACGACTGTTGCGGCACAAGGTCAAGAAAGTCATTCCTAGTTTCTACTTTGTACTGAGTATCATTATGGACATCAAGCTCGTAGTCATGACAAATTTTAACTGCGCATGCCCAGCCATTTAGCGGGGCCAGGGAGATGGCTTTCTGTCTGATGGTTCCTTGATTCACTGCTTGTATGAGCGAACAGCGAAGGTTCTGGCGAGACTGCGCCGATGCGCAGGCTCGCCTGAACCTTCGCTGCTCGCATAGGCGAGAAGTACCAAAATCGCTTGACGGTGCCAAATTATGTTATAGTCATTTATCTGAGCGTTTGTTTTGTTTGATTTGAGGTTTAACGCCCCCGTTAACACTGTAAAGGTCATTTTGGAGACGTTGCTTCCAATTCTGTGGGACTTTTACCCGACATTGAGATGAAATGACTTCCCAAGCCCTGTCGTCCAATGAAACCAGTATGATTTATTAGCATGGGCGGTCCGCCTCGCACCGCGGTTCCTGGACAGGCTTAGATCCTCTAAGCGGTTTACCAGTACTAGTATGCGGGTCGGTTTCAGCTCTGCGTGAAAGCATCATGCAACCCATATATTTCTTCAAGCCCCTATTGGCGGGGGCGATTTTTCTGAGCGTACACGGTTAGATATAGTTAGAGGGTCTATAATTACCACCCACGTATGACATGTAGGGATGTTTTTTTTTTTCTAGTTGCAAATCTTTTCTTTACATAGAGGATCTTACACGAGTGTTCATGTATTATTGAATTTAATAAACGAGTTGGGGGGAAGAATTTAAATGCGAGGCTGTGCCGAGCATTTTATCCCTTTGCCTCGACGTGTTTAATAAATTCAATAATACATGAGCATGAATGCAAGGTTCTATTTATCATATGATATTTAAAATGCATTTTATTCACGACTTTTATACAAAAAAGTCAATATCCCGCCCTTAGTAAACTGCGTCGTATGTGCATCGTTTCGGGACGTACATGTATCTAACTAATTTGCATCTTTAACACTAGTGGATTACCGAATTTGATACATGAAGTTATTACAGTCTCAAACGTCATGTGATAAATGTATTTATTTATTTTTCATTTGAGGTTTAACGTCCCCATAAACATTATTTAGGTCGTTTTTGGAGAAGTTACTTCCAATTTTGTGGGACTTTTACCCGACATTCAGCTGAAATGACTTCTCAAGCCCTGCCATCCAATGAAACCAATAGAGTTTATATGCATGGGCGTTTCGACTCGCACCTCTTTAGGCCTTTAGATGGTTTATCAGTGCTCATAGGCAGTTGTTTAAACTCTGCGCTGAAGCATCATGTAGCCAATCTATTTTTCCAAGCCCCCATGGGTGGGGGTCCAGCAAATCTTGTCCAGCTGTTAATTCAGAAGCGAAATATTAATACCGTTATACATGACTTAACTGTTAAAATTTGTGCCTACGAAAGTAACACCTGTGTATTTACACTTGATTCCCGCCAAGCGAATTTGTGTCTTCGAGCATTCCGTTATGACAAATCTTAACTGCGCATGCCCAGCCATTCAGAGGGGCCAGGGATATGGCTGTCTGTCTGAAGGTTCCTCTTGATTCACTGCTTGTATGAGCGAGCAGGGAAGGTTCTGGCGAGACTGCGCGGATGCGCAGGCTCGCCTGAACCTTCGCTGCTCGCATAGGCGATAAGTACCAAAATCGTTTGACGGGGCCCATTTGTAAAATGCAAGTTTATAGAAACGTCAATCACCCTACATAATTGTGTGTTATTTTGTAAACCATTTAGGCACTGTTTTGGGTTTAACCCATTGTATACTTGTGGAGTCTTCCATTGCTATATGCTGGGCAAGTCCATTTGTCATATAAAGGGTGTCAGACTTTTTTTTTTTCGTTTTTATTCTATCCTGTTAGCAAATAGTGCAGGCCCCGGCGTCGGATCTGGGCCTGCACTGTTTGCCAAGGCACCCCTTTAGGGGTTTTTCCGCATGCAATGGGTTAAACGACCAAGGTGTATAGTTAGATGCAGATGTTGTGTACGTAGAAAAGGATGTTTGAGGAATGATGGTTATAGATGCAATATACTTAACCCTTGTCCTGCTGAGCCCGGATATGCCTTTTCTTTGAAACAATGTAGATCCAGATCAGATGGCTTCGGCCATCTGATCAGGATCTTCATTGTTTGCCATCCAGTTTATGGATTTGTTGCAATAATTTGCATCAAGTAATCTGATTGGCTGATAATCAGTAGTAGGTGTGAAATATTTAAATATTCAGCAGAACAAGGGTTACAAACATAGATTGTGGATATTTGTTAGAAATGCTTCGCATGCGGTCCAAACGAGTACCCACCACCTATAGTTTGAACAGAAAACAAAAATTTGGTGGTAAAATTTTCAATATTTTTGAAAAGGCGTGTTTTCGTCAATTCAACAATTGACTGTGTCAGATTTTAATCGCAAAGCGATTGGCGGATAGATTATTTGCTTGATAGATAGATAGATTAGATAGATAGACAGATAGATAGATAGATAGATAGATAGATAGATAGATAGATAGATAGATAGATAGATAGATAGATAGATGATAGATAGATAGATAGATAGATAGATAGATAGATAGATAGATAGATAGATAGATAGATAGATAGATAAGATAAGATTGGTTTTAGGTAGGGAGGTTGGGAGGGTAGGCAGGTAGGTAGAATTGGTGGGTGGGTGGGTGGGTGGGTGTGGATGGACGGACGGACGGACGGACGACGGACGGAAAGACAGACATACAGACAGACAGTTTAGCGGTGGATGTTGGGTGGTCTAGATTTCAGTTTTATTTCTTTCATTTATTTACAGCTCCTTTGATCGCATTGCCTCGATATAAAACAGAATGGACAACGTGACAACAGACACGAAGGATTCAAAGTTTCAAGATTCAAAACATGAGAAGGAAAGTACAACCATCCAGGCTGAGGAGAACAGAGCAAAGAAACATCTTATCTATAACTTAACTGACACACCGCCCTTCCATGTTACTGTCATCAGTGGTTTGCAGGTAAGTGCCAGGCCCCGAAACTTTTTTTTCATGCTCAACTCACTTGAGCATGGCATTTTCCTCGCTCATATATTTTTACCCATTGCATGCTTTGAAACTTTTAACCCCTAAAGGAGTACCTTGGCAAACAGTGCAGGCCCAGATCAGACGCCGCAGAACGCGGCATCTGATCAGGGCCTGCACTATTTGCTAACATAATTTTCCATCAAAAATAGAATAAAAACGAAAAAATAGGCCTGACACCCCTTAACTGACAAATGGAAATTGTCAAACATATAGCAATGGAAGAGTCCACTAGTATGCAATGGGTTAAAAACAAATATATGCGGAGAGTTTTCTGTGAAAGTTCTTTATCTTGCTCGGCCCCCGCCCATAGGGGCTTGAAGAAATATATGGGCTGCATGATGCTTCCACGCAGAGCTGAATCCGGCACGCACACTAGTACTGGTAAACCGCTTAGAGGATCTAAGCCTAGCCAGGAACCGCGGTGCGAGGCGGACCGTCCATGCTAATAAACCCTATTGGTTTCATTGGGCGACAGGGCTTGATATGTCATTTCATCTCAATGTCGGGTAAAAGTCCCACAAAATTGGAAGCAACGTCTCCAAAATGACCTTTACAGTGTTGACGGGGACGTTAACCCTCAAATCAACCAACCAATCTTTATCTTGCTCATAAATCTTACAATATCAATCGGTTTTACGGTTTTAAAACGGAATTCGCGACCGCATTACCCACGATTTACCTCCAAGATCACAGAAGCCTCCGTGGTGCAGTGGTTACGCTACTCGCCTTGTAAACCAGGGATCGCAGGATCGATCCCGGGCTTCTCCAGACTTTCGGATGAGTCTATAAACCGAGGTCCCGTCTCCGTATGACCTTAGCTGTTGGTGGGACGTAAAACTAAAACTCACTCACTCACTCACCTCCAAGATCACAATTTTCAATACAGTTATACCAACTCTAGTGCGATGATTGATAATGTTATAATTGCACGACACGGCAAGCATTGTCAGCTGCATGAAACCAAATGTTAGCCATCACATGAACAATCCATGCAATTTACACCCCGTTAACCGCACTTGACACAGAGAAAACTTAGCTTTTTATGTCCCCACCATACCATTCAATGAATGGTGGCAAGGGCATATAGCGTTGTCCCTGTCCGTGAGTCCGTGCGTCCGAAACTTAAACGCGGTCAATAACTTCCTTATTTCTTGATGGATTTTAAAATTACTGGGCAGAAATGTTAACCATCATGAGACGACGTGTCACGTGCTAAATCGAGGTTCGTACCTCCAAGGTCAAGGTCATACTTACAGGTCAAAGGTCAAGAAAAGGATCCGAAACTTAAACGCAGTCAATTCCTTTCTTATTTCTGGATGGATTTTGAAATTACTTTGTAGAAAAGTTAACCATCATGAGACAATGTGTCACGTGTAAAACCCAGGTCCGTACCTCCAAGGTCAAGGTCATAATTAGTGGTCAAATGTCAAAAAAGGATCCGAAACTTAAACACAGTCAATAACTTACTTATTTCTGGATCGATTTTGAAATTACTTTGAAGAAATGTTAACCATCATGAGATGATGTGTCACGTGCAAACTCCAAGGTCAAGGTCATACTTAGAGGTCAAATGTCAAAAAAAATGATCCGAAACTTAAACACAGTCAATAACTTTCTTATCTCTGGATGCATTTTGAAATTACTTGGCAGAAATCTTGGCCATCATGACATAATCTGCCTCACACAAAACTAAGGTCCTTACCTCCAAGGTCAAGGTCATTCTGAGAGGTCAAATGTGAAAAAAGGGTCCAAAACTTTAAACACGGTCAATAACTTTCTATGGATGAATACGAACATAGACATATTTTCAGGCGGGGGCATCTGTGTCATATGGACGCATTTCTAGTTTCTTTCTTAATTCTGCTTCAAGACATAGGTTTTGAGTATCCTTTATTACCGCCTCAATGAGGCGGGTTTTGTGGTACTCTTTATAAACGGTTCTATGTTTGTTGCATAAATAAGAAAAATATGACATATATACATTAGAAAAGCGGTTTTGGAGATGTGAAAAATGCACTAAGTCGCATCACGAAAACACGTTATAATTTTGACCCCCCCCCCCTTGAACCCCACTTTTATATAGTAAAACTGGGGTTTCCGGGGTATACCTTATTTTTCTTATTTCTGCTCTAAAATATAGATTGAGGGTACTCATTAGAACCGCCTCGATGAGGCGGTTGTAACGAGTGCCCACAATCTATATTTTGAGCAGAAATAAGAAAAAAAAATCACAATTTTTCATCATAAAATTTTCATTTTTTTCGGCGATAAAGGTGGTAATGTATTTGTATCAGCGTGTTTGCGTAATGAGAAAAGTAGCAATTTTGGAGATGTGAAAAATGCACTAAGTCGCACGGGTGTGTTATCGCAATGCGCGGAAAAGAATCCCCCCCCCCCCCCTCCCGAGGTGTTTCTTTCCTTACAGCTGCAAGTGACAGTCCCGTTCATCGGGCCTTGGAGAAATAGATTGGACTGCATGGTGTTCCAACCCAAACTGAAACAAGCTGCACACGAGTACTGGTAAACCGCTAAGAAGGTCTAAGCCTTCTCCAGTCCGAGTCGGACCGTCCATGCATGTACATGTAAGCCCTATTGGTTTCATTCGGTGAAAGGGCTTGAAATGTCACTTCATCCTAATATAGGGTGATAAATTGGCAGCAACTTCTCCAAAACGAACTAAATAGTGTTGACGGGGACGTTAGGCCGCAAATCAAACAAACTACATGTATACATTATTAGCTCACCCGAGCCGAAGGCTCCAGGGGAGCTATTGTGATCACTCACCATCCGTCGTCGTCGTCGTCCGTCCGTCCACAATTGCTTTAAAGGACATCTACTCATAAACTACTGAACAGATTTTTACCAAACTTGGCAGCGACGATCTTTTGGGTAGTCCTCTCTCAAAGTTGTTCAAAGAATTCCATTCCATGCAGAACTCTGGTTGCCAACGAAAAGGAGAAAATAAGAAAAAACCTTTAAAAATCTTCTTGTCTGAAACCAGAAGGCTCAGGTCTTTAATATTTGGTATAAAGCTTCATCTAGTGGACTTCTACCAAGATTGTTCAAATTAAAGCCCTGGGGCCAAAATGCCCCCGCGCCGGGGCCCACTGGTTTAACATTGGCTTATATTGGGAAAACATTTAAAAAAATCTTCTTGTCTGAAACCAGATGGTCCAAGTCTTTGATTTAGGTCTCTCACCGCTGTGGTTCGAGCCTCGCTTATATAGGGAACACCTTAAAGAATGTTTTTATCGGAAACCAGAAGGGCCAGGCTTATGATATTTGTTATTAAGCTTCATTTAGTATACCTCTACCAAGTTTGTTCAAATTATAGCCCTGAGGCCAAAAATTGTCCCGCCCAAGCACCCACATGTAATTCTCTTAGCTCAGGTGAGCGATATATGACCATCATGGTCCTCTTGTTTTTCTTTTTTCTGCTCCAAGACATAGGTTGTTGGTACTCGTTAGAACCGCCTCAATGAGGTGGTTCTAACGAGCACCCACAACCTATGTTTTCAGTATAAATAAGAGAAACAGGCTCGGACTTTCATCAGAAAAGAAGCCATTTTGGAGATGTGGAAAAATGAAAGATGCCGCAGGGGAGTGTCATCGTAATGTAACAGCAAGTTAGTTAACACATCCTGGTACTTTGCATTGTGTCACCATGACTTCATTTTATTTTTTATTTATTTTATTTTCAGCAAGCTTTGCTGTCTCTGTCCAATCAGATTGTCGTATCTCTGCTGGTCGCGGATGCTGTTTGTGCCCACGATGATTATGCCTTCAAGGCAAAACTGTTCAGCTCAACTCTCTTTATGAACGGTATCACCACGGTTGCCATGAATCTGTTCGGTGTAAGGTAAAATATGTCATTAGGAGACAAAGCCCCATTCTTTCCTGTCTCCAAAAATGATTATTTTTATGTGATTCTTTATCTTTTCATTTTCCAATTTATACTCCATTACGAAAACACTCCTATACAAATACATTGCCAACTTTTTGGCCAAAATATGAAATTTTAAGATGAAAAATTGTGATATTTTTCTTATTTCTGCTCAAATTATAGATTGTTGGTACTCGTTAGAACCGCTTCATCGAGGCGGTTCTAACGAGTACCCACAATCTATATTTTAGAGCAGAAATAAGAAAAATAACGTTTACCCCTGCAAACCCCAGTTTTACTATATAAAAGTGGGGTTCAAGGGGGTCAGAATAATTTAGGCGTGTTTTCGTGATGCCAAGCTTGTAGTAGTGGGTGTTCGTTAGAATCCACTCATCGAGGCGGTTCTAACGAGTACCCACAATCTATATTTTAGAGCAGAAATAAGAAAAATAACGTTTACCCCTGCAAACGCCAGTTTTACTACATAAAAGTGAGGTTCAAGGGGGTCAGAATAATTTAGGCGTGTTTTCGTGATGCCAAGCATGTAGTACTGGGTGTTCGTTATAGAACCCACCAATTGAGGTGGTTCTAACGAGTACCCACGACCTAAATGAGGCGGTTCGAACGAGTACTCACAGCTTTTGTGTTGGAGTAGAAGCAAACAATAGTGTATGTTGCTCTAAACCAACAGCCTTTACCATATAAAGTTGGGTTTACATGGATTTCCATCCTTTTTATTATTATTTTTCCTATTTATACTCCAAACATATAGTTGTGGGTGCTCGTTATAACCGCCTTATTGAGGCGGTTCTAACTAGTACCCAGAACCTAAATGAGGCTGTTCTAACGAGCACCCACAGCCTGCGTGTTAGAGTAGAAGCAAACAATAGTGTATATTGCTCTAAATCAACAGCTTTTACTATATAAAGTTGGGTTTACAGGGATTTCCATCACACTGGTTTGTTATCATGAAAGTTATTAAAGTTTAACCCATACAGTAGAACTTCGATCGCTCTGTTTACTATGGCTGAGTCGAACCCTTTCTTGAGCCCCTTGGGAAATCCTGTATATAAGAAATAGCGGGGAATAATTTAGGAAATTTTAGTTTTTTATTTTGTTAATATATGCTGGGTGTACTCATTAGAATCGCCTCGATGAGGCGATTCTAATGAGTACACACAGCATACATTTGCATTATATAACACCGGAAAAATGTCCAAAAGAATCTTATTATTCCTCCTAACAGTAGCCCTCAGTGGCTCGAACTACCCCTGTCTCGAACATATTTTCGAGGTCCCAAAGGTGTTCGAGCCATCGAAGTTCTCTTGTATATGACAATGAAATACTCCACCTAATGAGTTTGGAATGGTTCCTTTCCAATTACAGTGGTATCAGGTTTGTTTTGTGTGTGGTACGTTTAACAAAAATGTACGTACTTTAAGGAAACAGTGTGGACTGTGATCAGACGCCGCGTTCTTTGGTGTCTGATCTGGATCTACACTGTTTGCCAATGTAAAAAAGCGCCGCTAGACATATTTGGGTCGAATAGCTTTCGAACTTTTTTCCTTCATAGGCGACGATCGGAATAAGTCGTGAATTTCCGTTAAAACCTGTCTGGGCGATATTCGAGTTATCTCCCTGTACACCACTGGGATCAAGGTACAGAATATCCAATATTTTTTCTGTAGTCGCTGACCCCAGGGAATCATTAATCATATATCTGCAGATATGACACTTTGCTTAATAGATCTACCTGTAGGTATTCAAAGGAGCGCTTAAGTAGTGCTCAAATTAAGGCTAAATGTGAAAAAGAACTTCTTGAAGTAACAACCATGCCTTTTCATTTCGAGGCATCTAGTATGAACGAACATATTTTACATATTGAAGAGCTACATTATGTAGAATTGCTTAAAAATAATAATAATAATAACAATAATAATAATAATTATAATAATAATAATTATCAATATTATTATTATCAGTAGTAGTATTGTTTTTTTTTTTTTGTTTTTTTTTTTAAATGTAGGATATTGGGTCTATATGTTAAGATGCCTGTGTCATGAACATCCTTGTTAATTGGTAAGTTGAGAGTTTACAAGATATATATTCCTTTTTCTTGCTCAAAAACATAGCTAGGGTACTGGTAAGACCGTCCGAATCAGGATGTTGCAAAGAACACCCCATAATCTATTTTTGTGCCCTAATTTCCCATGTTATATAGAAAAATATTGGAAACTATTGCATCACATTGGTGTGGCTAATCACACGTGTACTATTCGATAATTAAGGACAACGTAATGTTATTACCACCATTATATATTAGCGCAGTCTCTTGTCCAGTGATTTTAAATAAGGATTAAGGTCAATTATGATACGTGAAATCTCTTGACTCCGATCTTTTTATGCATTTATTTTATTAGCTCGCCTGTCACGTAGTGACAAGGTGAGCTTTTGTGATCCCATTTTGTCCGTCGTCCGTCGTCCGTGCGTGCGTCCGTGCGTAAACAATTTCTTGTCCGCACTATAGCATCTTCATTTATGATTTGATTTTAACCAGACTTGGGGCCGAAACTAGCTAGTCTGGCCCAGAACACATGCACACTCCATATTTTCCAGTTTTGTGGTGTATTCTTTGCTTCCAAAGGATAACCCTTTTATAGAACGTATTGAGCTTCACTACAGCTGGTGTGTGGGAATGTGTGGCGGCGGTAAAATGTCTCCCTGCCCTACATCATAGTGTAGATTATATTTTCTTGTCCTTTGGGATCATTGATTCCATTGTGGAATTTTGAAAATATCTGAGGGTCACTGTTGAGGCCTAATTGGCCGAAACTAGCTAGTCTGGCCCAGAACACATGCACACTCCATATTTTCCAGTTTTGTGGTGTATTCTTTGCTTCCAAAGGATAACCCTTTTTATAGAACGTATTGCACACAACTTGTACCACCATGAGATCTAGGTTCCTTTTTTGAACCAGCCATATCCCATCATGTGTTACGGAGTTATGGCCCCTGAAAGGGCAAAAATTGCCTATTTTGGTCTTGTCCGCACGATAGCATCTTCATTTATGATTTGATTTTAACCAGACTTGCACACAACTTGTACCACCATTAGATCTGGGTTCCTTTCTTGAACCAGCCATATCCCATCATGTGTTACGGAGTTACGGCCCCTGAAAGGGCAAAAATTGCCTATTTTGGTCTCGTCTGCATGATAGATGTTTCATTTATGATTTGATTTTAACTTTGTCAAGTTCGAATATGGATCATGTCGGGTCAAAAAGTAGGTCAGTAGGTCAAATCAGAAAAAAAACCTTGTGAAGACACCGGAGGCCACAGTTTTGGTCCGATCATCATCAAACTTGCCCGGAATGATCATCTTGACAATATCTCAGTCAAGTTCGAATATGGGTGTTGTCCAGTCAAAAAGTAGGTCAGTAGGTCAAATCATAGAAAAACCTTCTGAACACATTAGAGGCCACAATTTATGTCCAATCATCATCAAACTTGCTCAGAATAATCATCTTGATAATATCTTGGTCACATTCGAATATGAGTCATGCCGGGTCAAAAAGTAGGTCAGTAGGTCAAATCATAGAAAAACCTTGTGAATACACTAGAGGCCGCAGTTTTGGTCCAATCATTATCAAACCTGCCCAGAATGATCATCTTGACAATATCTCGGTCAAGTTTGAATACGGGTCATGTCGGGTCAAAAAGTAGGTCAGTAGGTCAAATCATAGAAAAACCTTGTGAACACACTTAGAGGCCACAGTTTTGGTCCGATCATCATCAGACTTGCCCAGAATGATCACTTTGACAATATCTCGGTCAGGTTCGAATATGGGTTACGTCGGTTCACAAAGTAGGTCAGTAGGTAAAATCATAGAAAAACCTTGTGATTACACTAGAGGCCACAGTTTTTGTCTGATCATCATGAAACTTGCTCAAAATGATTATCTTAACAATTTCTCGGGCAAGTTCGAATATGGGTCATGTAGGTTCAAAAAGTAGGTCAGTAGGTCAAATCAGAGAAAAACCTTGTGAACACACTAGAGGCCACAGTTTTGGTCCGATCATCATCAAACTTGCTCCGAATGATAGTCTTGACAATATCCGGGTCAAGTTTGAATACGGGTCATGTCGGCTCAAAAAGTAGGTCAGTAGGTCAAATCAAAGAAAAAGCTTGTGAACACACTAGAGGCCACAGTTTTGGTCCGATCATCATCAAACTTGTCCAGAATGATCATCTTGACAATATCTCAGTCAAGTTCAAATATGGGTCATGTTGGGTCAAAACGTAGGTCAGTAGAGGAAATCATAGAAAACCCTCTGAACACACTGGCGGCTACAGTTTTGGTCCGATCATCATCAAACTTGCTCAAAATGATCATTTGACAATATCTCTGTTAATTTCGAATATGGGTCATGTCTGGTCAATATGTAGGTCAGTAGGTCAGATTGTTGAAAAACCTTGTAAACACACTAGAGGTCCAAGTTTTGGTCTGATTATCATCAAATTTGCTCAGAATGATCATCTTGACAATATCTGTGTCAAGTTTGAATATGGGTCATGTCGGGTCAAAAAGTAGGTCAGCAGGTCAAATCATAGAAAAACGTTATGAACACTCTAAGAGGCCACAGTTTCAGTCAAATCATCATAAAACTTGCTCAGAATGATCATCTGGACAATATCTCAGTTAAGTGCGAATATGGGTCATGTCAAATCAAAAAGTAGATCAGTAGGTTATTTTGTCATAACTTTTGAACCGTTTGAGATAGAGCCTTCGTATTTGGCATGTAGGTTCCTTCTGACAAGGGCTTCCCACCTGTGACCTTGACCTGTGACCTACTGTATCATACCTTTTGAACCATATGAGATAGAGCCTTCATATTTGGCATGCATGTTCCTTGTGACAAGATTTTCTCAGCCATTCAAAACTTTTGACCCATGACCTTGACCTTTGACCTACTTTGTCATAACTTTTAAAGCATTTGAGATACAGCCATCATATTTAGCATGTAGGTTCCTTGCGACAATGTTGCTTAGATTATCCTCTACCAAAAAAGCTAAAACAATCCCACTCGGATGAACAAAATGGCCACCGGAGGTAAAAATGGAAAAATATTGTAAATTTGATTCAAACGGAAACTCCCCCTAAACCCAATTTGATTCAAAGTTCCCAGGAATGTTGCCTAGGTTACTCCCTACCAAATAAGCTAAAATCACTCTGCTGATGAACAAGATGGCCACAAGAGCTAAAAATAGAATGTACTCAAGACAGTGACTCACAGGTGAGCGAACCAGGGCCCTCTGGGCCCTCTTGTTTATTTATTTAAATAAATAACGCCATGAAAAATATTGTTAGCCAATCACGAAAACACGCCTATAAGACTCGATCAAGATGAACTCAGATTTTTGTTTGTTTGTTTGATTTGAGGTTTAACGTCCCCGTCAACACTGTAAAGGTCATTTTGGGGACGTTGCTCCCAATTTTGTGGGACTGTCGCCCAATGAAACCAATAGGGTTTATAAGCATGGACGGTCCAGCTGGTGCGCACCGCTTTGCCTGGGCAGGCGTAGATCCTCTATGCAGTTTACCAGTACTGGTGTGTGGGTCGGATTCAGCTCTGCGTGGAAGCATCATGCAGCCCATATATTTCTTCAAGCCCCGATCGGCGTGGGCGATGAAATCCCCGATATTTGTCTTGCTTATACTGCAAACATACAGGTTGTTACTGCGCGTTAGAACCGCCTCGTTCTAACGAGAACCCACAACCTATGTCTTGGAAGAGAAATAAGGACAATAATGTATACACCCGTAAACCCCAGTTTTCTCAATATAAAATATTGTTTGGGAGGGGTGTTCATTTCATGGACTAGTTCATGTGATGCCCATTCATATGAGCGTGTTTTATTTCCAGGTTGCCGCTGTTTCAAGGAGCTTCACCAGAGTATATCATCCCCTTGCTTCTGATTGGCACAGCTGACACCACTTTCTGTTCCTCTGCCAAATATAGTAACGAAGGTACAAGATATTTGACTTGACTTATCCCCATGCTGACACACTAGTGGCATGTTTAACTTCGGACATGTCTTTTTCCATTACGATAACACATCCGGGTATAGACTATTTGAGCCGGCGCATGACAAAACCTACAATAAGACCTGTGCTATGGTCAAAAACTAAGCTCAGGTGGCCCATCAGGTCAACCATGTCGGAGCATTGTCTTGTTGCCCTATGAATAGCCCAGAGGCTATAGAAGTCTCATGCGAACAGCGAAGACTCTGATCAGACTGCGCGGATGCGCAGGCTGATCTGAGTCTTAGCTGGTCGCACAGGTCTTATTGTACATATTGTCATGCACCGGATCATTTTGATACTCGACGGGAACATGGGAACACATTGCTCGCCTGAGCGATATTTGTCCGAGCCGTTAGGCGAAGGTAAATATCGCTTTCAGACGAGGTCTTCCCCGTCGAGAATCAAAATAACAAATGTGTTATACTGCAACGCTTTTTGACGACAGTTTGTACATTTTTACAATGTTTCCAAGCGGACGTCGTCAGAAGTACACATATACATGTGACGTCATCAAACGTGCCCTTCTGTACGCAAGACGTTGATCACGGTGGTCAGTGGGAATTTGTTTACGGCAATTTTGAATAAGAGTTTTTCAAAGGAAAGCAATGAAATATAGTACCGAATAAATGGAAAACAAACAAGCTATTATTCATTAATATTACTGTGTTGCATGAAATTATTTTGCATATATTTCTTATCAACTACTGTAAATTCAAGATGGCGGACATCAAAGCGCGAGAGGATAACGGGGTATATGGAAAATAATTGCCATTGCGCTGCCCAATCAAAAGTTGGAAATTTCTTTGCAATATAACAATATTAGAATCTTAAATGTGTGTGAGGGGTGGATCGAAAAATCTGTCCCGAGGGTCGCTGCCGATTGATGCCGGACAGTGATCCCGAAGGACGGATTTTTCTTTCCACCCCTCAACCCATACATGGTTCTTTTTCTAGCGTACCTTCCATTTCTTAGTAACGAAGGTACAAGATATTTGAGGACACTACACGAATGTTTAGTGACGTCACGTAACGTGTTGTGACGTCGACCTTAACGACGGCGCATATGAGGTTGTAGCCGACCAGTGCGTTTATTAAACACGCGAGAATATTAGAATTTGGCTAAGAACATCAGGGCTAGAACAGAATTTCTTCCCCGATCTAAAACTATGAATTTACTTATCTGGTGTGGAACAAAGTACCTTCTTTCATACCACCAAACGGTTATTTCTCTAATGAAAACTATGCAATATTTGTGTTATTGATACTCTAAACATAGGTTGTGGGTACTCGTTATAAGCGCCGTTTGTAAGTTGAAACTGTAGTTTTAAGAATTATTGCACAGTTTTGCTTTGATACCATAGTTTAAAGTTTTCAAACTCGAGTTTGAAAACTTCAAACCGGGGTTTCAAGTTCAAACCAAATTTGAAGATTTATTGCGCAATTAGCATGCCATATATAACATTGCCTAATGCTATTCTGATGAGTGCAATGACTGACATTGAAACACCCACTTTGTAGATCAGAAATGTATGCATTTTTTTCCCAAATTTCGCTTTAATATATCATTACGTAAACACATAGTGCATTTTTTTTTACATTTCTAAATGGCTACTTTTCTGATAAAAAACCGTGACTGACATTGCTCTTATTTATAACACAGGTTGTGGAACTCGTTAGAACCGCCTCAATGAGGCGGTTCTAGCGAGTACCACAACCTATGTCTTGGAGCAGAAATAAGAAAACTAATGTATAACCCCGTAAACCCCAGTCTTGTCTCTATAGAATGGGGCTAGTCCGGCCCAGAAAAGATATAAACTCCATATTTCCCAGTTCTGTGGTGCATTCCTTGCTTCCAAAGGATAACCCTTTCTAGAACATATTCAGAGTATTCATTTCACGCACTTTTCATGTGATAATAAGAGTATGCATTTTCTCCAAATTTCGCTTAAACTTATATTGTGGGCATCCGTTAGAACCGCCGCATTGTGGCTGTTCTAACAATCACCCACTGTTTACGCATGAAGCAGAATTCTAACATGACGTTAACGTTTTTCCCATTGAACCCAGTGGAAACGTCAGCGTTTGCAAATATGCGATAATTCACGTCGTCAACGTGGTGCGTGCAATTTGGCGTCATCGTGACGTTGCATGTAAACATTTCCTTCTGTCGACATCCGCTGCAAAATAGTCCCCAAGATAACGCTTTGTTACTACTGTATTTCAGTTTAGCATCATGTTAGAATCGAAATAATTTCCACGCACCCGGTGTGTTATCGTGATTAACACACGGTGTTGTCGGGCAATTGCGAATATTAATTCACTCCGGCTTCGCCGTCGTGAATTAATATTTCGCAATCTGCCCTCCAACACCGTGTGTTAATCACGATAACACACGGTACGTGGAGATTATTTCTTAAATAAAAACAAAATACCAGAAAAATGAGACAGTATATCACATTATCAATATCTGTGGTTATTTTTCTTGTTATCTTTAGAAGAAGAGACCACTCAGGCTTACAACGTGTCTTCGAATCTCACAGATACAGGACCGTCTATGGATCTTATTCTCAACAACGTTCGAGCGGTAACATTATTTAAAATTTCGCACATGGAGTGGTCAGGCTTTGTCTAACTGCAGCTATCTATCGTTATAACTTCTATCAAAATCCTTACAAATCTGCCAAATCTACAAATCTTACATCCAATTCTCCATCATAATGTGCATTTCGAGCGATTTGATTGGTTGAAATAAAAGTTTTACATTTCGATAAATCCCATGAATCTCAGATCAGTTGGAGCGTGATAGCTCAGTGGTTAGCGCACTTGCCTCTGATGCTAGAGGTCCCGGGTTCGATCCCCGGCAGCGGCGATAAAATTTCGGTGTCCGAACACGCTCCATTGGCATCGTTTACAGGAATGAATGTCATAAAGTGCACCGTCCTTCAGATCGGGACGTTAACTGGAGGCCCACTGTGCAGGGAGAACCATCCCCTGTGCAGGTTAAAGATCCCTACCGTAATTACATGATTACTGTGTAGGCTTTCATCCTGCAAAACCTGGAGTGTATGAAATATACACCTGCGGTAATGGTCAAATGTGACCGACGCAGTATCAGAAGATAGATAGATAGATAGATAGATAGATAGATAGATAGATAGATAGATAGATAGATAGATAGATGATAGATAGATAGATAGATAGATAGATAGATAGATAGATAGATAGATAGATAGATAGATCTGTTTCACATAGCGATAGGAAGTAATATAACGTGACGTCAAAGGGCACGTTTAGAACCCCGCGCGTTACGTCATTTTTATGAACCGGCGTCAACAGCATTCGATTAACCCTTAACCTGCTGCGCACGACAACCCCATACCTTTGCAAACAGTGTAGATCCAGATCGGATGGCTTCTTAAGAAGCCATCTGATCAGGATCTCCACTGTTTGTCATGCAGTTTATGAATTTGAATGAAAACATAATATCCTGTATTCTGATTGGCTAATAGTCAGATATGGGTGTGGCTAATTAAATTACTCAGCAGGATAAGGATTAAAAGAAGGAGAACTATTGAAAATGTAAATGTTACAAGAGAAGTAAACTAAATTTAAAAACTCGATGTTTTTATTTTCTCTTGGATTTCTTTCAAAGATGGTAGCTTCATTCCACCGTGGCCATTGGTTAAGTTCGAAAGAATTCCAAAAATGTTACCACCTTTTGTTGGCATTTTTAAACAGTTCGATGTCAAAGTTGGAATTGTAACGAATGAATTATCATTTTTGTGGATTTTATCGATGTGTAACCCACAAAGGGCTTCACACAGTCTGTGAGTGAGTCGTCGGAGTTTCATTACGCAAACACGCCTATACAAATACATTGCTACCTTTATCGCCGAAAAAATGAAAATTTTAGGATGAAAAATTGTGGTATATTTCTTATTTCTGCTCCAAATATAGATTGTGGACACTCGTTAGAACCGCCTCGATGAGGCGGTTCTAACGAGTACCCATAATCTATATTTTAGAGCAGAAATAAGAAAAATAAGGTTTACCCCTGTAAACCCCAGTTTTACTGTATAAAAGTGGGGTTCTAGGGGGTCAAAATTATATAGGCGTGTTTTCGTGATGACACATCGATAAACTCCACAAAGATGAAATTCATTTCTATAAAAAAAATATTTATCATTCGACGTCGAGTCTGAAAATGTAGTGGACTTACGTAGTATGACCCATCTTCTTTCTTATGAATGTTTTCATTGCTCTTAAAGGAACTCATTTTTGAATTTTATTTGCCTTCACTGCAGCTGGTGTTGTGCCGTGTGGCGGCCGTAAAACGTCTCCCCGTACATCAACCATAGTGCAGTTTATATTTTACTTTTGGTCCTTTGAGATCAGCGTGAATATTCTGAGAAATCAGAAATAAATTATTGGTTTAGACTCATATTCTAGACAGGTTTTTAATTATTTGGACCCCATTTTGATTTATATCAGTCTTTGAATCGACTGCCTATTCGAAATTCGCAAAATTGCAGTATGTTTCCTCTGGCTGTCTTTGCCGGATCATTGCAGGGTCACTGATGAGGCTTTATTAGCCGAAACTACGTAGTATGACCCATCTTCTTTCTTATGAATGTTTTCATTGCTCTTAAAGGAACTCATTTTTGAATTTTAATTAATATACAAATTAGTTGGATACGCTACACGTTACGTACGACGTCCTTACCGACGTCGTGTTTACTAAGGGCGGAGTATTGTGCTTTTTTGATTAATAAAATGCGTTTTAAATGTCATATGCTAAATAGAATCCTGCATCCGTGCGTGCTCATGTACCATTAAATTTATTAAAATCATTGAAAAAAAGGCATAATAAAATGCTCGCTGAAACCCCGCACTTTAGGCTTTTTCCGCAACTCGTTTAATAAATAAATTAATGCAAGATCCTCTATTATTGGCTAAGGGGGTCCAGCAATGGCCCAGCATGTGGTTGTAAAATAACTGTATATATGGACTATGTGAAAGTATTTTACAAGACTTTTATAGTTTTAATATTTGGCCCCCGCCCATCGGGGCTTGTAGAAATATGCTTCCACGCAGAGCTGAAATCGACCGCACACGAGTACTGGTAAACCGCTTAGAGGATCTAAGCCAGCCCAGGCAAAGCGGTGCGAGTCTGCCCGTCCATGCTTATAAACCCTATTTGTTTCATTGGGCGACAGGGCTTGTGATGTCATTTCATCTTAATGTCGGGTAAAAGTCCCACAAAATTGGAAGCAACGTCTCCAAAATTACCTATACAGTGTTGACGGGGGCGTTAAACATCAAATCAAACAAATCAAATAGTTTTAATACCACGTCTTTTACCGAGGACGGCGTGCCTATAAAGGCAGACTATTATAATAAAGCTGAGTAACGCCAGAACCTTAGTTGCTCAAAACTGTATTTGCTCAAAACTGTATTAAATTTAATTTGAGGTTGTATCGTGCAAGTAGCTCATTACGATATAGAAGCCTCCGTGGTCGAGTGGTTACGCTACTCGCCTTGTAAACCAGGGGTCGCAGGTTCGATCCCGGGCTTCTCCAGACTTTCGGATGAGTCTTTAAACCGAGGTCCCGTCTCCGTATGACCTTAGCTGTTGGTGGGACGTAAAACTGAAACACTCACTCACTCATTACTATAATGTTATTAATTGACTATCCTGTATTGTTTGGAGATCATCCATATTAACACCAGGTCAACCAATATTAACTGAGGTCAAGTGAGGTCAAAAAAATCAATAATCATGTTTGTTTTAATTGTGTCATTGGCCTCGGGCCATGCAGCAGACCTTGGACCTGTACCTGGGCCAATACGAAATGACTTGATTAATAACATTATAATATTATCCGTGTGACGTAGTGCATTCCTTGAGGGGAAAGGGAACACCTGGCAGATTTTTCCGCCATTTTTCAAAGTGAGCTCTTTTTGCTTTTCTATAAGCCCTGTCCCACCGATAAAGGGGTCTACTCTTAAAGGAAAGAATTTGCTCCTCAGGAGCAAATTCTTTCCTTTAAGGGTTGACCCCTATTGACATGGGAGACTATAAGAATCGTATAATAAAAATATGGGTGTGAGGGGTGGATTGAAAAATCCGTCCCGTGGGACACTGTCCGGCATCACGAGGCTTGCCGAGTGATGCCGGACAGTGATCCCGAGGGACGGACTTTCTATCCACCCCTCATACCCATATTGGATTCTTTTTCTTGCATAGCTTCCATTTCTTTTGCGAATTTTTAATGCTGCTGTCACTTCGGTTACCGACGTCCGCCATTTTATGATGACACAATAGGAATGTTTAGTGACGTCACGCATGACGACACCGCGCATGAGGTTGTAATCAACCAGTGCATTTATCAAACACGCGATTATATTCGATTTGGGGTCGGAACACCAGGGTCAGAACATAAATTTCTATCCCAGTGTAAAATCACGGATTTCCTTGTCTGGTGTGCAAGAAAAAACTACTTTTGTAGGAGTTACCTCCCCTGAAGGTGTTCCCGTTCCCTTAATATCTCTAATAGGTCATTTTTTCTGATACAAAGGTGAAGTATTTCTCTTACTTAAATCCGAAATATTGTTTTTAGTTGCGCGTTAGAACCGCCTCATTGAGATGGTTCTAACGAGTACCAACAACCTACATGTGTCTTGGAGCAGAAATATGAAAAATAATGTATACCCCTGTATACTCCGGTTTTCTCAATATAAAATGGGGTTCAAGGGGTGTTCGTTTCACGGACTTGTTATCGTGATGAAAACGCTTGGTCCTATGACAGTGTAGTTGATTAGGCGCGTGCATTTGAAGAATGAATGTTGGAGTTTACAAAATTCTGGAAAAGTAAAGAAGTGAATAAACAATCTAAAAGTCCTATCTATACAGCTTTAACCTTAGCATCCGCTTTTCCTTGCTACGAGTTGGGGTTTACTAAGAATTAAATTAAACGGAAACTTTTCACGTGATTCCGAAAATCAAACAACATTTTGATTAAATTTGGTGCTATTTTAGAGTCAAATAGCATGTTTATTGCAGTATTTAATGGGGTATAGGTACACCTTCAGGGGAGGCAACTCCTCAAAAAATGTTTTTGTCCCCATGTCAATAGGGGTCAACTTTTTAAAGGAAAGAATTTGCACCTGAGGAGCAAATTCTTTCCTTTAAGAGTAGACCCCTTTTTAGGTGGGACTGAGCACAGGAAGTCCCGAATGTTGCCCCCCCCCCCCCCCCCCCCACCCCACACACACTTCGAAAAATTGCGGAAAAAGCTGCTTGGTGTTACAATATTTGTTATCCTCGATAAATAAAGACATTATTATTATTATTATTATCATTATTGTTACCGGTATTATTATCATTATTCCCCTTAATAAATGCATTATTTCTTTTTCGCAGCTTCAAGGCAGCTTGATGATTGCCGGTATCGTCCATGCTCTGCTTGGTTTCACGGGGTTAATTGGAGTCCTACTGAGGTTTATTGGACCAGTCACAATCGTCCCGTGCATGCTGCTCATCTCAGTTTATATCGTCAGGGCACTTTTGTCTTTCGCCCAAGTCAACTGGTTGATTGCTTTGTCGTAAGTTATCATTTCACCCAGCACGCAATAAAATCCACAACATCACGTGTACAAGTCCGTGAAACGAACACCCATCTAAATTTTGTCTTTCGCCCAAGTCAACTGGTTGATTGCTTTGTCGTAAGTTATCATTTCACCCAGCACGCAATAAAATCCACAACATCACGTGTACAAGTCCGTGAAACGAACACCCATCTAAATTTTGTCTTTCGCCCAAGTCAACTGGTTGATTGCTTTGTCGTAAGTTATCATTTCACCCAGCACACAATAAAATCCACAACATCACGTGTTCAAGTCCGTGAAATGAACACCCATCTTAATTCCACTTTATATGAAGAAAACTTGGGTTTACGTGGTATACATTATTTTTCTTATTTCTGTTCAAAGGCGGTTCTAACAAGCATCCACAACCTATGTTTAAGCACCCACAACCTATGTTTTGGTTATAAAAAAGAAAAATATACCAATTCACCAGAAAATTACCATTTTTGGAGATATTAAAAGAATGCACTATGTCGCTCGGGGGCGTTATTGTAATGTAGGACTTGCGCGACGAATGAGGACTCCGGTCAGCATGTGCGCTCGCGCAGTCTTATAAGAATCTTCGCTTGTCACAAGTGCCTTATAGAGTCCTTCGTCGGGTCATTACGATAACACACCCGGGCGCAAAAGTGTATTTTTTTCACATCTCTATAATGACTACTTTTTGATGAAAACCCCTGATATTTTTCTTATTTACGAGTATACTGCGAACATAGGTTGTTGGTGCTCGTTAGAACCCTTATCTTGCTGTTCACGACAACCCTGCGTTTGCAAACAGTGTAGATCCAGATCAGATGGCTTCTAAAAAGCCATCTGATCAGGATCTGCACTGTTTGGCATTCAGTATGTGAATATGTAGGAATACATTGCATCAAGTAATCTGATGGGTTCCTGGTCAAACTTGGGTGTCCCTTAATTAATTATTCCGCAGGATAAGGTTTGAAGTGTACGCCTGCGGTTCGGGTTCAGCCTAAAGACTTAAAAATCAGTCGGTTGGTGTCTGATACTTTGTCTCCGCTTGGGCCACCGTAGTTCAACATTTGTTTTTCTTTTGCTTCAGTATTTCAGTGTTTTCATGTTTTCGAGTCCTGATTGATATTTTGTTATCCCTGAATTGTTTTCTGATGAGGCAGAACTCTTTAACTTGCTTGTGTAAACCACGACAGAAGGGCGAGGGTTGTGGCCATGCAAAATCAATTCTGAACCCTGCCCCACTCCCCCCCCCCCCCACCCTCCCCCGACGCCCGCTAGTATTTTTACTGAACGTTGCAACGCAGTTCTTCTGTTGTTGCTTAGAGCCCCCGCCCATAGGGGCTTGAAGAAATATATGGGCTATATGATGCTTCCACGCAGAGCTGAATCCGGCCCACACACTAGTACTGGTAAACCGCTTAAACCGCTTAGAGGATCTAAGCCTGTCCAGGAACCGTGGTGCGAGGTGGACCGTCAGTGCTAATAAACCCTATTGGTTTCATTGGGCGACAGTGCTTGAGATGTCATTTCATCTCAATGTCGGGTAAAAGTCCCACAAAATTGGAAGCAACGTCTCCAAAATGACCTTTACAGTGTTGACGGGGACGTTAAACCTCAAATCAAACAAACAAAACTGTTGTTGCTTATGCTCTCATTGTTTGCCTCTGCATGAATGGGCATGTTTACTGGCAATTCTTTTTTTTTTCTTTTTGATAGCCTCTTGGTAGGGCTGGCTAATCGGAGCTAAAATGATAATCGATTATCAGTCATATCATTGCGATCGATAACCGATTAGTAATCACTGAATATTTGGTCATAATTTTATCTGTCTGGCTTTCTGTATGAGCATGTCTCTTACCATATGATATACTTTGCCATGCGTATTTGAACAGACAGACCTGAGCAAACAGTGTAGACCCAGATGAGACGCCGCAAAACGCGGCGTCTCATCTGGGTCGGCACTGTTTGCCACTTATACAGCTATTTTAAGCACAGCTTTGGGTAGTAAATTGTACTTATCAAATAATTGATTGCAAGCAAATCCGTAATGATAATCATTTTAGTAGAATTTATCGATTGAATAATCGATTATCCGATTAATCGTGTCAAGCTTACCTCTTGGCCATTTTGTTCAGAAAGAAGCTTACCTTTTGGCTTCCTTATTTAAATGTTTGACTTTTTATCTGGATTTACGGTCCTTTCAAGAATATTTCACTCATATTGGGCCGATCGGCGAAAATAGGAGAAAAAACACCTGCCCTTCCATTGCAGAACTTGGCGTCTCAAATGTGATCCGAGCCAGGCTCGAACATACAGCGGTTAGAGACCTAATGGTTAATAGTCAGCGCTCTTATCCCCTAGATCACGGAGGCCCGTTAAATGTTTGCAATTCCGAGCGAGTTCAGTTTCTTCATGTTTGTTCGTCTTTTCCCCTTTTAGGCGGCTTCGATTCCTACTTCTTTTTTGACATTTGCAAAACTGCTAACGCCTTCTTGCGTATACATGTACAGACGTTTGTCTTCAAAGATACAAAAATAGTCTCAATATTTTTATGAAACTAAACGTACAGTGAAATCTCGATATCTCGAACAGCTTTGGGAGCATAGAAATTTTTCGAGACAGGGGTAGTTCGAGCCATTGTGGATTATTCTTAGAGCCTGTCAGGAGATTTAATGCTTATATCTAATAAAGGTATGTTGTGTGTACTCAACGAGGGGATTCTAATGAGTACACACAACATACCTTTTCATAATGAAATATATTCTTAAATTATACCTAACTACAGTCTAGGCTCACCAGGAATAATGTAAATGTGCTTGCTTAAGACAGGTACTTGGTTAATACAGGTGGATTTTAATGCATTTGCCTGTTTTGGGAAACAAATACATGCTTACTTAAGAAGGGTTGCTTGCTTATTAGAGGTGGTCACTAAGACACGTTTTTCTGTATGTCTGATGAGGACCTACAAAAAAAATATTCATAGGGCATCATAAATGAGCCGGAGCAGAGCATTCCCTACAATTTACATGTGCGCCGTGCGAAGACTCAGATCAGCCTGCGCATCCGTGCAGTCTGATCAGAGTCTTCGTTGTGCTCTCTAAGGATAGCTAAGGGCCCAATGCTCCTTCATGCAGCAAGGGAAGCCTCTGGTTAGACTATATGGATGCGCAGGCTGATCTGAGTCTTCGCATGGCGCACATGTATATTGTAAAAAATGCTGAGCCCCGGCTCAAATAAGTTTGATTCAGACATTGTAAGCGAGCTATCGGTGTTCGAGCCATTCTAAGTTTCACCGAATAAGCTACACTTTTGAGCCGGAGCACATCATTTAAACCTCAACTCAAACAAACAAACATCATTTCCTACAATTTATATGTGCGCCTTAGCTTGCACATCCATATAGTCTAACCAGATACTTCTCTTGCTGCATGAAGGAGCATTGGGCCCTTATCTATCCTTAGAGCGCACAACGAAGACTTCGTTGGGGGCACATGCCTTATTGTAGGTTTTGTCATGCGCTGTCTCATATCACAAGACACCAATTGAAGATTTGTGTTCGACGGGCTGGTCAACAATATGTTTGTCATATCGAGACGGCCAGTTTTCCAAATCATACATTTTTTTCTGGACAGGCTAACCAGTAAAATGCACATGTGACAACTGCCCTTCTTGAATCTGCCTAAAGGACAGAATGACCATAGAAAAGATTTCACGATCAATCTGCACGAAGGAATGGTGCTAACACTTCAGGTATCGAACCCACGAACTCCTGATCACCCGGTCAGACGCGCTACCGACTGAGCTACTGAATCCGGTTGTGAAGGCGTGAAAAAAACCTTTAAAAGAAGACATAATTACCGTAAAAATCCTAAACATTCAGACACATTAAGCAGTTGCTGTAAATCTCATAAAATTTTGACAAATTTGTTTCTCAGTCCGGCAAGGAGTCGAAAAAGTGCGGACTGAAAGGCAAACAGTGAAAACCCTGATCAGAGCAGTCTGACCTGTATCTACATTGTTGCTTTCGCATATCATATGGGCCCCGTCAAGCGATTTTGGTACTTATCGCCTATGCGAGCAGCGAAGGTTCAGGCGAGCCTGCGCATCCGCGCAGTCTCGCAAGAACCTTCGCTGCTCGCTCATACAAGCAGTGAATCAAGAGGAACCTTCAGACAGAAAGCCTTATCCCTGGCCCCTCTGAATGGCTGGGCATGCGCAGTTAAAATTTGTCATGACGGAATGCTCGAAGACACAAATTCGCTTGGCGGGGCTCATATGATTACGGAAGGTTGTATTTTTTGAAGTAATAGCAATGCCTTCTTTTAATTTCACAGAACGGCGTTAATCGGTTTCATTCTCTCATTATATCTGGCCAAGTACACTATGCCTATTCCAGTATGGACGCCATCAGGTGGATGTCGAATCATCTGGTACCCTTTTCATCAAATATTTGCCGTAAGTATTTCGCGTTGCACACCGTTTATCTGACCTTAACACATTTTACGCATTCCTCATTGAGTATTAGCAACATTGCATTTAATGAAACTTTTCTGTGACAATTGAATGATATTGATATTCAGATTCTAATTGCCCAGACGTTGCTTCCAATTTTGTGGGACTTTTACCCGACATTGAGATAAAATGACATCTCAAGCCCTGCTGCCCTATGAAACCAATAGGGTCTATATGCATGGAGTTGTGTATAAAAGGATATTAAGGGTGTTTTCCCCTTGTTTACTCGAAGGAAGCAATGTTAAGGATATTTATTAGAATCGCCTGGTCGAGGCGATTCTAACAAATATCTATAACATTTGTTTCTAGTAATAAATACAATATTCTTGATCTACAGCCCCTCCAATCATAACCTACGGATTTGTTCCATTGACACTGTCGTTGTAACAAACTTTTTCGTTATGTGAAATGTCGGCCCAGTTAACACTATTTAGGTCATTTTGAGCCGGTAAGTTTACCTATCCACACTGCGCCGGCCTCGGTAGCTCAGTCAGATGCGCGTCTGACAGGTGATCAGGAGGACGCGGGTTCGACACCTGCCGGGGTCGGCAACATTCTTTCGTGGAAACTGATCATGAAATCTTTTCTACGGTCATTCTTTCCCTTCTACTGATTCAAGAAGGACAGTTGTCAATTTCTGGCGAAAGAATGTGCACTGCACTGGTTAACCACTTACGTATAAGCCTGCCGAGGAAAAGTGTGGATAAGTAAACTGACCGGCTCAAAAATGACCTAAATAGTGTTGACTGGGCCGTTAATCCCCAATACAAACAAACAAAACTTATATACACTTATCCTGGGCAGGCGTATACGTTAGCAGTTACTGACAACAGCCCTTCTTAAATCAGCAGAAAGGAGAAAATGAAAGAATGTTTCCGAACACGGCAAGTATCGAACCCGCGTCCTTCTGATCCCTAGTCAGATGTGCATTCGACTGAGCTACCGAAGCCGGTCAAAATGTCGGTGTAAAAGAGGGATATCTGTATGTATGATTTGAAGCAAAAATGAATCTGGGTTGAAGTTTTAAAAACAATCTGACATCACAGCAGAAGAAAATTACCAGTATCCATCTGTTCTAAGCATCGTCAGCTTAACGAGCTCGTTATCGGTCAAATTGTTAACTGTACTAGCAAGTAAAATTTCTAATAGTGTTATTTTTGCTGAAAAAATGAGAGCATCTTCGTTTTTATAGCAAAGATATTAATACATTTGACCTATGAAATGGTCAAAGGTTTAACGGTGCGTTAACTAAGGATGTCGTTAGTTTTAAACAACTGGTCCCAGGTGGATCACGGTGGACTGAACATCAGGCTCAGGCCTTTTATTATCTAGGATGCGGCCGTCAAAAGTACCACCATGTAATCAAGGAACCCTTATGCATGCAGTTAGGAACTGATTTTAAAACATAGGTTTTTAGCTCACCAGAGCCGAAGGCTCCGGGGAAGCTTATAGGATGGCAGGCCTCCGTCGTCCGTCGTCGTCCGTCGTCGTCCACACTTTCAAACTGCAATATCTCGGCAACCTGCAGGCTAATTTCAATCAAACTTCATATGTGGTGTACACTAGATGAGGGAGCAATGACACAGTATATTTTGTGAGAATAAATTGCAACGTCTGGTTGCCATGGCAACCATTTACCAAAAGCTTGTGCCCTCTCTAGCGCATTCTTTTTTGTCTGATCTTTCTGAAACTGATATATATTGTAGAGATCACAACAATCTGGGACGGGTTCGAAAACGGGCCAGGTCCGATCATTTTTGGTGAAGTTATGACCCATTTTAGGTTTATGACAGCATTCTCCATAGGTTCCAATTGCTAACTATGGTAAAATGCTTGTGACCAGCATAACTCATTCATTTCTGATTGGATCTTCATAAAACTCTGTCAGAGTATTTATCTCTATGAAACCTAGACCAAGTTTGAAACTGAGTCATGTTGGGCCAAAAACTAGGTCAGTAGGTCAAATCTTAGAAAAACCTCGTGTACCCTCTAGAAGGAGCATTTTTGATCCCGTCTTCATGAAACTTTGTCAGAATATTTATCTTTACGAACTGTAAACTATAATGGAAACTTGGTCATGTTGGATCAAAAACTAGGTCAGTAGGTCAGATCTTAGAAAAATCTTGTGTACACTCTAGAAGGCGAATTTTTTATCCAATCTTCATGAAACTTTGTCAGAATGCTTATCTTTATGAACGTTAGACTTAAATAGAAACTTGGTTATGTTGGTTGAAAAGCCAGGTCACTAGGTCAAATCTTAGAAAAACATTGTGTGCACTCTAGAAGGCACATTTTTTTATTCAATCTTCATGAAACTTTGTCAGAAATTATATCTTTATGACCTTTAGACCGAAGTGGAAACTGGGTCATGTTGGGTCAAAAACTAGTTCACTAGTTCAAATCTTAGAAAAAACTATTTATACTCTGGAAGACGCATTTTTGATCCAATCTTCATGAAACTTTGTCAGAATAATTATCTTTATAAACTTTAGACTAAAGTGGAAAGTGGGTCATGTTGGGTCACAAACTAGGTCACTAGGGTAAATCTTAGAAAAAGCTTGTGTACACTCTAGAAGGCACAGTTTTGAGCCAATGTTCATAAAACTTTGTCAGAATGTGTATCTTTATGAACTTTAGACTAAAATGGAAACTGGTTCATGTTGGGTCAAAAACTAGGTCACTAGCTCAAATCTTAGAAAAACCTTGTGTATACGCTAGAAGACGCATTTTTGATCCAATCTTCTTGAAACTTTGGCAGAATGTTTATCTTTAATAACTTTAGACTAAAATGGAAAGTGGGTCGTATTGGCTGAAAAACTAGGTCACTGGTGCAAATCTTAGAAAAACCCTGTGTACACTCCAAAGGGCACTTTTTTGCTCCAATCTTCATGAAACTATGTCAGAATGAAGATCTTTATGAACTTTAGACTAAAATGGAAAGTGGATCATGTTGGGTCAAAAAATAGGTCACTATGTCATATCTTAGAAAAACCTTGTGGACACTCTCAACGGCACTTTTGTTGCTCCAATCTTCATGAAACTATGTCAGAATGTATATCTTAATGAACATTTGACTAAAATGGAAACTGGGTCATGTTGGGTCAAAAACTAGGTCATTTGATTAAATCTTAGAAAAATCTTGTGTATACTCTAGAGGCACCTTTCTGATCCAATCTTCATCAAACTTTTCAGAATAATTATCTTTATGAACTTTAGACTAAAGTGGAAACTGGGTCATGTGAGGTCAAAAACTAGGTCACTAGGTCAAATCTAAAGAAAAAGGTTGTGTACACTCTAGAAGGCACATTTTAAATCCAATCTTCATGAAACTTTGTCAGAATGTATATCTTAATGAACTTTAGACTAAAGTGGAAACTGGGTCATGTTGGGTCAAAACTAGGTCACTAGGTCAAATCTTTGAAATACCTTTGTTCAATGTAGAGGACACACATTTTAGATCGAATCTTCATGAAACTTTGTCAGAATGTATATCTTAATGAATTTTAAACTAAAGTGGAAACTGGGTCATGCCTGTTTTATGTCCAGGTCAAATTTGGTCACTTAGACATTTGTATGGAAAAAAGGCAAGCCGGTCGATTTTACTGATTGCATGGTAGCCCGCTGTTGTCAAATGACCCAGATGGGCACCGTGCCTGTATGTGGTATAAACCACATGACCTCTGGTGAGCGTAGTGGCCCATGGGCCTCTTGTTTTTTAGGGTGTTAACCCCGGGTAAGATGAAGCCTTACGATAACACACCCGTGTGATATAGTGCATTTTTCAGATCTCCAAAATGGCTGCTTTTCTGATGAAAATAAATCCTATTTATTTTTATTATTTATACTGCAAACATAGGTTGTTGGCGCTCGTTTGAACCGCCTTATCGAGGCGGTTCTAAAGAGTACCCACAACGTATGTATTCATAAGCTGTTGGTGCTCATTAGAACCGCTCCATTGATGCGGTTCTAACAAGTACCCAGAACCATATTTTTGGAGCAGAAGGAAGAAAAATAGTGTATACCCCCGTAAACCCCAGTTGTTTTTTTATATATATGAAATGTGGGGATTATCTAGCTGTTCATTTCACGGGCTTGATCACGTGATTGTTATATAGGTAATCAAGGGGAATTTTCCTCATTTCTTTCTAGGAAAGTACGTTACGACTAATTGAGGCGACCATAACATAGGGTTTTTTTGTGGAAAAATAACTTAACAAATCAAAACATTTTTTTTTCAATAGTCTCCTTTACATCACCTAAAGACGCCTTTGAAGGGGTTAGTGCAAGAAGGGGATCAAAGTAGAAGTAAAACAAAGATCAGGAATTGATACAATTAACTTACTCTACCCATAAAAGACACCAAAGGGAAAGAAATACAAACATTAAGCGACCAGACAATAATGGAAACCTAAACAAAAGAAGGCCATAAGGACAGTTACTTTCCCACAAAATGGCCATATGGCCATCCAAAATTAAAAGACACAAGTGATACACGCAGTAAGTAACAAACAACAACATAAATAAATCGCCACAGAAGAGCCGCCTTGGAACGGTCAGTGGAAGATTTCCACTGGGGGGGGGGGGGCTTAAATCGATTTTACGTGGCCACAATCCTCGCCCTTACTTCCGTCGCGATTTAGACAAATAATTTGTTCAGTCCGCATGAAGGCCTCCTAACTCACCAGTGCAACATCTCCGTGAACACAAATAATCAAAGAACCACAGAGGTGAGACAACGGTGAGGACTCGACAGCAAGAAACCACTGAAATGCTGGAGCAAAAGAAAACCAACAGTAAGACACCGATGGGCCCAACCAGAGACAGAGCATCAGGCACCAACCAACATTACCTTGAATTAGATCTCTCTAATTCTCAATAAGCCTTTATGTTGGAGCCGTCATAGAATCTGAGGCCATTTTTAAGTCCATTTTTGGAAAAAAACTGGAATATTATCATTTTCAGATTCATCATGTCAAGACCTACAATCTGATATATAGTTTGTAATATCTTATTTCTTTACTGGCATTAAAAATGACGGTTAATAAAAATTTTGGTAGGGTCCTAAGTCCAATGTAGTATTTTTGGTGCAAGAAGGGGTCTAAGTCCGTTTTACCACATAAAGCTTTGAGTTTCCAGTGTATGTATTGTTCATTTGTTTCAGGTTTTTCTTATAATAAACTAATAAAGAGTCGTGATACGATAAATATACATGTTAAGCTAAATGACATAGGTTTCTGCTTTTAATAGAGAAAACTTTGTTGTATTTCTTTAGTGCAAGAATGTGCCTAAGTCCAATAAATCCTGGACATAGGCCCCTTCTTGCACAAAACATTATTGTAACAAATAAATATCGTCAATATACTCGGAACTATTTATGCGATTTCTGCACCATTTCAGATGACACAATATCACATCAGAAGAATTATTTAAATTCAAGTATGAAAAATATAAAAATTTTGCAAAATATTTTGTTTTTCGCGTGTTTCTCAAAATAAGAAAAATGTGACTTAGGCCCCTTCTTGCACTAACCCCTTGAACCCCACTTTTATATAGTAAAACTGGGGTTTACAGGGGTAAACCTTATTTTGCTTTTTTCTGCTTTAAAATATATATTAGTCGGGGATTTGAAATTCGTAGCACGCGTATTTAAGGAGTTTAATGCACCTTCCTTTCTCACACTTAACTATGATACGAAGTTATTTAGAGGTCTCTCAGTATCTTGAAAATGGGGTTAGAAGATCAAAAAAGTGGGGGAAAAGACATAAAAAAGGGGAGATAAATGTTCCTACCCTCTTTTCTCATTTAAGCATCCAAACAATTCCAAACGCCATCTCGTCTGAAACTACAAGGCCAATTGGAACCAAATTATATGTGAAGCCGCCATGGGGTGGAAGAACAAACATATATTCTGAATATCCGGGTCACATGACCAAAATGTCCGCCATGCCCATATATGGTAAAAATCTTTGAAAATCGCCTTTTCAGGAACCAATCGACCGATGACCTTGAAACTTGGTATACAATATATGGGACCCGGGCCCTATCAATTTTGTTCAAATGATGAGATTTCGTTGACCTTGACCTTTCTTACGTCAAGGTCACATTCGGTCACTTAGGATTTTGTATGTAAAAGACAGGGTTTTCTGGTTCTGTTGCAGCTTACGACATCATAGTTGATATTTGCAATCAGCTTAATGATCCTGGGGCCATAAGATTAAATAGTTTTTAAATTTTCTAAAACTACTGGGCTAACTGATACCAAATAACATATACTGCATCAGTGTGGTCGAGAAATCCAAGTTTGTTAGAGGGATCTGTGTGATCGGCACACCAATAAACGGCTAGAAATGATTTTAAATTCTGCATCTCACATCACGAAAACACGCCAATATAATCGACCCCCTTGAACCCCACTTTATATAGTAAAACTGGGGTTTCCGGGGGTATACCTTATTTTTCTTATTTCTGCTCTAAAATATAGATTGTGGGTACTCGTTAGAACCGCCTCGATGAGGCGGTTCTAACGAGTGCCCACAATCTATTTTTTGAACAGAAATTAGAAAAATATCACAATTTTTCATCATAAAATTTCCATTTGTTCGCCGATAAAGGCAGAAAGGTATTTGTATAGGCGTGTTTGCGTAATGCACAAGACCTTGGTATGCAGCATTTTGGACTCTTGTCCTTAGATGGTTCAAAGCTGACTATAATGTATGCGACGGCAACAAAAGAAAACAATAGTTGATTTCAAAATAATTTGGCATCAATTGTCCTGGGACTTGCTCTACTAAACCATTATGTCTGTTAAAATAAATGACCACCACGGGTGTGTGTGTGTATGTGTGTGTGTGTGGGGGGGGGGATTTATGCCCACTTGAGCTCTGTTGAGCATAGTTTCCCATCGGCCGCTTGTTTACAATTTTGGGAAAAAGTCGCGTAAACTTGATGGCAAGCGTAAACCATATCTAATTGGCGTTGTCATGTTACAGCAGCCACAGTTTTCTGCTTTACTGATTGCGCTTGTTTGGTTATCTTTTGTTTCTTAGCTTCATAAACAATTAATTGGTGACCAGTGGTAGTTTGGTATGACGTTACCATGACAGCAATACCTCTGAAAGACGACAATGTTCAGTGAAGATAACAGCGCGACCCTATTTCAGTTTTGTTTTTTCAAAGGGTTCGCAGATTTTTGTTCAGTATTTCATAATTGAAGGAAAGTCGTGTTTTAATGAGTTTACGCCTTTGAACAATCAAGCCTCCTTTTGACTGAAGGTGTGCGAAATTTTACTGCGAACAAAAAAGAAACATTATACAGTTTTTGGTGGAACGATTTTACTTAAATGTTTTAGAGGTTTATTGTTTTGGTTTTTAACATTAATTTGCTGCAAAAAAAAGATACTTTACTAAATTTAAATATCGGCATCTAATTCTCCAGCTGCGGATTTGATATACTCCAGCTTATTTGCTCATTGAATGACTCTGGTTTTGGTCGATCTTTTGGCAAACATGTGCAAATTGAGGTCACCAAGTTACATGAAGATGCAGAAAAGTTCAGTCGAGTGTCGGTGTTGAACCCGCTGTTCCCACCCTTCTTGACAAAGGTGAAGAGAAGAAGCTTGATTTACGTAGGAATCGTAACATTTATTATGCCAAACATCGTCCCTGTTCACTGTTCAATATATCTGACATATAAGGTTTCAACCTCAAGTAAATTAACCCACCCGCCTAGTTCCTTTCATATGTACGAACGCATTTCCACCAGAACGCCTGAAGGTAGGTGTCTGATGCTCTGTCTCTGGTAGTGTTAACCGGAGCCTAACTGTTTGGTTTCCTTTGCTGCAGAATTCTAGCTATTTCATGCTGTCGAGTCCTCATCGTTGTTTAATCTCTTTAGTCGTTTGATTTTCTGTTCTCAGAGATGTTGCACTGATGAGCTAGAACTCCATTAGGCAGAGTGAACAATTTATCGGTTTTAACCACGACAATCAAGGGCGAGTAGTGTAACCATCTAAAATCTATTAAAGTGTCCAATCCCACCTCGGCCCCCGTAAAACTTCTTACTGACCCCGTTGTCGATCCTTTTTGTGTTTTATTATTTTCATAGTTAGTCCTTAAGGTGTATATATTGCTAATGCCTTTTTTATTTTGGATAGCCGTTCGGTCATGTGGGGAGATAACTGTCATTCTGGCTTTCCATCCATGACGTTTTCATTTTGGTGTTTTGAATGGGAGTTGCGAGATATTTTGTATAGATTCCTGATCATTGCATACACTCTGTTTTTTAAACGTGATAACTCCTGATGGCTTGTCATAGAAGGCCTTTTTGGCCAATCTATATGGGACAATCGGGGTGGTTGGGTGAGGCAAAGGTGACGTGTATCTTGCGTCAATAGGGCGTCCAGCTGATAGTGGCTTACAGCTGGACAAGACCTGCTGTTCCTCCAGCAGTTAAGGGTAGAGGGGGAAAACTGTTATTTCTTCTGTTCCTGCTTTTCCATTTTCCCATTTCTCCTCTGCCCCTTACTTTCATCTGCTCAAATGTCTCTTCTGTCGCTTTTCTCCCTTTCTCTGGAGAGAGGACAAAAATGGCCAACAAGGGGTGACGTGCCTTTAAACCCAAAACAATCAATATATGGGACAACTGTCAGAAAAAGGAAGTAGTAATAAAGGAGATGAAGAACAGATTAATCAGTGTGTGACAAGAGACACAGGATGATTAAGAGCTAATGGTGAATAGAGGGACAAGGCTATCGTAGGCAGGTTGCCCAACAAAATGGTAGAAAGTAAGTGCAGGTGACATCTTAAAATGCACGTTTACAGGTTATACCACAACTCTGGGAAAAGGGAAGGTAGAAGAATGTTTAAGGGATGACTTTACGTTACATTAAACCTCGGGTACAATTTATTTTTAGTCGTGCGACTTAACAGAAAATAAGGTACCCAGTAAGATTTCAAGTGGCCAGTAACACTTACGTGTTTAAAATATAATAATGTCGATGTTACTTGGGGAGCGTTCAGCACAAACCGGAAACTTTGGATAATGATACTTGAAATTGACAATGTATTCATTAAATGTTGATTGTTTCAAGTCACTAGTTTAGAGAATCACTTGCCAATTCACCCGCTGACAAATATGCTTGGTGAAGTATATTCCCCTCACTAAATATATACCGGAAGGAAATGGTCATCAGTAACTTTTCAAAATTATATCTATCGGTCCATGTTGTGATACATCTATGACCAGCCAGTAAAATAATTTAGTTTATGTTGGTTTTAATATAAATTGTTATCACGATCTGTGACAGAACAGGAAAAAGTGGTAAAATGGTCCATAGGTATCGAGGTCCCTTGTTTATGCCCGGATTGAAACAGAGTCATCAAGTTTCACATGCACGTGCAAAAATAACCGACCTTCATACTGACGAAAAAGAAATTGTTTCAAAAAGTACTAAAAATTATTTAGCGCGAAAAAAGTGTAAAATTTACCCAATTTTTGGGGTCAAATTTCAATGGTCAAAATTTATGGTAACACCGGATGAAATTACGTCAAATCATGAATTTTGGTGTCTTCGAGTATTAACAAATATTTTGGCTGATGCAATAAATCAACATTCACATGAAAGCGCAAGCTTCACATAACTAAACTCAATCCAACTATACCATCCGCATGGGGGTGGGTGTAAACTAATAGAATTTTCAACCAATTTTCCCCACCAGATTTGCTAAATAATCACATGTCATATAGGTTAGGCTCCTATCTCAATGAAACGGCACAAATAAAGCGTGAGACTTTTGGGTGCATTAATTTTTTCGAAATCTGGTCTCAAATCCCGGACTATATTGTGGGTACTCGTTAGAACCGCCTCGATGAGGCGGTTCTAACGAGTACCAAAAATCTATATTTTGAGGAGAAATAAGAAAAATATCGCCATTTTTCATACAAAAAATTTCATTTTTTCGGCGATAAAGGTTACAATGTATTCGTATAGGCGTGTTTTCGGAATGTATCTTGGGCTATGGTTAAAACATTGCTTGTTGCAGATGTTGATATCCATTCTCTTCAACTGGGGCCTATGTGCAATTCTGACAGCTGCAGGGGCGTTTACAGACGACCCAGACGATATAGGATATCGGGCAAGGACGGACTCACAAACTTCTGTTATAGAAGACAGCCCATGGTTTAATATTCCGTATCCAGGTATGCTAACTTAGTGTTTCCTCTATACGTATTTAGCATTCATAAGATAGGACAAATTAGCCGCAAGATTAATATTATGATGTTATTAATCAAGCAATTTCGTATTGACCCAATTGGAGGTCCGAGGTCTACTGAATTGGCCCAAGGTCGAAGGCCGATCCAGGTCCTACCTGTAAATGGGCCAATACGAAATTACTTGATTAATAATAATTTTACTAACTGGCACAATAAAAAAACAACAATATTGATTTTTGACCTCACCCTCTCAAGTGCTAGTTTGAATTTACCATAGTAACAAGATATCCGCATTTTTCATGTATAGTATACTTCTATTTATTTTTACTCTCAGGTTATACATAACGACAGCGTGAGAAACGATATAAACAGCAAATATACATTTTTAAACAAGTTTTTGTAATTCATTTCGTTATTAAATCTCGTATTCATACAAGACGGCATGTACACTAAGACATTTACAGTATTATAATGGCTATACATGAGGTATCCTGAAAACAATACAGTACAAATAATACAATATATTTCATTGGCATTAACCATTTATACCATTACGCAAACACGCCTATACAAATACATTGCCACCTTTATCGCCGAAAAAATGAAAAATGTAAGATGAAAAAGTGTGATAGTTTTCTTATTTCTGCTCAAAATATAGATTGTGGGCACTCGTTAGCACCGCCTCATCGAGGCGGTTCTACCGAGTACCCACAATCTATATTTTAGAGCAGAAATAAGAAAAATAAGGTATACCCCCGGAAGCCCCAGTTTTACTATATAAAAGTGGGGTTCAGAGGAGTCAAAATTATATAGGCGTATTTTCGTGATGAATGCTTTTCCCCGAACAACAAATGAGCAAGCGGGTACATGTGAGGCCATAGTATACAATTATCGAGAATCAAGTAATATGTTTGTACGTTATTAAATGTGTAACATCAATATCATATGAATAAGAGGCTTAATACTGAAAAAAAATGAGAGAAAAGATGGTTTAAGGCAGGAATCCAAGACATCAAATTATACAATGAAAGATATGTATTTTTTAATTTTTTTTTATTTTTAATCTCATTTAGAGTGCCAGTGTCTTGTCTCAGTAAACTTGGCAAGGCATTTCTAAATTCTAAGCATTTGTCATTTTCGATTATGAAGTTATAATTTATCCTTAGACAAAGCTATATGTATATATTTTTCATAGTCCCTGGTCCTTTTCAGCTTTAGCAGAAACGCATTCATGTCAGGAATGTGTTGCTTGTATTTCGATAAATAGAGGATCTTACACGAGTGGTCATTCCATATGAAATTTATGAAACTAGCTTTCGGCGAGTTTCATAAATTTCATATGAAATGACCACGAGTGTAAGATTCTGTTTATCATATGACCACTTCAAATTGGATTTTATCGCCTTTGAATTTGACATTTTTTCCACAAAAATGCATTGTTGACATGGACGTCGTCATGACGTTACTTTATCGGTTTGTTTGTTTTTAACGTCCCCGTCAACACTGTAAAAGTCATTTTGGAGACGTTGCTTCCAATTTTGTGGGACTTTTACCCGACATTGAGATGAAATGACATCTCAAGCCCTGTCGCCCAATGAAACCAATAGGGTTTATTAGCATGGACGGTCCGCCTCGCACCGTGGTTCCTGGACAGGCTTAGATCCTCTAAGCGGTTTACCAGTACTAGTGTGCGGGCCGGATTCAGCTCTGCGTGGAAGCATCATGCAGCCCATATATTTCTTCAAGCCCCTATGGGCAGGGGCCGGTTACTTTATCGGGCCAAAGTGTTATTACACGTGTGGTCATACAATTTTTATTACACGACGTTATCCACTGCTTTTCAACGACGTCATATGATAAGAATATATATTGTTTGGCTAAAAGAATCACAAAGTTTACAACTGTATTTTTCATGTTCCCAAAAGGTTGAACACCGAAACTTACTTTGAAATAGTTAAGATGAATATTAAAGTCACTGGTTAGCAGAAAGTTTTGGTATTTTTGACCAAAAGTCCTGTACATACCAACATTCCAAGAACAAATAAGGATTTGTTTCCTCGTGGATTAAATAAAAATCACAGAGAACGGAGAGTGCGATTTTACACTTGAAAAGGAATTTATTATTTGGGAGAATTCTTAAAAAATATATATATTGGAAAGTTCGAATTTTTACATCTATTGTGCACTTTATGGCGATTGTGTAGAGCTGTGCTCAAATAAATTCATGATCAGGGAAATTACTTACCCATTTTCCTTCTGATTTGATGTTTTGTCTACTCTCAGTTTTTAAAATAGAAGTAAAGGCAATGATACAATTAACCCACAGCTCCCATCAGAAACACCAAAGGGAAAGAAACACAAACATGAAGCAATAGACCCCAACGGAAACACCAACAGCGGAAAGCAAAAGGGACAGTTACTTTCCCACGAAAGGGCCAAAAGGCTACCCAAAATATAATAATATAAGCGAAACAAACACCCAAAGACAAACCATAACAAAAATAAGTCGCGACAGAAGAACCGCCTTGGAACGGTCAGCGGAAACGAATTCCATTGGGGGGTTTAAATCGATTTTACGTGGCCACAATCCTCGCACTTACTTCCGTCGCGATTTAGACAAATAATTTGTTCAGTCCGCATGAAGGCCTCCTAACTCATCAGTGCAACATCTCCGTGAACACAAATAATCAAACAACCAAAGAGATGAAACAACGGAGATGACTTGACAGCAAGAAACCACTGAAATGCTGGAGCAAAAGAAAACCAACAGTTAGACTCCGATGGGCCCGACCAGAGACAGAGCATCAGACACCAACCAACAGTACCTTGAATTAGATATCTCTAATTCTCAATAAGCCTTTACGTTTGAACCGTCATAGAATCTGAGGCCTGACCCACCTGCGTGCAATTAAAGAGGGAGGCAAAGTTGTCAACCGTGATTGGGTTAACTACCATGCATGCAGTCTGCTGTATAACATTTATGTTGTACCCAGTCTTTTTATATCGAAGAATGTGTGCTATACAAATGTTTGTTGATAGAATGTTTTTATTGGTCAATAATTTGCACTGATTATTTTCTTTCTGATGCACATAGTTCAAATTTTCTTCTTTTAAGCCTTTTTTTTACAATCTGTTTTAGTGTTTGATTATTAGAAACAAATTTGTAATATTTGTTTTTAAAAAATCGCTTCTAGTAATGTCATACATATCTTTCATTTCTTCTAAGTAGAAGTAAAACAAAGATCAGGAATTGATACAATTAACTTACTCCACCCATAAAAGACACCAAAGGGAAAGAAATACAAACATAAAGCGACCAGACCATAATGGAAACCTAAACAAAGGAAGGCCATAAGGACAGTTACTTTCCCACAAAATGGCCATATGGCCATCCAAAATTAAAAGACACAAGTGATACACACAGTAAGTAACAAACAACAACATAAATAAATCGCCACAGAAGAGCCGCCTTGGAACGGTCAGTGGAAGATTTCCACTGGGGGGCTTAAATCAATTCTACGTGGCCACAACCCTCGCCCTTACTTCCGTCGCGATTTAGACAAATAATTTGTTCAGTCCGCATGAAGGCCTCCTAACTCATCAGTGCAACATCTCCGTGAACACAAATAATCAAAGAACCACAGAGGTGAGACAACGGTGAGGACTCGACAGCAAGAAACCACTGAAATGCTGGAGCAAAAGAAAACCAACAGTTAGACTCCGATGAGCCCGACCAGAGACAGAGCATCAGGCACCAACCAGCATTATCTCTCTAATTCTCAATAAGCCTTTACGTTGGAGCCGTCATAGAATCTGAGGCCTGACCCACCGGCGTGCAATTAAAGAGGGAAGCAAAGTTGCCAACCGTGATTGGGTTAACTACCATGCATGCAGTCTGTCGTATAATATCCATGTTGTACCCAATCTTTTTATATCGAAGAATGATTTTACGAAATTGGGTGCTGAAGTCATTGCGGTTATATATTTTTCTGAATTTATATACTAAGTCACCATAAAATTCGGGTTCCGATAGACCTTGTTGCAGAAGAGATTTAAGTCCAATATTGAATTTTGAAATTAAATCAGAATGGCGTCTATAAAATTTTGAAAAGGCTTTGCGTAGTTTATGGTACCGATAACCCTGATTAAGGAGTTTAGCCGTTAATAATTTATTATGAGTGTTGAAGTCAGTTACATGACTACACACTCTAGCAAATCGAATTAATTGCGAAATATAAACGCCATCGGATGGCGCACGAGGAACATCACCATCCAAAAAAGGAAAATTTACAATCTCAAAATCAAAGTCATCGCGTTTATCATAAATTTTGCACGAAACAAATCCATCTACAATAGATAGATGTAAATCCAAAAACGGGGCCTCGGTATCAGAAGAATTTGCTTTATTTAACTGAAGTTCTAGCGGGTAAATCTGACTGATCAAACCATCAAAATAGGTATTATCAATATTTAATAAATCATCTAAATATCTAGAAGTAGAGCTAAAAGCTTCAATAATTTCAGATTGGTTATCAATGGAAAGCGACAAAATGAAGTCTCTTTCATAACAATACAAGAACAGATCAGCCACAAGAGGTGCGCAATTAGTACCCATCGGAATACCCACAATTTGTCTAAATAACTTAGCAGTTATAAAAACATTTAAGTCTAAAATTGTATAGATGTTCAAGCTGCTATGTTCCTTTCTCGAACCAGTGCTTATAAAATATTAATTTGCCATCCTGTTTTAGTTCTGAATGGTTCCATATAATTTCCTTTGAAACTGTAACAGTTACTTTCGACACGTTTACTTTACACCATGCTGTCAACACATCATGTAGCATAGGGTTTCCTTTAGATATTTGGCTACAATCATTGTTATGTATATTAGATTCTAGAATCAACTTACCGCCAAAAGTTTTTACTGAATAATATTCTTTCCATAATCCTGTATTATTTTCATCGAATATGCAGCTAAACCAACCTGCTTTAAGAGCTGTTATTAATTGATTATCCTATATTACACAAGGTCAACCAATATTCAAAAATCATAAATCATGTTTTTAATTGTGTCAATTAATAAAATTGTCATTAATCAAGTAATTTCGTATTGGCCCAGTTTCAGGTCCTCGGTCAGCTGTATTGGCCTCGGCCTTCGGCCTCGTGCCAATACAGCAGACCTCGGACCTGTAACTGGGCCAATACGAAATTACTTGATAAATAACATTATAATATAAACCAAATTAAATTAGTAAGTCTCAAATCCCCGCCTTTGTAATCCTGATACATCACAGCTCTTTTTATTTTATCAGGTTTTCCATCCATATAAATTTAAATATTTCCGATTGAATATTATTCACAATTTCCATAGGTGGATTCGTAAGAACTATTAATGGATATATAATCTTTGGTAGAGCAAATGTTTTTACGACTGTAACCCATTAAAGTACGTTTTCTGTAACTCCAGCCTTTTAAGCAATTTGTAGATTCCGTTAGCTTAGGTGTTGAATTATGTTCTAACCGTTTTGACCTATCATACGAGAAGACTATTCCTAAAGTTTTCGCCTACTCTTAGGACCAGATAAATTTCAAATGTCTTAAATACCGAATACTACTGTTATTCAAAGCTCCTATTCGCAATATAACAGTTTTGTTGACATTAAGTTTTAAAGCAGAAATTTTGTTTGAACTCATTAAGAATATGTTTAAGTTTTTTAAATGTTTTCAATGATCCGTCCATTGCAAATGTTGCATCGTCCGCAAACATTGTACTCTTAAATTCTTTATTTTTATTCGTTTGATTACACGATTATTTAATATAGTAGCAGATATCAATTCAATACATAATATAAAAAGATATGGAGACAGTGGACAACCTTGTCTGACACTACGATTCATGTTGAAAAATTCTGTCATTTGTCCTGCATTTAATACACAACTATTTGCTCCATTGTAAAACCATTTGACCCATTTAATTTTATACCGCAATCAGGCATTCTAGTAACCTAATAAAGGGGGTCGAATAACTGCACGCTATAATCGGCAGTGACCTATAATACCTTCTACTGACCTATAATACGTCTAGTGACCGTTTATTGACCGGACCTACTTTTCAGATCCCTATTTTACAAGTTTAAACAATAACATGCAAACTTTCATACATGGGACAATTACGAAACTGCAAGTTAAAATCCTTGCAATATTTATTTAAACAGAATTTCAGAAATCGCAGCTAAATTCTCACCTTCTCGGCTTTTCCTGGTTTGAATAACCCGTTGGAATTACTGCGCACTGCTACTGCAGTTGCTTCTCAACATCGAAAATAATTTTTAAAGCTAAATTAAACTATTTATTTGCATATTTTCATACAGAAAGTAAAGCGCTGAGAAACTTTTATTCGAGCGTCTATGTTGTTTCCTGCGTCTTTGTGGCGCGGTGACGTCAGAAACTTTGCACTAGTTGACGTCACGTTATACTACGTGTGCGCGCCATGGCACTGAATGTCGTTTAACATGCCACACTGTCTGCTGTTTTTTTTTTTTTTTTTGCTTAAATTTGCTAAATTATTGCTAAACCCATTGATTGTTTTGGATTGCGGTATAAACTAAATACATGGATAGTGTCTTTAATAATAAAATATAATCGGTTCGCCCCGACAATTTTATAGGGGCTCGCTAAAGCTCGCCCCTATAAAATTGTCTAAGGCTCACCGATTATATTTTATTATTAAAGACACTATCCATGTATTTACTATATGTCGAACCAAAGTTAAAACATTCCAAACAGTTAAGAAATGAAATTTATTTTTCTGCAGTTCATGGAAGTATGAACGCAGTGGGTCGCATGCTAGTGACCCACTGTCGTTCATACTTTCATGAAAAGCAGAAAAATTAAGTTTATTTTTTATACTTTCATTATTTGCCCATCATCAATGGGCGAAAAAATGCTTGTAGGGGAAACTCTCAAAGCTGAAAAACATTTACACGCTGTTTTTCTACAAAGAGCGGAGCAGCGTTGACGCCATCGACGCCCGTAGAGCACAATGGTTTAGAATGACGTCACTTAACGTCACTGAAAATCATGTGATTCGATGCGTTCATTGGCTTATGAACGCAATTGTTTTGTATAGGCTTACATTAGACTTTACACTGGAAATGTAAATATTTCAAAATAAAGGCGATTCTAACGCGTACGCACAATCTATATTTTAGCAGAAATAAAAAAAATAAGGTTTACCTATATAAACTCCAATTTTACTATATAAAACTGGGGTTCAAGGGGTCTGCATGATATATGAGTGTTTTCATGATGAGGTAACACGGCTTTTACACACCTCTGATTAACGATAGACTCGAATTAAGTGAAACAGTCTTGAAAGGGCCGTTAAACCAAAACAAACAAATTAAGAAACTGATTTTATCATATGACGTCGCGTCTGAGAGTGTAATAACGCCATGTATTATTTTCGATAGTCCACTAGTGGATTAAATATGCAAATTAGCTAGATACGTCCCGTAATGTTACATGTATGACGTCATTAACGACGTCGCGTTTACTAACGGCGGAAAATTGACATTTTTGTAAACAATCGTGAATAAAATGCGTTTTAAATGTCATATGATAAATAGAATCTTGCATTCGTGCTCATGTATTATTAAATTTATTAAACTCGTTGAGAAAAAGGGATAAAATGCTCGGCAAGCCTCGCATTTTATCCCTTTTCCTCAACTCGTTTAATAAATTCAATTAAGAAATGAAATTTATTTTTCTGCAGTTCATGGAAGTATGAACGCAGTGGGTCGCGTGCAAAGTAAATGAACCCCGAAGGGGTTCATTTAAACTTTGCTAGCGACCCACTGTCGTTCTTACTTTCATGAAAAGCAGCAAAAATAAGTTTATTTTTTATATTTACATTATTTGCCCCCTCATTACTTGGCGACAAAATGCTTGTAGGGCAAACTTTTAAAGCTGAAAAGCATTTACACGCCGTTTCTCTACAAAGAGCGGAGCAGCGTTGACGTCATCAACGCCCGTAGAGAACAATGGTTTAGAATGACGTCACTTAACGTCACTGAAAATCATGTGATTCGATAAGTTCATGGAAGTATGAACGCAATTGTTTTCTATAGGTTTACATTACACTTTACACTGGAAATGTAAATATTAATACATGAGCACTCATGTAAGATCCTCTATATTCTGTTTCAGGCCAGTATGGTTGGGTTGGATTCAGTGGAGCAGGTTTTGTTGCCTGCATGGTCGCAACACTCATATCGGTCTTAGACTCCGTCGGTGATTACTATGCATGCGCCAGAATCTGCCGAGTCCCAGCTCCTCCTTCCCATGCTGTCAACAGAGGCATAATGATTGAAGGAATTTGTAGTTTCTTATCCGGTGCTGTTGGCTGCGGTCATGCTACATCTACTAATGGAGGAAATCTAGGTGCCTTGGGAGTGTTAAGGGTAAGGTTCTGGAACACTTCAGAGGCTCGAACACATTTGGCAAATATTTGAAGGTCACTGATGAGGCCTGGTTGGACGAAGCTGGCTAGTCCGGCCCAGAAACGCTTGTACACTCCATGTTTATCAGTTCTGCGGTGTATTCTTTGCTTCCAAAGGATAAACCTTTTATAGATCATTTTTACGCTCCACAGTTTTAGTTAGGTCTGTGTGGTAGACCTTGTAAACTTCACCCATCACAAAAACACGCCTATTTAATTTTGACCCCCTTGAACCCCACTTTTATATTGTAAAACTGGGGTTTCCGGGGGTATACCTTATTTTCCTATTTCTGATTAACACCTGCTGTCATTACGCAAACACGCCTATACAAATACATTGCCACCTTTATCTTATTTCTGCTCAAAATATAGATTGTTGGCACTCGTTAGAACCGCCTCGATGAGGCGATTCCAATGAGTACACACAGCATACATTTGCAAGATAAAAGACTAAAATATCCTTAATTATCTCCCACTATTTCTTATGTAGAGGATTTCGCTATGGGCTCAAGAATGGGTTCGACTCATCCATGGTAAACGAGCTATCGTTGTTCGGGCCATCGAAGTTCTACTGTAGTCTGCCGAGAAAAAAAATGTACATTCGACAGTTTTCAGTTCTGTCTTGTAGTCTTTACTTACAAAGAAATACCCTTTTTATTGAACATTTAGAGTAGACAGCCTTACAATTTCAGATGGATGCCTCAGCATTTGTATTTTTGTATATTCGACAACCTCACTTTTTCAGGTAGCCAGCATTTGATTGAAGGATACTAAAATACAAATTTGACACCAATACATTTTAGGTAGCCAGTATTTCAATCATCATGAAAACAAGCCTGTATACTTTTGACCCCCTCAAACCCCACCTTTATATATCAAAACTGGGGTTTACATGGGTATACATAATTTTCTTATTCCTGCTCAAAACCATAGAATGTGGGTACTCGTTAGAACCGCCTAGCCGGGGCTGTTCTAACGAAAACCTAAAATCTATGTTTAGAGCAAAAATATGAAAAAAATATCGAACTTTATTACTGGAAAATTTTTATTTTCTTTTTTTTTTCCATGGTGGCATCATTCTCAAAATATTTTCGTAATGATTTTATACAGTTGGGGATATCAAACATGCTTCTAAATTTATATCGCTACAAACTTCGAAATCATCCATATGTTTTCCATTTTGAGGTAGTTTATTGTTTGTGCTGAAGTTTTAAGTCCCCGTCAACACAATTGAGGTCATTTTAGAGACAATATTTCAATTGTGTCGGACTTTTAACCGAGATATGTAGGGATACCTGACACCCTTGCTTTATTAATTGACTATACTGTATTGATCGGAGGCCACTTGTATTAACACCAGGTCAACTAATATTAACCAGAGGTAAAAACCAAGAATCATTTTTATTCGTATCAATTAATAAAATTGTCAGGCCTTCGGCCTCGGGCCATTACAGCAGACCTCGGACCTGTAACTGGGCCAATACGAAATTACTTGATTAATAACATTACATGTATTTATTGGTACTGTTACAGTCGATACTATTACTATTTTCAGGTGGCCAGTATATCAGTATTTGTATGTGTGGGAGTATTCTACATACTGTTTGGCATACTTGGTAAATTCTGTGCCATTTTTATCACCATACCATACCCTGTCCTTGGTGGTGCAGCTATCGTTATGTTCAGTACATTTACAGGCGTGGCTCTTTCCAATCTACAGGTAACACAACATATCCCCGCAGGCACATGACGTAATTGTGACGTCACACCAACGTCAGTGTAACGTCATGATGTATATGCAACGTCACATCAACGTCGATGCAACGTCATGACGTTGCACCGACGTTGATATGACGTTGCAATAGCGACGTGTGCTTGCTGGGATGGGGCATGGCGAGCAAGATGTTGTTTCGTACATGTATGCTTAGTGCTTACAAATACTAACATATATATCATGTTAAAATGCCTGTAATGGGCAACTCTCTAAACCCCAGTTTATATAGAGAAATCTAGAGTTTACAGGTGTATATATATATTTTCTTCTTTCTGCTCCAAAACAAAGATTATGGGGACTCGTTAGAACCGCCTAAGGAGAGCCTACAACCTAGGTTTGGGGTATAAATAAGAAAAATGTCACACATGCTCGTTAGAAAAGTGACCATTTTGGAGATATTAAAGAATGTACTTTTAACATACGCATTACGAAAACACACCTATATAGTTTTGACCCCCTTGAACCCCACTTTTATACAGGACAACTGGGGCTACCAGGAGGGAGTAAACCTTATTTTTCTTTTTTTTTCTGCTCTAAAATATAGATTGTGGATACTCGTAAGAACCGAACCGCCTTGATGAGGTGGTTCTAACGGGTACTCACTAACTATATTTTGAGCAAAAATAAGAAAAATGTTACAATTTTTCAGCCGAAAATTTTCGTTTTTTTTCGACGGTAAAATTATGATCCATTTGTAAAGGCGAGTTTTCGTAATTGGGATGTTATTCTAATTATCCGGCGAGTCCGCTGATTCCGAAGACAGCATTTACTAAACATAGGGTCCAGGGACTCTCCCAAAGTTCAAAACAAAGACACGGAACAATCTTTGAGTCTTTGCAGTGCGCACATGCCAGAGGACACATAATTGCCTATCTTGACTCATATGAAATTACAAAAACACGCCTATTCAAATATACTGGTAAAATTTTGTCCCCACAAAATGATTTTTTTTTTCAGACAAAAATCCTATTATTTTTCATATTTCTGCTCAAAAGATAGATTGTGGGTACTCTGTAGGACCGCCTCGGCAAGGCGAGTCATACGAGTACACGCGAACTATGTTTTTGAGCAGATATGAGAAAAAAATGTACAGCCCTGTAAACCCCAAGTGGGGTTTATCAAAATTATACAGGCGTGTTTGTGTGATAAAATGTGATGTAATGAAGTTTTGATATCAAAATATTTCTTATAATGCCTACTAGCAGAAATAACACTGTGAGACGCCGTGGTCTAATAACCCTGTTGTTAATGTTGCGATGTTTTATAAAAGGCAAGTGTGAGCTAAACCTCACACTATCTGTGCAAAAGAAGATTAAAAATTGAAACATTAGCAGTTCATTAGAACTTCAATGGCTCGAACACCGATGGCTCGTTTTACCATGGCTGAGTCGAACCCGCTTTTTGAGTCCGTAAGAAAATCATCTACATAAGAAATAGTGGTAGATAATTAGGAAAAATTTGCGTCTGTTGTCTTGCAAAAGTATGCCGTGTGTACTCATTAGAATCGCCTCAATGAGGTTGATTCTAATGAGTACACACAGCATAAATTTTCATTGTAATACACCGAAAAGAAGTCCAAAAATATCTTTTTCGGCTTCCTGATAGTAATCCTCAAGCACTCGTACAACCGCTGTCTCGAACGGATTTTCTTGGCCGCAAAGGTGTTCGAGTCATCGAAGTTCGACTGCATATACAAAAATAAACAATGGCAAAAATAAACCACAACAGAAGTATTCCTTTGACAAGTCAGTAAAACTTTAACTGGTGGCTGAACCCTTATCCTGCTGAATATTTTAATAAGCCACACCCATTTCTGACTATTGGCCAATCAGATTACATGATATAATGTTTTTGTTCAAGTTCACAAACAGATTGACACACCGTATAGATCCTTATCAGATGACGCTTGATCTTTTGTTTGATTTTAGGTTTAACGTCCCCGTCAACACTGTAAAGGTCATTTTGGAGACGTTGCTTCCAATTTTGTGGGACTTTTACCCGACATTGAGATGAAATGACCTCTCAAGCCCTGTCGCCCAATGAAACCGATACGGTTTATTAGCATGGACAGTCCGCCTCGCACCGCGGTTCCTGGACAGGCTTAGATCCTCTAAGCGGTTAACCAGTACTAGTGTGCGGGCCAGATTCAGCTCTGTGTGGAAGCATCATGCAGCCCATATATTTCTTCAAGCCCCTATGGGCGGGGGCGATGACGCTTGATCTACACAGTTTGCAAAGATAGGGGTTGTCGTGAACAGCAGGATACGTGATAGTGTACAACTCTCGCCCTAAGTCTACCCCGGTTAACACAAGGGTACTATTTGCAAACCGCGCGAAAGTGTCCTGACTTTTCAGTGCAACATCTCCATAAGAATCATGAATACAAACACGGAGCGCCAATGAGGACTCGACAGGACGAAATGACTGAAATGCTGAAGCAAAAGAAAAGTACAACAAGAGTGTCGTTCTTTTTGAGTGAACAAGTCCGTGAAATGAACAGCCCCTAAACTGCACTTTTTATTGAAAAAAAAAATGGGGTTTACGGTGGTATACATTATTTTTCCTATTTCTGCTCCAAGACATAGGTTGTGGGTACTCGTTAGAACCGCCTCAATGAGGCGGTTCTAACGAGCACCCACAGCCAATGTGTGCGGTATAAATATGAAAAATTGTACGGATTTTCATAAAAGTAGCCTTTTTAGTGAAGTGAACAAAGTGCACTATACCGCACGGGTGTGTTATCGCAATCCTGGCTATGGGAATTGACTTTGCAGTATTGATGCACGTCCTTTTTCTGTGTTGACGTATCATTAAAACTTGGATCATTTAATATGGCAAATAAGCTTATATTTTTGGTTGAAAAATATATGCAGTTTTTTTTTTTGCTTTGCAAATGCAAAAGCTGCTCACATTTTAAGTCACCCGTCACATTGTGACAAGGTGAGCTATTTTGGTATCACATTATGTCTGGCGTCCGTCCGTCCGTGCGTTCATGAACAATTTCTTCAAACGACATCATCTCTCATTGGATTTTGAACAAACTTCACAGGAATGGTCCTTTCAAAATTGTTCATATGGTTCCGGTCCATCAAACACCAATGTCACACGAGCCAAAAGAAAGATATTTTTAACCGAAAATGAAAATCTTCTTCCCTGAAACTGCAAGAATCAGGTTTTTGATATTTGGAATGTAGCGTCATCTACTGGACCTCTGCCAAGTTTATTCAAATTATAGCCTTAAGGCCAAAAGATGCCCCAGGGCCCACATGTTTTGCATAGGCTTATATAAGGAAAACCTTAAAAATCTTCTTGTCTGAGACCAGAACGCCCAGGTCTTTGATATTTGGTATGAAGTTTCATCTAGCGGACCCTCTACCAAAGTAGAAGTAAAACAAAGATCAGGAATCGATACAATTAACTTACTCCACCCATAAAAGACACCAAAGGGAAAGAAACACACACATGAAGCGACCAGACCATAATGGAAACCTAAACAAATGAAGGCCATAAGGACAGTTACTTTCCCACAAAATGGCCATATGGCCATCCAAAATAAAAAAGACACAAGCGATACACACAGTAACTAACAAACAACAACATTAATAAACCGCCACAGAAGAACCGCCTTGGAACGGTCAGTGGAAAGATTTCCACTGGGGGGCTTAAATCGATTTTACGTGGCCACAATCCTCGCCCTTACTTCCGTCGCGATTTAGACAAACAATTTGTTTAGTCCGCATGAAGGCCTCCTAACTCATCACTGCATCATCGCCGTGAACACAAATAATCAAAGAACCACAGAGGTGAGACAACGGTGAGGACTCGACAGCAAGAAACCACAGAAATGCTGGAACAAAAGAAAACCAACAGTTAGACTCCGATGGGCCCGACCAGAGACAGAGCATCAGGCACCAACCAACATTACCTTGAATTAGATCTCTCTAATTCTAAATAAGCCTGTACGTTGGAACCGTCATAGAATCTGAGGCCTGATTTTTCAAATTATAGCCTTGGGGCGAAAAATGACCCCGCTACGGCGCCCACATGTTTGCATAGACTTATATAGGGAAAACCTTTAAAATCTTCTTGTCTGAAACCAGAGGGCCCAGAGTTTTGATATTTGGTATGAAGGCTCATTTAGTGGACCTCTAAAAATTGTTCAAATTATAGCCTTAGAGCCGAAAGTGACCCTGCCCAGCGGTTCAAATGATGTACAACTATATTGACAACCCTGGATCTAGGAAGATATTTATATCAATCCGGTTAACAAACATATTTTGCTTTTTCACATTTTTTTCTAGACATATCTTATGAGTTTCCGGTCCACAGGTGAGTGATATAGGGCCATCTCGGTCCTCTTGTATCAGCCGGCAAAAAAATAACACTTTATCAGATCTTGCCTTACTAGAACAGTTAACAATTGGACCAATGACGGGCTCGTTAAGATAATGATACTGTTTAAGAGCAACACTCAAAATTCATATAAAACTACCACCGGTGGAACGTTGAACTATTTTAAATCAAAAGTTATCAGCAAAGGAATTCAAAATAATTTCAACAGTAAATATAACATCACGAAAACACGCCTATATAAATTTGAACCCCTTAAACCCCACTTTTATACAGTAAAATTGGGGTATACAGGGATATACATTACTTTTCTTATTTCTGTTCAAAACATAGATCTGTTCAAAACATAGATTGTGGGTACTCGTTAGAACCGCCTCGAGTATCCACTATCTCTGTTTTTAGCAGAAATAAGAAAAATATCTAAATTTTTCATCTGAAAATTTCATTTTTCGGTGGAAAAATTTACAATGTATTTGTACAGGCGTGTTTTTGTAATGAGGCCCCATTTTTATGGTATGATGTTTTCCACTAAATAACACTGGCGTATGATAATTGGGCCCCGTCAAGCGATTTTGGTACTTATCGCCTATGCGAGCAGCGAAGGTTCAGGCGAGCCTGCGCATTCGCGCAGTCTCGCCAGAACCTTCGCTGCTCGCTCATACAAGCATTGAATCAAGAAGAACCTTCAGACAGAAAACCATATCACAGGCCCCAATGAATGGCTGGGCATGCGCAGTTAAAATTTGTCATGACGGAATGCTCGAAGTCACAAATTCGCTTGGCGGGGCTCAAATAACACTGGCGTATGATAATTATAGTTTGTCATCCCTCCTCGTCTTACAGGTTCTCTCTCTGTCTTCGTCAAGAAATATGGCTGTAATTGGCGTTGCCGTCATTCTTGGGCTGATGATCCCAACATACATCAATCAGACACCGAATGCTATCAGTTCAGGTATGTCAAAAATATCTAGTTTTGCAGAATACAGTCGAACTTCAATGGCTCGAACACCTTTGGGACCATGAAAATCTGTTCGAGACAGGGGAAGTTCGAGCCACTGAGGGCTAATGCCAGGAGGCATAACAACGTACTTTAGGACATCTTTTTCTGTGTTCTATAATGAAAAATGTATGTTGTGTGCACTCATTAGAATCGCCTCTTCGAGGCGATTCTAATGAGTACACACAGCATACATTTGTAAGATAAAAGACGAAAATATCCTAATTTTTACTCTCCCTATTTCTTAAGTACAGAAATTCCCTAGGGACTCAAGAACGGGATCGACTCAGCCATGGTATTCGAGCCATCGGTGTTCGAGCCATCGAAGTTCTACTGTATCTAGTTTTGCAGAATAATTGAAAGATCGATTTCAGACTAAATGAATAGCTGTTGCCTTATCATTATAAAGAACATCTCTCCGTACCAACAGTAGTATAACATTCTGTTACAATACGAATGAAGATGGCAAGGAAGTACCACAGTCACACAACACAGGCTGCCCATCGCTAAAACACGCCTGTATACCGGTTAACTCTGACCTCCTTAGACCCAACTTGTATATTGTATACGTAAACCTTATTTTTCTTATTCCTACTCAAAACTATAGATCGTGGGTATTCGTTAGACCCGCTTACATATAGCTACAATCTATATTTTGAGCCGACATACGCTCGACATAAAAGAACATATCACAATTGTTTATCTTAAAGCTTTCTTTTGTCTGAGGCGGTTCAAACGGGTTCCCACATCTATGTTTTAAGTAGAAATATGAAAAAAATCCATATTCTTTTCTGAAATTCATTTTGGTGGTAAAATTATCAACATATTTGTATAGGTTTGTTTTGTAATGAAAGACATGAACTGGACGAGCAAACAAACCATTGCGCATTAAGATCATACACACTGAAAAGTCGCTCCCGCCAATCGGGGCTCGGAGAAATAGACTGGGCTGCATGGTGCTCTCACGCAGAGCTTTAACTGACCACATGTGAGAACTGAAAAACCGCTTAGAAGGGCTTAGCCTGTCCTGGAAAGGTGATGTGAGACAGACCTTCCAATGCTGATAAGCCTTTTGGTTTTATTGGGCGCCAGGGTTTGAGATGTCATTTTATCTCAATGTCAGGTAAAAACTGGAAGAAACTTCTCCACAATGATCTAATCAAACAAACAAACAAACGGAAAAACAATGAACGAGTCCTTACATGACAAGGTGAATAAAAATAAGAAAACAGCATTGCATCACGCTCTTGATAGTTTGGTCACCTACAAGGTAATTTAAGAAGTGTTTGTAAGACTTTATTTCCCTATTCGTAATTTTTGTTGTTGTTTTGAATCATCTGTCTTTATGCCCCAAACTTCGAAGAAGATTAGGGTGTATATTGGTTTGGCCTTGTCCGTCTGTCCGTCCGTCCGTCTATCCGTTACACCTTTTGTCGGTTGTAAAACTAGAGAACTGCTTCAGCTAGGGAATTGAAATTTGATATATATCGCACTGGCACCAAAAATTAGCGAACACGCATTTTTATTTCCTCTGACCTAGTTTAGCAGAATTATGTCCCTTTTTCGATTCTGCCATAAAAGCAACAGAAAATTGAGAACCGCTTGAGCAAGGATTCTAATATTTGACATACAGCTTAGGATTTACATTCAAATGACCTGATAAACTTTTGAGTGAATTCCATTAAATACATACCGAGTTATGCCCCTTATATACTCTTTCATTATGGCGATAGAAAGAGCTTGTAAACACGATATCTTGTGAACCACCAGAGCTAATGTTCTGATATTTGGTATATGGCTTATGATCAATATCCAAATGACCAGATAAACTTTTGAGCGAATTCCATGAAAAACTGACCGAGTTATCCTCCTTATTAGACTCTGCTATTGCTGCCATTACAACAATAGATAAAGCTTGTCAACAAGATATGGGCCCCGTCAAGCGATTTTGGTACTTATCGCCTAAGCGAGCAGCGAAGGTTCAGGCGAGCCTGCGCATCCGCGCAGTCTCGCCAAAACCTTCGCTGCTCGCTCATACAAGCAGTGAATCAAGAGGAACCTTCAGACAAAAAGCCATATCCCTGGCCCCTCTGAATGGTTGGGCATGCGCAGTTAAAACTTGTCATGACGGAATGCTCGAAGACCCAAATTCGCTTGGCGGTGCTCATATCATTTTGAATACCATGAGAACCGATTTGAGCTAAGATTCTGATATTTGGCATACGGTTAAGGATCAATATTAGTCCTGATTAGCTTTTGAGCGAATTCCATAAAACAATGACTTAGTTATGCCCCTTTATTCCACTGCCATCATAACAATAAAAAAGATTATCAATAAGATACCTTGAGAACGGCTTGAGCTAGGATTCTGATATCTTGCATACGGCTATGGATCAATATACAGATGATCTGATTAATTTTTAAGCGAATACCATAAACTACTGACCAAGTTATGCCCTTTTTTAACTCTGCCATTATAACTCTAAAAAGCTTGTCGACACGATATCTTGAGAACCACTTGAACCAGGATCATGGCTTCGGAACAATAGTCAGATGACCTGATTAAATGAGCGAATACCATGAAATACTGACCTACCCATGCCCCCTTTTCGGCTCTGCCATTAAAACAATAATAGTTCACCTGTCATTACTGACAATTACCAATCTTAATCATATTTGAGAAATATTACTGTTTGTGTGTTCTAAGATGGCTGGTGAGACCGATTCTAGCAATGGACTGTCTGTTGCAGAGAGAGCTACAGAGGCTAGATGAAGACAGCTCTGTTGTTGATGCCAAAGCTCTGCCTTTGTGCTGTGCGCGTTTCTGCCCAGCTTCATTGATTCTTTTTGCCTCGGACTCACTGTCACCCCTTCTGATGAGACCTCGCCATTTTGCTATGTCCTGTGCAATTTGTTCCCGATGTTGAATTCCCTGAGGGAGGCTTTGAGAGTGTCCTTGTTGCGCTTCTACAGACCGCCTTAGGAGCATTTGCCCATTATTCTTTGTCAAACGGTCCTCAGGCATTCTGGTAACATGGCCTGTCCATCATATCTGTGCTAATTTCAGAGGACTATGTACATTTTGCATCTCTACCCTGTTCAGGACTTCCGTGTCTCGAATCCTGTCTTGCCACTTAATCTTTAAGAGTTTTCTAAGACAAATTGTATGGAAATAATCAGTCTTTTGGCGTGCCGTTAGTAAACTGTCAATGTTCCACGTGCATACAATAGTGTTGGCAGCACCACAGCTCTGTAGACTTTCAGTTTTGTGTCAAAATAGAAGGGAAAACAATGTCCAGGAATCGATACAATTAACTCCCATCAGAGACACCAAGGGAAAGAAATTCAAACATGAAACAACTAGTTTCTAATGGAAACATCAATAGCGGAAAGCCAAAAGGACAGTTACTTTCCGACAAATTGGCCAATTGGCTATCCAAAAGGAAAAAATACAAGCGATTCAATTACAATTCAAAGACAAACCATAACAAATATAAAGAAATAAAGGCGACAGAAGAACCGTCTTGTAACGGTCAGTGAAACAAATTCCTAAATCGATTATACGCGGCCGCAATCCTCGCCCTTACTTCCGTCGCGATTTAGACAAATACTCTGTTCAGTCCGCATTAAAGGCCTTCTAACTAATCAGTGCAACTTCTCCGAGAACACAAAAATCAAACAACCAAAGAGATGATACAACGGCGAGGACTCGACAGCAAGAAACCACTGAACTGCTGGAGCAAAAGAAAACCAACAGTTAGACTCCGATGGGCCCAACCAGAGACAGAGCATCAGGCACCAACCAACATTACATAAAAGTAAATTCTCTCTAATTCTCAGTAAGCCTTTACGCTGGAACCGTCTTAGAATCTGAGGCCTGACCCGCCGGCGTCCTATTAAAGAGGGATACAAAGTTGTCAACCGTGATAGGGTTAACTATAATGCATGCCGTCTTTTAATGTTGAACCCTATCTTTTAATATCGAAGAGCGATTTTACTTCACCCAGCCTCATGAAACTTGACACACATCATAAAAAGAGCTACATTCTGATTAGGCGCCATAACTCTATCATGTAATTTGATTAATTTATCTCCATTTGTGCCATACGAAAAAACAACAACAACAACAAAAAAAAAAAAAAAAAAAAAAACAGACAGCATGGCACACTCTTGCGGTGCGCTTGATAGACTCTATCATTGCTGTCATTATAACCATAGGAAAAGCTTGAGCTAGGATTCTGATGCCTCGCAAATGGCACAGGACCAATATTCAGATAACCTTATTAACTTTTAAGTGAATACCATAAATACAGATCGAGTTATGCCCCGTTTTGACACTGCCATTATAACAATAGAAAAAGCTTGTCAACACGATATCTTGAGAACCACTTGAGCCTGGATTTTTTTATTTGGCATATGACAGACGACTTCATTTGCCCATCCGAACGGACACTATGAATACTGGCCTAGATATGCCCCTTTGTGAACTCTGAAATTAAAACAATAGAAAAAGCTTGTCAACACAATATATTGAAAACCGCTTGTGTAGATGACCTGATTTAGATTTGGGCGAACACCATAAAAATATTGACCGAGGTATGCCCATCTTTTGACTTTGCCATTATAATAACTGAAAAAGCTTGTTAACACGATAACTTGAGAACCGTTTGAGCCTCTGATATTTGGCAAATGGCTTAGGATCAATCTTCAGATGACCTGATTAACGTTTGAGCAATTTCCAGAATCATCTGGCCAGGTCATGCCTCTTTTTATACTCTGTCATTATAACAATAGAAAAACAATGTCGACACGATATCTGGAAAACCGCTTAAGCTAGCATTTCGATATTGGCATATGGCTAAGTATTATCCTAAGATGCCCTGATTAACTTTTGAGTGATTTTCATGAAATACTGACCGAATTCTGTCCCGTTTTAGACTCTGTCATTGCTACCATTACAGTATTAGAAAAAACTGAAATATATATAGGTTGGTATGACCTCCTTTTTTTTCGTTTTTCAGTGATTTTGCCTTAAATCTTGAATACTAATTGATGGAGAAACTTAAAACCTGGTTATAATTATAAGTTCCATGTGACTAGGTGATTTACATAAAAATTATCTAGTTCAGTGTGACCTATATTTCATGGTTTAGTGGTTTTGCCTTATAACTCAAAGACTATTTGATGGAAAAATGTCATACCTGGAATATAATTTCCTTCTTTCTTGGTGGTTGACCGCAAAACAATATCTAATCAGTGTGACACATATTTCATGGTTCAGTGATTTTACTTCATATCTTCAAGACTTAGTTGTAGAAATGTCATACTTGGGATATTACTTCCATGTAAAATAAAAGTGAAGGCAATGATCAGGAATAGATAAGTTAACCCACACCTCCAATCAGAGACACCCAAGGGAAAAAACACAATCAAATTACAAGGCCCTACAGGAAACATCAATAGCGAAGGACAGTTTCTTTCTCACAAGATGGCCAATTGGCTATCCAAAACAAAAAGATACAAGCGATACACACATTCGAAGACGAACTATAACAAAACTAAACCGCGACAGAAGAACACGATGAAAATCTTAAAATGTATATAGATCAGTATGACCTTTGTTTCATGGTTCAGTGAGTTTGTCTTATATATCTTGAATACTATTTGAAGGAGAAACATCATGCCTAGTTTTTTTTAAGTTCCATGTGACTGGATGATTAACATACTAATGAATCTAGGTTAGTCTGACCTAATTTCATGGGTCAATGATTTTGCCTTATATCTTGAATACTCTTTGATGGCGCAGTGCAGTGCATGCAATATATTTGTATTTGGAACAAAATCTGGAAACATACTTCATGTAAGATCTGTTTTTAAAACCTTAATGTGAAAACATACCCAGGCCAGGCGCAAACCAGGCGAACCATGCTGTCCTGTGACAGCTCTTGTTTGATTCTGCCATTATAACAATAGAATGATAGATTTAGGATTTTGATATATGGCATACAGCTTAGATGGCCTGGTTAACATTTGAGAAATATTGATTGAGTAATGCACCGTTTTTAGCTCTGTCATTATTACAGTTAACACGATATTTTGAGAAGCGCATGAGCTAGGATTTTGGTATTTGGCATAATAGAAGTAAAGGCAATGATCAGGAATCGATAGAATCAACCCATAGCTCCCATCAGAGACACCAAAGGGAAAGAAACATAAACATACAACAACAGAGCTAATGGTAACACATACAGCGGAAAGCCAAAAGGACAGTTACTTTCCCACAAAATGGCCAATAGTCTATCCAAAATAAAATAACACAAGCGACACAAACATCTAAAGACAAACCATAACAAAAATAAATCGCGACAGAAGAACCGCCTTGGAAAGGTCAGCGGAAACGAATTCCACTGGGGATTTAAATCGATTTTACGTGGCCACAATCCTCGCCCTTATTTCCATCGCGATTTAGACAAATAATTTGTTCAGTCCGCATGAAGGCCTCCTAACTCATCAGTGCAACAAGGATTATGACCAATGTTCAGATGAATAGGAAATATCTGTAATTACCATGATAATTACCTTTTTCTACTCTGTCATTATAACAGTTGAAAAACATTGTCAACACGTATTTTGAAAAACGCTTGAGCCAGGATTTTGATACATGTATTTTGTATACGGCTTAGCATTAATGTTTAGATGTCCTGAGTCACTTTTGAACAAATTCCATGGAATATTGATTGAGTTATGCCCCTTTTCCACTTTGTTTTATAACAATAAAAATCATGTCAACACGATATTTTGAGAACAATTTGAGCAAGAATAATGATATTTTGGCATACAAATTTGGATCAATCTTTGGGCAACCTGGTTAACTTTTGAGGGAGTTCCGTAAAATATTTATCAAGTTATCCCCCTTTTCAGGCTTTTTATTATACATTTAGAATATTAGGAAAACCTTGTCAACATGGTATCTAAAGAGTAGCTTGAGCTAGGATCCTGAAATTCAGGATCAATGTTACGGTGAATTGACTAATTTTCTGCCATATCTGTAAAATATTGGCAAATTCATTCCCTTTACTGTCTGGTATTCCTTTCGTTTGTTTTAAACCTAGAGAATCACTTGACTTTGGAACTTGATCTTTATATATAGCATGGCACAAAGAATATGCAAATTGTTTTTGTTGTTGTTGTTGTTTTCTGGTTGACTCCACCCCCAGTTTTTTTGTTTGTTCTTTTGGAATTCTTGTCAAAATTTGCTTACTGGAGAACTCAAACTTAGAGTTTTAGGTTTGGACATAAAAAGTTATTCACTTGTTTTGATATGTTTACTGTACCAATTTCTTTACATTGTGTAGACTATTCTGACAACCTGGTGCACTGTTTTTGGTGTCAGTGTCCAGCTGACCCCCACCCCATATTTTTGCTTTTGTTGCATTCTCCTTGTTAGTAATGTCTCTGTTTTTATCCTTTTTCGACTTTGGTGTGTACTTTGTGTGCAAAACTCATGCTAATTCATATCAATCAGTCGGAAGCATTGCAGGGTAGTCATGATCTGTAGATGTGCATGTGATTTTGGCGTTATAATATTTTTCTTTTTCTTTTCAATTTTTGAACTAAGCACGTTTTGGTGCTTAAGTATTTTTATCAATGCATGTTTAAGACAGGACATAAAGTTGGGAGTATAGTGTTTTGCAGACACCTTTCTCAAGTTTTATTATGGTATCTTATATTTACAGGCAGTGAAGACTTTGACAAGATAATAACCATGCTGCTAGGCAATCCTAATCTCTCTGGAACTCTCATTGCGTTCTTTTTGGACAACACCGTGCCAGGTGAGTATGCCAGAGAAATAGAGAATGCCACACAATGTCGTAATCACCATCACATCAACAAGTTCGTGAAATGAACACACATCTAAATCCCACTATGTATAGAGAAAACTTGGGGTTTACCGGGGTAATACAGTTTATTACTTATTTCATAGACATGCGCCGGTCTCAGTGCTCAGACGGATGTGCGTCTGTTTGGTGATCAGGAGGACGCGGATTCAATTCCTGCCGGGGTCGGCAACATTCTTTCGTGGAGATTGATCATGAAATGTTTTCTACGGTCATTCTCTCCCTTCCGCTGACTCAAGAAGGGCAGTTGTCTGTTTTAGCGAAAGAATGTGCACTGTACTTGTTAACCGCATACGTATAAGCCTGCCCAGGAAAGCTTGGATAGGTAAACTGACCGGCTCAAAAATGACCTAAATAGTGTTGACTGGGCCGTTAAACTCCAATACAAATCAAAGACATATGTTGTTGAGGCGGTTCTAACGATCACCCACAACCTAAATTTAGAGTATAAGTCAAAACAATATTACAAATTTTCACCAGAAAAAGTAACCATTCCGGAGATATGTCAGAATGCACTATGTCACACGGGTGTGTCATCGCTATTACGTATTGCCATCATCCAATTACATCAATTCTTTCGGAAACATTATAGCACCGTTTCATCGGCATTTCTCGTTACCGTCTGCACATATTCATAAAGATAACAGTTCAGTATGGAATAGTGGATTCTTTCGTGACAAAATTTCTTCAGCAAACACAGATTTTTCGTACTCGTAATATACTGTTCACAAAAAGTAGGGGATATTCGGGTTTCTTCGAGCACATCAGCCTAAACATTAGGAATAGTCAAATATCGGGTATGCCATGTCAACTGACTATCATGTGTGCAATTCTATCGTTGAGCAGTATGATATTAAATGCTCGAGTGGCGTTGCACGGGGGCGTAAATTGTACATGAGGTATCACGTGAATTTTAACATTAGTGACAAACCGGTTTATTGACGCGAGATTTCGATAAACTTTCTGTATCGACAGTTGAAGTGTTGTCTGAGACGATTTCATAAACAAATGCGTTATTAGAACCACGATTCGGCTAACGGAGGCTCAATGTTGGAGAACCGTTGGCATGCTCCAGAACGGAAGTACGCAATTGCAGACGGTAAATGTTATGAATTTGTCACAGTCAGTTGTCAGTCGACTATGAGAACGCTATCGTAGGACAAGAGCGGTAGCGTATTTGCAGAGAAGTTGGCGCCCAAAGAGTACTAACGGACGCGATGACCGCCTTGTTGTCATTCAAGCTTTACGCAACCGTAGACTAACGCCTACAGATCTTCAGCAATACCTGCGCCGAGTAAGAGGGGTTAATGTCTCTAGACAGACGATCCGAAATCGCCTTCTCTCGAGTTACCTTACGGCAAGGCGTCCGCAAGTTGTACTGTCGTTGAAAACTAGGCACTGTAGAGCACGTTTTGCGTGGTGTGCACAGCGTAGACGTTGGAACATGAATCAGTGGTTTCACGGTATGTTCAGTTACGAATCCCACTTTAATTTGGACTATCGTGATAGTCGTAGAACAGTATGGCGTCGTTCTGGTGAACGTTATACAGATCCGGCAAGAGTTGCTCATGACCGAAATGGCGCAGGGTCTGTTTTGGTATGGGGTGGGATCACCATGACTGGAACAAACAGACTTAAGTGTGTACAAAGGCAGAGTTACAGGACTGTACTATCGTGATAACGTGTTGCCTCCTAACGTAATACCGTTTCCTCGACGCCACGGCCGTGGATTAATCTTTCAGAACGGTAACGCTAGGGCTTATCGGGTACAAGTCGTCACTGGGTACCTTCAACTGCAAAATATTCGGACGATACCATGGCCGGCGATGGATCCAGACTTATCTCCCATCGCACACGTATGGGACAACCTCGGGAAAAGAGCCCGAAGCCGCGATCCGCCCCAAAGACCCTGGATGAGCCTGGTGCAGCTCTTCAAGAAGAGTAGAGAAGGATCCCTCAGTTCACAATTCGTAGATTAATTGGAAGTATGCGACGACGATGCGTTGCTTGCTGTGACAATCGAGGCGGTCCAACAAGTTATAGAGAGCTGGTGAAAAATGACGTTTACGCTCAGAAGATTGGCCGCCGTGTCGCTAAATAATTACGTGATAATTGGAATTAATATGTGGTTCACGTTATGGACATTTGATAGATCTTTGAATTAAATGCACTTTGTATTGGTAACGTTTCATTTATTTTCCAATATTCAGCCTGAAAGTTTAATATCCCCTACTTTTTGTGAACAGTATAATAGATTCGTTTCTAACGAGAACCAACAACTTATGTCTTTCAGAAGAAATTAGACAAAATAAAGTGTGTCCTTGGGCACCCCAGTATTCCCTTTATAATGTTTGGTTTACCGGGGTCCAGTCGTTCAATGTTAACGAAGAGCTGTTTATTTAGATACTAGCGATGAATTTTGACAACACACCTATACAAATACACTGTACATTTTACCGCACATCTTTTACAGGCAATCATGAAAACACGCCTATATAATTGTGACCCCATTAAACCCCATTTTATAGTAAAACTGGGGTTTACAGGGGAATATATATTTTTTCTTAATTTTGTTCTAAAACATAGATTGTGTAGGTACTCATTAGCGGTTCTAAGAAGTTTCCACAGTCTAGGTTTTGAACAGAAATATGAAACTATTTTCTTTTTCAGTGGTAAAGTTTTAGGATTTTTTTCGTTCAACCACGAATGTGTTAACCCTTATTCTGCTTAATATTTAAATATGCCACGCCCACTACTGATTAGCAACCAATCAGATTATTTGATGCAAATTATTGCAACAAATTCACTATCTGAATGACAAACAATGTAGATCCTGGTCAGATGGCTCTGATTTGGATATACATTGTTTGAAAGGTAATGCATATCCGGGCTCAACAGGATAAGGTTAATATTATGACAAAATAAAATTTTGTTACAGGCACTAAAGAAGAAAGGGGAATATCTGCATGGTGCATACCAAAGAAATTGCAGGAAAGTGTGAGACTAGACCCTGAACTATATGACGCAGGCTATGATGTCTATTACCCAATATTCCCCAAAAGACTTCTCAAACATAAAATTGTAGAGTACATACCGTTTTTGCCACACATAAAACCAACGACGCAAGTAAAAAAGGAGAATGACTTTGTAGACGTTAAATTTTAGGATCTCAGGTTTGATGAGATGATAACGTGTAGGAAGGTCACGAGTGTTGCACGTGGTTTTCTGAAGTGAACATGTCCCTGTAAATGGAATTGTTGAACTGATACCTATAATCCAGAATTCTAGCTGCACAGAATATCCACAGGGCTGACACCAGTGAAGCCTAACTCTAATGATCCGGTTCTGCCAAAAATTTTATTGACAGATCAGTAAAAGAAACTATTTACTTTAAACGTCGTGGTTAAATTTGTAGACTATACATCGTTCTTCTTGGTTGCGCAATTTGTGGTTATAAGAGTCTGTCTTAAATTACTGAACCACAAATTTAAGGGGAATGGGAACACCTTTAGGGGAGGCAACTCCTGCAGAAGTATTTTTGCCTCCCCTGTCAATAGGGGTCAACTCTTAAAGGAAAGAACTCCTTTAAGAGTAGACCCCTTTTTCTCGGGACAGAGTTTATGAAAAACGAACAGGGAATCCCGAAAGTTGTCTCCCTTTGAAAAATGGCCGAAAATTCTGGCAGTTGTTCCAGTCCCCTTAAATCTAATGTGTTTGCCTCCCAGTGAATGATTCCCTGAATAAAAACTGAAGGTAATGATCACAAATTTGAGAATTAGCTTGTTCCGCTATTAGTAAACGCGACGTCGCCAAGGACGTCGTATATGTAACGTGATTAAGATTGGTCATTATCAACAATGACGGACGAACTATTATATGCAACGTTACGGGGCGTATCTAACTAATTTGCACTAGTGGATTACCGAATTTAGATATGACGTCATTTCATTCTCAGATTGAGACATCATAAGATAACACTAATTGAATACTGAAGGACTCAAAATTATCAGCCCTCCGTCACTCTCCATTGTATACATTGTGATCAAAGCAAAGATATCAACAAGATGTATGTATATAGAATAACAGCATTTCATTGTTTTGTCGAAGTAGCCAACTGGATCCTGTTCATTCATTTTATGATTTCAACAGTTGTTTGCTTCTTAAAATTTATAAGCAGACTTGTATCGATTCCTGATCATTGCCTTCACTTCTATTATGTATAACATTCTTTGCCGGATTTGTATTATATAATAAGCTTTACTAACTAACTTGAGTTGGGCATGAATATTTACTACAAAGTTGGGTCCTAAACTTGTCAGCTTTTGAAATGCATGGCAGAAAAGGGTATAATATGCGAAGAGTGGTAGAAGCAGTGTGTTTTATATCAACCCAAACATTGTTTTTTCTCCTTTACAGAGAAATAGCTTTTATCTTATTTGTGCTTGATCACCTGAATGACAGGCTGCTAAAGGAAAGGAGTGCTGAAAGTTTTCTTCTGCTGGCCTTTATCTTGAACTAGTGAATGATTGGCTCAGGGCGCTCTAACAGGTGACTGGCGACAGGCAAATGCAACTCCGGTCTATAAAATGGGGGAAATACGATGCTGCAAATTATAGACCAGCGTCGCTTATCTGTTATCAAAAGCCTGGAGTGAATATAAGTAAACAAAATAAACAAGCACCTAGCCTTTGAAATCATTCTTGCGGACTGCCGGCATGGTTTCCGAAGTCAAAGGTCTTGCGAAACTCAATTAATTCAGTTTTACCTTGACATTGTAAACAGTATGGATGGGGACACTAACCGTGGCAAGAAACAGACTGACTTAATTATCATGGACGTGGCCAAGGTCTTTGACAAGGTGCCCCACAGAAGGCTATTGTATAAACTGAACTACTATGGGATTAGAGGATCTATGATTAGGTGGATTAGCTAATCACACTCTCGGGGCGCTCACAAGTTGTACTTGGTGTTCAAGCATCAGTTCCAGTCCCTGTTTTATTTGGCGACTCGCAAGATTCGATATTTGGACCGGTCCTTTTCTTGGTATTCATTTATGATCTCTCTGACAATATCATGTAACCTGTCCGTTTGTTTGTTGATGACAGTGTCCTGTATAAGAACATTTACACTCCTTCTGACCGTCTTATTTTTCACGATGATCTGGACTAACTAGCTCAGTGGGGGCTGATTGGCAGATGAAATTCATTGTGGCATAAATGTCATTCAATGTGGGTGTCACGATACCTTTCTCACAAGCAGATTAAGGTTTATTATTTCATACACCAGCAAACTTTGGAGCTGGTTCAATCCGCCAAATATCTCGGTATCACCATCAGCATATTTCAGAGATAACATCAAAAGCAACTAGGGCATAAGGATTTCTCAGATCTAAGTTGGCTTTTTCACCTAGGCAAACAAAGTATCTTGTAAACAAAACATTGGTTCGCACTCAACTTGAGTATGCATCACCCATTTGGCATCTTCATGTTAAAACTCAGGTTTAGGAGGAGGACACCAGCTCGATCGACTTGTCGTTGAAGGCGAAATAAAAGTAGCGTTGGTGATACTCGTACGCTAGGCGAATTGGCGTGGCCGTCTCTTGAGGCCCGTCGTGAACAGTCATCTTTAACCTACTTTTATAAGATTCAGTCTGGTATAGTGCCTCTCGATAAAGATAAATACTTGGCCCCTGCGACAGTCTCAACCCAAACAAGGGCATCAAAATTAAACAACACAGAATACTGTATGTATCAGGCCTATAGTGATGCCCTAAAGCATTCTTTTTGTCACAGAACTATTTCCAAGAACTATTACCTCCTAAGCCCAAGACGCCTTTACGTCACTTTAAACTAGGTATTCAGGAATTTTATAAGAAGTTTGTTTTGGCTCCAGCAAATAAGGCTGCTAACAATGTGGTCGTTGTTTGACGGCTCCACTATGTTAACACTCTGCAGCAAGAACTTGGTGGTACTAAGACCTATGAACTGCAGCCTTTGGCTGTAGAAAGGGCTTAAAGTGATGACCACATTTGCCATTCAACCATCAAGTTTGCTTGTGTGTTGCAGAAGGCCAAGACAAGCTTCCTACGTTATATTCGTTACCTAAACTTCGTAAAAGACCATACAAAGCATGGTTCATTGCAAATTCAACACTGAACTCTCCAAATTATTAACGTCATGTTTTACTTCCATCAAAAAACACGTGATTAAATATTGCGACAAAGTCTTTGAAAGATCATAGAGGAATCTGTTTTTGTCTATAAAAAATTCTAATGAAGTTTTAAATAAATTGAAATCCAGACGTTTTTGTGCTTCAAGTCTGTCAACTTATGATTTTTCCATCCTTTTCACTACACTTCCTCATAATCTTATAAATGAAAAACTTAATGATTTAATTGAATAAACATTTCATAGGGAAGACTCCCTCTATCTTTCATGTAATGTAAGAAGTGCTTTTTAAATTTTCGATGGTTTGATCAGTCAAATTTACCGCCCCCCCCCCCCACCACCACCAGAACTTCAGTTAAATAAAGCAAATTCTGATACCGAGGCCCCGTGTTTGGATTTACATCTATCTTTTGTAGATGGATTTGTTTCTTGCAAAATTTATGATAAACGCGATGAGTTTGATTTTGAGATTGTAAATTTTCCTTTCTTGGATGGTGATGTCCCTCGTGCGGCATCCTATGGCGTTTATAATTCGCAATTAATTCGATTTGCCAGAGTGTGTAGTCATGTAACTGACTTCAACACTTGTAACAAATTGTTAACTGTTTAACTTCTTAACCAGGGTTATTGCAGTATGTTTTCTCTGGCTTTCTTTGCCGGATCATTACAGGGTCACTGATGAGGCTTTTTTTAGCCGAAACTACGTAGTATGACCCATCTTCTTTCTTATGAATGTTTTCATTGCTCTTAAAGGAACTCATTTTTGATTTTTATTTGCCTTCACTGCAGCTGGTGTTGTGCCGTGTGGCGGCCGTAAAACGTCTCCCCGTACATCAACCACAGTGCAGTTTATATTTTACTTTTGGTCCTTTGAGATCAGCGTGAATATTCTGAGAAATCAGAAATAAATTATTGGTTTAGACTCATATTCTAGACAGGTTTTTAATTATTTGGACCCAATTTTGATTTTTATCAGTCTTTGTATCGACTGCCTATTCGAAATTCGCAAAATTGCAGTATGTTTTCTCTGGCTTTCTTTGCCGGATCATTACAGGGTCACTGATGAGGCTTTTTTAGCCGAAACTACGTAGTATGACCCATCTTCTTTCTTGTGAATGTTTTCATTGCTCTTAAAGGAACTCATTTTTGATTTTTATTATTGGTATCGTAAACTACGCAAAGCCTTTTCAAAATTTTATAGACATCATTCCGATTTAATTTCAAAATTCAACATTGGACTTGAATCTTTTCTGCAACAAGTTCTAACGGAACCAGGATTTTATGGTGACTTAGAATATAAATTCAGAAAAATATATAATTGCAATGACTTCAGTACCCAAATTCGTTATATCATCCTTCAATATAAAAAGATTGGGTACAATGTAAATGTTATACGACAAACTGCATGCATGGTAGTTAACCCAATCACGGTTGACAACTTTGCTTCCCTCTTTAATTGCACGCCGGTGTGTCAGACCTCATATTCTTTGACGGTTCCAGGGTAAAGGCTTACTCGGTCTCTGGTCGGGTCCATCGGAGTCTAACGGTTGGTTTTCTTTTGCTCCAGCATTTCAGTGGTTTCTTGCTGTCGATTTTTGTGTTCACGGAGAGGTTGCACTGATGAGTTAGAAGGCCTTCATGCAGACTGAACAAATTATTTGTCAAAATGTGGCCAAGTAAAATCGATTAACCCCAAAGTGGAATTCGTTTCAATGACCGTTTCAAAGCGGTTCTTCTGTCGCGGCTTATTTTTGTTATGGCTTGTCTTTGAATGTGTCTATCGCTTATATTATTTTATTTTGGATAGCCAGTTGGCTGTGAAATTAACTGTTCTTTTGGCTTTCCGGTATTGTTTCATGTTTGTCTTTCGTTCCCTTTGGTGTCTCTAATTGGAGCTGTGGGTTAATTGAATCGATTCCTGATCATTGCCATCACTTCTGTTTTCCCTCATCTGCGGTAGATGCCAAGACCGCAGAGGAGTTCAAAGCCCGCACAGTATAGATTGGGACCCAGAGTTAAACGTTTTAGTTTCCTCAGCTAATCAGATTGTAAATAGTTTCAATGACTCATCCATTGACTGTTTGTAGCTTAATTCTAAATTTAGCCATCCACCTAACTGATGTAATGGACAAGTGTGACCGACTCAGATATGTAGCTACAAAGTACTGAAGGGTTGTTTTAAGGAGTATAGACAATCCCTGTTCATGAGAAATCAGAGTAATATATACCCTTGTAAACCCCAGTTTTCTGTTTATCATCACGAAAACACGCCTATATAATTTTGACCCCCTTGATCCCCACTTTTAAATAGTAAAATTGTGGTTTGCAGGGGTTAACCTTATTTTTCTTATTTCTGCTCTAAAATATATATGGTGGGTACTTGTTGGAACCGCCTATATAGATGGTGGGTACTCGTTGGAACCGCCTATATAGATGGTGGGTACTCGTTAGAACCGCCTCAATGAGGCGGTTCTAACGAGTACCCACAATCTATATTTTGTGCAGAAATAAGAAAAATATCTAAATTTTTCATCTTAAATTTTTCGTTTTTTTTTCGGCGGTAACGTTTACAATGTATTTGTATAAGCGTGTTTTCATAATGAATCTGGGGCAATCAAGAGTGGTCATTTCATGGCTATGTTTCTAGTGATATGGCAATTTTATGGGAAGGAAACTGTCCTTTTCGGTTTCCGCTTTTGATGTTTTAATTCCGCTAAAATCGGTTGATGTTGGTGCGTCTTTTCATTTTTTTGGTCGTAAAATTTTCAATATATTTCAATAGGCGTCTTTTCGTAATGTTTGAAACGTCTATCTATGCCCGTGAAAGATTCTTGTAATCCAATACTCAAAGAAATAAATGAAAAGAGTCATTGAGGGGAGAATATCCTTTATTACCTAAATGTATCATACTCCCTATCGGGCGTCTTAACAGTGGCAAATTCTTTATAACCGAAAACTGTTAAGTGGCAAATACAGTAAAAAAATTCCGCCATTAAGACCACGTTAAATTCAGACGAAATCTGCTTTTAAAATTTTAGTTATTCTCCTTTTGTATTTTCTACACCCAGTGTCACTTAATAAGAGACCACCTTTGGGATTGTTCACAAGTGGTCTTAAAGACACCATTTGAACATTCTAAGACCATTTTAACAGTCCCAAGAGTCGTCTTAATATAGGAATTTTACTGTACTGTCGTTATTCACCTTATTTGCATTATCTGCTGGTTCCTAGTCTGAAGGTTATCTGTGTTGGAAAAACAGGTAACCAGACCCCCCTGACCTTTTAAGGTCAGGGGGGGTCTGGTTACCTGTTTTTCCAATATTGACAATGTGCAAGCTGGGAGCCAGCAAATAATGCAAATATGGTGAATAACGTGAATCTTCGATATCGCTTACTGATCATTCCATATCTTTCTATTTCATTAAATACATACGTAAATTTGTCAAATTTAAGAAAAAGATCCATCTCCAGCTGTGATTGGTTGAGTAATTAATGTATAAATAAATCACAGTTTGGTGGTCAGTTGTAAAGATGAAATCAACACTGTGTAGCGCGCGTGATCTGTCTACTTACACAAACTGACTGCACCCGTTGCACATTTAATAATAATAATAACGGCAAATAAAACCGCTACCGAATGATTTGACCTATATTGCGCCAAAATAACAGTGAATAACGGAGTATTCTCACCTGGGTGTAAACGTAACAAAAGTTTTATCCGGTGTCTTATTTTCATGTATGAGGGTCGTCCAAAAAATCTGTGCTCTCTTCCTGCTGCTCTGTAGGACGTATTACATATAACTATCTTCAGTGGTGAACGAGTCTCTCTCTCTCTCTCTCTCTCTCTCTCTCTCTCTCTCTCTCTCTCTCTCTCTTGAAGGTAGCCTAAGTGGAGGAAAATATACAAGCTTTAGCTTCATTCTACTAAATTTATAATTTCAGTTTAAGATTGCTCATGATCGCTTCCTAAATCATATACTTGTTGTTAATGCTCATGATAGTCAAATATCGGCTTTGTCAAGTTTTCAATACTTTGTATATGTCTTAACGGTAACTACGGCTACATGTACCTCTGTGATCTATATTTGTTTAGTTGGATTATATTATACACTACCATCTTATTGTCTCGTGCTTAAGCTTTTTTTTCAAAACTGAAATAATGACCAAGATGTACCTGGTACCTGATGCTCTGTCGCTGGTCGGGCCCATCGGAGTATAACTGTTGGTTTTCTTTTGCTCCAACATTTCAGTGGTTTCTTGCTGGCGATTCCTCACCGTTGTTTCATCTCTGTGGTTGTTTGATTTTTGTGTTCACGGAGATGTTGCACTGATGGGTTAGGGCTGAACAAATTATTTGTCTTAATCGCGACGGAAGTAATGGGCGAGGAATGTGGCCACGTAAAATCGATTTAAGCCCCACAGTGGAATTCGTTTCCGCTGCCGTTCCAAGGCGGTTCTTCTGTCGCGATTTATTTTTGTTATGGTTTGTCTTTGGGTGTTTGTGTCGCATATACTATTTTATTTTGAATAGCCTATGGCCATTTTGTGGGAAAGTAACTGTCCTTTTGGCTTTCCACTATTGATGTTTCCATTAGGGTCTGTTGCTTCATGTTTGTGTTTCTTTCCCTTTTGGATTCTCTGAAGGGAGCTGTGGGTTAATTGTATCGATTCCTGATCATTGCATCCACTTCTATTATGTAATAATCATAAATTGAAGGTCAGATTAATATTATTAGGGCCCCGCACTGAAAGTGTGGGTGCCCTATAGTAATCACTCTGTCCGTCCGTCTGTCTGTCTGTCTGTCTGTCCGTCTGTCCGTCTGTCCGTCCACAAATTTTTTTATCCTCCATAACTTTCTTATTCCTGGATGGATTTAAATATTACTTGGCAGAAATGTTAACCATAATGTGATGGAGTGTTGCGCGCAAGACTCAGGTCCGTACCTCAAAGGTCAAGGTCATACTTAGAGGTTAAAGGTCACGTCTGTCCGTCTGTCCATCCACAAATTTTTTTATCCTCCATAACTTTCTTATTCCTGAATGGATTTAAATATTACTTGGCAGAAATGTTAACCATAATGTGATGGAGTGTTGCGCGCAAGACTCAGGTCCGTACCTCAAAGGTCAAGGTCATACTTAGAGGTTAAAGGTCAAAAAAGGGTCTTTCCTGTGTCCAATTAATAACTTTGTTATTATTATTCCTGGATGGCAGAAATGTTAACCATAATGTGATGGAGTGTTGCGCGCAAGACTCAGGTCCGTACCTCAAAGGTCAAGGTCATACTTAGAGGTTAAAAGTCAAAAAAGGGTCTTTCCTGTGTCCAATTAATAACTTTGTTATTATTCCTGGATGGATTTAAATATTACTTGGCAGAAATGTTAACCATAATGTGGCCCCGCACTGAAAGTGTGGGTGCCCTATAGTAATCACTCTGTCCGTCCGTCTGTCTGTCTGTCTGTCTGTCTGTCTGTCTGTCTGTCTGTCTGTCCGTCCACAAATTTTTTTATCCTCCATAACTTTCTTATTAGGTCCCCGCACTGAAAGTGTGGGTGCCCTATAGTAATCACTCTGTCCGTCCGTCTGTCTGTCTGTCTGTCCGTCTGTCCGTCCACAAATTTTTTCCTACTCCTCTGATAGCGCTGCCGGGGCCCTAGTCAGTTTCACTGACAGCTCTAGTTTACATTTCTAGAAGTGTTAGGGTTTTCAAGCTTAAACATTCAGTATGTATTTTCATGTTATTACTTCATAGTATGTTGTTGTTTTGTTACTCTCACTATTCAGTATAATGCATGTGCATAACAGAACCGTATTGGAGAGGATAAACATAGGCCTAGCCTAATATCCAATACATTGACATATTGTTACCATGTACTTTTGTATGCTTGTATGTATATGTGTCATGAAATTTCTAATAAATAAAAATAATAATAAATAAAAACGCCTTTTGAAATACATTGTAAATTTATCCGGCCAAATATTGGAAATTTTCAGATACGAGGACTGTTCAAATATGAATGCAAGTAGAACGTTTTGTCATGCACTAATGCGAAAATCACCTGGAAATAAATATCACAGCGTAGAAAAACATTGTACCTATACATTGATACCAAATCTATTGAAATCCGTACACTTTAGCCATGTATATCGTTTGATAAACACTGTCTACTCTTGTATACAAATACAAAACATGGTTGGAAGAAGGTCAGAGTACGCCGTTGAAATACGGTCCCTGAAAAAAGGACCGTTGAAATAAGAATCGTTGTATTCTTGGTATACGGTGCAAAGACATTTTTGATGAAATATGTTCGGTTTATGGGCATAATGAAATGTCTTTTCCGACAGTTTTTCGTTGGTGTAAGAAATTCAGCTGTGGGCTAGGCTCAACAGAAGATGCACCACATGATCGTCGGCCGAAAAGAGCAACATCTGCCAAGATGGTTGCTAGAGTGAAAGAAATAGTTGCTACCGATGCACGATACACCACTAGGCAAATAGCTAGTATGGTTGGCATCTCATTAGGAGCAGCTCATACAATTCTGAAACGGGATTTGAAAATGAGAAAGATCTGTGCTAGATGGATTCCCCATCTGTTGACAGATGAGCAGAAAAAGACACGCTTTCAGTGCGCCAAGAAGTTGCGTAAAAAGGTTCCAAATTACAATGCACGGTCTTTCGCTAATGTCGTCACAGGTGACGAGACATGGTTTCACTTTTTTGAGCCAAAACGAAAGATTCAGAACAAAATATGGGCAACAAAGTATTGCAAAGGACCATGCATTGCAAAGCGGACCATGAGCGTCAAGAAGGTAATGTATGCCATATCCTTTTCAAATCAGGGCCCTGGTATTCAGGTTGCTGTGTCTAAAGGCAAATCTGTAAATGCGAAGTTTTACAAGAATAAATTTCTTCGAAAATTGAAGAAATATTTCAAAGAACGAAGACCCGCAACTGGTTTGGCCAATGTCAGATTGCTACATGACAATGCGTCATCGCACAAGGTGTTCATTGTGCAAGACTATCTGAAGCAGTAAAAGGTTGTTGAACTCCCTCACCCCCGTATTCCCCTGACCTTGCCCCGTGTGACTTTTTTTTGTTCCTGCGGCTGAAAAAATACCTTACTGGTCGAAAATGTGTACAGCGCAACACCTCGGTTCTGCAATATTCCAGTGCCTTCATAGTATACCTCGAAAAGACTACCAAAATGCATTCAATGATTGGATCAGAAGACTGAAAGTTTGTATATCTGTTAAAGGGGAATACTTCGAGGGGACAGAATAATGTTTTCATCGAAATCTATCACGGAATCATTTTTATGTGCTTAGTTGCATTTAAATTTGAACAGTCCTCGTACATTACGTTAACAAGCTCGTGAAATATTATATAGAGGAAATTGGGGTTTACGGGGGGGGGGGGTTCAATATTTTCTTATTTCTACTTCAATGAGGCGGTTCTAACGAGCACCTACAACCTACATTTGCAGTATAAAAAAGAAAAATAACACTGATTTTAAACAGAAAATACGTAATTTTCATCAGAAAATCCGTGATTTCGGACATGTGAATAAATACACTAGGACGCATGGGTGTGTTATCGTAATGTTTTTTCTTATTTCTGATATAATATGAGCCCCGCCAAGCGAATTTGTGACTTCGAGCATTCCGTCATGACAAATTTTAACTGCGCCTGCCCAGCCATTCAGAGGGGCCAGGGATATGGCTTTCTGTCTGAAGGTTCCTCTTGATTCACTGCTTGTATGAGCGAGCAGCTAAGGTTCTGCCGAGACTGCGCGTATGCGCAGGCTCGCCTGAACCTTCGCTGCTCGCATAGGCGATAAGTACCAAAATCGCTTGACGGGGCCCATATATAGATTGTGGGTACTCGTTAGAACCGTCAGAAAAATATATATTGTGGGTACTCGTAAGAACCGTCTGGAAAATACTCGCTAGAACCGTCTCGTAAAATATAGATTTGAGCAGAAATAAGAAAAATAACGTTTATCTCTCTAAGCCCCAGTTTTACTACCTAAAAGTGAGGTTCAAGGGGGTCAGGAATATATGAGCAGGTTTTCGTAATGTGTCCTTATTTAGAGGATATGTCATCTAGGGAGGTAAATCGGCGGTTTTACGGTCGAAATTTTCGTTTTGCGGTGCCGCGTTAGCGGAGCCGTAAAACGGAATTCGCTACCGTAAAACTGACGGATCCACAATTGACAATTTTCAATGCTGTTATCCCCATTCTTATCCACATATTCGATTGTTTTCTGAAATCTTTCTTATTTTCCTCAAAGCGGCATGCGCTGTGTGCTGCGTAAAACCGAATACCAGCCAATGGAAAGCGACGTTACAGCGTTTTGAGCTATGTAAAACCAAATACCACCCAAGGATAGCGACATTGCATGATCCTGATGATGACGACGGATTTTTGACAATTTATCGCAGGATATACTGTCGGAATGTTTTTACGTTATTCAATCAGATGTCGCTTAACATACACACGTGTATTGCAATGATAAAGTTTACGAGGCATTTTCTGCAACGTACCCACTCTCCATCCTATGCGGAAAACTCCTGTTTAATATCGCGTTGGCGGTTTAGATTTCACTTATGCAAATGGACGGTCATCGGCAAGAATTAGGTTCACTTCAGGACACGTTTCTCCATGCCCAGATAACAGTAGAAGAAGTATATATAATGGATGTATTGGCGCACTTTTTGGTGGAGCCTTTTTTTTTTTTGTTCGAGCCTTTTAATACACCCATGTTAGAGCCCGCCCTAGCCCCCTGGCGGGCGCCAGTCCTTCTTCCTACCGGAACGATAGTACACTCGCCCATAATCATACCCACTAGCTTGAATCTTCCCAGATTCTAGGGCAGCTCGATGTATTGGAAAACAAGCACCTGTAGGTCATCCACGCACTATTCTGATAGATTTCAAAGTGTGCAGCCATCGTGTAGCATTTGTATACATAACCCAATTAGAAAAATATATCAACATTTGTAAACATCATTGAACAATGAAGGAAATACGGAATTGCAGCTGGTGGAAGGTTGGGGCGATAGGCGAGACCTGTGGAAAACGGTGTTTTAGGGTGTACTGTAAGCTACATCGTTACATAATCCGCGGAGGGAGTATATTACCAAACCCATGTAGAAAATGCGGGCGACCCACACAGTCCGAGCCTCAGCTATGTCAGCTCTGCGGTTGCGCGGAGGTGAAGAGAAGAATGGCCAGGACCGAAAAAAGGCTCGTAAGAGGAACAACTGGATCTAGAAGCACAAACAACGCAACAATGAAAGGAGACAGGCACCCACGACAAGGGAGAGACCTAGCATTCCTTAAAACACCGCATGAACTGTAACGCAAAATTTCTAGTTAGAAAATTATTGACTGCATGTGTATACCCACATTGACAGTACAACGGTGGAGAAATAATTAATTTCTAGTTGGAGAAAAGTTACCTGCATATGCATACCCCTGTGACAGTACCTTGGACGGAACAATCCAGCATTTTAAAACTCTGCTACAGAATGGGGCGATGATCCCACAAACATACGCAGATAGTATCAGAACCGTTGCGCCAGCAGCACGAGAGGCCAATCCCAGCCCCGCGATCCCGCAAGAGGCCAACCCCCGCCCCGCGACAGCAACCTAGCGAGAGGCCAACCCCAGCCCCGCGTTAACATTGCGAGTGCATGTCACAGGCAGCAAAGGCTCGGGCTCTGTTGGGGGGGAGTTTCAGAGAGAAACCGGAGAATGGCCTGCTTATCCAATATCAACAGCGGCCCTATGAGTGTTACGCGAGTGACTCGACAACATTATACACGTTCGTAAGCGATAGAGGCTAACCCCAGTCCCGCGTCAACCTCGCGAGAGGTCCATCCCAGCCCCGCGTCGACCTCGCGAGAGGCCAACATCGTTCCCGAGTCGACCTTGCGAGAAGCCAACACCGGTCACGCGGATAGTCTCAACCCCCATTGGCAATCGACAGCTTCCTGCGAGGATGGATGTGCCTGAAGGACACCAACTTGGTACAGACCCAAGTGATTTCCTTGAGGTGTTGCGCCACAGATACACAAGACACATGAAAGATCTTGGCTCTCAGTGGTATCAAGTTCCAGCTTGCCCTCGCGGTCCGTTGTGTCATCTCTGTGGTTGTTTGATTATTGTGTTCACGGAGATGTCGCACTGATGAGTTAGGAGGCCTTCATGTTTGCTTTCTGTGTTACAGAAGGCCAAGACGAGCTTCCTACGTTATATCGGTTACCTAAACTTCATAAAAGACCATACAAAGCACAGTTTATTGCAAATGTAAGCTCTTGTGTACCACCACTGAACTTTCCAAATTATTAACTTCATGTTTTAATGCCATCAAAAACATGTGATAAAATATTGGGACAAAGACATCGAAAGATCAGGTAGAATAGAAGTGAAGGCAATGGTCAGTAATCCATGAAACAACAAACCCTAATGAAAACATCAATAGCGAAAAGCCAAAAGGACAGTTACTTTCCCACAAAATGGCCAACTGGCTATCCAAAACAAAATTATATAAGCGATACAAACTCTCAAAGACAAACCAAAACAAAAAATAAGCCGCGACAGAAGAACCGCATTGGAACTGTCAGCGAAACGAATTCCACTGGGTGGCTTAAATCGATTTTACGTTGCCACAATCCTCGCCCTAACTTCCGTCGCGATTTAGGCAAATAATTTGTTCAGTCCGCAAGAAGGCCTCGACAGCAAGAAACCACTGAAATGCCGGAGCTAAAGAAAACCAACAGTTAGACTCCGATGGGCCCAACCAGAGACAGATTATCAACCAACATTACATTGAATTAGATCTATCTAATTCTCAGTTAGCCTTTACGCTGGAACCGTCATAGAATCTGAGGCCTGACCCACCGGCGTGCAATTAAAGAGGGAAGCAAAATTGTCAACCGTGATTGGGTTAATTACCATGCATGCAGTCTGTTGTATAATATTTATGTTGTACCCAATCTTTTTATATCGAAGAAAGATTTTACGAAACTCTGGAGAAGCCCTGCGATCTCTGGTTTACAAGGCGAGTAGCATAACCACTACACCACGGAGGCTTTATTTTGTTATGAAAGAGACTTCATGGTGTCCCTTTCTGCTGAAAACCAATCTGAAATCATTAAAGCTTTTAGCTCGACTTCTAGATATTTGGATGATTTATTAAATATTGACAATTCCTATTTCGATGGTTTGATCGGTCAAATTTACCCCACAGAACTTCAGTTAAATACAGCAAATTCTTCTAATACCGACGCCCCGTTTTTGGATATACATCTATCTATTGTAGATGGGTTTGTTTCTTGCAAAATTTATGATAAACGCGATGATTTTGATTTTGAGATTGTAAATTTTCTCTTTTTGGATGGTGATGTTCCTCGTGCGCAATCCGATGGCGTTTATATGCTCTCGTATATCAAGATAATGTTTCCCTCCGTATCGAGTGCAATGAATAGTATGTCCATTGCGATTCTCAGACAATCAACACTAACCTGCAGTTATCGGTTAAAACAACCAAAGTTATTAGTAATGAATATTGTTGAACAGATGAGTAAAAACATAACCATTAAAGCCAAACGGGACGGAACCCGCACGTTTACAGCAATTGTGGCAAGTAACAAGCTAAATGGGGTTGGGGGGTGGGGGGTGGGGGCTGGGTGGTGAGGATGAATGAACGAGTATATTTTGCCAGACGGAACTTCCAGAAGTCATACAAGGGCAACAAACGATTTATTATACCGAATTCTGACTTGTAGAGATTCTTGCAGTAAACGCACGTGTACTTTTTCAGCGGTCACGTCAGAGGGCAATACTGCAGGGGAATATATATAGATTATTCATTCTCCTAGTTGAAATATGGGATTTATAAACCGAGGGAGGTAAAACAATCCGATAAAGAAACGAGTGCGAAGCACGAGTTTCTTTAACGGATTGTTTTACCTCCCGAGGTTTATAAATCCCATATTTCAAAGCACTCGTTTCTTTATCGGATTGTTTTACCTCCCTCGGTTTATAAATCCCATATTTCAAATAGGAGAAATGTATAATCTGTATATTACATGCACTTCCATAGACTTTTAGGAGAGTTTGGATCTTGAATTTTGGATCTGAATGCCCGTTCAGTTGACTGTTTACAGCCCATGTAAACGGTTCAATCAGCGAAGTGTTACAGAATCTGGGTTTGAAGAACAACTGGATGGGCGCCATTTTGAAAGCGCTTTCTACAGTTTTGAACAAAAATAGAAGAAACAAAGTGTTTCAGTGTTAAAACAAGTAAAACGTTAGATTAAATAAAGCAAAACTTACATCCTAATCAATGGTCATATCCATGTTTTCTTTTGTTTCAGCGTTGCATCCGACTCAAACGTCACGCATTCTGAACGTCTGTTGATATTTCTTAGACGCCATTACAATGACGTCATGAATAACGTCGCCGTGATTGAAACTTTCCCGCCTTTGAATAGAACAATTTCACTGCAAAGCGGTATCTCGTATCTTGTACATAAAGTAGTTCCAGCTGAAGGGATTTATTTCCCCGGCTAAGAGGAAATATTTCTTCTTAGCAAAAAGGAAAATACCAAGTTTATGTCTGGTAGAAATCATGGTATTTCTCTGTAATGCATGTAATATGATAATTTAATGCCCTGCGGGTGACTTCTATAGATCCTTTCATGGAATGCACTTGTACGTTTCAGAAGTGACGTCAAATGGGAATATTGCAGTGGAATATGATAATTCATTGCCCTGCGCATGCTCTCGACCAGAATTCTTGAAGAGCTCATGAATATTAATGAGGTATAATAAATGTTTATAACCTACCTACGGTGACAAACGCGTCAGTCCCGATTCCATATGTCATCTCTCCAGGAATATCTTTGGTCTTGTACCTTGCAACCAAGTTGGCTAACCTGGTGTGAAGAAAAATAATTCTTTAAACCATGTGATTTGTTTTTTACCATTTCAGTCGATAGCCTGATCGCACTCACATCCTCAGTTCCTTTAACACCAATACAGCATAGTGCATTTTTCTTATCTCAAAAATGGCTACTTTTCTGGTGAAAATCCGTGATATTTTTCTTATTTATACTGCAAACATAAGTTGTGGGTGCTCGTAAGATTCGCCTCATTAAGGCGGTTCTAACGAGTACCCATAACCTATGTCCTGGAGCAGAAATAAGAAAAATATTCAATACCCCCGTAAACCCCAGTTTTCTCTTTATAAAGTGGGGTTTAAGGGGTTGTTCATTTCACGGACTTGTTCACGTGATGTAACGAAATATGAAATTTTTGACCAAAGAGTCATTTTTGATACTATACTAAATACTAAATAACTTTATTCCTGCCCTGTATTGCTGTATTTGATGTGTTTCCAAAAAAATACTAATTTAAATATTTCTGTGAGATAGATGCTGATAACCGTACGTGCGTCCAACTTATTTAGTTTACATTATTTATACTGCGTAACTCGGCTACATTGGTTTAAACAATATTTATTTGCAAATAAATTACAAAGTCATACATAGATACATACAAAGTTTCAAAGTTTCAAAGTTTATTAAGAAAACAGGAAAGCCCTGATGGACATACTAACGTGAAAGGATGAAAATCCGTGATATTTTTCTTATTTATACTGCAAACATAGGTTGTGGGTGCTCGTTAGAATCGCCTCATTGAGGCGGTTCTAACGAGTACCCATAACCTATGTCCTGGAGCAGAAATAAGAAAAATATTCAATACCCCCGTAAACCCCAGTTTTCTCTATATAAAGTGGGGGTTCATTGAGGCGGTTCTAACGAGTACCCATAACCTATGTCCTGGAGCAGAAATAAGACAAATATTCAATACCCCCGTAAACCCCAGTTTTCTCTATATAAAGTTGGGTTTAAAAATGTCATAGGATCTGACGGTAAATATAGTGCTTATATGGAAGTCATTTCCTAGTTTCCTAGGTTCAAGTATTGTATACAGTATATTCTAATAATGGTTAAATAGTGGCATCAATATAAAACCAAATCGTTCTGTGAACTCAGAGAGAGAGAGAGAGAGAGAGAGAGAGAGAGAGAGAGAGAGAGAGAGAGATGGGAGGGAGGGAGAGAAAGACAGGAGACAGACAGACAGAGAAATTCATATGTACTTGTACATGATTGTAGAAGAATACTTTTAGCGTGAGTGGTGAAGCTGTACCTACGTATTCTAAACATCATTGAGGCGCCATTACATGTAAGTTGGAAGTTTTGCGCTTTTCTACTTGCCTTTACAAAACATGGAAGGCCCCCGCCCATCGGGGCTTGAAGAAATATATGGGCCGCATGATGTTTCCACGCAGAGCTGAAACCGACCCGCATACGAGTACTGGTAAACCGCTTAGAGGATCAAAGCCTGCCCGGGCAAAGCGGTGCGAGTCGGCCCGTCCATGCTTATAAACCATATTTGTTTCATTGGGTGGCAGGGCTTGAGATGTCATTTTATCTCAATGTCGGGTAAAAGTCCCACAAAATTGGAAGCAACGTCTCTAAAATGACCTTTACAGTATTGACGGGGACGTTAAACCTCAAATCAAACAAACATACAAACAAAACATGCAGGTAATCCTAGGCATCTGTGGGCTCGGCTACATTGTATTTTGACCACCCGTTCAATTTTTCAAATGTTATCTTGGAGAATTGATTGGTTGATAAAGATTTTTTTTCAGGCCACATCTGAGATGAAATATAAGATGGGAGCAACGAACGCCCGACACCAGGTAAAAGGTTCTGAAAGATTATCATGAGGCTCATGTTGGAGTATTTTCTTATTGTGTTAACAAGTCCGTGTAATGAAGACCCTACTAACCCCCCCCCCCCCCACACACACACACACACACACACGTTTTATAGAGAAAATTGGGGTTTATTGGGGGTACACATTATTTTTCAGTTTAGCCACATCTGCTCACATAGGAGTATAGCCACATCTTGAGTGGCCTTAGACCATTTTTGAACAGTCCCAAAGGTGGTCCATGACCAGGGGTTGGGGGGGGGGGGGACAGTGTGTGCGGAAAACAAGCAGAAAAAATAACTGTACCCTTCTAAATAAGCTTTTTAAAACAGAATTAGTCTTAATTTTAGGTGGTCTTAATAGCGGAAATTTACTACAACGAACGACCGACCAGGTGAAAGGTTCTGGGCTCGTGTTGGAATTATTTTCTCATCATGTTAACAAGTTCGTATAATAAAGACCCTCTTAAAACCTCGATAGGGAACTCATTATTTTCCAGATTTTTGCAAAAGTCCCACAATATTGCAAGTATTTATTTCAGTCGAACTTTCCCTTGTATTGTTTTAAATATTTGCACTTGTATGCAGACTTCCCTTGGAGTTGTTTCATCGTGTGGGCTACACATTATTAGGTTAGGTTGAGGGTACTCGTTAGAATCGCCTCAAGGAGGTGGTTCTTACGAGAGAATCGCCTCAAGGAGGCGGTTCTTACGAGCAGCCACAACATAAATATTGATTATAAATAAGAACAAAACATAAATTATAATCAGAAAAAAAATCATCGTTTGGAGATATGAAAGATTGCACTATATCCCACGGATATTGTTATCATTGTATGTTTACTTGAAGTTTAAAAACCTTGGCAACACTATTTAGGTCATATCAAGCGAGTCAATCACTTAATCACATTTTTCCTTGACAGGCATAAACACAAATACTGTTAACTAGTACAGTATAAATTCTTTCGTCAAAAACTCATAACTGTCTTTCGTCAAAAACTGATATCTGTCCTTCTTGGATGAGCAGAAGGAAGAGGTTACTCATAAAATATTCACAATCCATCTTCACGAACGGAATTTACATCTAACCTGGGACCTCGTGATGAACAGTCAGGCGCGAAACCAACTGAGCTACCGATGCCGGTAGGCCCCCGCCCATCGGGGCTTGTAGAAGAAGATTGGGCTGCATGATGCTTCCACGCAGAGCTGAAACCGATCGCACATGATTACTGGTAAACCGCTAAGAGGGTTTAAGCCTGCCCAGGCAAAGTGGTGCGAGTCGGACTGTCCCTACATATTTGTTTGGGCAGCAGGACTTTTAGAAGTCATTTCTTTTCAATGTTGGCAAAAAAAAAATCCCAAAAAAATGGAAGTATTAAGGGCTGGTAAAATCCAGTTCTTAAATGTTCTTCTAAATGTTGGGAATTAGTCCAAAACACAGGAGACAGTATAAAGTTCTATTTTCCACTTTTAATTATTTTCAACAGTTCATCATATCGACACAATACAGTAATTGGCAACATCCAAATTACATGTACATTCAAAGTTCAATTTAGCAACTTAACAATTTCAACAATATTTTGCTGGTAAACTCCAAGCATCAATTTTAACTATTATTTTACGCCTTTACTGTTTAGTTGGAAATTCCTAACTGATTCTACAATTTTCAAAAATCTTAAATTCACACAAAACTAAAAAAGAAACGCCCACTAATCAAACAAACAAACTCTTATCAACCAATAACTTTTACGCATTAAACTTAGATGCTCAGTTCACATAAACTGTGAAAACTACAAACAACAAAAATGGTTTCCGCTGCCAAACTGGCATTTTTAGCAAGATTAACATCTCAGTCTCAAAAACGTGTTTGCTTAACAAAGTGAGAACTTAACCGGCTTATTCTACAATTCAATGCACGGCTTCCGCCAGGACGCGAAACCAAGATTAACTAATCATACATCAAAACATGCTAAAAGCTAGTCCGATTAGTCTAAAGGTTGAGACTTGTTTCTTTGTTTCAAAAATGCAAAAATGAACAAAATGAACAATTTTGACTAAAATTTTATATTTTAAAGGTAAAAATGACAATTTCAGAATCTGCTTTTTATACGGAACATTTTGATACCAAACATGATAATCTAAATTACGCATTCAGATTTATTGCAAAATACCAAAATTTTGCATCATAATAACTCCTTCGTTGCTGAAAAACTTTGGCCTCCAAAGTTAGCTTTGTTATTTTTTTTTTTTTTTTATTTTTTTTTTTTTGTATATGTTTTTGATAATAACAGCATATACAACAAGGTATTTTGTACAAATCAAAATCAACATACAACAAAAAATCCTAGCATCCTTTACTTGACCATACATGCAATCGCCTACATTTAATAAATTTGCAAAAGTATGTACGAATGGTACATGGCGGTGATATCGTCGGTATAGCGGGACTGTTATAGAATATACGTTTGTATGTCTTACTTCTGACGTAAGTATGACAACGATGTCGATTAAATGCTAGTGAAAGCATGCTGACTTAGATTATCAATACGTACGCGCTTGGCAGTTATCCTCAACCATACATGTATCCGAGTCCTACCCAACGCAACTATACAAATGCAACTTGATGCAGGGTGCATGATGCGCTGCCTCGCAATGAAATTACGGACAAAATCATGCTTGCATATTATTATTTACATTGAAAAAGTATAACGATCTACAACCTATTTTGTTTGTTACGTTTATATACAGTTTACAATAGTAGGCGTCCCTACTTCAGACAACAGTACTAGTACCCTTTGATTTGGACCAAGGCTGCATTTCCTATTTCCAGGTCTGAACAGCCCTGTCCTGCATAGTTGCTTCGGACTCAGATTGCTTAATGTTGGCAACAAATGTCCTATGTCGTGACGGGCTCAGATTGCCAACACAAGTTTATGCAACAATGCCCTGTATGACTATAGACTCAGATTGCAATAACAAGTTAGCAACAATGTCCTTAAACAAAAATGCAGAATGTATCTTCAATACATTACAATAAAACATGTTGCAACATCATTAAATTACATTACAATCTATCTGACGAACAGCACTACGTTTTGGTATGGTTTGGAAAACTTAGACCGACGGAGCAGATGTCGAATAAACGACGTCCTCGAGGCTCCGACTTACGGTACCAGTTCTCAATTACCGGTATTATTGTTCCGTCCAGTAGATGTCTTCACACCACAGTAAATTCCAATTCACTCGTGCGTGTGTAAATTCTAAATGACACAGTCCCGCTAACGAACAGCACTGCAATTTAGTTTTGGCATGTTTGGACAACTGACCTGCGAAGCCAATAGCAAATGTCGACGAGCGACTGCTGGGCTCGGGTTTGCAGGGACAGCTGCCAGTTACCCCAATCAATGCTATTCCGTCTAGCGAACTTGTCCTAAAATTACCTGTAGGCCTACCAGTCTGCATATGCTCTATTATTGGCACGTCCTATGTTTACCGCATAGACACATATCAGAAAATTCCCAGCGGAATAACTACATGTACATGTACAAAATATCATTAAAAATACTCAGTTGCTACTCGCAACAATTATAGTCGACTTCAGCTATCACGACTCTTGATAGCGAGTGTGCATCAACGAAATCTACCCAGCTATAAGCATTAAATTCCTCTGTGCCATAGAACAGGTTGTCTCTGGGCACACGACAGTCTTAATCTTTTCTACACAGGTGAGATTCCTCATTTCATTTCCCATATTAAAACTTGATTAATACCTACACGCCAAGCAAGGCTCGAAGCAGGGACTTTAATATTATTTAAAAAAGAACAAAAAACATTTCCGAACGAACGTACGTCCTCTATTATACGAGCGCATTACCGTGAATTTGCGTTTTATTCAGAATGACAACAATTACATATCTAATACCGCTTTTAGGAAAGTGCGAAACATACCGTACCCGATCCGCAATGGGTAAACTTAATCTGACAAAGGACTTACCCAGTATTTTTTTTTAAAAGCAATTTATGTTCAAAGTGTGCCCTTATGCTCGATATATTTGTAAAACCCTTTGATTTACGGAACGAAAAAACAAGATACTTTTCGATGCTATATGCTCTAAAATTTTCAGAATCTGAACGAAAATCAATGCACTTGCTGTAGCCTAATAAGTTATACAAAAACGAACTCTTCCTGATTAAAATAGGCCTGCCGCGATGATGATTTTAGTGACCATGAATAAATTTCAGGATAACCTTTCTGCTAAAATCCGCCTATAACAAGCGATACGGAGAGAATAATATGTCTACGTTTAACCAAATAAAATGTGATTTGTGAACCCAATCCGACTTTGAGCCGAAGCATCTTCACAATTTTTTGACAATAATAATAATAATAATAATAATAATAATAATAATTTGTAACATTTTTTTTTTATTTTTATTTTTTACCGACCCAAAATATACCAAATTTGACTACATGTGTGCCATGACATGTACGCGTAGCTGCACTTAGAAACAAAACAACGTTTTTTCATACTTTGATTAATAAAGTTTTACATGTAGTTTCAGCGGGTAGATGGGGTACCTCCATCAGTAGCACTATAGTCAACAAATTTTCATTTGTTTAGGGTTGCTTACAACTACATGTAAAAGGTTGGTGCTACAAGCAGATTTTTTCTTTTTGTGTGCGTCCTTTAGAATATATTTCTTAAATATTTATTGAAGTATGTGTTTATTTTAATCGTTTAAAAAGCATGCATTTTACATGTACGACATACGAGTATATAAGAAAGTTTATGATATATTTTCCATATCTGCCCAATGCATGAATTGCGGGGACTCGACTGGACCGCGTCTATCGAGTACCCACAATCTATGTTTTTAAGCAGAAATAATGAAAATAATGTAAACCCCCGTAAATACCAGGTTTACTACATAAAAGTGGAGTTTGATGGGGTAAAAGCTACATAGGATCATTGATTCCATTTTGGAATTCTGAAAATATCCGAGGGTAGTTGGCCGAAACTAGCTAGTCTGGCCCACAAAAAAATGTACACTCCATATTTTTCACTTCCATGGTGTATTCCGTGCTTCCAAAGGATAGCCCTTTTATAGAACATATTTAAAGAATTGTATTCCAGAACGAAAGTTATGCTTTAACATCGAAATGAGAAAATTTAAAACTATTTGATGGACAACAAATTACGGACTAGTAAACATATCTTTATAAAAATATTTTGAACAACGCACCTCCCTTTTTAATTTCCGGTTGTATTGAAATCAAGAAATTTTGACCAAGTAAATATCGAGACAGCAGTGTGCGTTCCAATGTTGTGTCCATATGAAGGTGTCAAAAATGCATACTTATGTCACATGAAGTATGAAAAAAAAACAAACATTTTTCATAGGTTTTTCGCCTTAAATAAATATCAAGGGTATTATATTTTCAGTTGCATATAGGTGTACATCTACATTTACGTTGAAATCAAAACATACAACTTAAATACTCTATTATACATTCCCCATAAAACTCTAATGTGTCAAGTAAAACGTGTTAGCAAACATGTTCTAAAATATAACAGAGGTCTAAAAAAGACAAAAATAAAAAATGATATAATCACGAACGTAAATATGAAAACATTTTAACTCAACAACATAGAAAAAAACTGAAAATAATACCATTAACTTCATCCTACTCAAGTTTTTATATTAAATTTATGTTCTAAACTGTTCATAAATTTATTCGGGCGAGCACACTCTGTAAAATGCCTCAACAATGCTACACCACTCACAGTTCAAATCCTCACTATTCGTCTGATTGTTCACATCTTTGTATGCTTGTAGATTTTCGAAGCATTGTCGCACTGCATTCGATAACTTAGTCTTATCGTCATGTAGTTTCTCGCATGCAGAGTTTACCAAGTTGAAACTCTCCTTCAGTTGTCTGTTCCTCTCCTCGAGGTCTGCATTCTTCAGGCGACAAAGTTCGGCATCGAATTTGTAGCAGTTAAGTGTCTCCATCATTTGTTCCATTTCTGTCGAGTGTCGGTGTTGCAGAGTATACTGCACCGAATTCACCTTTTCAAGTTCGCGTTGAAGCTCGGAAATGCGAGTGTCTGATAGTTCTAGACTGCGAACTAATGCATTGTTTACCACTGTATGATGGTCGTCTAGTCTAGAGAAAACTTTACAAAATTGCTTATCTGGCAAGTCGGCACCCGGTAGTAAAGAATATACCGCTTTCCTCTCCTCTGGTTTAGATTTTGAATAAGACTGCCTTTCCTGAAACACCGTGTTACTTTCTTGCTGAAGTTCTAGATTGTCAAGTTCAAAGAAAGGCAGTCCCGAACAAATTGTTTTATTTTCGAGAAATGTTTGTCTACGTTTGAAGTCCCTAGTTCTCGTTGACTTACTTTTTGTTTTCACGAAGTGTTCCTGATCAGCCCTGTTGAAAGTCGACTGTTGATCCCTGAACGGCGTTCGTGTTGTTACTGGAACATGGATCACCAGTACTGGAGGCTGTCGCAACTGTCCATAAGGCAGCCAGCATGGCCTACCTAAGCCACCGTAGAAATTTACAAAGTTCACTTTCTGTCTCCTTTTATAATCCATGATTTTCACAAGATCGCGTAGCAAGCTTAAAAGATGCTACCCGGATTCTCCACCAAGTTATTAAGGGCTGGTAAAATCCAGTTCTTAAATGTTCTTCTAAATGTTGGGAATTAGTCCAAAACACAGGAGACAGTATAAAGTTCTATTTTCCACTTTTAATTATTTTCAACAGTTCATCATATCGACACAATACAGTAATTGGCAACATCCAAATTACATGTACATTCAAAGTTCAATTTAGCAACTTAACAATTTCAACAATATTTTGCTGGTAAACTCCAAGCATCAATTTTAACTATTATTTTACGCCTTTACTGTTTAGTTGGAAATTCCTAACTGATTCTACAATTTTCAAAAATCTTAAATTCACACAAAACTAAAAAAGAAACGCCCACTAATCAAACAAACAAACTCTTATCAACCAATAACTTTTACGCATTAAACTTAGATGCTCAGTTCACATAAACTGTGAAAACTACAAACAACAAAAATGGTTTCCGCTGCCAAACTGGCATTTTTAGCAAGATTAACATCTCAGTCTCAAAAACGTGTTTGCTTAACAAAGTGAGAACTTAACCGGCTTATTCTACAATTCAATGCACGGCTTCCGCCAGGACGCGAAACCAAGATTAACTAATCATACATCAAAACATGCTAAAAGCTAGTCCGATTAGTCTAAAGGTTGAGACTTGTTTCTTTGTTTCAAAAATGCAAAAATGAACAAAATGAACAATTTTGACTAAAATTTTATATTTTAAAGGTAAAAATGACAATTTCAGAATCTGCTTTTTATACGGAACATTTTGATACCAAACATGATAATCTAAATTACGCATTCAGATTTATTGCAAAATACCAAAATTTTGCATCATAATAGAAGCAACGTCTCCAAAATGACTTAAATAGTGTTGTCTGGGGCGTAAAACCTCAGTTCAAACAAACAAATACCAAGGCCGGATGTTCTGTGATGAACCATTCTTGACCAAATTTCTTGACCCGTATCCTGCTGCATAAAATTATTTTAGTCACACCCATTTCTGACAACAAATCAAATTACTAGATATAATGTATTAATTTAAATCACAAACAACAAGGCATGCAGTTAGTACGAACAGTGTAGATCTTGATCCATCTATGAATATGAAAATTGTATAATCGTTATTATTTCCAATTATTCTCCCAAACTTGGGCATATTAGGCCTAAAACAATAGCCCGTGTTTCCGCTAACCCGACCGACCCTGCTTCAGACCCCCCCCCCCCACCCCCCCCCCCTCCCCAGTAAGCATGCTACATAAATCTACAGCGGGCCGTTAGCGGCCCGTCAGGATAGCTGACGGGCCGCTAACGGCCCGCTGTAGATTTATGTAGAATGCTAGCAGGGCCCCTCTACTCTACTATTTTTATCAATAAAAGAACAAAATAAAAATCAAAGCGCCAAAGGCACTGAAATGACAGATTCTATGAAAAAATCATAGCACTGTGAAACCTTTCTAAAAAGAGCTTAAAATTTAGAAAGGTAGTTCTGCAAATTCCAATATATGATATGTTTGCAGATGTCTATAGACTATCTATCTTCTGATACTGCGTCGGTCACATTTGACCATTACCGCAGGTAATGACCGGTGGTATTATGAAACGCCATTCGATGTTTCAAATTTTTGAAAGAAACTATTTACGTTTTCAAAAACAAACATTAAAATTCATGTTTTAACAATGCTACTGTCCATAAGTAACAGTTTTTGTCTGGTCGGTTGTGGATACCTCTACCCAAAGATACTCTGTGGGAAAGAGATCGGAGGAGAAAGGCTGGCTAGTCCAGTACATGAATTCCATTGGCTTGAAGACATTTATGAGTAAGAAAAGCACTATGAGCCCACTCGTAATCCTGCAGGATGAGATATCCCGGATTCTGAGCGTAAACAAATAAATGGAACCATGTGAGGCCGAAGAACTTGATTGATGTAACGTTTCGCTGTTCAATCCACGTCTCAGGTATGATCTTGAATGTTCTTAATGACACTAAGCTGCGTTCGCTAACTACACGCAATAGTTCGCCACACAACTACGCTTATTTCACCCGATATGTCATGCTCTTTTACGCACGCGTCGCCTCGGCATACCTTACACCTATACGTCGAACCAACCGGAAACGACAACCGGCGTGATTCACGCTGAAGTGCGATTTGTCACTGAAACGCATAGGTCAGTCGCTTAGACGCCAATCTACGTGTTTCATGCACGAGCGTAAGTGTTCCATACTGTGTCGACGCGTTAACTTTGGTCACGACAGGGACGTCTAGCTCTTCCGCCCCCGCCTATAGGGGCTTGAAGAAATATATGGGCTGCATGATGCTTCCACGCAGAGCTGAATCCGTCCCGCACACTAGTACTGGTAAACCGCTTGGAGGATCTAAGCCTGTCCCGGAACCGCGGTGCGAGGCGGACCGTCCATGCTAATAAACCCTATTGGTTTCATTGGGCGACAGGGCTTGAGATGTCATTTCATCTCAATGCCGGGTAAAAGTCCCACAAAATTGGAAGCAACGTCTCCAAAATGACCTTTACAGTGTTGACGGGGACGTTAAACCTCAAATCAAACAAACAAAGACGTCTAGCTCTCAAACGTGCATCGCATAAGGACGACGATCAGTGTCAGTGCTTATTAGTCGGTAGTTGAGACCCCTTAGTTATCTACAGGTACAGTGTAGCAGCTGCCGGCGAAAATCTGTTTCGCATATGCGTCTGACGGTCGAATCGATCTTGACGTACGGACGTCGGTCTTCCGCTACGTCGACGTCCACTAGCGTCTTCTGTATACAGTAAGATGTCGCTCCAATAGACGATAGATCACACACATGTGGCACCCAAAATCAGAGTAAACGTCATCCGCTTTCCGACCAGCTTCTAACTGTCCAGGGGCACGCTTACGATCCTTTAATGAAAAATGTTGCAATACGCTCTCACTAAATGCTTTTTGAGAACAAATCAGTTTCTTCTTTTCTAGGCACGACCTTACATTACACATCAAAAGTTTGATCCTGAACATGTGGTTTCTATCAGTACTGGTGTGAGGGTGGTGCACAGGATCGACGTGGCCGGACTGGTAACCAGACGTCACGGTTGATTGGTTTAACCTTTTTAGCTTAAGGGCATGGTGCCTAAGCGTGTTGAAATCGTTTGGTTTCAGAATCAAAGCACTGAGAGTGTGGGGTGTAGGTTGGAGTAATAGGCCTGGGCTGGGATTTAAACTGTTTCATTTAACTCTGAAATTCCAAACAAATAGTGAAGATTTTGATAAGAAGACGCGTTCGGCAGCGTCTGATCTTGGTCTACACTGTTTGCTGAGCTCACCCTATGATTCCAGAATAACCGTCTTCCGACTTATGGAATACCCCGATCTCACTGCGGCTATTTTCTACAAGACAAAAAGTTATTCTGACAAGTCAGTGATAGTCACATAGACATTAGCACTGAAGCGCTTTTCTTATTAGCAGCTTCGGGTCGAATGCCAAACAATCAACCCAAACATAGCCGCGTCGTTTGTCAGTGTTGGGTACATGTAAGTGTTATCTGTAAAATCTGCACATGAATCAAATGTTGGATCTGGCAAGCAATGTAAACTCTTGCTGATCTTGTTCTACACTTTTTGCATTAGTTAATTAATTACTAAATTAGGTATAGTTACGCCTTAATTACTAACATCTTAAGTTTAAACGAATCAGTCCAAGTCACCGTTCATGACCAGCCTGCATTTAGAGACAATCGGCATGAGTGTTGTCAGTGCTTTTATGTTACTCACTGCCTTGGGTTTCTGGAGTGCACTCTTCCATCACTGAAGTTGGGCTCGTCCATTCTGCTAAATACATGGCACCTAGAATTATATCACAGGACTTATACTTAGTATCTGTACCATATTCCAGGGTTGAAAGGGACAGCCTTTCCTTTCAACGCAAAGTCAATATACACCTACGTTGTAACTGACCTAAACTTGACCTCGAAAGTCAGAAAGAAAACACATTAATATTCTTGTCTACAGCTGACCTGGTCCAACAGCAGGCTGATCTTTAAGGATTAAATATTGACAACACTGATAGAAAACAGTGTAAAACCTGAGCAGACTGCTGAGCAGACGCCGCATTGATCTGGGTATACCCGTCGCATGATGCAGCTGATTCATATAGAATGCTCAATCGTCAAGTCGTCTGCTTCAAAAGTTTGTATTACGCTTACAGGATATCTAATACGCTTGTACAATTTGGATTACTGCGCCAAACCGGACATTTTGTGCGGACTAATATTCCTATGGCGGTCAAAGCCGGAAGAAAAAGCCTGAATTACTTTAAACGTGCAGCACAGCAAGAATAGACAGATAGAATCTGTCATTAATTAAACACCGACCCTATCATTTTCAATTTCGACTCTACCTAGAGTCGTCTTTGCATTTTCCCATAGTAATTTCGCGTTTTAGTTACATTTTTGTAGTTTTTAGCATTTAGTACCTTCTAAAATACAGAGCTGAAGTTTTTGAGCATCTAAAATGAACTATGATATAAAGTGCAAGTCTCAGCATGACAATTTCATTAAGAGAAAAGACGTACAAAAACAAAAACATATATAAAATACAGGCCCGACACTGTTTTTTTTTTTTTTTTTTTGTTGTTGTTTTGTTTTGTTTTCGGCAGAAAAAAATAAATTAATAAAAAAAAGTTTTTCCTACCTACCGACCAATTTTCTTTTCAGCAGAGCTATTTTCACGCCTTATCTGTTTACATATAATTTAATCGTGCATATGTCTAAAAGTACAATAATCATGGTATACTAGGACATATTATTTGTTTTCGGTTACATTGAAACATTGAAACTAACCCCGGCCCAAGGTTGCAAAAAGAAAATGCAAAGGTTCCGAGAAATGGATAGAATGTGAGCACCCTAACAAACGTTTTCACTCCTCATGTTCTGAACTGGATAACAGTCAGTTATTAGAGATTGAATTTGGAGCTGGCACTTGGTATTTCAAAGACTGCAAATCTGACTATGGCCTTTGCAGTGGTGCTGTGCTTAATGGCCACAAAGCAGTTCAATGTGATCAGTGTGAAATGTGGATAGACACTGAATGTTCTTTCATTTCAGATGCTGCGTAACTGAAACTGCCACTGGATTTGTCCAAAACGTGAGGTGTGCAACTTTTCAGTCTTCTTCTTCAACGAATACATAGATCTGAGTAAGCTAAACAAATTTGAACCTCTGTCAAAGGAAACTTAAGATAGCAGAAGTTTGTAAAAGATTTGAAACTTTGCAGTATAAACGTCAAAGGAATAAGAGGGAAAATCTTGAACTTTAAGCTTTCCTTGCTACTTATCAACCTCACAATTGTGGCTATTCAGAAAACAAAGAATGACAGTTCAATTACCACATCTGACCTTTTCGCTGTCTGTAGAAACGATTGGGCCTCTCATGGCGGTGGGGTGATTTTGCTCATTCACAAAGACATCCCTCATATGCCTTTGATGGAAATGGAAAACGAATCCGAATCTGTCTGGGTTAAGTTTTTTGCAAATAAAATGTATCCACCACCAAATGGTACGGTCGAAAACCTCCAGTTGTTTAAAGATTAGCTTGATCGCATTCAGTCTCAGCATAAGGGTAAAAAAACTTCGGCTGTACAGGTTGTTTGGCCCGACAGGCTCGACAAACAGGGTACAATGTTGAGTCAGTCGATGGACAAATATTAATTGAGAATTATTAATTATGAAGGATAATGGCTTAGAACAAATTGTTAACTCTCCCCTCTCTCCCCATCCCACACACACCCCAGTCGGTAGAAAAAGCTTTATACCTGTGTTATCTTGTTGTAAAAACCAAACCGACGTTCAATAAACTTGACTTGACTTGGCTTGACCACCCGTGATAATAGTACCTTGGGTCTGATTCTTACAACTTTGCCAGGATGGTTTGAAGATATTCAGTCTCCAGAAAAACTAAGTGATCATGATATTGTTTCTGGATCTACATTCCACCGATAAAGAAACCCCGGAGGAAGGTGTACTCGTATCAAAAAGGTGACTATGAATTATGAAGAAGGGTGAGCTAAGAATACTTCATTGGTCATTCGGATCCTCGGTCTGTCCAGGAGAACTTTGATTTGATAACTTCTTTCATCCAAACATCGGCCGAGAATCATATACCCTCAAATACTAATAGGTGTAGGTCTGTATCTTCGATTCCCTGGATCACACCAGATGTAAGAAGAAAGATTTGCAGAAGTAATAAGATTCATGCAAAAGCAACAAGACGGGAAGTGGTAAACTCCGAACAAAATTTGAAAACTTGAGACCTTCAATCAAGACTGATATAAAAATCGGCATGATTTGTATGTGCATAACTTGGTTGGTGACAGGGATCGAGAATCAACCCCTGTGCAGGTTAAAGATCACTACCGTAATTTGAGCCTCGCCAAGCGAATTTGTGTCTTCGAGCATTCCGTCATGACAAATTTTAATTGTCATTAATCAAGTAATTTCGTATTGGCCCAGTTACAGGTCCTCGGTACGAAATTACTTGATTAATGACAATTTTATTAATTGATGCAATTAAAAACATGATTTATGATTTTTGAATATTGGTTGACTTGGTGTAATACAGGACAATCAATTAATACTAGACTATAGTGCTTTAATTAACGATATGGACAATCCCAAAGTCGAACAATTGTAAAGTATAGAATTCCATTGCCGGAGACTGTGTCATGCTCTTCACTGCGAGATATATAAATTACTATCGGCCGAGGCCAATACAGCTGACCGAGGACCTGTAACTGGGCCAATACGAAATTATTTGATTAATAACATTATAGTATTAGCTGCAAGCAGCTATCAGGATTAGTGAATCCAATCATGGTTGTCAACTTTGCTTCCCTCTTTAATTGCACGCCGGTGGGTCAGGCCTCAGATTCTATGACGGTTCCAGCGTAAAGGCTTCTGTTGGTTGGTACCTGATGCTCTGTCTCTGGTCGGGCCCATCGGAGTCTAAGTGTTGGTTCTCTTTTGCTCCATTATTTCAGTGGAACACGAAACAACAGACCTCAATGGAAACATCAATAGCGGAAAGCCAAAAGGACAGTTACTTTCCCACAAAATGGCCAATTGGCTATCCAAAACAAAATAATATAAGCGATACAAACACTCAAAGACAACAAACCATAACAAAAATAAACCGCGACAGAAGAACCGCCTTGGAACGGTCAATGAAACGAATTCCACTCGGGGTGAAGGGGTCGGGGGTGCTTAATTAGATTTTACGTGGTCACAATCCTCGCCCTTACTTCCGTCGCGATTTAGGCAAATTATTTGTTCAGTCCACATGATGGCCTCCTCACTCATCAGTGCAACATCTCCGTGAACACAAGAAATCAAACAACCACAGAGATGAAACAACGGTGAGGATTCAACATTAAGAAAACACTGAAATCTATGTCTGCATTGAATGTACAGACGTGTCTGGATCAAGTCCCTTTTCACCATGAACCCTGAAGACATCAAACTGTATAAAGTACGTCTGGCTTAGTGACATTTTCTTTTACTGCAGATTCCTCCGTAGTCTTGGATCTGAGTATGCCCATGTGCATAGCTTCTGTCACATTGGGCATCGGTTCACCGTTTTGAGGTCCACTCATATGAAGTCGCTTCGCTACCCTTTTCCTTACCTGCAGGAATGCTGAGGATGACACTCTTAGTTGGCCGACGTTGGTAGCGCCCCATGGTACTGTAATCTGCTGCAATGTTGACAGTGTTTGAAGGGCATTACGATCTGAACTCGCAATAGCAACATCACCATCATAGGTGGGGAAAACACAATTTATTCCGCCAATCTGCATACCCAACATAGTTGTGTCTAGACGATCCAGGCGCTTGTTGATAAAAACCTTGTACATATCCGTACTTAATATGTCACCTTGTCTTACATCCCGTTGTATCTCAAAGCTGTCAGAGATCTTCCCCGTAATTATCGCTCTGTGTCTCTGACTTGTGTTCTGTGCAAATTGGTTGAACATATAGTCTGCTCGAACATCATGGCCCACTTGGATGAACATAAACTTTTGTCAGACAGGCAACATGCATTTAGGAAAAGGCATAGTTGTGAAACTCAGCTCAGCACAGTTATTAATGACCGGGCAAAAATCTTGGACAAAGGGGGACAGGTGGACACATTTATTCTGGACTTCGAGAAGGCTTTAGACACCCCTTCTTATGAACTAATAAAATCTAAGTTATTTGGTTACGGACATGTGGGACAATTGTAATCCACCTATTACCTGTGTCCGATTTAAACCGCGCGACAAATTGTATAGAAATTTATAAGGCATGTGAATCTTAGACATGTTTGAAAAAATACTAGGCTAGATAGCGTAAATGTGATTGAAAATTATGAAAATTCAATCTTTTATCTTAATTTTGATAATAATTTTATATTTTTTAAATAAAATTTAAACTGGTCAATTTTGAAATGAAAACAAGACCCTTCGTCTCATGAACCTCTCGTTTACTTCAATAGAAAATTAGCAAAAACCCACGAGGATGTCTGTTGTTATACTGTACTAATTAAATTATAAAATACGTTGTTAAAAATGTGATTGAAAATTCTAAAAGAAAAATGTTTTTTTTTTTTCTTTCCAACAGTATCAAATAATTGAGGATCAAATAAAAACAAAGTTGATCATTTTCAGGGTTTTTTTTTTTGCCATTTTCAGTACTTTGAGCCGTCTCTCCTCATTGTACCTATTTATAGCTATCGGTTCTCATATTACGCGATTATCGGATTAAATCGGAAATTTCCGGGTTTTAACTGGTTTAAGACGAATGTCAAGGTGAGCTGCAGAAAACGTTTTTGTTAATGACATTTAATGCTGAAATAAATTTGTTTTTATCTCGTCTTATTTATATATTTACTGTTTTTGATTTTTTTTTTCTTGTTTAATATATGTTTCTACATGTGTTTGATGCGCAGTTAACAAACACTTCATATTGTTAACAAAAGAAGATGAAGAAAAAACTTTAATTTTTGATTTTTTGACTAGTGAAAATATATTGATTACGGTGAAAAATATTTTTTTCGGGTATTTCACACACATGCTTAATTGGCAATTGTTGCTAATTACTACCAATCATGCCGGTTGTGGGAATACTATTTAAAACCTTAGGTACTTTTTCTGATCAGAGTCTACGCTGTGCGAAAGATCCAGTGCTTCTTCATGCAGCAAGAAAGTCTAGGACGCGCACGCTGATGTGATTTATTGCTGGGCACACGTAAATTGTAGGGAGTGCTGTGCCCTGGTTCAAATATTATTTTCTGGGATAAATTGCACGTAATTACACACAGAAAAATAATCATCACGAAAACACGCCTATATAATTTTGACCCCTTGAACGCCACTTATATATAATAAAACTGGGGTTAACAGAGATAAACCTTGTTTCTTATTTCTACTCTATATATAGATTCAGGGTACTCGTTACACAATCTATATTTAGAGCAACAGAAAATTTCACAATTTTTCATCTTAAAATTTTCTCTTTTTTCGGCTATGAAATTAACTGTGTAGTTGTACAGGCATGTTTTGTAATGTATTGTCAGGGTTGCAAAACAAAATATATTTTAATGCTAACCAGTAGTCAACAAAAGCTGATTTAACAAGTATCGATTAATATGCATCAATTAATACATGTATAGAATTTAAGAGTTGACACGCACTGTGTGTATATTCAAATTAATCGCTTTATGACCCGGAAGCCTTAATTGTTGACATGATATCGACAATCTTATGATAGGTAATCTTAAGACAACCGTTCTCTGTAGTTAATGGATACGGTCCAGTTAACGCTTTCCCTTTCATCCCTAAGCTTCTGTTAATTAGAATTTACCCCCCCCCCCCCCCCAAAAAAAAAGAAAAAAAAAAAAGAAAAGAAATAGGGTTGACGTTCCAAGGCGGTTCTTCTGTGGCGGTTTATTTATGGTGTTGTTTGTTACTTACTGTGTGTATCACTTGTGTCTTTTTTATTTTGGATGGCCATATGGCCATTTTGTGGGAAAGTAACTGTCCTTATGGCCTTCCTTTGTTTAGGTTTCCATTATGGTCTGGTCGCTTAATGTTTGTGTTTCTTTCCCTTTGATGTCTTTGATGGGTGGAGTAAGTTAATTGTATCGATTCCTGATCTTTGTTTTACTTCTACTTTGAGCACAATTTAAGTCTTTCAATTATAACAAAATATATCCATATAACGCACAATGAACACTCTGTTCAGATTGTGCAGATGCCAGGTTGGTCTGGGGTTTGTCATATAATCTTATTCGCTAGATATCAAGTATCCTAGTTTCTTCTCCAAGATATATCTCTAACAGCGGTCCTAACGAGTTCCCGCAATCGATGTTTCGTTTGGAGCAAGAATTATCACACTCGCACGTTAACGTGCATTTTTTTTTCATATCTCCAAAATAGCTATTTCGGAATCTAACTGTTGGTTTTCTTTTGCTCCAGCAATTCTGTTGTTGTATGCTGTCGAGTCCTCAACCTTGTTTCATCTCTGTAGTTTTTTATTTGTATGTTCTCGGAGATGTTACACTAGTGAGTTAGGAAGCCTTCATGCGGACTAAAAATTAGTGTATACCGCGACAGAGGTAAGGGCGAGAATTATGGCCATGTAAAATCGATTTAAGCCCCCCCCCCCCCCCACCCCACCACCCCCCCCCCCCCCCCAACCCCCCAAGTGGAATTCTTTCCATTGGCCGTTCCAAGGCGGTTCTTCTGTGGCGGTTTATTTATGTTGTTGTTTGTTACTTACTGTGTGTATCACTTGTGTCTTTTTATTTTGGATGGCCATTTGGCCATTTTGTGGGAAAGTAACTGTCCTTATGGCTTTCCTTTGTTTAGGTTTCCATTATGGTCTGGTCGCTTCATGTTTGTGTTTCTTTCCTTTTGGTGTCTTTGATGGGTGGAGTAAGTTAATTGTATCGATTCCTGATCTTTGTTTTATTTCTACATTGATAAACGTATGTGACGAATTCAAAGATGAATGATGCTGGCATCTTTGGGGGAAGCTTATATACCCCTTTCGTCGGCGTTTGAAAGATTTCTAGAAACAAAAGATAAACCAATTATGAGAGTTTTACCATTTTCAGCCGTTGCTTGTCGACACTGTTAAAGAACCAACCGATCAATTTAAAGGTGAAAAAGAGATAATTAAAGACATTAATTTTTTATAGAGCCATGTTTTCACACCTCACCATTAATCTTTGCTGGCCGACTCTGTTAACGAACCAACCGACCAGTTTAAGACAAAACTGGTAAATGTGCTTAAGCAATAATTAAAGAAGTTTAACTTTACAAAGAGCGCACGTTTCCACACCTCACCATTAATCGCATTTATTGCGTGATTAATGTGTCAAATCAAATAAATAATATGATTAACGGTATTGATCAAAATTAACAGGTAATACTTATCATAATTCCTAATTATATGTTTGTTTGTTTGATTTGAGGTTAAACGTCCCCGTCAACACTGTCTCGGACCCATCAATACCCTCTATCTTCTTATACTGAGTCGGTCAGATTTGGCCATTATCTCAGTCGATTGGGTGGCTAATTTTAGAATCAGAATTGTTACTGGTGACACGTCAAATGACATTCATACACCAGGGCCTGTGATGTGGGAGGATTAGAATTTAGCTGAGAAAAACAATGATATATCTGAAAAATATAGGAAAATATTTTGGGGGCAAAACGGCTAGGGTTGGGTGGGAGGACCAAAAAGGAGGTCCTACTGTACAGAGTTATACGGGACCATAAGGATGCAGAGTCACTACAGGAAGATTTCAATCATCTACAGGAATGGGAAAGACATTGGCAAATGTTATTTAACTCAGATAAGTGTGAACATATCCGAATAACCAACAAGCGAAATGTCATACAGACTTCGTATAGCATCCACGGTCAGACTTTGAAAGAAACATCGAAGGCCAAGTACCTTGGAGTCACCATGGACAATAAACTGTCCTGGAACAGCCATATTGATGCAGTGACGAAGAGAGCCAACCAAAGTACAGCCTTCCTTCGCAGAAATCTCTCAAGCTGCCCTAAGGATGTTAAAGCTAAATGCTATAGGTCCATAGTTCGTCCACAACTCGAATACGCTTCAACGGTGTGGGACCCAGTGACAAAATTCCAACATAGTCAAATTGGAGTCATTCTAGACAGGTTTTTAAATTATTTGGATACCGTTTTGATTTATATCAGTCTTTGAATCGACTGCCTATTCGAAATTCGCAAAATTGCAGTACGTTTCCTCTGGCTTTCTTTGCTGGATCATTACAGGGTCACCGATGAGGCTTTATTAGCCGAAACTACGTAGTATGGCCCATCTTCTTTCTTATGAATGTTTTCATTGCTCTTAAAGGAACTCAATTTTGATTTTTATCTGTACAGAGGCGTGCCGCCGGGTTTTGCTGCAGTGACTACCGCCGAACCAGCAGTGTCACTTCAATGTTGCAAGAACTTGGTTGGGAGGACCTCCAATCAAGGCGAGACCAGAGCAAAGCCACAATGATGTACAGGTTCGTCAATAATCTTGTTGAGATCCCAGCGGGCCAGTACCTGACAGCCACAGGGGTAGCAACTAGAGGACAGAATCAGCGATTCCTGCCCATATTTAGTTCTATCAACGCCTACAAAGGATCCTTCTTACCATCAACCGTCCGTCTCTGGAATGGTCTGCCTGCCAATGTCATATCAGCACCAAGCTTGGATGACTTCAAGCTCCTTGTCGGTGCAGGTATCCCAAGGGTTTCTGGTCAACTCGTACCTAAGTCAACTCGTACCTTAGTCAACTCGTACCCGAGTTTGGTCAACTCGTACCTTAGTCAACTCGTACCTAAGTCAACTCGTACCTTAGTAAAAATAAAATTTGTTTTGGGGTAAGTTTGGCTTAAGTACGCATATATACAGGTCAACTTTATGATCTATGCAGACTCCTGATCCTTTTCCCGACGATGAAGACGATACACAGTGTGTGCATGACGCCATTACGCACGTGCGCCAAAATGGCGCCTTTCATGACTCCCATATCCCTTTAGCCAGACATAATTTATGGGTGCTCGTTAGAACTATCCCTGTGGGGCAGCTCTAACGAGTGCCAACAATCTATGCTCCAGAGGGATGTGATTGGTACATAACACCATGCTCAACATAAGACGAACTTCATATGTAAATATGTAAATGAAAATAACGAGGAAAATATAATTGTAGAACTTACATTTCATGCTCAGTTGCAAATAAAATGTGGTTATACAATTATAATTTGTTCTCATATATGCTCAAAACATAAATGTTGGCTAACATAAATGATGCATATTCCTTATTACTGTTACTTTACGATGACACACCCGTACAATATGGTACGTTTTTCACATCTCCAAAATGGCAATTTTTCTAACGAAAATCCGTGTTTTTTGTGTTTGTTTTTTTTCTTATTTATACTTCAAACATAGGCTGTGGTCTTAAGTTGGAACGACTCTAACGAGTACCCTCAACCTATATTGGAGCATAAATAAAGATAGTGTATACCCCCTTAAACCCGAGTTTCTCTATATAAAATGAGGTTTAGGGGTGTGCCCATTGCACGGACAAAACTGGTTACATGTCGGCGAGTATAAACACAGCGGGATGTACAGGTAGCACAATAAAAATAAATTCAGTTATTTATATAATTTTATTGCTTAAATTATAAACATTTGTTATACCGTTTAACTAACAAACTCTTAAATAAAAACAATCATCACGAATGCAAGCCTATATGAATTTGTCCCTCTTAAAACCCACTTTTATATATAAATAGTAAAACTGGGATTTAGTTTTAAGTTTTGTCAGAACAAAATAGCCGCTCGCCGGCAAAATTAAAGCAATTAAAAACAGTCTGTAATGAAGGACGATTAGATTAAACTAGTACCGATAACCTTTTTTTTACACCACATTAATCGGTACACGATTAACTAACGTGTTAATTAAAATAACCCAAATGGAATCTTCCATCTTATATAATTCGAAATTTAGGGGTGTCAGGTTGTGTTTTCTTCAAAATTTATTCGGGAAGTGGCTATACTTTTTCAAACAGCGTCCGCCATGATCAGACGACGCCGCGTTCTGCGGCGTCTGTTCTTGGCATTCAGTGTTTGACTACCCAAATGGAATTTACCATCTTATATATTTCAAAATTTAGGGGTGTCAGGTTGTGTTTTCTTCAAAAATTTATTCGGGAAGTGGCTAAACTTTTTCAAACAGCGTAGGCCCTGATCATACGACGCCGCGTTCTGCAGCGTCTGATTTGGGCCTGCAGTGTTTGACAAGGCATCCCTTTGTGGGTTTCTGATACTGAATGGGTTAAAAGTGAATAATAATAAAATAATAATAATAATAATGATAATAATAATAATAATAATAATAACTAGAGTAGGTTGATGGCGCGCCATCGCATATCCCCGCGTTCTGCGGCGTCGGATCTTGGCCTGCAGTGTTTGACAAGGTACCCCTTTGTGGGTTTCAGGGACGGAATGGGTTTAAAGTGAATAATACTAATAAAATAATAATAATAATAATGAGAATAAAAATAATAATAACTAGAGCAGGTTGATGGCGCGCGATCGCAAATCCCCGCGCTGTGAAAACCATGTTACAATAAAAGGACCCAAAGTACTTCTTACTGGCCTCCGGTGAACTCAAGACATGTCTCGGGGCATGTAGACATGTTTCAACTATTGTTCGGCAAAAAATAGAGTACCCCACCTACCCCTGGGGTACGAGTTGACCAAAATAGGTACGAGTTGACTAGGGGGTACGAGTTGACCAAAGAACGGGTACGAGTTGACCAAAAACAGGTACGAGTTGACTCAGGTACGAGTTGACTTAGGTACGAGTTGACCAGTTACCATCCCAAGACCGTGACTGTGAACAACGTGTTTTTAACTGTTTTTAGCTGTACATATGAGCCTCCCAGCACGGATGTTTTAATGTTCTTCACCGTGCGACAATGCCAACTTTTGGCTATGCACTTAACGGGTAGAAGTAGAAGAGGCGAAACGACTAGGGTGGAGATGACCAGGGAGGAAGCGTTTTGGGGCGAAACGTCTTGTTACCCATTACAATACTGGTACATGGATACCGGTAATACTGTGAATTAGTATGCGCCGGGTCCCTAAATCCATTTCTGATTATGAACCAGTCAAGTATTCCTCCATTTCTTAACGTGAGGAAAGGAACGCAAACCTGAGTGTCGATAAACTGATTTTCCACCTCTCATTCCATTAAATTGCTTCATCTTTCCTCAGAATGGCTGACAGATCAGAACTGGTTCAGCGCGCGAAGCTAGGGGAGGAGGCAGAACGGTATGATGACATGGCAAAAGCGATGAAAGATGTCGTTCAAATGAACCACCCATTGTCCAACGAGGAAAGAAATTTGTTGTCGGTTGCCTACAAAAACGTGGTATGCATTCAACCTTTGCTATCAGAATGAATTCACCCCAGTTTTTAACAATCTAGTCACTGCCCTACCCGTTTCGGTGGCCTTTGCAGTGGTGATGTTCTAAATGAGCATAAGGCAGTTCAGTGTGACCAACTGAGGTGAATCCGGGACGTTTCGGTCCTGAGTCGTTTCGGTCGGGTCGTTTCGGCCTTGGTCGTTTCGGCCCAAATTTGGACATGGGTCGTTTCGGCCTATTTCGGCGGGTCGTTTCGGCCCTGGGTCGATTCGGCCTGGGTCGTTTCGGTCCGATTTTATTAGATAGCATTTTTTTTTCTGTATAAAACATATTGAATAGTAATAATTATTTAAATTTGGAATATTATTTCAACGACCTGTCACGTTAGCCATCATGCCCATGGTTATGATAGCCCAAATAAAGTGTTTTAAAAGTTCTATCCATAGCCATGTTTCCAGTTAGCACCAACGAGGAGATGTGACTACGACTTCATTATGGTCTGAGAATGATCAGTATTTACAGTAAAATTCCGCTATTAAGATCACTTTCTAGACTTCTAAAAAGTGGTCTTATTAGCGGGGTGGTCCCTTCATTATAATGGAATCGGTGAAAAAAATGGTGCTAGCAAGACTGATTTAAATATTTTTTTATGTGCACTGTGCCTATTTCATTGCTTTTTAGTAAATCTTGCTGTCTTTAACTTTATTGTTCTTTTCCTCATTATATGTGATTATAGGCAATATTACACCAATAAAAAATCACATTGCAGGACCCGCAGAAAAAGCGACCGACTGAAGGCGGTTGATTTTCTAAGAGTGCCCTATAATCACCTTGTCATTCGGTCAATCGGTCATTCTGTCAGTCTGTCTGTCCGTCCGTAACCAGTTCGTGAAAATTGGTGATAGTGACTTAACCGCTTGGAATATTTAAACAATTTTTGGCATACTGATAGATATCAATGAGATCTAACCAATGAACTTGCGAAATATTACATTCCATTTAGTATAGCCTCGCAGAGGCGATAAATGTGAAAATTTTCGAACTGCTTCTCCTCGGAAACCGTTGGGCCGATTGCAGTCAAATTTCATATGGAGCTTCTATGGGATTGGTGAAACCAAAATTTGCTCATGGGATCCAGGTCACATGACCAAAATGGCCGCCAAGCCATATATGGTAAAAACCCTTCAAAAATAGTCTTCTCCAGAACCACTGGGCAGATTTCCACGAAACTTGATAAATGGCATCTGGGACGTAGACCCATCATAAATTGCTAAAATGGTGTCCCTGGGTTGACCTTGACCTTCTTTGTGCCTAGGTCAAACTTTGACACATATGCTTTTGTATTGGCAAATGTGAGAATGCATTTTATCCTGCCAACGATTCAGAATACAGTACTAAAGTATAAGATATATTTTTGCTCCTTACGATAAGGCCCATTTATTGGGGGAACCGTTTTAGGTCCAGGTCACATGACCAAAATGGCCGCCATACCCATATATGGTAACACTCATAAAGCTAAAAGCATTCGGCGGGTCGTGCACTTCAGCTGAAGCACTGGTTAATGATAACAATTGTTCCACAATAATCTTCTTTCTTAAGAACACAGCGCTGCACATTACCAAAATTATTCAAACTATTTATTCACCTAGCATAAAAAAATCTTGTCAAAACAACACACTGATTAGTACGGGTAAACTGCTGTTTTTTACACCTTTAGGGAAATGTGTGAACATTACCAAGATTTGTTGTAATGATGAGGAATCCAGCAAAAAATTATATTTACCAATGATACCAATTACGAGAGCTATTAAAAACTGAAAGATGCTATTATTTTATATGATCAGCCTGCATCTGTCGTTGTGACACCTTCAAAGACTTAATAACCTATACATCTGTTCATTGTGATCGGAGTCTACACAGTTTGAAAAGCCCTCTGTTTTCTGAGCTATTAAAAACTGAACGAGCGAAGATAGCAAACACATAGGCTGATCTCCGAGTCTACGCAGTTCGAAAAAGCACTCTGTTTTCAGACCTATTAAAGGCTTAAAAGATATCAAAAGCACAGGCTGATCTTCGACAAACAAAATATATACACATGTAAATAAAGTGACAGAAAAATCAGGCCGAAACGACCCACCAATTTGGCCGAAACGACCCACCCCCGAAATTGGGCCGAAACGACTCAGGCCGAAACGACCCGGCCGAAACGACTCAGGACCGAAACGACCCAGGGACCGAAACGACTCAGGACCGAAACGTCCCGCGACCACTGAGGTAATGGCCAAATATGACCGACTCAGTATAAGAAGATAGATAGATAGACCAGTGTGAAATGTGGATTCACACTGATTGCGCTTTCCTTTCAGACGCCGAGTATGGCAAACTGGTTAACTCGAGTTGTTCATGGATATGCCCGAAGTGCGAGTTTTTTAATTTTTCTGACTCGTTCTTCAGCGAACCTATAGAACTGGAAGAAAGAAATAAATTTGAACCTCTGTCAAAGGAGAAAGGAGTTAAATCTCCGACTACTGACATGAGAAAGCCGAATTTTGTAACGGTTTGAAACTTTGCAGTATTAACATTAACGGTTTAAGAGGAAAGATACTTGAACTTTTAGCTTTCCTTGATACTCACCAACCACATATTGTTGCTATTCAGGAAACAAAGATTGACAGTTCAATTATGACTTCGGAGCTTTTCCCTGAAACTTGCGAATACAGTGTCTACAGAAAAGATAGAAACACTCATGGCGGCGGGGTGATGTTGCTCGTTCACAGAGATATCCCTCATATGCCATTCATGGAACTGGAAAACGATTCAGAATCTGTCTGGGTTAAGGTTTTTGCAAACAAAACTTCCCACTTTATTGCAAGTTGGTATCGACCACCTAACGACACTGTCGAAAACTTCCACTTATTTAAAGATCAGCTTGATCGCATTAAGTCTCAGAATAAGGGTAAAAAACTTCCTGCAGTACATGTCTTAGGCGACTTCAACTTCAGAGAGATTGTTTGGCCAGATAGGCTCAGCAAACAAGGCACGATGCTGAGTCCGTCAGAGGGACAGGTGCTGGTCGACATCATGAATGATCATGGCTTGGAACAGGTTGTTGACTTCCCTACTTGAGATAGAAACACTTTGGATTTGATTCTTACAACTTTGCCAGGACAGTTTGGGGATATTCAATCCCCGGACAAACTAAGTGATCATGATATTGTCTCTGGATTTTTGAAAATCTTCATACCACCTATAAAGAAACCTCATAGAAAGGTGTACTTATATCAAAAGGGTGACTATGAAACTATGAGGAAGGATGCCCTAAAATTTGCAGGAGAGAAATACTTTAATGGTCATTCAGACGCTCGATCTGTCCAGGAGAACTTTGATTTGATAAAGTCTTTCATTCAAGCTTCGTCCGAAAATCATATCCCCTCCAAAACTAGCAGGTCTGTATCTTCAATTCCTTGGATCACACCAGAAATAAGAAGAAAAATTCGGAGGAGAAATAAGATTCATGCTAAGGCAAAAAAGTCGGGAAGTGGTAAACTCAGAGCAAAATTTGAAAACTTGAGACGAGAAATTAAAAATGACATCAAAAATCAGCATGATCAGTATGTAAATAACTTGGTAGGTGATGTAAAGGCGAATCCCAGAGACTTCTACAGATATATCAATAGCCAGAAGAAAGATAGGCAAGGTATCCCACCCCTTAATAAAAGAGGAGGGAACGGGGTCGCTGAATGGGACTCTGAAAGGGCAGAGGAATTGGTTGGTCAATTCAATGATGCATTTAATAAAACTGAGTTCAACGAGGTTCCATTGACTGGAAGATCGGCCCCTTTCATGGAAAATATTGTTGTATCCTCTGCGGGAGTGATCAAATTACTTAAAGGCTTGAACCCTTCTAAAGCTTTAGGGCCTGATGAGCTTCATCCTAGAGTCCTGAAGGAACTAGCAAACGAGTTAGGTCCAGTTTTTGCTCATCTTTTCCAACAATCTCTCGATACGGGTGAAATTCCCAAAGAATGGCTCCTAGCGAACATCTGTCCACTTTTCAAAAAAGGGGACAGGGCTCTTGCTCGTAATTATCGCCCGGTGTCACTGACATGTGTTCTATGTAAATTGCTTGAACACATAGTCTGCTCAAACATCATGGCCCACTTGGATGAACATAAACTTTTGTCAGACAGACAACATGCATTTAGGAAAAGGCATAGTTGCGAAACTCAGTTGAGCACGGTTATTAATGATTGGGCAAAAATCCTGGACAAAGGGGGGCAGGTGGACACATTTATTCTGGACTTTGAGAAGGCGTTTGACACCCCTCCTCATGAACTACTTAAATCCAAATTATTTGGTTATGGAATTGGTGGGAAGACCCTTGAATGGATAGATTCCTTCCTTTGCTACAGAAAACAGCGTGTTGTTGTTAATGGTGAATCTTCAGTATGGGCGCCAGTTTTGTCTGGAGTCCCACAAGGGACCGTTCTTGGTCCTCTATTGTTCTCCATGTACATCAATGATATTTCCACTGATATTGACTCAGAAATAAGACTGTTCGCAGATGACTGTGTTTGTTACCGGGAAATTAGAGATACAGATGACTCACTGAAACTTCAGGCTGACATAGATAGATTAGGATGTTGGGCCAGAAAATGGGGCATGAGATTTCAACCAGTTAAATGCAATATTATGCAAATAACAAGGAAGAGATCTAATAAAGTTGAGGCTTCTTACACCTTAGAGGGAACGGTCCTCGAAAATGTGAATTCCATTAAATACCTTGGTGTGACAATCACTCACGATTTGAGATGGAATACACACATTAGCAATATGTGTACAAAGGCGAATAGAACACTTGGTTTCCTGAGGCGAAATCTTCATCAGTGTCCTCAGGATGTGAAAGAAACAGCATACAGGGGACTTGTTCGCCCAATCTTGGAATATGGTAGTTGCATCTGGGACCCAAGCGGAGTGGTCCTAAATGAAGAAATTGAAAAAGTTCAGAATAGAGCTGCTAGATTTGTAACTGGAAATTATTGCTTTGAAACTGGGAGCATGACTGGAATTCTAGGAAAATTAAGATGGGAGTCTCTCAAGAAAAGGAGAAGAGACAGTAGGCTCATACTCTTATACAAAGGTCTAAAGGGTGCTGCCAGCATTCCAACAGATGACCTTGTTCCCCCAGCTAGGCATTGTAGAAAACACCATTCAATGACGTTTCAGACCCTTACTGCAAGAACGGATATTTATAAAGAATCGTTTTTCCCCCGAACCATTAGAGATTGGAATGCCCTTCCCGATTCTATTATTTTGACGGCTGAAGGTGCTGAGGATTGTGTAGCTAAGTTTACATCTTTGGTTAGAGCTAGGGACTAACTTCCGATATCACAGGTCCTGGTGTATGAATGTCATTTGACGTGTCACCAGTAACAATTCTGATTCTGATTCGGCTATTTCAACAGCTGAAGGTGCTGAGGATTGTGTGTTGCTAAGTTCACGAATGTGGCTGTAGCATGGTGATATTGGCTTTGCTTTGGATCCCATATTTTCCCTGACCAGCATTTATAAATATGATCCAAGGTTTCTGTCAAGTTTCAAGCCGGCCCCCGCCCATAGGGGCTTGAAGAAATATATGGGCTGCATGATGCCTCCACGCAGAGCTGATTCCGTATTTAAGGATATTCTGCGACCAACATGGCTGAAATAGCACAATAATATGCACTTGAAAAAAGAAATTATGAATTTGAGCATTAAGCAAAGGTCTCAGAAATTTTTTTCTTATTAGTGTAAAAAATAACGGGGCAAAGTTTACTCAAGACAAAACCACTTAAATATCTGAATTACTATAAAGAGAGAAATGTAAAATCAATATTGCAATATATGCTCGTTTGTTTAAGACTTAGAACCAAATTGTTTATGAATAAATATAAAATATATTGCCACTTGCAGAGCTCTCGGAAACGCAGGATTCTGCGTATTTTACGCCAACTTTTGCCGTTGTACGCGTAAAATTCACAACCGGCGATTCTTGTGTACGCATGTTTTTATTGCGACACGCGTCCAAAATTACAGAAGCGGTAAATTCAGAAGCTAATTTAGGCCGCTTATGCAATACCAATAAAAGATCAAATGCGGCGCCGCTTTTTATGTTGAAAGCGCACGTGCCACAAATCAGTAGGCGTGACCTATATTGACAGGTATTTTTGCACCTGTCAGTGGGAGAGACGATATTGGAAAATGGTCGGTTTGCGGCACCTGTTAAAAATGATTGTACCTGTTTAATCTCGCCGCGCTAATCCCCGTGTTATTACGGATTACATCTAATTAGTTTACTAATTGATGTAAGCTCATATCATCAACCGATTAGCATGAGTCGGTAAAATATCACGTTCAGTTAAACCAGGGTTACGACGAAGACGATATAATAGACGAATTACCAATGTCATGTATTTTCGCGACTACACGATCGTACTTTTTATCGCTTGGTCAAAGTGTGTTTCGACGTTTACTGGTAACAAAAATGTATGAAATTCTTCAAAATACAACCATTTTTAAAAATTACAGGAAGCCAGACGTGGTTAGGATGCTTCCCCTACGTATTTGTTTACACCAATTAAAATAATTTAGCTACTGTCACGTATAATATACGTCCGAATTTGAAAGCACAAATATAGCTAACTAGAATGCTGTTTTTCTGATCTGGGTTTACATTATATCTGCTGTTATCTTAATACTACCTTATTTTTATGTGGCATTATTTGACTCGGAAGTGTGAGAATAAATCTGAGCAACTGCATTGGGGGGGGGGGATAGACACATCAGTGAAATATTTCTAACTAGTACCCACAATCTACATGTTTGGAACGAAGTTATTAAATGCATTTATCAGAAAAAAAAGAGTTTGGGAGCCATGAAAGTATAGAGTTTTTCATATGGACTTGTAGCCTGATAATAAGAAGTTTTTGTCTATGTTCTATGCGCGATCAAGATCAAGATGTGGGAATCCAACTTTTTATCTGTGAATCCAACTTTTTACAAGGAAGGATTCCTGGAATCCTGTTTTCAAAATCCTAGTGAGAGCTCTGACTTGTGTATGAGTAATTGCACAGGGAAGGTGCACCGGGACATATTTTTTCATAAAACAGCTCCAAAAGCGAATAATTAATTTTTCGTTCACGTGGTGTGTAGAAAATTTCGAAACAAAATTCATCATGGCCGAAGATCTGGGGATGTGTTTACACGCAAGTTCACACGTTCGTATTGACGTAACCATGACGGGATCGCCAAGGTACTTGATATAATCTGAAACCCCAAACATAAATCTTTAAAACCGCACCATCGATTTTCACATAGGAACTATCAAATACTAACATTTCGACAATACATTTGTTGTGTTACTTTGTGTAAAGTTTTTCGGCAAGGAGCCGAACAGCACCCTGGCTAAAACATTAGATTAATACGCCAAGGCATTTTTTTATCAGCGAAAGATCGAGTTATTTGGCGTCATATTTACATTATTGTAATAAATTTATGTACTTTATGAAATCTTCTGTTAGGATTCCAGGGGATGTCACCGGCAAAGAAAAATTATATACATTTAATCAATAAATACTTTTGAAACTACTTTTCATCCGCGATTTGTTTGAAGGGAGACCACTGTTATAGAAATGCTGGTTTCCGGATGGAGCCGAGTACTTTATTTTTTTAAACAAGTTTGGCTTTTACAAGAATTTTGTCACCACTCAAAACGAGAGAAATGTATCGAGGAAAAGTGGTTCAGTGTAGCCTACATTTGCTTTGGCAGCATTTTCAAGCTAAATTTATGTCCGGACCAGCTCAGTCCTGCTCACGAACTCTTATAAACGGCACAGACCGGTCGTTAGAGAAGAGTGATGTTGTAAACGCCCAAAGACGTAGTCAAAGAATCTCGAACCAGATATGAAGCCGGTAACCAGATTGATGTCACAAACTGTCAATTTATCATGGAGGAAAATAATTGTCGCAGCGACGAGTTTCAATTGATTTTATAAATATTTCTCTTTAAACCACAACCACTTTTCGTATCTTTCCCCTTTACATATTAAGTAAGTTATTTTACACCCCCTGGTCAATATACTGCATATCGATCCGTCAGTATTTTATGAGAATCCTCGTGCAAGTCGTTGGTTACAAATGTAAACATTAGACACGTGTGAGAAGTATACTTCACCACCTAGTTTTACAAAATAGTTACACAGCATTATCATGATTGTATTGCATTTTTTTAGATATAAATGATATGTTTGACAAAATTATATAAAGTTAATGGAGATTTTAGGCGAAAGAAAATTTAATAACAACTTTAAAATCACAGTAGCTAGTGATAAAGATTTGTCTTATTTTGTTCCCTTTCTTTTTTTCTACCTGTAAACATAACACAGGTGTGTTCAGTCAGCCACAACAATAAACTTATCTGCATATTTATTCCAATGAATGCAAGTTTATCTCTCCATACACAGAAAGGACTTCTTTTACTGTGTCAAGAAATGTGTAAAATAAAAAGACAAGATTTTTTTCCTGAACACAAAACATGCCTTGGTTGAAAACAGTTTATTTGAATTTAGTGCAGCTAATCAAAATTTAGATTCCTGGTGCACCTTAAGGAAAAATGTAGCTACTCAGTGATTTCTTTTTGTCATTGTTACTTGTGGGAATTTTCCAGTTTTATACACAAAGTTTGGCATTTTTCAGGTGAGTGTTTGTTTGTTTGATTTGAGGTTTAACGTCCCCGTCAACACTGTAAAGGTCATTTTGGAGACGTTGCTTCCAATTTTGTGGGACTTTTACCCGACATTGAGATGAAATGACATCTCAAGCCCTGTCGCCCAATGAAACCAATAGGGTTTATTAGCATGGACAGTCCGCCTCACACCGCAGTTCCTGGACAGGCTTAGATCCTCTAAGCTGTTTACCAGTACTAGTGTGCGGGCCGGATTCAGCTCTGCGTGGAAGCATCATGCAGCCCATATATTTCTTCAAGCCCCTATGGGCGGGGGCGAATTTCAGGTGAGTGAAGAAAAAAACTCTGAACAATATTTTACTTTTCTAACAGGTATTTAAATAACTTTAAGAAATCAAGTTTATGTTCCAATTATATTAGTTGACTAAAACAAAAGGGTTGCATTGAATTTCTTGCATATTCAGAGCCACTGTCATTTTTGCTCATTTGGCCAGGTGGCCATGTTGAATGTCCTTAAGCCATATAATCCCACAGGTATCTTCTTAGACTGGTACTTCGACACTTGTATTTACTCGCGGTATGGTGGTGCGCGGTTATGAAAAAAGTTTCTATTGGTATGATTTCCGTGTGGCAAAACGTCTGGTTTCCGCCACGTAAGTTTCCAGTTCTGTAAGAATTGTTCCCCTATAGTCAATAAAATGATCGTCTTTACTGGCCTCCAAAAGTATACTGAGGTCCAGCTGAGTTAAACCGCAAGAGTCGAATAATCTCCTCCGCATTTGTTCCCTCTCATCTTCATATAATGGGCAGTTCAATAAGTAGTGGTCTATAGATTCAATATGTATGTTCATACATTTATATTATTGTTACATGTTCGTACATTTATACTTTTGTGCACTGACTTTGACTCCTGACCGTGAATCTCATGTGGACATATCATGTTAGCGTGAGAAAGAGCTATGCATGTCTCTTCCTCCCGGACTTCCAGTGTTGTGCTGCAACAAGCTGATGCTGGATATGGGTGGGAGAGTCATGCCTGCAAATTAAAACTCTATAAATCAATGCAGAATCTGCCCTCACTTCTATTTTCTCCTTCATTTTTCACTTTCTGGAGTCAAGTGAATGCCGTCAATTAAAGCTTTATCTTGTTTCCAAAACCATATGTCTCTTTCAAACTTCTCCACTGCACAAGTACTTACCACAGTACATTCTTTCTGCTGCTTCTATCTTTCCTTCTAACTGTTGAAAACCATTTGAATTATGTATTATGGAAGCATAATGTCTATATATCTATCACTGTACTGTATTGATGTACTCTATATTACTCTCTGTCAAATGTGGTACCCACGGAGAGGGCAAATATAGGCCAAGCCTACGCCCAAACCGAGCCATATATATATGTCTGTATTATGTACATATGTATGATGACTGATATTTGGAATAAATAAATAAATAGATTCAATATCTCCACACTGACACAGGTTTGTATGCTTGCTTTATGTTGGTTTTGTTTAAATATTCATTTAGCCTTACATATCCAGTTCGTAACAGGCTAATTGATTTCTCCCCCTGTACCGTCTGGAATTTATGTTTTATCTTATGGCCTACTTCAGGTCTGAATGTAAACAAATGTCTCCCACTCTCTGCTTTTTCCCACATATCTTGCCATTTAATACTCCCTGCTTTCCTTGCTACTAACTTCACATCTCCAACTGTTATCACCTCTGGCAATTCTTCCTTTTCTTTAGCTTCCTGCGCTGCTTCCTTCACCAACCTGTCAGCATACTCATTTCCTTTGATGTCAGAGTGTCCTGGTGTCCAAGATAGCTCTACTGACACCCCTGACTGTTCCAGATTGAGCATATCTGCCTTGACCTCGCGGATGGTTCCGATGTGTGATGTAGCTTCCCAACCAAGCTGAAGTTGTCCAATTGCTGACTGACTGTCAGAGAAAATATGCAACTTGATAGGTTTAGGGGTTCTGTATTTTCCAGTATTGAAGATGTAATTCAGTACCATTTTTATGGCCACAATCTCACCCAACAGAATGGAACCTCTGCTGGTAACCGGCTGTTTAAGGAACACTGGTTCTGTATTCCCTGGGAAAAAAAAACACATGCTCCTGCACCACAAGGGCAAGGGTTCCCAAGGCAGGATCCATCCGTGAAGGCTACAGCTGTTCTTCCATCACAATTTTCGATCATCCTACCGACAATCTCCCTTGACATTGCTTCTTGGTCTGCTGACATTGACTTAGACGAACCCAGGTTCTGCCATTACTCTGGTTTGCGTTTACTAGGTTGTAAGGATTCCATGTACAGTCGAACTTCGATGGCTCGAACACCGATGGCTCGTTTACCATGGCTGAGTCGAACCCGTTTTTGAGTCCCTAGGGAATTCCTCTCCATAAGTAAAAGTGTGTGATAATTAAGGAGATTTTTGAGTTTTATCTTGCAAATGTATACTGTGTGTACTCATTAGAATCGCCTCAATGAGGCGATTCTAATGAGTACACACAGCATACATTTTCATTATAGAACATCGAAAAAATATCAAAAAGTATATCGTATACCTCCTGGCAGTAGGCCTCAGTGGCACCAACTACCCCTGTCTCGAACGGATTATCAAGTTCCCAAAGGTGTTCGAGCCATTGAAGTTCGACTGTAGTTACACTCTTTTTCTAAACCGTGTAGTGAGATCCTGTAGCAGAGGTCATATCAGCAACTTGAATGGACATTTTTCCAAATGGAGAAGTTTTATGCTCTACCTTTTGATATTCCTCAAATCTATCCCATGCACTTTTGATGTGTGAGTAATTATCCTTCGTCATGATTCTAGCTGCTTGCCTTACCGTCAATTCTTCTCTTCTTAGTTCAAGAGGCTTAATGCCAGCTTCAACCTCTAATGCCTCCAGTCCCGCTGTTCCTGGTATTCCAAGACACATGGCTAATGCTTTCCTCTGGACCTTCTCTAAGGCTTTACAGTCTCCTACCTGCCATACCACTGCTGCATATTCAAGCTGTGGTGCTACAAGGGCCTTATAGAGTTGCAACATACACTTCGAACTAATCACTTCCGTTTCCTTCACTTTACGCAGTGTGTCCAAGGATCTTAATGCTTTTCTTTCAATCTCTTCTATGTGATTGTCAAATTTCAGCTTTTCATCTAATGTCACCCCAAGGATTTTTGGTGTTGGATTGTGTTTAAGTTTTTTATCTTCAACTGAAAAGTTGTAGTCTCTGACTGCTTCAAGAGTCTGATTATCTAAGGAGAACACACAAAACTCTGTCTTGTCTATATTCAGCTTCAACCGCCATTTATTGGCCCAAACCATAACCTGTCTGAAATCTTCTTCCAATTGTTTTACTAGCTCTACCCAGTCACTCCCAGTGGTCCATATTGTCCCATCGTCTGCAAACTTAACTTTCTCTGATGTCACATTCTCATAGCAGTCAGCAATGTATAAATTAAACAGCAGGGGTGAAATGACTGATCCTTGGGGCAAACCAGTAGTTGTACTGAAATTTGGACCTTTCTCTCTGCCGATATTGATACACGCAGACCTGTCGGTGAGGAAGTTACTTTCCAACACCAAATCTTTCCTCTGATGCCACTTTCCCATAACTTGTACATTAGACCATCCCTCCATACACTGTCACATGCCTTCTCAATATCCACAAACAAGGCTGCTGAATGTTCTTTTTCATTGAATCCATTACAGATATCTTGTGATAATCTCAGTAGAGCATCTGTAGTACCTCTGCCTTCCTGCTCTTTATCCAAGATGTTCAACAAAACCATACAGCCTATGCACAATTATCCGCTCCATGCATTTACATAGATAACTGGTAAGACTGATAGGCCTGTATGCTCCTGGGTCGTGATAACTTTTCTTTCCATTCTTACGAAGAAATTTGACTTCTGCCTGCTTCAATTTCTCGGGTATTTTTAGCTCACCAGAGCCGAAGGTTCCGGGGGAGCTTATAGGATAGGCAGTTGTCCGGCGTCGTTGTCGTCGTCTGACGTCAACACTTTCAAACATCTTCTTCTCTGAAGCCACTGGACCGATTCAGCCCAAATTTTATCTGTAGCATCCTTGGGCTGGGGGATTGAAAGTTTGTGTTTTTTATGAAAATTGGCCCATTAGTTTGGCTGCTATAGCAACTTAGAGCTCCCATAGACTTATAATGGGGAAAATTGAAAAATGGCATTTACTGCCAAGCCACTGCAGATATTTTGACAAAACTTTCATAGAAATATTCCTTAGGCAATCTACTATCTGCCATATGATTTTAGGCCTACTGCTCATTTGTATTGGTTGCCATGGAAACCAAAATGAAAAAATAGAAAAAAAATACTTAAAAAATCATCTCCTCAGAAACCGTATGCTCTATGAGGCTGAAAGTTTATGGAAATATTCACCATATTTGCCTTTACAGGTTTTGTGTTTTTTATGAAATTCGGCTCTTTAGTTTGGTTGCTATGGCAACTTAGATTTTCCATAGACTTATAATGGGGAAAATTGAAAAATGGCATTAACTACAAAGCCTTTGCAGATATTTTGAAAAAACTTTCATAGAAATGTTCCTTTAGTAAACTTCTCTCAGCCATATGCTGTTATGTCAACCTGCGGGTCCAGTAGGTTGTGCCGGGGCCATGCCCCGCCCCCAGTACTTCATAAAATGACTTATATCTCAGAAACCTTACAGATCCCCACCCAGGGCCCTAAACCATATATATTCTTGTTCCTATTGATAAGACGCATTCAGTGACACCAACCTGGAGGTCCTCTGGGATGTGCCGAGGCCATGCCCCACCCCCTCCACTTCATAAAAGGCCCAATATCTCGGAAACCATTCAGATCCCCACCCCTGAACCCTATATACTCTTGTTCCTTATGATAAGACGCATTCAGTGACATCAAACTGGGGGTCCCCTGGGATGCGCCGGGGCCGTGTCCCGCCCCTCCATTTCATAAAAGGCCCAATATCTCGGAAACCTTACAGATCCCCACCCCTAAACCGTATATATTCTTGCTCCTTATGATAAGACGCATTCATTGACCCCAAATTGGGGGTCTTCCGGGGTGCGCCGGAGCCATGCCCCACCCCTTCACTTCACAAAAGGCCATATATCTCAGAAACTGTTCAGATCCCCACCCCTAAACGATACATGTTCTTGTTCATTATGATGAGACACATTCAGTGACACCAACCTGGGGGTCCCCAGGGATGTGCTGGGGCCATGCCCCACCCCCTCCATTTCGTAATATCTCAATATCTCGGAAACCTTACAGATCCCCACCCCTAAACCATAAATATTCTTGTACCTTATGATAAAACACTTTCATTGACACCAACCTGGGGGTCTCCCTGGGCCTTGCCCCACCCCTGCACTTCACAAAAGGCCTTATATCTCAGAAACTGTTCAGAGCCCCACCCCTAAACCATATATATTCATCTTCCTTATGATAAGGCACATTCATTGACACCAGCTTGTGAGTCCCCGGGGCATGCCCGGGCCTTGCTCCACCGCTTGACTTCATTAAAGCCACATATCTCAGAAATAGTTCAGATCCCCACCCCTAAACCATATTATATTCTTGTTCCTTATGATAAGACTAATTCAGTCACACCAACTTGGGGGTCTCTTTGTGCTGAGGCAATGTGCCCCGCCCTTCCACTTCATAAAAGGCCATATATTTCAGAAACCATTAAATCCCCACCCCATATTCATATATGTTCTTGTTCCTTATTATTAGCACACCTACTGTAGGTGTGTCCGCAGGGGCCAGTCCTCTCCTTTCCACTTCATGAAAGGATATCTTGGAAACCGTTCAGATTCCCACCCCTAAACCATATATGTACTTGGTCCTTATGATGAGACACATTTAGGGATAACAATCTTGGGCTTTCCTGGGAACGACAGGGCATGCTCCAACCCCTCCACTTATATCTCCAGCCATGCAGATCCCCACTGCTAAACCATATATATTCTTGTTCTTTGTGATAAGACACATTTAGTGATACCAACCAGGGCTCCATTGGGTCCATGCCCCACCCCCTCTACTTCATAAAAGGCCTAATGTTTCATATACTGAGTCCACATGGAAGCTCATTTGGATATGGGGGTTCATTTGGCAGATTAAAATGATATCATGTTAAAATGCATGGCTGCAATTTGGCAGTGCCCACCTGAGCTCTGGTGAGCATAGTGGCCCATGGGCCTCTTGTTGATGTATCCCATGACTTTTGGAAAAGTCGTAGAATTGCATTCATGAACTCACTACCTGCATTCTTCAACATTTCAGTGAAAACTTCATCTGGGCCAGGAGATTTATTAGTTTTCAATTGCTGTATAACTGCTTCAACATCATCCATGGTAATTTCATAATTCAAGTACTTTTCAGCATTTGCCATATTTTCCTCATCAATTATTGAGCCTCCCCTGTCAAAGCCTGCTACTTTCTGACAATCTGTTGTATTTTATCTTTAAAATTGATGTCAAATGAGCAATCTTCCAAATGTCTACCTCCAAAAAACACCTTTTCAAGTAAAGCACACTTTTCCTCCCTGTCAAAGACTGGACTGTGGTCCTCATCCACTAATGGCAAAACCCCACCCCTGTTAAAATCTTGGTAAGTCGTGAGGTTATGAAAGGTCTCCCACATCTCCTTGGATGATGAAGCATATGTTATTTTATCGCATAGCATCTCTGTCCAATATATTTTGGCCTCTTCTTTTACCCTTTCATAATCTGACTCACAGGCTTTGAGATTCTCAAAATTATTTGGTGTTCTTCTTCTCCTAAAACCCTTCTTTGCCTTATTCATAAGCTGCTTTGCCACACCTACTTCTTCATTCCACCATGGTGGTTTCCGTCTTCTGTTATGCAATTTAATCTCTTTCTTAGGAACAGCTTCAGTCATACATTCCATGTACACGTTCATGAAGGAATCTGCCATTTCATCCACAGAACTGTACTGCACATCAGACTCATTCCAAACCATGTACATGTACACAGTAAAGCATTTCTTCCAAAAGCAATCCACATGTATTAGCCTTTTTATTATTCCATTCTATGCTCTTGGCATTCAGGTCCCCTGTGAGAATGACATGTTTATATCCTTCACAAGCATCAAGAACCCTAAGTAAACCTTCAAGCTGATCCCTTCTCTCTGGGAGTACATAAGACACCACCAGCAAAAATGAATGCATCTTACTAACTGTCACCTTGGCACATAAGACTTCTACGCCATCTTGCTCAAGCTCCTGCTTCCGTTCTAAAATAACTCCCATCACAATCATCCTTATATAAAATTGCCACCCCCCCCCCCCCCCCCCCCCCCATAACCGTCTTTTCTCGGCTTGCTTATTTTGGACCAATGTCTAAAGGAGACAGGCTCTCTATCACTCTCGAAAGTCTCTGTTAAACATAGCATATCAATATTATAATTGTCTACAATTTCACCAAAACTGAACTTTGCAGTCTTCCATGACTGGCAATTTATTGAAAATATCTTCATGATGTTAAAAAAAACTGATTCCTACAGATCGACTGCAGAATTTCGAGGTATCTAGGGCACAAATTTGACGAACTTTTGTGATTCCCACCACAATTTGCACAGTTACTCTGTGGAAGACATTCCCCTGTAAAGATGTGATCTTCTGATCCACAGTTCTCACACTTTTTACTGTAAGGGCAGTTTGCAGCAATATGATTGAAGCGGTGACAAGAAAAACACCGTGCCACTTTGTATCTCTTTTCAGCTTCACAGAAAGCCTGTTTTCCATTTACTTTAAAGGGGTATTCTAGACCTGTTGCTTTTATTAATATATTGTTGTTTGCAAAAGTTACTTTGCGTATTGGCATAGGCTTACCACTGTGTCTGTGGAAGACCTTCCTCACTTCTAACACCGTACACTCACTATTCTCCAAGAAATCCTTCACTTGATTATCACTTATTCTGGTGTCAATGTTCTTTATAAAGTAGAAGTAAAACAAAAATCAGGAATTGATACAATTAACTTACTCCATCCATAAAAGACACCAAAGGGAAAGAAATACAAACATTAAGCGACCAGACCATAATGGAAACCTAAACAAAGGAAGGCCATATGGACAGTTACTTTCCCACAAAATGGCCATATGGCCATCCAAAATTAAAAGACACAAGTGATACACACAGTAAGTAACAAACAACAACATAAATAAATCGCCACAGAAGAGCCGCCTTGGAACGGTCAGTGGAAGATTTCCACTGGGGGGCTTAAATCGATTTTACGTGGCCACAATCCTCGCCCTTACTTCCGTCGCGATTTAGACAAATAATTTGTTCAGTCCGCATGAAGGCCTCCTAACTCATCAGTGCAACATCTCCGTGAACACAGAAATCAAAGAACCACAGAGGTGAGACAACGGTGAGGACTCGACAGCAAGAAACCACTGAAATGCTGGAGCAAAAGAAAACCAACAGTTAGACTCCGATGAGCCCGACCAGAGACAGAGCATCAGGCACCAACCAACATTATCTCTTTAATTTTCAATAAGCCTTTACGTTGGAGCCGTCATAGAATCTGAGGCCTGACCCACCGGCGTGCAATTAAAGAGGGAAGCAAAGTTGCCAACCGTGATTGGGTTAACTACCATGCATGCAGTCTGTCGTATAATATCCATGTTGTACCCAGTCTTTTTATATCGAAGAATGATTTTACGAAATTGGGTGCTGAAGTCATTGCGGTTATATATTTTTCTGAATTTATATACTAAGTCACCATAAAATTCGGGTTCAGATAGACCTTGTTGCAGAAGAGATTTAAGTCCAATATTGAATTTTGAAATTAAATCAGAATGGCGTCTATAAAATTTTGAAAAGGCTTTGCGTAGTTTATGGTACCGATAACCCTGATTAAGAAGTTATAAAGCCTGTTTTACACACCTTTTTTCCCTTTACTTGATGAGGTTTTTCCTCTTCACTGAAAACCTTTTCTGGCCAGTTTTTGAGGGTGTCCTCTGCCTCTGAGTCCGAATGAAAATGTAACGCAATCCCTCCTCTAGGTAAGCTATAGGCAAAATTAACACTCTTGAACTCTGAGAAATTATCCAACTGTTTCTTAATTACCTCTGATGACTTCCAGTTCTGTGCTGTCTTTATGTTGTTAACCACAATGATATTCCTGGTATCTGGCACAAACTCACTGTTTCCACCTACAGAAGACCTACTATTTGGCTGTTTTACCTCTGCTAATTTGCAGGAAGCCTGTGTGTTACTTGTCTCTTTTGCTTTTATTTCACCTGATGTACCAAACAGTGACAAGTTATGAGTTTTCGCAATCCAAGGTGACCCCTTTAACACACAGATGGTACAAGAATATGATATATTATAAGAACTTAGCTTTTCAATATCCTCAGCTGTCATACAAGCACACTCTGCATGCCACCAAGAATCACAATTATCACACTGTACCCATTCAGTGATGTTGTAACGTCTTATAGGAGGATGTTTCTGCATACAAGCTATACAATTCTGGCCGCTTAACTTGGCACATTCTCCCTGCTTAAGGCAAACTTGACCAGACCTACCCTGAGAATCATTCCGGCTAACAATCTTCTTTGTTTGGATTCGAGCACTTCTTCTAACCGTTGGCATCATCCATGATACACTAACTATTCAGTTCATAATAAACTATCATGTCAGCAAAACAAACAGTCAAGCACACTGACACCAGTTAAATTTACAGTGAAATAATACCGGTATACAATGTAAATCTTGTACTTCAAGTGACTTTTTCGCAAAACAACTCAGCTGGTTCAGAATAATGTAGGACACAAAAATATGTATTTACCCTTGAAATAACTGGAAATTTAAGGACAGTGATTTTTTTACCCCTGCGTCCAGGACGCATAAAAAGGACTGAGGACGCACGATCATAAAATATGTGCGTCCGCCGGACGCAAATATTTCATGGGCGAAAAATCCAACTTTCGTTTTCACTGCTGTAAATATCGGCGGAAGTGATAAAATACCGCACTTTTACCGAACCTTTAACTGCCCAACGAGTCACCGAAAAATCGATACAGGTACAATTTAATGATCCAACCACAAGACGAGAATCCCCTCCATCCAAAATGAGCCCAAACTTTCACACAAGCAAGTTCAGTGCGAACATCAAAATTTTCCGCCATCCAAATCGCCGCCTTTAAACCAACTCTACCATTTTTTTTGCACGTGATCGGTAAATGTGTCAAATGACGTCATCTGATGCCAGCAACCCAGCACGTGTTAAATGCCATTGTTTTATTTTAATGGGCTGTATCCCATTCTTAAAAAATTGTTTGGAACCGCTAAAAAATATTTTCTGGATAGCTAAACGGTTGTGAATGGAGGTGGATAGAAAACAGCGCTTTGCACAGCCCCCGAATTATCCCCAGCAGCTCCAACAACAGCGTTCGACTTTTCCCGCCAAGCCTAGCGTCTGCTATTTGGCGCCAAAACATAACCAATCACGATCCGTTAGATGTAGCTAATTGTCTGAGGAGCGAGTAAATCATTTTCACATTGATTGTGGATTAAATTTTATGATTGGGGAATAAACGCAAATTAGAGACATAACTTGACCATATTTTCACACCTCGTTCAAGTTGGCTTATTGCCAGACTTGTACCGGGCGGCCGGGCAATGGATTTGTCAGCCCCTGAACCTAGGTAGCTGGTGTCCCAATCAGGGGAGGAAACGTTTGTCGATAATGGTTCGGAATATTATCTCCATTGTGCATGAAGTAAATTTCACGCACATGTTGCGGTGCGCATTTATCGAAAACGAAAGTAGAAAAAATTACGGAAAATAGACTAAAAAACGTACATTTTAGCAGGGGGTTAGTAAACAACACAAGTTGATGATTGATTCTGTTCATTGCATATAAAATATACTAGACAGCATTATTTTAAACTATGAATAATGGCATTTATACTGAACTGATCTTTTTTATACTTCCTCTTTTCCCTCCAATTATTGGGACTCATACTTTCAGATTTGGGATGCACAGTTTTTTGGTTGAGCGAGTCCCAGGACGCATAGTTGAAAATTTGTAAAAAAATCACTGAAGGACCCTATATATTGTTTACGATCCTTAGCAACCTTTGCCAACAGTACAAAAACAATAAAACGAAACGTCCTACCTTAGTCTTGATGAAAAAACTTGAAAATCTTCAACCACAATGCTCTACCCGCCATCTTATATTTGTTTAAGTAATTTTTATGGTATTTCCACAGCTATTTTTGCCATCAGGTCAAGGATTGTTATTGTTTACATCACTATCTAGATCACGTGACCTATAACTGTCAAATATTTTTCACTATAATTTTCTTCCAAAGTAGGAAATGATTCAAGGTCCAAACTTCACACACAGATAGACTATTATTATCCCTACAAAATTCACTAATTTTTCTTCAAATATTATCCTTTTTCTTTCAGAAATCAAATTTAATCTTCTTGTGTACATTCTGCTCTTCGAAAACTCAACCGAATCCACGCACGCGCACCACCTCCACCACTGCACACTAGTACTGGTAAACCGCTTAGATGATCTAAGCCTGTCCAGGAACCGCGGTGCGAGGCGGACCGTCCATGCTAATAAACCCTATTGGGTTTCATTGGGCGACAGGGCTTGAGATGTCATTTCATCTCAGTGTCGGGTAAAAGTCCCACAAAATTGGAAGCAATGTCTCCAAAATGACCTTTACAGTGTTGACGGGGGACGTTAAACCTCAAATCAAACAAAATCAAGTTTCAAGCACAGCATTTTTATTTCCCTGAGACTTTTATGATCTTATGGTGTATGAATGTCATTTGACATGTCACCAGTAACAATTCTGATTAACTGCGGTAATACAGTAGCCTAGACTCATGGGTTTTGACGCACTTAAGCATTCGTTGATGTGTCATTAATTTAACTTGCATCTCCCAGACGTGTTAAGTCTCCCAAAAATCGCGGGAGACTCCCGAAAAAAATAGCTTTTCTCACACCTCACGAAATTCAGGATAAAACTCCCGGATAAGTGAAAATACCATTTTAGGACAATTTTTGAAAAGCTGCACTTGTATTTTAGTGTGTGAAATCCAGCAGAAAAATGCGAGTTACTCAGTGAGTAAAACTGATAATAATTAATGCACTGTCCCGTATTATTGGGGATGAAAACACGGTTCCACGCCTGCAGATGGGCACTAACAAATGAAAACAGTCGTTTCTTGAAGGGTTTGCAAAAATGAAAGTAAATCATAACGGTTAATTTCCTTCAACCAACGGGCCGTGTTTGTTAACCGAATCCTGTTATAAACGCCAACCGTATTTGTCACAGATCAGTCTATTCTACTATTACACTGTAAACATAAGCCTCCGGTGCTCTCGATAAGCCTACAATCTTCTGCGTGACAAGGTGTGAAAATAAGATTAAGTTATGTCTCTAATTATTAGGGCCCCGCACTGAAAGTGTGGGTGCCCTATAGTAATCACTCTGTCTGTCTGTCTGCCCGTCCGTCTGTCTGTCCACAAATTTCTGATAGCGCTGCCGGGGCCCTAGTCAGTTTCACTGACAGCTCTAGTTTGCATTAATCCCCCAATCAAAAAATTAAATCCACAATTAATGTGAAAATGACGTGATCGCTCCTAAGACGTTTAGATACATCTAAGGGTAGATGTATGCATAATTAAAACAGACTATTCTACTGTCTTGTGCATGGTTATTTTTTGGCGCCAAAATAGCAGATGCTTGGCGGGAAAAGTCGAACGCTTTAATGTTAGGGATCATCCTAGGCCCAGGAAGTAGGGAGAAGTGACAATGCGAAATGGGGGACAAGAGGGAGAAAGGCTCAAGAAAAATGATGTTTGCCTTTAGATGAATTTGGTATGGTGATAGATATTGCTTTAAGTTTTTATCACCACCTTTAACTATGACTGGGGTCAAGGTCACAGGCTTAGAATTTTAATGTTAAAGATGATGTGATATAATTTTTAAGAGCTCGTTTCTTCTTTACCGTACAATGGATTCAGTTCATACTTGCTGAGTTGATAGATACTTGTCTCAAAATTTTATCAGCAGCATCCGCACCCATTACCATGACCAGGCAGACTTTTTAGCTCACCTGAACAAAGGGTTCTATTCTCTCCTTGCATTTGCTGATTGTCACTCGTGTTGATTCATTGAAAGCATGTGTAATGGTGCAGGCCTCAGTAGCTCAGTCAGATGCACGTCTGAGTAGTAATCAGGACGCGAGTTCAATACCTGCCACGTCGGCAACATTCTTTTGTGGTGATTGATGATGAAATATTTCTATGTTCAGTCTCTCCCTTCTGCTGATTCCAGAAGGGCAGTGGTCTTTCTTTCTTTCTACTTATACTGCGATCGGTCACATTTGACCATTACTTGCAGGTGTACATTACATACACTCCAGGTTGCAGGGTTGAAAGCCTACACATTAATCATGTAATTACGGTAGGGGTCTTTAATCTGCACAGGAGATGACTCTTCCTGCACAGGGAGCCTCCAGTTAACATCCCGATGCGAAGGACGGTGAACTTTTTGGCATTCATCCCTGCAAATGATGCCAATGGAGCGTGTTCGAACACCGAAATAATCACCCACTCCGGGGAGCGAACCGGGTGCCTCTAGCATCAGAGGCAAGTGCACTAACCACTGAGCTATCACGCTCCCAGTTTCCATGGAAAGAATGTGCACTCTACTGGTTAACCTCTTATGTATCAGCATGCCCAGGAAAAGTGTGGGTAGATAAACTGACTGGCTCAAAAATGACCTAAAATAGTGTTGACTGGGCTGTTTAACTCCGATACAAACTAACAAATGTGAAATCGTTTCAATATTACCATGAAAATCTGCCTATTTATATGTATATTGGTTAAATGGAATGAAAAGGTATAATAATGTTACAGACTTGAATCACCGACCCCGATAGCTCAGTTGATAGAGTGTCCGCTCAGGGGAACGGGAGGTCACAGGTTCGATCCCAGGCCGCGACATACCAAAGTCGTTAAGAATGGTACTAGCTGTTACTCGCTTGGCACTCAGATTTACGGGGTAGAGCTAGGACTGGTCGACCCAGTGTCAGAATAATGTGACTGGGTGTGGTATCATGTATTGTGTCTGGGACATGCTACTTCAGTGAGGCAGCACTATAAAAGTGAGTATTGAGCTCCCTGTCGCAACCAGATACCGTCGTGATATGACTGAAAAATTGTTGAAAGCGACGTTAAACCCGAATTCACAGACTTGAATCATACATGATTCCCAATATTGATTATGACGGATTTAGCACTGGATTCTTTCTTTGTGACTCTGTTTCTGTTATGGGTCTGAAAATTTGCCTTTGCGCAACTAAGTGAAAGCACGACTTTGACGAGCTATCCTCTCGGGCAACAGGTCTTATTATGCATACATCTACCGTTAGATGTAGGTAATCGTCTTAGGAGCGGTTAAATCATTTTCACATTGATTGTTGATTAAATTTTATGATTTGAGCTATACGCAAGTTAGAGAGTCTGCCCTCAATCCTTTGGTCCATATAGAAATTTTATCTTTGGTTTAGCTTTTACAAGCACATTTATAGATTCTTATAGCTTCCATATTACATACAGTTAAGCTCTAAAGATATATATTAGAGGGTGGCGCTGGCTGAGAGTATATGTGACCCACTGGTAGCTTTCTCTAGTATTTTGAGGTTGTGGTCCACCAAATTTTTTTCGGTCCCCGCCCATCGGGGCTTGAAGAAATATATGGGCTGCATGATGCTTCCACGCAGAACTGAAACCAGCCCGCACAAGAGTACTGGTAAACTGCTTAGAGGATCTAAGCCTGCCCAGGCAAAGCGGTGTGAGTCGGCCTGTCCATGCTTATAAACCCTATTGGATTCATTGGGCAGCAGGGCCTGAGATGTCATTTCATCTCAGTGTCAGGTAAGTCCCACAAAATTGGAAGCAACGTCTCCAAAAATGACCTTTACAGTGTTGACGGGGACGATAAACCTCAAACAAACAAACCACCAAATATTACAGACCATGAAAATTGGTTGGAGACAGGTAGTTTGAGCCATTCTGGGTTATAAATAGTGCCAGGTAAGAATATATGTTCCTTGGTTACATTTCACGAACCCAAATTTGTACAACAGTCAGTATAATATACATGTGCTCCATCTTACTAATGGCCACAGGCGTATAATGTCCCGCTTGCAGAGCTCTTGTTTGAGCGACTCCCATGGATCTTAATTTTTCTAGTATCCCAATCATTCTCCCAGTTTCAAAGTATTAGTTGCTAGTGAAAAATATATCAGCACAGCTCAATTCTGAACTTTTTCAATTTCTTCTTGAATTTTAGGGGTCCTGTGGATGCAGATGTAACAGAAATAGGTCTGCGACCTCAAATTTTAGGGGTCCAGATTTACGGTAACCATTTATAGTTTCAGCCAAACAGACCGGAAGTGCCAATCACGTTTGGCTGCAAATTTTTGGGTCTATCCGGTTGACGATGATGAATTTGAAACCTCTGTATCAGGAACTGTTGACTCGGAGGGCTGACTGTCCTCATCATTCAGATTCTCAGCATGTTTTCTTAACTCTTATCTTGCTGTTCACGACAACCCCTATCTTTGCAAACAGTGTAGATCCAGATCAGATGGCTTCTGAAGAAGCCATCTGATCAGGATCTACACTGTTTGGCATTTAGTTTATGAATTTGTAGCAGTAAATTACATCAAGTAATTTGATTGGTTGATAGACAGGAATGGGTGTGGCTTAAATGAATATTCAGCAAGATAAGGGTTAACCCAGAAAAGCTTCCCAGAGTGGTTTGTTTTGACATTTTGCTTTGTCTGTCCATCTGTCACAAAATCGTGTCCGCTCTATAACTTGAAAACCTTTAGAGCTATCTTCACGAAACTTCATAGAAGTATTAATCAATATTAGACAACATGCAGAGGGCAAGAACTATAACTCTCCCATTTATACCTTTTGATTTGTTTGTTTGTTTGTATTGGAGTTTTACGGCCCAGTCAACACTATTTAGGTCATTTTTGAGCCGGTCAGTTTACCTATCAACACTTTCCTGGGCAGGCTTATACGTAAGCGGTTAACCAGTACAGTGCACATTCTTCCGCCAGAAACTGACAACTGCCCTTCTTGAATCAGCGGAAGGGAGAGAATGACCGTAGAAAAGATTTCATGATCAATCTCCACGAAAGAATGTTGCCGACCCCGGCGGGAGTCGAACCCGCGTCCTCCTGATCACCAGTCAGACACGCATCCGACTGAGCCACTGAGGCCTTATACCTTTTGTGTTGGAAGTTTATCGGTATGTATGTATGTTATGTAATGTTTGTTTGTTTGATTGATTTGAGGTTTGTCTCCGTCACCACTGTAAAGGTCATTTTGGAGGCGTTGCTTCCAATTTTGTGAGACTTTTACCCGACATCGAGATAAAATGACATCTCATGCATGGACGGTCCGCCTCGCACAGCGGTTCCTGGACAGGCTTAGATCCTCTATGTGTGTGTGTTTGTGCGAGCGCGCGCACGCACATGTCCAGTCAATAACTTCCTTATTTTTAGATGGATTTGAAATTAATTGGCAGAAATATCAACCACAATGAGGCGATGTGTGTGGCGCCTGACGCAGGTCAGTACCTCAAAGGTCAAGGTAATACTTAGAGGTCAAAAAGGGGGCCTTTTTTCGTGTTTTTTAGATGGATTTTGAAATTCCTTGGCAGAAATGTTAACCACCATGAGACAATGTGTTGCGTGCATGACCCAGGTTGGTACCTCAAAGGTCAAGGTCATACTTTGAGGTCAAAGGTAAAAAAGGGGCCTTTTTTCGTGTTTGGTCAATAACTTTCTTATTTTTAGATGGATTTTGAGATTACATGGCGAAATGTTAACCACCATGAGACGATGTGTTGCCTTCATGACCCAGGTTGGTACCTTCAATAGTCAAGGTCATACTTAGAGGTCAAGGGTAAAAAAAGGGCCTTTTTTCATGTTTTGTCAATAACTTTCTTATTTTTAGATAGAATTTGAAATTACTTGGCATAAATGTTAAATACAATAAGACGATGTGTCGCACATATGATTCATGTTGGTACCTCAAAGGTCAAGGCCATAGATAGAGGTCAAACGTCAAAAAAGGGGCCTTTTTTCGTGTTTGGTCAATAACTTTCTTATTTGTAGATGGATTTTGAAATTACATGGCAGAAATGTTAACCACACTGGGACAGTGTGTCTCTTGCATGACCCATGTTGGTACCTCAAAGGTCAAAGTCATACTAAGAGGTCAATGGTAGAAAAGGGGCCTTTTTTAGTGTTCAGTCAGTAACATTCATTTTCCTGGATTGATTATGAAATTACTTGGCAGAAATGTTAAGCACCATGAGACGATGTGTTGTGCGCTAGACCCAGGTTGGTGCCTCCAAGGTCAAGGTCATACTAAGAGGTCAAAGGTAAAAAAAAAAGTCTCTTTATTTTGTGTCCAGTCAATAACTTTTTTATTTCTGGATGGACATTTAAAGTTACCTTGCAGAGTTTTTCCCCTTATTAGACGATGAGTTGTGTGCAAGACCAAGGTCCATAACTCCAATGTCAAGGTCATACCTAGAGGTCAGGGGTCAAAAAAGGGGCCTTTTTGTGTACAGTCAATAACTTTCTTATTCTTTGATGGATTATGAAATTACTTGGCAGAAATGTTAACCATCATGAGACGATGTGTTGTACCTCAAAGGTCAAGGCCATACTTGGAGGTCAAAAGTTAAAAAAAGGGCTTTTTTGTGTACGGTCACTAACTTTCTTATTTCTCTCTGAACTTTTTATAGTTATTTTGCAGAAATGTGTTGCACACAAGACCCAGGTCAATACCACCAATGTCAAGATCATACTTAGAGGTCAAAAAGGGGGAGACATCTGTGTTTTGTAGAAAAACAAATTCTAGTTATAGTAATGGTGATCCTACTGTATTATAGGCAGAAGATTCAATTCAGTAACAAAATGTTACCGTAATGATCCTATGTATTGGAACATAAAAGCCTGAGCAAACAGTGCAGATCCAGATCAGACAGCTCCTTCAGGAGCAGTCTGATCAGGGTCTACACTGTTTTGCCATTCCGTCTGTACCTTGTGGGCTCCTGGCTGGATCGTGAAACAAATTCGTTAAAAATTTTAGGAGAATACAGCAAGTCCTCAAGGTGTCCGAATTTTAACCCTTGTCCTGTGGAAACAATGAAGATCCAGCTCAAATGGCTTCTGACGAAGCCACCTGATCAGGATCTACATTGTTTGCCATTCAGATTGTGAATTTGTTGCAATAATTTGCATCAAGTAATCTGATTGGTTGATAATCCGTAGTTAGTGTGGCAGATTAAAATTTCTTGCACACCAGACAAGGAAATCCGTGATTTTACCCTGGGATAGAAATTTATGTTCTGACCCTGGTGTTCCGACCCCAAATCGAATATAATCGAGTGTTTGATAAATGCACTGGTTGATTACAACCTCATGTGCGGCGGCGTCATGCGTGACGTCACTAAACATTCCTGTTGTGTCATCACAAAATGGCGGACGTCGGTAACCGAAGTGACAGCAGCATTTAAAATTCGCAATAGAAATGGAAGGTATGCAAGAAAAAGAATCCAATATGGGTATGAGGGGTGGATAGAAAAATCCGTCCCTCGGGATCACTGTCCGGCATCACTCGGCAAGCCTCGTGATGCCGGACAGTGTCCCTCGGGACAGATTTTTCAATCCAGCCCTCACACCCATATAAGATTCTTATAATACAGCAGGAAAAGGGCGAAGAATTTTTATGGTAAATGGGTTATTTTACAGGTTGGTGCTAGAAGGTCATCTTGGAGAGTAATGTCAAGCATTGAACAGAAGAATGGATCAAGTGAGAAAAAGAAGGAACAAGTTCAGAGATATCGAGAGAAGATCGAAGCAGAATTAAAGCAGATTTGTAACGAAGTCCTCGAAATTCTCAGCCAAAACTTGCTTAAAAGTTTGAAAGACAACAGCACAGACAGGGCAGATATAGAGAGTAAAGTATTTTACTTGAAGATGAAGGGGGATTACTATCGATACTTGGCAGAGGTGTCAGCAGGAGACGAACGGAAAACCGTTATTGGCAATTCCGAAGAGGCGTATCAAAAAGCTTCTGAGGAAGCATCTCATTTGGAACCAACCCATCCTATAAGGCTTGGTTTAGCTCTTAATTTCTCTGTATTTTATTATGAAATTATGAATGAGCCAGAAAAGGCCTGCGATTTAGCAAAGAAAGCATTCGATGAAGCAATCGCCGAGTTAGACAATTTGAAAGAAGATTCTTACAAAGATAGCACGCTAATCATGCAACTTCTCCGTGACAACCTAACACTGTGGACCTCCGACGCCCAAGGAGACAATGAGGACCAACAGGCTGATGATTGAACAACGGGGGTTACTCTTATCACTTGATGAAACGGACACATATATTAGTTATTACTCAAATGTCATAGTTATGATTTTGGTTAAATGTGTTTTTCTTTTTATAGGCACAATGCATTTATTTACTATTGATGTAAGAGCAAATTCAGTTCCAGCAGGTATGCTTTACAGCGTGTTTTTTTTGATAATAATAAATTTGTTTCCGGGTAAAGAGAATTAGGAAGGATAATATAATGTTATTAATCAAGTAATTTCATATTGGCCCAGATACAGGTCCGAGGTTTGCAGCATTGGTCCGAGGCCGAAGGCCGAGGGCCAATGCAGCTGCCCGAGGACCTGTAACTGACGCAATGCGAAATTACTTGATTAATGACAATTTTATTAATTGACACAATTAAAAAACGTGATTATTGATTTTTTGACCTCACTTGACCTCAGTTAATATTAGTTGACCTGGTGTTAATACGGATGACCTCAGATCAATACAGGATAGTCAATTAATAATTAACAGTATAGCTGCAGATAAGATGGGTGTTTGTAACAACTAGAGGATAATTTTCCTTATTTCTCCATATAAACCTATGTTGTTGGTACTCTTTTTAACTGCCTCTGTGAGGCGGTTCAGATGAAAACACACAACATTCATGGAGAATAGACAAAGGTACATGTATCCTTCCATTATCACCAAATACCCACCTTATGATATGAGCAGGAAGACAGCATTTCCTACAACTTACATGTATGCCCGGCGAAAAATCTGATCAGCCTGCGCATCCTCCATATAGTCTGACCAGATACTTCCCTTGCTAAATGAGGGAGCATTGGGCCCTTAGCTATCCTTAGAGCGCACAGCAAAGACTCTGATCAGACTGCACAGATGTGCAACGTCTCCAAAATGACCTTTACAGTGTTGACGGGGGCGTTAAACCTCAAATCAAACAAACAAAACAATGTATATGAAGTTTTCCTGAGGCTAGGTGACAAATACTTTCGAAGTTATAGACAAGGTTAAGTTTTTAGCTCACCTGAGCAAAGCTCAAGGTGAGCTTTTGTGATCACCTTTTGTCCGTCGTATGTGCGTTGTGTGATGTGCGTCGTCAACATTTACCTTGTTAAGACTTAGAGACCACAATTTTGCTTCAGTCTTCATGAAACTTTACCAGAATGTTTGCCTTAATGATATCTGGATCAAGTTCAAATATTGGTTATGTCAGGTCAAAATGTAGGTCAGTAGGTCAAATCATAGAAAAACCTTGTTAAGACTAGAGGCCACAGTTTTGGTCCAATCATCCTGAAACTTGCTCAGAATGATCATCCTGACAATATCTCGGTCAAATTCGAATATGGGTCATGTCGGGTCAAAAAGTAGGTCAGCAGGTCAAATCATAGAAAAACGTTGTTAACACTCTAGAGACCACAGTTTTGGTCCAATCATCCTCAAATTTGCTCAGAATGATCATCCTGACAATATCTCAGTAAAGTTTGAATACGGGTCATATGGAATCAAAAAGTAGGTCAGTAGTCAAATCATAGAAAATCATTGTTAAAGACTCGAAAGGCCACAGTTTTAGTCCAATCATCCTCAAATTTGCTCAGAATGATCATCCTGACAATATCTCGGTCAAGTTCGAATACGGGTCATTTTGGGTCAAAAAGTAGGTCAGTAGGTCAAATCATAGAAAAACATTGTTAAGACTGTAGAGGCCACAGTTTTGGTCCAATCATCCTCAAACATGTCAGAATGATTATCCTGTCAATATCTTGGTCATGTATGAATATGGGTCATGTCAGGTCAAAAAGTAGGTCAGAAGGTCAAATCATATGAAAACCTTGTTAAGACTAGAGGTCCCAGTTTTTGTCAAATCATCCTGAAACTTGCTCAGAATGATCATCCTGACAATATCTTGTTCAAGTTCGAATATGGGTCATGTCGGGTCAAAAAGTAGGTCAGCAGGTCAAATCATAGAAGAACCTTGTTAATGCTATAGAGGCCACAGTTTTGGTCCAATCTTCCCCAGATTTGCTCAGGATGATCATCCTGACAATATCTAGGTAAAGTTCAAATACGGGTCATATGGAATCAAAAGTAGGTCAAATAATAGAAAATCATTGTTAAGACTCTAGAGGCCATAGTTTTGGCCCAGTCATCCTCAAACTTGCTCAGAATGATTATCCTGTGAATATCTTGGTCATGTACGAATATGGGTCATGTCGGGTCAAAAAGTAGGTCAGAAGGTCAAATCATAGAAAAACCTTGTTAATATTAGAGGCCACAGTTTTGGTCAAATCATCCTGAAACTTGCTCAGAATGATCATCCTGACAATATCTCTGTCAAGTTCTTATATGGGTCATGTCAGATCATAAAGTAGGTCAGAATGTCAAATCATAGAAAAACCTTGTTAGCCCTCTAGAGGCCACAGTTTTGGTCCCATCATCCTCGAATTTGCTCAGAATGATCAGTTTGACAATATCTCGGTAAAGTTCGAATACGGGTCATATGGGATCAAAAAGTAGGTCATTAGGTCAAATCATAGAAAATCATTGTTAAGTCCCTAGAGGCCACAGTTTTAGTCCAATCATCCTAAAATTTGCTCAGAATGATCATCCTGACAATATCTCGGTCAGGTTTGAAAAAGTAGGTCAGTAGGTCAAATCATAGAAAAACATTGTTAAGACTGTAGAGGCCACAGTTTTGGTCCAATCATCCTCAAACTTGCTCAGAATGATTATCCTGTCAATATCTTGGTCATATATGAATATGGGTCATGTCAGATCAAAAAGTAGGTCAGTAGGTCAAATCATAGAAAAATCTTGTGAAGACTCTAGAGGCCACAGTTTTGGTCCAATCATCCTGAAACTTGCTCAGAATGATCATCCTGACAATATCTCCGTGAAGTTGGAATATGGGTCATATGGGATCAAAAAGTAGGTCAGAAGAACATTGTTAAGACTCTAGAGGCCACAGTTTTGGTCCAATCATCCTCAAATTTGCTAAGACTGATCATTCTGACAGTATCTCAGTCATGTTCAAATATGGGTCATGTGGGATGAAAAAGTAGGTCAGTTGTCAAATCATAGAAAACCTTAACACTCTAGAGGCCACAGTTTTGGTCCAGTTATCATCAAACTTGCTCAGAATGATCATCTCTACAATATCTAGGTCAAGTTCGAATATGGGTCATGTGGGTTTATAAAATAGGTCAGTAGGTCAAATCATAGAAAAACCTCGTCAACACTAGATGCCACAGTTTTGGTCCAATCATCATCAAAGTTGCTCAGAATGATCATCTCTACAATATCTTGGTCAGATTGGAATATGGGTCATGTAGGTTCACAAAGTAGGTCAGTAGGTCAAATCATAGAAAAACCTTGTTTACACCCTAGAGACCTCAATTTTTAGCTTACCTGAGAAAAGCTCAAGGTGAGCTTTTGTGATCACCTTTTGACCGTTGTAAGTGCGTCGTGCATCATTCATCATGTGACGTGCGTAGTCAACATTTACCTTGTTCATCCTCTAGAGACCACAATTTTGCTTCAATCTTCATGAAACTTTACCAGAATGTTCGTCTTGATGATATCTGGGTCAAGTTCGAATATGGGTCATGTCAGGTAAAAACTAGGTCACTAGGTCAAATTCCTTGAAATCCTTGTTCACCTTCTAGAGACAGTGGTTTTGCTTCAAACTTCATGAAACTTTCCCAGAATGTTTGACTTGATGATATCTGAATCAGGTTTGAATATGGTTCATGTCAGGCCAAAAACTAGGTCAAATTCCTTTAAAACCTTTTTCCCCCTCTACAAACTTCAATTTGACTTCAATCTTCATGAAACTTTACCAGAATGTTTGTCTTGATGATATCTGGGTCAAGTTCGAATATTGATTATGTCAGGTTAGGAACTAGGTCAGTAGGTCAAATTCCTTGAAAATGAAGATTGTTCAGAAAATAGCGTCAAAAAAACTCGTAGCATCAACCTTGTTGAACTTAAATATTCAGGATATAAATCTCTTACCTCAGGTGAGCGATTTAGGACCATCATGGTCCTCTTGTTTTAGAATGCCAACAAAGAAGATGATAATAGCCCGACAAGCTAAAATGGTCATTTTCAGTATGATCTAATCATTATTGTTTGAATACATCAAAGTTATTAGCTCGGCTGTTTTCGAAGAAAATGACGAGGTATTGTCATAGCTCTGGGGTCGTCTGCGTTGTCGTGCAAAAACTTGGACATTTTGTAATATCTCTGTCATTACTAAACATATTTACTTGAAACTCGGACTAGTTGTTCATTATGAAAAGGGGAACTCATACCAATAGGTGAGGTAACCCTCAAAATATTTTTGGCACAGTTATGACCCTTTTTCGACTTAGAATTTTTGCAGCTGAGCGTTGGCACCTGCATATGGTGCTCTTGTTTAATGCAGATTCTGCTTTGGACCCCCAACAATAATGTTAAAAGGGGCAGCGATGTATTGTGCCCACTATTCAGAAATCAAAGAGTTAAATTGTGTGAGGAAACATACATGGTTGTACAGCAGGTATAAAACATGTGTTGCTAGAGTAGATGTCACTGGAGTGAAAAATGTCATTAGCCAGTCTGATTTGACTTGGTAGATTAACAGGCTCTGCTTAAACAATTTTTGAACTGTCTGAGATATAATCCAATTGTTTGGGAACTTAAGTCACCTTGTTAATTCAACAAGACTTAAGCACACCACCAAGACACGAATACATGTACAAACATGTAGGTGACATTTCTACTAAGATCAGATAGAGAATAACTTCCAAGAGATGGGGCATAGCTATTTCCAGTCTTTTCCTCGTTCGAAATGTATTGTGGGTACTTGTTAGAATCTTGTCAGTGAGGTGATTCTTTAGTTCTATACCTACAACATATGATTATATTGAGAAATACTGTAATGATCCTACGTATTGAGACAGATATACCTAAGCAAACAGTGCAGACCACGATCAGACTGCTGATCAGTGTCTACACTGTTTGCCATTCTGTCTGCACCTTTTGAACTCCTTGCTGAATCAAGAAACATATTTGTTAAGGTTTTAGGAGAAGTACTTTAAGTCCTCAGTGTCGTAATTTTTAGGATTTTTATGGGAAGAAGAAAAAAACACTACTGTAACTTAAATATAGTGTTTTTCAGTTTCATTTGTGTGTATTTCCATGTGTGGTTGCTTTTGTGCAGTTGATGGCTTGAAGTGAGTCAGTACTAAAGATAAAGATATGATAGATTATCAGAAATTCCATTGTCTTGCATTGTACTTTTTTTTTTTTTTGTTTGTTGATACGAGATTGAGCCCATTAAAACTGTTAAACCAGAAGGTTTTGTTGCCAGTATAAATGTGTATCATAATTATTGTGCCGGCCTCGTTAGCTCAGTCGAATATGAGTCTGACTGGTGATCAGGGGGACGCGGGTTCGATACCTGCTCAAAAATAGCCTACGTGTTGACTGGGTCTTAAACCCGATACAAACAAAATCATAATTATTGTAGCTCTAGTTATGAAGCAGCAACGAGGATAACTTAAAGCAATAGTGTATTTTTATTTCTGGTTTGAAACACATGCTGTGGGTACTTGTTAGAATCGCCTCACTGACAAGTACAAGTACCCACAGCATATGATTATGCTGTATGCATATGCTGTATGCATATGATTATGCTGTGGGTACTTGTTAGAATCGCCTCACTGAGGCGATTCTAACAAGTACCCACAGCATATGATTCTAACCAGAAATATACATCCTTATTATTTATCTGGAGCTCTGATCAGACTGTAGTTCCTTCAACACCTACCTGTATGCATAGGTAATAATAGCCGGCCTCAGTGGCTCAGTCGGATGCGCGTCTGACTGGTGATCATGAGGACGCGGGTTCGACTCCCGCCGGGGTCGGCAACATTCTTTCTAGGAGATTGATCATGAAATCTTTTCTACAGTCATTCTCTCCCTTCCGCTGATTCAAGAAGGGCAGTTGTCAGTTTCTGGCGAAAGAATGTGCACTGTACTGGTTAACCGCTTACGTATAAGCCTGCCCAGGAAAGTGTTGATAGGTAAACTGACCGGCTCAAAAATGACCTAAATAGTGTTGACTGGGCCGTAAAACTCCAGATCAAACAAATGCATAGGTAATTGAGGTGCAGTGAGTGAGGACAGACTCACTAGTGAGTAAGGCTGGCACGATTAATCGGATAATCAATTGATAATTTCCACCAAAATGATTATCATTATTGGTTTGCTTGTAATCGTTTCTTTGATAATTACAATTTACTATCAGAAGTTGTGCCTAAAATAGTGGCAAACAGTGCAAACCCTGATGAGATGCCGCATGCATGCTGCGGCGTCTCATCTGGGTCTACACTGTTTGCTTAGGTCAGGCCAGTCTGTTCAAATACATATGGTAAAGTACAACGTATGGTAAGAGTCATTCTCTGACAGAAAGCCAGACAAGTAAAATTATTACCAACCAATCGATTATTGATCACAATGGCATGACTGATAATTGATTATCTTTCAGCTCCGATTAGCTAGCACTACTAGTGAGGGTACTTGTTTATGCTTACTTATGGTTGGACTGGACTGAAATTTTATAGTCTTTGAGTGAGGACAGACTCACTAGTGAGGGTACTTACTTGTTTACGCTTACTTGTGGTTGGACTGGGCTGAAATTTTGTTGTCCATCACCAGCTTCTGATGATTAGTGGTTAAGATTGCGGTCCAGGGGCCAGTTGTTCAAAACTAACGACATCGTTACTTAACATATCGTTAAAATTTTGATCATTAAATATGGCAAATATGCTAAAAATTTTGCTGAAAAATGTGAGCAGCTTTTGCGGATGCAAAAGCTGCTCACATTTTTTCAGCAAAAATACCAAAATTTTAAAAATTAAACTTGCTAGAACAGTTAACAATATGACCACTAACGAGCTCGTTAAGCTAACGATGCTTTGAACAACTGGACCCAGTTGATCAAAGCCTTGTTAGCTTAATGAGCTTGTTAGTGGTCATATTGTTAACTGTTCTAGCAAGTACAATATCTAAAATGTTGGTAGTTCTGCTGAAAAAAATGTGAGCAGCTACTCACATTTTTTTTAGCAAAAATACAAGCATATTTGCCATATTAGATGATCAAAGTTTAAACAATTTGTAAACTAACAACAACATTACTTTTGAACAACTGGCCCCTGGTCTCTCACCACTGGTTTCAAGCCACACTCGGATCAAGTTGGGCGTAAAAAAATACAAAAAGTGATCTATGCTCAATTAACACTGTTTGCCAAAAAAGTTCAGCCATTTTCCAAATAAGTTTAATGATTACACAATCCGGCAGCCGTAAATTTTGATATGGACTCCTGCTATATATAAGGTGGAAGATTCCATTCAGTACAAAATGGGTCAGACATTGATAAAAAAAATGCTGGAACTGGTTATAGTTTTGGTCAAGAGTTTGGATATAAAGTTAACAAAAGGTATACATGTTCATTCCCTTTTTGCACTGAATGGAATCTTACCCCTTGTATTCAGCAGGGGCCAGTTGTTCAAAACTAACGACGTCGTCAGTTAACGTATCGTTAAAACTTTGATCATTAAATATGGCAAATATGCTGAAATTTTTGCTGAAAAAAATGTGAGCAGCTTTTGCGGACGCAAAAGCTGCTCACATTTTTTCAGCAAAAATACCAAAATTTACGATATTGTACTTGCTAGAAGAGTTAACAATATGACCACTAACGAGCTCGTTAAGCTAACGATGCTTTGAACAACTGGGCCCAGAAGTCCATTTTGAATAGATAAAAATCTTTTCAGGCAGGGTTTTATATTAAGAGAAAAATATTGTAATAATCTGGATGTGTGTTGGCATGAACGTTGCTTATTGATAACTTGACACAAATCATAGCTAGAGATTAGGAGTAACTAGGGTAATTAATCCTTACCCTGCTGATCATGACAATCCGTTACTTTACAAACAGTGTAGTTTCAGATCAGATGGCTTTGTGAGAAGCCATCTGATCAGGATCTACACTGTACACTGTTTGACATTCAATTTATGAATTTGCAGTAATTAATTGCATTAATAATCAAAAATAAATTTAGCCACACCCGTTTCTGACTGAAACAAGTGTTCAAAGTCAGAAATGGGTGTGGCTAAATTAATTATTCAGCAGGATAAGGGTTAAGAAATATTTTTTTCTGATTTCTTGTTAGAAACATGTCATGGGTACTTGTTTGTTTTGTTTGTTTGATTTGAGGTTTAAAGTCCCCGTCAGCACTGTATAGGTCATTTTGGAGATGTTGCTTCCAATTTTATGGGATTTTACCAAATATTGAGATGGAATGACGCCCATTGAAACCAACAGGGTTTATAAGCCTGGATGGTCTGACACGCGCCGCTTTGCCTTGGCAGGATTAGATCCTGTAAGCGGTATATCAGTACTCGTATATGGCCGGTTTCAGCTCTGCATGGAAGCATCATGCAACCCATATATTTCTTCAAGCCCCAATGGGTGGGGGCATCACCTAATTGTGTCCACAACATATGTTTAAATGTAGAAATGAGAAAAGATATCCCCAAGATATCCTCAGTTCTCCCTATCTCGAGCTATGCAAAGTCTATAGTGAGACTGAGTATTAAATCTGTGATTTTGATGGTTTTTAAGGGGAATGGGTACACCTTCAGGAGAGGCAACTCCTGCAAAAGTATTTTTGTCTCCGATGTCAATTTGGGATCAACTCTTAAAAGAAAGAATTTGCTCCTGAGGAGCAAATTCTTTCTTTTAAGCGTAGACAAACAGGATTTCCCGAAAGTTGTCTCCCTTTGAAAAATGGTGGAAAAATCTGTCCCGTGTTCTCATTCCCCTTAAATTTGTGATTTTGGTGGTTTTTTATAGTATAAACGTTTTTCTCTGGCATTGTTGTTGTCCTAGTAGTGAGAAATTTGCGACAGATCAGATCTTACTTGATTTTTTTCTACAAGCAATTAAAATTGTTTGCTTAATTTTCTTGAACAAAGGGTATTATAGCTATTACTAATTCTTTCCTATTGATAAGCAGTCAAAGAAATATTTTTACACATCTTAATTGAACAGGATACACACCTGGCAGATTTTTCCGCCATTGAAAGAGGCAACTTTGGGGACTTCATGTTCACGTTTCTGTAACTCTGTCCCACGAAAAAAGGAGTCTACTCTATATGGAATTCAAAAAATATTTCGGCACTATGGGTCTTCCTCCTCTAACAGTGCTGCAGCGAGTCCTCTGACAGCTCCCGTTGTACTCGGATGTGTTATCCACTGGAGCAAATTCTTTCCTTTAACCCTTGACCTGCTGAATCTTTAAATATGCCATACCCACTACTGATTATCAACCAATCAGATTACTTGATGCAAATTATTGCGACAGATTCATAAACTGAATGACGAACAATGAAGATCCTGATCAGATGGCTTCTTCAGAAGCCATCTGATCTGGATCTTCATTGTTTGAAAGATAAGACGTATCCAGGTTCAGCAGGACAAGGGTTAACCCTTGTCCTGCTAATCCCGGATATGCCTTATCTTTGAAACAATGTAGATCCAGATCAGATGGCTTCTGACGAAGCCATCTGATCAGGATCTTCATTGTTTGTCATTCAGATTGTGAATTTGTTGCAATAATTTGCATCAAGTAATCTGATTGGTTGATAATCAGTAGTGGGTGTGGCATATATAAATATTCAGCAGGACAAGGGTTAAGAGGTGACCTCTATTGACATGGGAGACAAAAATATTTTTGCTCTCCCCCTGAAGGTGTATCCATTCCCTTTAACTGATAGAGGCATAGTTTTAGCTCTTCTTCTGCTGTTCACGACAACCCTTTTCTTTGCAAACAGTGTAGATCCAGATCAGATGGCTTCTGAAGAAGCCATCTGATCAGGATCTACACTGTTTGACATTCAATTTATGAATTTGTAGGAATACATAACCTCAAGAAATCTGATTCGTTCAAAGTCAGAAATGGGTGTGGCTAAACTGAATATTCAGCAAGAGAAGGGTTAGGACTAATTGAGACCTTTTATGGGCTTTATGAGGAAGTAAGAAAGGGGTATGATCATGATTTTCTACAAAAATGACTAATTATAGAAATTTGCTCCTCGTCCCATGATCCGTAAAGCAAAAAATTATCTTGAAGGTGGTGCATGTCACCAGATTTTTTTATATTTTTAGTGGGGACAATGTTATAAACAGCCTTCAACAAGTTTTCAGAAAACTTGAAGTTTTTCGTTTAACTGGCACAAACATTTACAAATCCTGTGACCAGCAAAGGGTACAGAATCTATAAACTTTTCTCTATAATGTGAACTTGTATGCTTTTGTTTGGAGATCACTCTTATGCTGTATTCTATTGTGAGAGCCTTCATTAAAGTCTGTATATCATATTCCGTTTCGCTTTTCTTTTAAGGCACCAGAAACGTTGTTGTTTGCGATGTTACAACCCAGTCAACATTATAAGGTGATGGCAAGTGAATGTGCACCATACCGGTTTAACCCATTGTAGACAGGAAACTCCTAAAGGAGTACCTTGGCAAACAGTGCAGACCCTGATCAGACACTGCTGAATGCGGCGTCCGATCAGGGTCTGCACTACAGTATAGCTCCAATATATCGTGGTAGTCGGGGTCCATAGCCCGAAAACCGCGATGTGGTCAGAGCGCGATATGTCGCGGTAGTTTGCAGAGATGCCAATACAAGTCGCGGTGATTGTTTGGTGAGATACCGTTTATCAATCCACACTAATGGCTGTCAGTAATGCTATCGGCCATATTTCACCATTAAAGTAGGTTCAGAATTACTCAGTGACAGAACAAACAAAGGGGACTTTGTCTACCAATTAACTTACATTCGAGAACAGCTGAAAATCTGCCTCTGAAAACATGTGATTGCTAAAATGTCAAAACAGGACGCCATTTTGGATTTGCGGGCTCCCCTGGTTGTCTGTAACGGTGACGGCCAAGGGACGCAACTACCATTCCCTAAGGGCTAAAGCAATTCTAGTTGTTTCCCTTGGCTTGCCAGATCTCAGAATCATTAAAAGAAATGGTTGGAAAAAATTATTTAACGTCTACCAAGGGCCGAAACACTATACAACAACAAAACTATCATTCTATTGTGTTTTGATTTCGGGCAAGTGTAAAAAAAATCGTCTACAACTGTCAGTCTTTTTGAGTCCTTAAATACGGTAAAACTAGACAGCCAGTTGGATGCACATCTCTGACTGGTGATTAGGAGGATGTGGGTTCGATACCTGCCAGGGTTGGCAACATTCTGTCATGGAGATTGATCATGAAATCCTTTCTGTGGTCATTCTCCCCTAATTGCTGATTCAAGAAGGGCAGTTGTCAGTTTCTGGCGCAAAATAGAAGTGGAGGCAATGATCAGGAATCGATACAATCAACCCACAGCTCCCATCAGAGACACCAAAGGGAAAGAAACACAAACATGAAACAACAGACCCTAATGGAAACATCAATAGCGGAAAGCCAAAAGGACAGTTACTTTCCCACAAAATGGCCAATAGGCTATCGAAAATAAAATAATATAAGCGACACAAACACACAGAAACAAACCATAACAAAAATAAACAGCAACAGAAGAACCTCCTTGGAACGATCAGCGGAAATGAATTCCACTAGGGGTGGGGATGCTTAAATCGATTTTACGTGGCCACAATCCTTGCCCTTACTTCCGCTGCGATTTAGACAAATAATTTGTTCAGTCCGCATGAAGGTCTCCTAACTCATCAGTGCAACATCTCTGTGAACACAAATAATCAAACAACCACAGAGATGATACAACGGTGAGGACTCGACAGCAAGAAACCACTGAAATGCTGGAGCAAAAGAAAACCAACAGTTAGACTCTGATGGGCCCGACCAGAGACAGAGCATCAGGCACCAACCAGCATTACCTTGAATTAGATCTCTCTAATTCTCAATAAGCCTTTACGCTGGAACCATCATAGAAACTGTAGCCTGAACCACCGGCGTGCAATTAAAGAAGGAATCAAACTTGTCAACCATGATTGGGTTAACTACCATGCATGCAGTCTGTCGTATAACATTTATGTTGTACCCCATCTTTTTATATCAAAGAATGATTTTATGAAATTGGGTGCTAAAGTCATTGCGGTTAGGTATATATTTTTATGCCCCCGGAATCTAAGATTCTGGGGGGCATATAGTTTTTGGTCTGTCCGTCTGTTTGTCTGTTTGTCTGTTTGTCCGTTTGTCCGTTTGTCCGTTTCTCCGTCTGCAAAAACTTTAACATTGGGCATAACTTTTGAATGGTAAGTGATAGAGCTTTCATATTTCACATGTGCATTCCTTGTCACAAGACCTTTCAAGAGGTACCATAAATTTTGACCTCGTGACCTTGGACCTTGACATTTGACCTACTTTTGGCCTCATTTTTAAAAACTTTAACATTGGCCATAACTTTTGATTGGTAAGTGATAGAGCTTTCATATTTCACATGTGCATTCCTTGTCACAAGACCTTTCTATTGGTACTATAATTTTTGACCTCATGACCTTGACCTTGGCATATGACCTACTTTTTTAAAAACTTTAACATTGGCCATAACTTTTGATTGGTAAGTGATAGAGCTTTCATATTTCACATGTGCATTCCTTGTCACAAGACCTTTCTATTGGTACTATAATTTTTGACCTCATGACCTTGACCTTGGCATTTGACCTACTTTTTAAAAACTTTAACATTGGCCGTAACGTTTGATTGGTAAATGGTAGAGCTTTCATATTTCACGTGCATTCCTTGTCACAAGACCTTTCTAATGGTACCATAATTTTTGACCTCATGACCTTGACCTTGATGTTTGACCTACTTTTTAAAAACTTTAACATTGGCCATAACTTTTGATTGGTAAATGGTAGGGCTTTCATATTTCACATGTGCATTCCTTGTCACAAGACCTTTCTAGTGGTACCATAATTTTTGACCTTGTGACTTTGACCTTGATGTTTGACCTACTTTTTAAAAACTTTAACATTGGCCATAACTTTTGATTGGTAAATGGTAGGGCTTTCATATTTCACATGTGCATTCCTTGTCACAAGACCTTTCTAGTGGTACCATAATTTTTGACCTTGTGACTTTGACCTTGATGTTTGACCTACTTTTTAAAAACTTTAATATAGTCCATAACTTTTGATTGGTAAGTGATACAGCTTTCATATTTCACATGTGTATTCTTTCTCACAAGACCTTTCCAGTGGTACCATAATTTTTTACCTCGTGACCTTGTGGCCTCAACCATGACATACTTTAGTGATGGGGCTTTCATATTGCACAGGCGCTGTCCGGGGGCATCGGTGTTTCACAAACACATCTTGTTCTGAATTTATATACTAAGTCACCATAAAATTTGGGTTCCGATAGACGTTGCAGAAGAGACTTAAGTCCAATATTGAATTTTGAAATTAAATCAGAATGACGTCTATATAATTTTGAAAGGCTTTCCGTAGTTTATGGTACCGATAACCCTGATTAAGAAGTTTAGCCGTTAACAATTTATTACGAGTGTTGAAGTCAGTTGCAAGACTACACACTCTGGCAAATCGAATTAATTGCGAAATATAAATGCCATAGGATGGCGCACAAGGAACATCACCATCCAAACAAGAGGGCCATGATGGCCCTGGATCGCTCACCTGATCCATATTGTACAAATGGAATTGAAGATAATATATGGTAGAGTAGAGGGTTTGAGCAATTTTGGTTGACACAAGGAGGATTTTATAATTTTAGCCATCTTGTTCATCCAGACACAACGGATTGAGCAATTTTGAAAGCTTTTTTTCATTATGAGTCTATGGGAGCTAAGGGGCCCAGGGGTGTGGCCCATTGAGAACCCAGGGGCATGATTGTGGTTTCAGAGAAGAAGATTTTTGAAGCTTTTTCCATTATGAGTCTATGGGAGGGAAGGGGCCCCGGGGTGTGGCCCATTTGTAACCCAGGGGCATGTTTGGCAGGAATTACGTAGGTAACCACTTGCCGTTGCTACATGCTAAATATCTAAGATCTGGGCCCTGTGGTTTCAGAGATGAAGATTTTTTTAACTTTTTTTTCCATTATGAGTTTATAGGAGCTAAGGGGTCCCGGGGTGTGGCCAGTTTGGACCCAAGGGGCATGATTGGCAGGAATTATGTAGGTCAGGACTTGCCGTTGCTTCATGCTAAATATCTAAGCTCTGGGCCCTGTGGTTTCAGAGAAGAAGATTTTTGAAGCTTTTTTCCATTATGAGTCTATGGGAGCGAAGGGGCCCCGGGGCATGGCCCATTTGGATCCCAGGGGCATGATTGGCAGAATTTATGTGGGTGACCACTTGCCATTGCTACATGCTAATGCTAAATATCTCAGCTCTGGGCCCTGTGGTTTCAGAGAAGATTTTTGAAGCTTTTTTCCATTATGAGTCTATAGGAACTAAGGGGCCCCGGGGCGTGGCCCGTTTGGACCCCGGGGGCATGATTGGCAGGAATTATGTAGGTGACCACTTGCCGTTGCTACATGCCAAATATCTAACCTCTGGGCCCTGTGGTTTCAGAGAAGAAGATTTTTTAAGCTTTTTCCCATTATGAGTCTATGGGAGCGAAGGGGCCCCGGGGGGTGGCCCATTTGGAACCCAGGGGCATGATTGGCAGGAATTATGTAGGTGACCACTTGCCCTTGCTACATGCTCAATATCTAAGCTCTGGGCCCTGTGGTTTCAGATAAGAAGATTTTTGAAGCTTTTTTCCATTATGAGTCTATAGGAGCTAAGGGGCCCTGGGGCAAATTTGGACCCCAGGGGCATGATTGGCAGGAATTATGTAGGTGACCACTTGCTGCTGCTACATCTAAATACCTAAGCTCTGGGATCTGTGGTTTCAGAGAAGAAAATTTTGAAGCTTTTTTCCATTATGAGTCTATATGAGCTAAGGCGCCTCGGGGCGTGGCCAATTTGGACCCCAGGGGCATGATTGGCAGGAATTATGTAGGTGACCACTTGCCGTTGCTACATGCTAAATATCTAAGCTCTGGGCCCTGTGGTTTCAGAGAAGATTTTTGAAGCTTTTTTCAATAATGAGTCTATGGGAGCAAAGGGGTCCCGGGGCATGGCCCATTTGGAACCCAGGGGCATGATTGGCAGGATTTATTGAGGTGACCAGGTGCCGTTGCTACATGCCAAATACCTCAGCTCTGGGCCCTGTGGTTTCAGAGAAGTAGCTTTTTTTACATAATGAGTCTATATGGCAAAGGGGCCCCGGGGCGTGGCCCATTTGGAACCCAGGGGCATGATGGCAGGATTTATGTAGGTGACCACATGCCGTTGCTACATGTCAAATACCTCAGCTCTGGGCCCTGTGATTTCAGAGAAGAAGCTTTTTGAAGCTTTTTTCCATTATGAGTCTATAGGAGCTAAGGCGCCTCAGGGCGTTGCCAATTTGGACCCCAGGGGCATGATTGGTAGGATTTATGTAGGTGACCACTTGCCATTGCTACATTCTAATGCTAAATATCTCAGCTCTGGGCCCTGTGGTTTCAGAGAAGATTTTTGAAGCTTTTTTCCATTATGAGTCTATAGGAACTAAGGGGCCACGGGGCGTGGCCCGTTTGGACCCCGGGGGCATGATTGGCAGGAATTATGTAGGTGACCACTTGCCGTTGCTACATGCCAAATATCTAACCTCTGGGCCCTGTGGTTTCAGAGAAGAAGATTTTTTAAGCTTTTTCCCATTATGAGTCTATGGGAGCGAAGGGGCCCCGGGGGTGGCCCATTTGGAACCCAGGGGCATGATTGGCAGGAATTATGTAGGTGACCACTTGCCCTTGCTACATGCTCAATATCTAAGCTCTGGGCCCTGTGGTTTCAGAGAAGAAGATTTTTGAAGCTTTTTTCCATTATGAGTCTATAGGAGCTAAGGGGCCCTGGGGCAAATTTGGACCCCAGGGGCATGATTGGCAGGAATTATGTAGGTGACCACTTGCTGCTGCTACATCTAAATACCTAAGCTCTGGGCCCTGTGGTTTCAGAGAAAATTTTGAAGCTTTTTTCCATTATGAGTCTATATGAGCTAAGGCGCCTCGGGGCGTGGCCAATTTGGACCCCAGGGGCATGATTGGCAGGAATTATGTAGGTGACCACTTGCCGTTGCTACATGCTAAATATCTAAGCTCTGGGCCCTGTGGTTTCAGAGAAGATTTTTGAAGCTTTTTTCAATAATGAGTCTATGGGAGCAAAGGGGTCCCGGGGCATGGCCCATTTGGAACCCAGGGGCATGATTGGCAGGATTTATTGAGGTGACCAGGTGCCGTTGCTACATGCCAAATACCTCAGCTCTGGGCCCTGTGGTTTCAGAGAAGTAGCTTTTTTTACATTATGAGTCTATATGGCAAAGGGGCCCCGGGGCGTGGCCCATTTGGAACCCAGGGGCATGATGGCAGGATTTATGTAGGTGACCACGTGCCGTTGCTACATGTCAAATACCTCAGCTCTGGGCCCTGTGATTTCAGAGAAGAAGCTTTTTGAAGCTTTTTTCCATTATGAGTCTATAGGAGCTAAGGCGCCTCAGGGCGTTGCCAATTTGGACCCCAGGGGCATGATTGGTAGGATTTATGTAGGTGACCACTTGCCATTGCTACATTCTAATGCTAAATATCTCAGCTCTGGGCCCTGTGGTTTCAGAGAAGATTTTTGAAGCTTTTTTCCATTATGAGTCTATAGGAACTAAGGGGCCACGGGGCGTGGCCCGTTTGGACCCCGGGGGCATGATTGGCAGGAATTATGTAGGTGACCACTTGCCGTTGCTACATGCCAAATATCTAACCTCTGGGCCCTGTGGTTTCAGAGAAGAAGTTTTTTTTTTAGCTTTTTCCCATTATGAGTCTATGGGAGCGAAGGGGCCCCGGGGGTGGCCCATTTGGAACCCAGGGGCATGATTGGCAGGAATTATGTAGGTGACCACTTGCCCTTGCTACATGCTCAATATCTAAGCTCTGGGCCCTGTGGTTTCAGAGAAGAAGATTTTTGAAGCTTTTTTCCATTATGAGTCTATAGGAGCTGAGGGGCCCTGGGGTGTGGCAAATTTGGACCCCAGGGGCATGATTGGCAGGAATTATGTAGGTGACCACTTGCTGTTGCTACATCTAAATATCTAAGCTCTGGGCCCTGTGGTGTCAGAGAAGAAAATTTTTGAAGCTTTTTTCCATTGTGAGTCTATATGAGCTAAGGCGCCTCGGGGCGTGGCCAATTTGGACCCCAGGGGCATGATTGGCAGGAATTATGTAGGTGACCACTTGCCGTTGCTACATGCTAAATATCTAAGCTCTGGGCCCTGTGGTTTCAGAGAAGATTTTTGAAGCTTTTTTCCATAATGAGTCTATGGGACCAAAGGGGCCCCGGGGCGTGGCCCATTTGGAACCCAGGGGCATGATTGGCAGGATTTATTTAGGTGACCACGTGCCGTTGCTACATGCCAAATACTTCAGCTCTGGGCCCTGTGGTTTCAGAGAAGTAGCTTTTTTCCATTATGAGTCTATATGGCAAAGGGGCCCCGGGGCGTGGCCCATTTGGAACCCAGGGGCATGATTGGCAGGAATTATGTAGGTGACCACTTGCCCTTGCTACATGCTCAATATCTAAGCTCTGGGCCCTGTGGTTTCAGAGAAGAAGATTTTTGAAGCTTTTTTCCATTATGAGTCTATAGGAGCTAAGGGGCCCTGGGGCAAATTTGGACCCCAGGGGCATGATTGGCAGGAATTATGTAGGTGACCACTTGCTGCTGCTACATCTAAATACCTAAGCTCTGGGCCCTGTGGTTTCAGAGAAGAAAATTTTGAAGCTTTTTTCCATTATGAGTCTATATGAGCTAAGGCGCCTCGGGGCGTGGCCAATTTGGACCCCAGGGGCATGATTGGCAGGAATTATGTAGGTGACCACTTGCCGTTGCTACATGCTAAATATCTAAGCTCTGGGCCCTGTGGTTTCAGAGAAGATTTTTGAAGCTTTTTTCAATAATGAGTCTATGGGAGCAAAGGGGTCCCGGGGCATGGCCCATTTGGAACCCAGGGGCATGATTGGCAGGATTTATTGAGGTGACCAGGTGCCGTTGCTACTTGCCAAATACCTCAGCTCTGGGCCCTGTGGTTTCAGAGAAGTAGCTTTTTTACATTATGAGTCTATATGGCAAAGGGGCCCCGGGGCGTGGCCCATTTGGAACCCAGGGGCATGATGGCAGGATTTATGTAGGTGACCACGTGCCGTTGCTACATGTCAAATACCTCAGCTCTGGGCCCTGTGATTTCAGAGAAGAAGCTTTTTGAAGCTTTTTTCCATTATGAGTCTATAGGAGCTAAGGCGCCTCAGGGCGTTGCCAATTTGGACCCCAGGGGCATGATTGGTAGGATTTATGTAGGTGACCACTTGTCATTGCTACATTCTAATGCTAAATATCTCAGCTCTGGGCCCTGTGGTTTCAGAGAAGATTTTTGAAGCTTTTTTCCATTATGAGTCTATAGGAACTAAGGGGCCACGGGGCGTGGCCCGTTTGGACCCCGGGGGCATGATTGGCAGGAATTATGTAGGTGACCACTTGCCGTTGCTACATGCCAAATATCTAACCTCTGGGCCCTGTGGTTTCAGAGAAGAAGATTTTTTAAGCTTTTTCCCATTATGAGTCTATGGGAGCGAAGGGGCCCCGGGGGTGGCCCATTTGGAACCCAGGGGCATGATTGGCAGGAATTATGTAGGTGACCACTTGCCCTTGCTACATGCTCAATATCTAAGCTCTGGGCCCTGTGGTTTCAGAGAAGAAGATTTTTGAAGCTTTTTTCCATTATGAGTCTATAGGAGCTGAGGGGCCCTGGGGTGTGGCAAATTTGGACCCCAGGGGCATGATTGGCAGGAATTATGTAGGTGACCACTTGCTGTTGCTACATCTAAATATCTAAGCTCTGGGCCCTGTGGTGTCAGAGAAGAAAATTTTTGAAGCTTTTTTCCATTATGAGTCTATATGAGCTAAGGCGCCTCGGGGCGTGGCCAATTTGGACCCCAGGGGCATGATTGGCAGGAATTATGTAGGTGACCACTTGCCGTTGCTACATGCTAAATATCTAAGCTCTGGGCCCTGTGGTTTCAGAGAAGATTTTTGAAGCTTTTTTCCATAATGAGTCTATGGGACCAAAGGGGCCCCGGGGCGTGGCCCATTTGGAACCCAGGGGCATGATTGGCAGGATTTATTTAGGTGACCACGTGCCGTTGCTACATGCCAAATACTTCAGCTCTGGGCCCTGTGGTTTCAGAGAAGTAGCTTTTTTCCATTATGAGTCTATATGGCAAAGGGGCCCCGGGGCGTGGCCCATTTGGAACCCAGGGGCATGATTGGCAGGATTTATGTAGTTGACCACGTGCCGTTGCTACATGTCAAATACCTCAGCTCTGGGCCCTGTGATTTCAGAGAAGAAGCTTTTTGAAGCTTTTTTCCATTATGAGTCTATAGGAGCTAAGGCGCCTCGGGGCGTGACCAATTTGGACCCCAGGGGCATGATTGGCAGGAATTATGTAGGTGACCACTTGCCGTTGCTACATGCTAAATATCTAAGCTCTGGGCCCTGTGGTTTCAGAGAAGATTTTTGAAGCTTTTTTCCATAATGAGTCTATGGGAGCAAAGGGGCCCCGGGGCGTGGCCCATTTGGAACCCAGGGGCATGATTGGCAGGATTTATTTAGGTGACCACGTGCCGTTGCTACATGCCAAATACCTCAGCTCTGGGCCCTGTGGTTTCAGAGAAGAAGCTTTTTTTCCCTTATGAGTCTATGGGAGCAAAGGGGCCCCGGGGCGTGGCCCATTTGGAACCCAGGGGCATGATTGGCAGGATTTATGTAGGTGGCCACGTGCTGTTGCTACATGTCAAATACCTCAGCTCTGGGCCCTGTGATTTCAGAGAAGAAGCTTTTTGAAGCTTTTTCCATTATGAGTCTATAGGAGCTAAGAGGCCCCGGGGCGTGGCCCGTTTGGACCCAGGGGCATGATTGGCAGGAATTATGTAGGTGACCACTTGCCGTTGCTACATGCTAAATATCTAAGCTCTGGGCCCTGTGGTTTCAGAGAAGAAGATTTTTGAAACTTTTTTTTCCATTATGAGTATATAGGAGCTGAGGGGGCCCGGGGTTATGGCCAATTTGGACCCAAGGGGCATGATTGGCAGGAATTATGTAGGTCACCACTTCCACTTGCTACATGCTAATATCTCAGCTCTGGGCCCTGTGGTTCCAGAGAAGAAGCTTTTTGAAGCTTTGTTCCATTATGAGTCTATAGGAGCTAAGGGGCCCCGGGATGTGGCCCGTTTGCACCCCAGGGGCACAATGGGCAGGAATTATGTAGGTGACCACTTGCCGTTGCTACATTCTAAATATCTCAGCTCTGGGCCCTGTGGTTTCCGAGAAGAAGATTTTTGAAGCTTTTTTCCATTATGAGTCTATGGGAGCGAAGGGGGCCACGGCATGGCCCATTTGGAACCCAGGGGCATGATTGGCAGGAATTATGTAGGTGACCACGTGCCCTTGCTACATGCTAAATATCTAAGCTCTGGGCCCTGTGGTTTCAGAAGAGAAGATTTTTGAAGCCTTTTTCCATTATGAGTCTATGGGAGGGAAGGGGCCCCGGGGCGTGGCCCATTTGGAACCCAGGGGCATGATTGGCAGGAATTATGTAGGTGACCACTTGACCTTGCTACATCCTAAATATCTAAGCTCTGGGCCCTGTGGTTTCAGAGGAGATTTTTGAAGCTTTTTTCCATTATGCGTCTATAGGAGCTAAGGGGCCCCGGGGCGTGGCCCATTTGGAACCCAGGGGCATGATTGGCAGGAATTATGTAGGTGACCACTTGCCATTGCTACATGCTAAATATCTAGCTAAGGGGCCCGGGGCCTGGCCAATTTGGACCCAATGGGCATGATTGGCAGGAATTATGTAGGTGACCACTTGCCGTTGCTATATGCTAAATATCTAAGCTCTGGGCCCTGTGGTTTCAGAGAAGAAGATTTTTGAAGCTTTTTTCCATTATGAGTCTATGGGGGCTAAGGGGCCCCGGGGCGTGGCCCATTTGAAACCAGGGGCATGACTGGCAGGAATTATGTAGGTGACAACTTGCCGTTGCTACATGCTAAATATCTTAGCTCTGGGCCCTGTGGTTTCAGAAAAGAAGATTTTTGAAGATTTTTTTCCCATTATGAGTCTATAGGAGCTAAGGGGCCCCAATATGTGGCCAATTTGGACCCCAGGGCCATGATTGGCAGGATTTATGTAGGTGACCACTTAACATTGTTACAAGCTTAATATCTAAGCTCTGGGCCCTGTGGTTTCAGAGAAGAAGATTTTTTAAAAATTTTCCCATTATAAGTCTATGGGAGCTATATGTCGCTATGGCAACCAGAATTCCAATCTGATCAGCCCAAAAACCTTATGCAGCCTTTCCCCCTACCTAATGATGCTTCACATGAAATTTGATCAAGATTGGCCATGGGGTATTAGAGGTATACTTATTTGTAATTGTTTACGGACGCACGGACGACGGACAAAAAGTGATCCCAAAAGCTCAACTCGTCATTACGTGACAGGTGAGCTAAAAAGGAAAATTTACAATCTCAAAATCAAAATCATGGCATTTATCATAAATTTTGCACGAAATAAACCCATCTGCAATAGATAGATGTAAATCCAAAACGGGTCCTCCGTATCAGAAGAATTTGCTTTAGTTAACTGAAGTTCTGGGGGGTAAATTTGACTGATCAAACCATCGAAATAGGTATTATCAATATTTAATAAATCATCCAAATATCTAGAAGTGGAGATTAAAGCTTCAACGATTTCAGACTGGTTTTCAGCAGAAAGGGACATCATGAAGTCTCTCTCATAACAAAAAAAAAAAAAAAAAAAAAAAAAAATCAGCCACAAGTGGTGCGCAATAAGTACCCATCGGAAGAATGTGCACTATACTGGTGAACCGCTTACATATAAGCCTGCCCAGGTAAAGTATGGATAGGCTAACTGATCTGCTCAAAAATGACCTTAATAGGTGTTGACTGGGCTGTTAAACTCCAATACAAACAAACAAAAGCAGAATACAGCAACCCCTCCATTTTAGAAGCCTCCGTGGTGTAGTGGTTACACTACTCGCCTTGTAAACCAGGGATCACAGGTCCCTCATAGAGTGTCTACCCACAAACAGTCGCTGCTACACTCACAGCCAGCAATTTGGGGTAAAAGAGGGTCTCAAGGATGCCAGTCCGCACTTGAAGAATGTCATTGCGAAAGCGTCCAACATTGTGAGCCATGTCCGAAAGTCGATCCATGCATCAGACATACTAGAGGGAGAAAAACGACTCCAGGCTGCTAATGCAACAAGATGGAATTCTCAGCTGGGAATGATAAGATCTGTTCTTGCTGTGCCTGAAGTGAAATTGAAGCAACTGGATGTCCAGCAACTCACAGCCTATGAAAGAAAGTTACTCCAAGATCTGTGTACTGTGCTCTCACCATTTGAAACAGCTACTGATATGGTTCAACAACAGACCGTGTCTGCTAGCCTCACAGTACCTGTGACAATAGGTCTCAAACATCAGGTGCAGCAGATATCTGCCACATACAACAACAAAATGGTGTCAACGCTGAAGGCTTCTATCCAACAACGCCTATCTCATTATCAAGATGACGATTTGTACCTGACAGCTGCAGTGTTGGACCCAAGATTTAAGCTGAGGTGGTGTCCTGCAGACAAGCGATGCGAGATGGAAGCAGCACTCATCAACAAGGCCTCAAGTGTCAACATAGCTGTATCAGAAAATGAAATGAAATCCCCTGCTGCCAAAGCTCCCAAGCTTGACGACGATTTCTTCAGCTTCATGGGCTCAGAATCCAAAATCTCTAATGCCTCAGAAACAACAGGTGCTGAATCCGAGGTCAAGGACTACCTCAAACAACCCTGCACACATAGGTCCAGTGACCCACTGAAATACTGGAAAGGGCAGCAGTCAAATTATCCAGTGCTATCAACTCTTGCTGCAAGGTACCTGACCATTCCAGCTAGCTCGGCTCCAGTGGAACGGCTTTTCAGCATAGCTGGGAAGGTCTTCCGCCCAGAGAGGTGTTTAATGAAAGACTCTAGATGATCAAATGCAAATCAAAGGTGCCGATTATCAACTCGGAAGGCAAGGGTTCAACCAAACAAAAGTGATTACAGACACTCAGTATATGACTGACCACTTAATGGTCAGGCTATGGCCTCTGGCACTGAACCATTCAAATATTCTATTTGAAGTGATTAAGGACACTCAGAATATGACTGACCACTTAATGGTCAGGCCATGGCCTCTGGCACTGAACCATTCAAATATTCTGTTTGAAGTGATTAAGGACACTCAGTATATGACTGACCACTTAATGGTCAGGCCATGGCCTCTGGCACTGAGACATTCAAATATTCTGTTTGAAGTGATTTAGGACACTCAGAATATTACTGACCACTTAATGGTCAGGCCATGGCATCTGGCACTGAGACATTCAAATATTATGTTTGAAGTGATTTAGGACACTCAGAATATGACTGACCACTTAATGGTCAGCCCATGACCTCTGGCACTGAGCCATTCAAATATTCTGTTTATTTTATATCTTAAGTAAAAACACTGTTTGCATATGCTTGTCTGTGCCAAAAATTAGGAACATAATGTTATTTTTGCTTGTTTTTAATTACCATGCTGATTTAATGATGTGCACATTAAAATCTTTGTCACTGATGAAACTTGTACTTTCCTTTTTGCATCTTTATATGTATCACTGTTTTGAGAAGCTTAAATTGATAATTAAACAGCTTATTAATTTAAACTAAATGTGTTTGGACATGGAACAATGACAAGTAATTGTAATTGATTACATTGCAATGTAATTGTAATCAAATTCATTCATGAAAAATGTAATTGTAATCATGAAATTACAAAGTAATTGTAATTGTATTTGAATACATTCGCATGTAATCGGCCCCAAGTCTGTCCCAGGATCGATCCGGGGCTCGAGACTTTCAGATGAGTCTTTAAACCGAGGTCCCGTCTCCGTATGACCTTAGCTGTTGGTGGGATGTAAAATTCTTTGTGTAGACTAGATCAATGCAGTTTGTTAATCAAACAAATACAAAGCTGATTGATAAGTTGTGAGCCTCCATTGAAGGAGTTGAATTTTATTGAACATATTGTATTATTTTTCAACATAATCCCCTTCAGTATCTATACATTTTTGCAAGCGGTGTTTAAGGGCCTCAATGCCAGTTTTATAGAACTCCTTTCCTTGGCTGTTCAGAAAGTCATGCACTGCATATATGATGTCTTCATCGGACTGAAAGTGGATGCCTGAAATAGCCGTTTTCAGTTTTGGAAATAAATGAAAGGCTGATGGAGCTAGATCAGGTGAATATGGCAGATGCTCAATCAATTTAAAGCCACAACCATAGCAATGACAGACTTTTCAACAGAAGCATTGTCCTCATGGACAACACACCTTTACTGAGCTTTCCGTGGCGCTTAAGTTTAATATCTTCCCTTAACTGCGTCAAAAGTGAAGCATAGAATATGCCATGATTGTTTGTCCCCTTTGGCGATAAACTATTAGCAGAATACCATCTGCATCCCAGAAAACTCGAGTCCATAACCTTTCCAGCTGATGGAACAGTCTTTGACTTCCTTGGCGGGCTTCCATTAATTAGATTGTTGTTTGGCCTCTGGGGTAAAATGATGGACCCATGTTTCATCCATAGTGACAAATCTCTGAAGAAAATTGGCAGGATCTTCCTCAAAAATGTTAAGCTTACCATGCGATAATGTGCGTCTGGTGTGCTTCTGATCAACTGTCAGAAGTTTTGGTACCCATCGGGCTGAAAGCTTTCTCATTGCAAGATCCTCTGTCTGAATGGAATGTAATCTTTCCTGTGAAATGCCAACTCTACTGGCTATATATCTTTCTGTGACACATCTGTCAGTCATAACAATATCATGGATTTTATTGACCATTTCTGGGGTTGCAACATTGACATCCTCAAGGCTCTTAATTTCTGCCACCCACCTTTTCACTGTAGCAGATGAAGGAGCATCTTTCCCTTGTGTTGCTACCATATCATAATGGGTACACTTAGGTGTTGAACCTTTTGTTTTGCAAATATTGAATCACTGCTCTTTCACAGATTTTGTCCATTTTGCAAAAGCTGCTTGTCTTGTTTACTTTAGAGTGCTACCTCGTGGATATAAACTGACCAAATGAGATCAGTCCTTAGGTGCAACATCCCTGCGTACCTCCTTCACAACATATCAATTAGCCCTTGTATTTATTAGTCGATTTTAATTAACCACTTGCTCAGTGCATAAATTAGAATCAGATAAACCAAAGTTATCAAGGCACCAACCAACCACACACGGTTGTTGAGGAAAGTGTGGCAAAAATTTTATAGAATGAAGTTTTTAGGAAGGACAAGACAAATCGAGTTTTTCAAAGCCGGACTATAATGAATACCCCTTTAAAGCCCAGTTTTCTCCATATAAAGAGGGGGGTTACAGGGGGTATTTATTACAAGGACTGGATCTTGAAACAAATTTGTTGTTTTTAGGAGAATTACAGCCAGTCCTGATGTTGTCCGACTTTTTAGGATTTTTACGGTAAAGTTTGATCATGCAGTATGGGAAGATTTTATTCTAAGTTTGTGTACAGGCTACCGTAAAATCATAAAAATTTGGATGCCTTATGGACTTGCTGTAATTATCCTAGAATTTTAACAAATTTGTTTCATGATCTAGCAAGGAGTCCATGGCAAACAGTGTAGACCCTGACCAGACTGCTCTGATCTGGGTCTGCACTGTTTGCTCAGGCTTACCTGTCATAATACTTTGGATCATTACAGTATGTTTGATATTTTGTCCCTGCCTATATAACACGAGCTACGCTACGAGAAAACCTATCTTCTGGTCCTCTGACCAGTGATGATACATTAAAACACAGCCATGTACAATAAGAACTGTTATTATATACCCAGAAAATGTCCCGTTTACTTTCTACATACCGGTACGTTACCGGTAAATATTTTTCCATATTGCCCGTAGTCAAGTTCATATTGCACGTAGATAAGCAGTCACGTTCACAATAGAACTACTTTCAAATTTATCCATTTCGATACTAAAATTCGGCAGCCATCTTGTTGTGCTTATCGACTGAAAGAACATAAAACAAAACAAATATAGGTTCTGACAAAGTGCATAAAGCGCATTTTATGCTGTCAAATATTACCTACCTGCAATCTGTTTAGACTTTCAATACTTTCTTCTAATAAATCAGGAGTATTTTGAAAGAAATATAACCGACGCTTCAGAAAAAATGGTGTCCTGTGTTGGGAAACGTCAATGTTTTAATGACCTCACATCCACCAACGTTTACGTTGTCTTCACTTTGGCGCCGTTGGGCGTGGTTTTTCATCGTGTAGGGAGACACTAAACGACCTTCATTATTTTCCATTTCAAAACACTTGAAGATATATACGTTCAAATGTCTTTTCCAGGCAAACCTGAATTAGTAGCCAGTTGAATTTTTGGGTATATAATCAAAAGGTTATTGACTTTATATTGTGAAATATTTGGCACTCGTTCATATGGCGAAGACTCACTCGCAAGCTCGTGCGTCCTTCGCCATATGAACTTGTGCCGAATATTTCACAATATAAAGTCAATAACCTATAATTGGCGGATAGGACAGCTCACAGGAAGGCGTGCTCTGACTTAGTTGCACAAAGGCATAACAGAACCAAGGTCACAAAGAAAGAATCCAGTGCTATATCAATATCAGGGATCATCAATGATTCAAGTCTATAACATTAGTATCCCTTTTTATTCCATTTAACCCATATCCATATAAACAGGCAGATTTTCATGGCAATATTGAAACCATTTCACATGCTTTCAATGAATCAACACTGGTGGCAAACAGCAAATGCAAGGGTAGTAGAACCCTTTGTTCAGGTGAGCTAAAAAGTTTGTCTGTGACCCTGACTTTGACCCCAAGGTCATGGGAGCAGATGCTGCTGATAAAATTTTGAGACAAGTACCTATTACCTCAGCAATAATGAACTGAATATATCATATGGTAAAGAAGAAATGAGCTCCTAAAAACTTAAATGCAAAATCTTTAACATTAAAATTCTAAGTCTGTGACCTGGTAATGGTTATAGGTGCTGATGTTGCTGATAAAAACTTAAAGCAATATCTATCACCATACCAAATTCATCTAAAGGCAACCAAGTAATTATCTGAAATCTTTAGTGCAAAAACTAACAAAAACAAAAAAGTTCTAAGTCTGTGACCCAAAGTTATGGTCATGAGAACTGATGCTGCTGCCAAAACTTTGAGACCCGTATCTATTACCATACCAAGTATAAACTAAATCCATCCAAAGGTAAAGAAGTAATGAGCTCCTAAAAATTTAACACAAAAACTTTAACATAAGAATTCAAGGTCTGGGACCTTGACCCCAAGATTATGGTCATGAGAGCTGATGCTGCTGCTAAAACTTCAGACCTTTATCTATTATCATACCAAGTATAAACTAAATCCATTCAAAGGTAAAGAAGTAATGATCTTCTAAAACCTTTAACACAAAATCTTAAGCATAAAAATTCAAAGTCTGTGACCTTGACCTCAAGGTCATGATTATAGGTGCTGATGTAGCTGATAAAAACTTTAAAGCAATATATCTATCACCATTCCAAGTCTAAAGTAAATTCATCTGAAGGCAACCAAGTGATGATCTAAAATCTTCAGTGCAAAAACATATAAGTTCTTAGTCTGTGACCTTGACCCAAAGGTCAAGGTCATGTATTGTGATGCTGCTGATAAAAACTTTTGTCTAGTACCTATCACCATACCAAGTATGAACTCAATCTATCAAAAGGTAAAGAAGTAATGAGATCCTGAAAACTTTAACACAAAAACTTTAACGTAGGAATTCAAAGCTGTGAAAGCCCCTGCCCATCAGGGCTTGAAGAAATAGCTGAAACTGACCCGCACACAAGTACTGGTAAACCGCTAAGAGGATCTAAGCCTGCCCAGGCAATGCGGTGCGAGTCGGCCCGTCCATGCTTATAAACCCTGTTGGTTTCATTGGGCTTGAGATGTCATTTCATCTCAATGTTGGGTAAAAGTCCCACAAAATTGGAAGCAATGGCCTTTACAGTGTTGATGGGGACATTAAACTTCAAATCAAACAAATAAACAAACAAAGTCTGTGACCTTGACCCCAAGGTTATGGTCATGAGAGCTGATGATGCTGCTATAAATTTGAGACCAGTATTTATTACCGTACAAGTATAAGCTAAATCCATCCAATGAGCTCCTAAAAACTTAAAACACAAAAACTTAAACATTAAAATTTTAAGTCTGTGACCTTGACCCCAAGGTTATGGTCATGAGAGCTGATGATGCTGCTATAAATTTGAGACCAGTATTTATTACCGCACCAAGTATAAGCTAAATCCATCCAATGAGCTCCTAAAAACTTTAACACAAAAACTTAAATATTAAAATTTTAAGTCTGTGACCTTGACCCAAAGGTCATGGTCATGGGTGCTGATACTGCAGATAAAAACTTTAGCCCAGTATCTATCATAGTACCAAATATGAATTCGAACCATGTTCACATATAAAGAGGGCCAAATGGTCCTATATTGCTCACCTGTGTACCAGAAAATCAATAATGATGTTTAGAATGCCCATCGGGGCTTGAAGAAATAGACTGGGCTACATGGTGCTTCCATGCAGAGCTGGAACCGACCACACATGAGTACTGGTTAACAGCTTAGAGGTTCTAAGCCTGCCCAGGAAAAATGGTGCCAGATGGACCGTCCATGCATATAAACCTTAATGGTTTCATTGGGCGGCAGGGCTTAAGATTTCATTACATCACAATGTCGGGTAAATGTCCCACAAAACTGGAAGAAACGGCTGTCTCCAAAATGATCTTCACTGTGTTGACGGGGATGTTAAACCTAAAATCAATAAAAATCTGGGCCCTGTGCTTTCAGAGAAGATTTTTGAAGTTAATCCATTATAGGTCTGTGGGAGCTAAGGAGCCCTGGGGCATGGCCAATTCAGACTTCAAGGGTATGGTTGGCTGGATTTATGTAGGAGACCACTTGACATTGCTATATACTAAATATCTAAGCTCTCGGCCTTATGGTTTTGGAGAAGAAGATTTTTGAAGCTTTTTTTTTTCCAGTATAAGTCTATATGAGCTAATGAGCCCTGGGGTGTGGCCAGCTTTGGGCCAAAGGGCATGGTTGGCAGGATTTATGTAGGCAACCATTTTATGTTAATATATACTAAATATCTAAGGTTTGCCCTTCATGGATTCAGAGAAGAAGATTTTTGAAACTTTTTTTACCATTGCAAGTTAATTGGAGATAAGGGGACACAGGATTTGACCAATTTGGACCCCAGGGGCATGATTGGCAGGATTCATGTAGGCAACCACTCGACATTGCTACATGCAAAATACCTAAGCTCTGGGCATTATGGTTTCAGAGAAGATTTTTGAAGTTTTTTTTTTCCACATAAAGGTGTCTTTTTTTCCCCCATTTTTAGTCTATGGTAGCTAATGGGCCCATGGGCGTGACCAATTTTGACCCAAGGGGCATGGCTGGATTTATTAAGCCTTAAGGTGACCATTTCATGTTGCTACATACTAAATATCTAAGCTCTGGGACTTATGGTTTCAGAGGAAGATTTTTTAATTTTTATTGGAGAGCATATAGTTTTTGCACTGTCCGTTTGTTTGTATGTGGGTTAATCTGCATTTTTTTGTGATGCAAACTACTTCCACATTTCTTCACCAACTGAGCTGAAACTTTGCACATGCATTCCTTGTGAGGTGCCTATCATGATTTTCACACTGATCCTCTCATTTACGTCAGAGTTATGGCCCTTTATTTTCTAAACAAGAGGGCCCAGAGGGCCCTGAATCGCTCACCTGAGAATCAGTGTCTCTAGGATTTTTAAAGGTCTTCCCTATATAAGCCTATGTAAAACCAGTGGGCCCTGGCACGTGGACATTTTTGGCGCCAGATTATTATTTGAATAATCTCAGTTGAGGTCCACTAGATGAAGCTTCGTGCCAAATATCAAAGACCTGGGCCTTCTGCTTTCAGACAAGAAGATTTTTAAAGGTTCTTCCTATATAAGCCTATGTAAAACTATTGGGTCCTGGCACGGGCATTTTTGTCCCCAAGGCTATAATTTGAACAATCTTGGTAGAGGTCCATTAGCTGAAGCTTCATACCAAATATCAAAGACCTGGGCCTTCTGCTTTCAGACAATAAGATTTTTAAAGGTTTTTCCTATATAAGCCCATGTCAAACTAGTGGGCTCTGGTGTGGGGGCATTTTTGGACAAAGGACTATATTTTGAACAATCTTGGTAGAGGTCCACTAGATGAAGCTTCATGCCAAACATCAAAGACATGGGCCTTCTGGTTTCAGACAATAAGATTTTTAAAGGTTTTCCCTATATACACCTATGTGAAACCAGTGGGCCCCGGCGCGGGGGCATTTTTGGCCCCAGGACTATATTTTGAACAATCTTGGTAGATGTCCACTAGATGAAGCTTCATACCAAATATCAAAGACCTGGGCCTTCTGCTTTCAGACATGAAGATTTTTAAAGGTTTTCTCCATATAAGTCTATGTAAAACTGGTTGGCCCCGCCGCGGGGCCATTTTTGGCCCCAGGGCTATAATTTGAACAATCTTGGTAGAGGTCCACTAGATGAAGCTTCACATCGAATATTGAAGACCTGGGCCTTGCGGTTTCAGAGGAGTAATTTTTTAGTTTTCATTAAAAAAATCTATTTTTGGCTCCTGTGACCTTGATGTGCAACGGGCGGGAACCATTTGAACAACTCTGAAAGGGATCAGTCCTGTGAAGTTTGGTCAAAATCCTATCAGTGGTTTAGGAGGAGATGTTGTTTGAAGAAAAAGTTTACGGACACACAGACGCATGAACGACGGACAAAAAAGGGATCACAAAAGCTCACCTTGTCACTACGTGACAGGTGAGCTAAAAATGCGCTAAAAACCTTGTGATGCAAACTACTTCAACATTTCCTCACTGATTCAGCTGAGACTTTGCACATGCATTCCTTGTGAGGTGAAGGGGTGCCTAACACAATTTTCACATTGATCCTATCATCTGTGACAGAGTTACGGCCCTTGATTTTCTGAAAAACGCATTCGAAAACCTTGTGACGCGAACTCCTTCCACATTTCTTCACCGTTTGGACTAATAATGGAACAAGAGCTGTCACTATAAGTGAGCAATGCCCCTGTTGGAGCCAATTTGAGGAAAAATAACCCACAAACCCACAAACAAGCGGACAGTGCAAAAACTATATGCCCTCCTAGATCACAAAAGCTCACCTTGTCACTACGTGACAGGTGAGCTAAAAATGCGCTAAAAACCTTGTGATGCAAACTACTTCAACATTTCCTCACTGATTCAGCTGAAACTTTGCACATGCATTCCTTGTGAGGTAAAGGGGTGCCTAACACAATTTTCACGTTGATCCTATCATCTGCGATGCCCTTTATTTTCTGGTAAACCAGTCTTAAACCTTATGACGCGAACTACTTCCACATTTTTTTGAAAATTTTGTTAAAGTTTTGCATATGCATTTGCAATGATATGTAGATGCACCCAACACAAAATTCATTCTGCTCGGATGAAGCCTTTTGGAGTTATGGCCCTTGATTTTCTCAAAAATGCACTAAAAAATTTGTGACGCAAACTACCTCCACATTTTTCTTCACCGATTGAGCTGAAACTTTGCACATGCATTCCTTGTGAGGTGAAGGGGTGCCTAACACAATTTTTAAGTTGATCCTATCACCTGCAACAAAGTTACGGCCCTTATTTTCTGAAAAACGCATTCGAAAACTTTGTGACGAGAACTACTTCCACATTTCTTCACCCACTGAGCTGAAACTTTGCACATGCATTCCTTGTGAGGTAAAGGGGTGCTTAATACAATTTTCACGTTGATCATGTCATCTGCAAAGGAGTTACGGCCCTTTATTTTCTGAAAAATGCATTCTTAAACCTTGTGACGCGAACTACTTCCACATTTCTTCAACAATTTTGTTAAATTTTTATGCCCCCGTAGGAGGGCATATAGTTTTTGCACTGTCCCCTTGTTTGTGGGTTTGTGGGTTATTTTTCCTCAAATTGGCTCCAACAGGGGCATTGCTCACTTATAGTGACATCTCTTGTTCCATTATTAGTCCATGGGAGCTAATGGGCCTGGCCAGTTTTGACCCCAGGGGCATGGTTGGCAGGATTTATGTAGCTGACCACTTGATATTGCTACAGGCTATATATTTAAGCTCTGGGCCCTATGGTTTCAGAGAAGATTTTTGAAATTTTCTCCAATTGTAAATCTATGGGAGCTAAAGAGCCCTGTGGTGTGGCCAATTTGGATCCCAGGGGCATAATTGGCAGGATTTATGTAGGTGACCACTTGTCGTTGCTACAAACTAAATATCAAAGCTCTGGGCCTTATGGTTTCATAGAAGATTTTTTTTCCATTATAAATCTATGGGAGCTAATGGACCCATGGGCGTGGCCAATTTTGACCCCTGGGGCAGGGTTAGTAGGATTTATGTATGTGACTATTTTATGTTGCTAGATACTAAATATCTAAATTCTGTGCTTCATAGTTTCAGAGAAGATGATTTTTAAAGCTTTTTTGTATTAAGAGTCTATGGAAGCTAAGGGACCCTGATGCATGGCCCATTTGGACCCCAGGGTCATGATTGGCAGGATTTATGTAGGTGACCACTTGCCGTTGCTACATGCAAAATATCTAAGCTCTGGGTCCTGTGGTTTCAGAGAAGATTTTTAAAATTTTTCCTCTTGTAAGTCTATGGGAGCTGATGAGCATCGGGGCGTGGCCCATTTTGGCCTCAGGGGTACGGTTAGCAGGATTTATGTAGGTGACTATTTTATGTTGCTCCATACTAAATATCTAACTACTGTGCTTCATGATTTCAGAGAAGATTGTTGAAGTTTTTTTTTATTCCATTATAAGTCTATGGAAGCTAAGGGGCCCCGCGGTGTGGCCAATTTGGACCCCAGGGGCATGATTGGCAGGATTTACTTAGGTGACCACTAGATGTTGCTACTAGCTAAATATCTAAGCTCTGGGCCCTATGGTTTCAGAGAAGAAGATTTTTTAAGTGTTTCCCATTGTAAGTCTACAGGAGCTATATGTTGCCATGGCAACCAGAATTCCAGTCCGATCAGCCCAAATACCTTATGCAGTCTTTCCCCCTACCTGATGATGCTTCTCATGAAATTTGATCAAGATTGGCCATAAGGTATTAGAGATATACTTATTTGAAACTGTTTACGCACAGACACATGCACGGAGGCACGCACGACAGACGAAATGTGATCACAAAAGCTTACCTTGTCACTATGTGACAGGTGAGCTAAAAAAGTAATGAGCAACTAAAAAACTTTAACGCAATAACTTGAACATTTGTGGATGCCAATGCCAGGGGTAGTAGAACTTTTGAGCTAAAAATGGAATCTTTCTTATCTCTAGAACTAACAATTTTCAATAGATTACGATCATGGATTGTGGGTGTTCAATAGAACTGCTTCAATGAGGCAGTTCAAACAAGTACCAACAATCTATGTTTTTAAGCAAAACTAAGGAAATACTGTATATCCTCTAAACTCCACTTTTCTCTATATAAAATTGGGCTTTGGAGGGGTATTCATTACACAGACTTGTTAACTTGATTAGCCTGTAATGCTCTTGACATTGTTTGCCCTAGGAATGCAATATAACTATTTTGTGTGACACAGTGCATTCGCTCGTTAGAACCCCTTATTCAGGCGCTTCTATCCAGTACCTACAACTTCTCTTGAAACAGAAATACAAAAATTCATCACATGAACAAGTCCGTGAAATAAAGACCCCCTAAACCCACTTTATATAGAGAAAACTGGGGTTTACAGGGGTAAACATTATTTTCCTTATTTCTGCTCCAAGACATAGGTTGTGGATACATCGTTAGAACCGCGGTTTGGAGTGAAAATAAGAAAAACATCACAAATTTTCATCAGAAAAATTACCTTTTTTGAGGTTTGAAAAATGCACTATATCACACAGATGTGTTATCGTAATGAACTAGAGCTGTCGGAAGATCAGACTATAGTCCCGCTGCAGCACTATTAGAGAAAGACCCATGGTGTTGAAATATTTTGAATTCATGCTCACCAAGTAACATCACTGTAGGTCATGCCAACGTCGCACCATAAAACTTGTCAACGGGTTTAACTCCATGTGTTCTGGGCCCTAAGCCCAGATTCCTATATACAATCATACATCAACCCACTGTTCAACTTTGTAACCCTTACAGTTCTCGAGAAAAATGTGGCAAATTTTTTTCATTTATGGCATACCGTAATGATCCGGCTATAAGACGATTTGGCTATAAGACAAGGGGTACTTTCTGGCCTTTCTTCGGGAGATTTTTGCTTAGTCTTGTCTAAAAGACGGGTATAATTTTTTGCAAGTTGCCGGGAGGGGTGTCACTGACGTGGACATTTCATTTTCAGAGTGAGATAATGGTTGATCAATCTATCTGCAGCTGAATTCATGTTTTTTTGGCAACAATATTTGCTATTGTTTTCCGAAACTGTCATTTTGTTGTTTACACTAAGAGAGACAACTCTTACAGACGGTAAAAGGCAGCGGTCAATAATGACCCTAAATAACGTTTAAGGCAATCAATATCTACATTAACTGGCACACGATAAAAAGGCCTTGGTCTTTTGTACTTTTGCAAGAAACTACGTGTTTGTTTTTTTTCTCTGTGTCTACGAGCAGCAAAGGCTCTGGCGAGACTGCACGTGTGCACAACTCTGACTAACAATAACATTCAAGGCAATAGATAATCCGGAACCAACACACAAGAGGAACATTTTTTTCTCCGTGTCTAAGTGCAGCACCATTGAAATAATGTCCGTTTTCCCACAAACTGTGTATCGGCAAATTCAATCCCTTTCAACTTTTAAGCTTAGACCTGTTGAGAGTTTATCTGACACGGTGTTTGTTTAACAGTTGCGATGAATGCAATCATTTATTAATAAACAATTTATTGCCATGTGGTCGTTGAAGCTGATTAAGACTGACCACTTTAGAACACGCCCCAATAAATCTGTGGATTTGGATTTAAGCCATGATTGGTCATTAGTTGTGGTTGTAATTATGACAGACGGTGAGACCCCGCCCTCATTGAATATTAATGTATCATGTGACAATAATCCGCTAAAGATTTTCTTCAAACAAATGTTGATTGATGACTGTGGATTATGTCACGGTACATAGTTTTCTTTAACTGTTACCAGTAACTATAAATTTTATCGCTTCATTGCAAGAAGATTTAACATAATTATCTCAAGGCGATTATGCAGTTCAAGATGATTGCAGCTGGCTAGACAAAAGAAGCTCAGCTTGTTTACGTTACTCGCTAATGGTACCAAATTTTATAAGGAAATTATATCTGATGACCAACTTCCTTAATTGCACAAAAATAGACTATCTGCTATAGTATGCGCGTTTATCTGCCAGGTGTTTTGAAAGAAAATTGACATTTTCTATACATCTCTGACTTTACGGACTTTGCCGGAATTGTCAAGGATGCCCAAGATCTCGGCTATAAGACGGGTGTAAAAATTTGGGGTTATTCTAGCGGTAAAAAACCCCGTCTTATAGCCGGATCATTACGGTACTGTAAAGCATACCAAGGGATGTAACTCCAAGAGTTATATGCCCTTGGCCCTATTTCTGGTATGCACATAAGCCTCTGTGTTCACCACGTTTCAACTTTACAGCCATTATAATTATTCCATAGAAATCAGTAGCAAAAAAAAATCATTTATGGCAAATAATTAAACCTATCATGAGATTTAACATCAAGAGTTATTGGCCATTGGCACTCATTCCGATATACACAATATATCAACCCACTGTCCATGTGTGTGCCAGGTTTCAACTTTGTAACCATTACAGTTCTTGAGAACAGAGTGACAAAGATTTTTCATTATTGGATGAAAATGTTTTGCCAAGAAAAATGAAAATGGTTGCTTTTGTCGTCTGCTGAATTTTTTTTGCAAACTTTTTAAAAATATTTTTACATACAGGCAAACAGTGTGGGCCCAGATCAGACTGCTCCTGTATTCAGACTGCTCCTAAGGGAGCAATCTGATCTGGGTCCACACTGTTTGCAAAAAATACTTTAAAGGTAACCAGCAGACAGCAAAGCAGATGACAATTGTCTTGATTGGCATTTTATGGGTTAATGGCATATTGTAAAACATTTCAAGGGATTCAAAGTCAGGAGTTGTATGCCCTTGGACCTGATTCTGGTATACAGGACACATCAGCCCACTGTCCATGTGTGTACCAAGTTTCAACATTACAGCTCTCATAGAACCTGAGAAATCTGCAATGAAAACATTCCATTACTGGTAAATTGTAAAACCTATCTGCAAGTTACGAGCCCTTGGCCCTGAATCCGGTATTAATATACAAGATACAGCAACCTACTGCACATGTGTGTACTAAATTTCAAGTTTTCTTGAGAAAAGTGTATTGAAAATTTCTCACTGCTGGCAAACTGCAACACCTATCAAGGGATATAACTCCCAAGAGTTATAAGCCCTTCGCCCTAATTCTGGTATTACACGATGCAACAGCCCACTAGTGTGTCCATGTGTGAACCAAGTTTCAACTTATCAGCTTTCATAGTTCCATAGAAATCTGTAACAAAAATTTTTCATTAATGATAAATTTTGTAAAACCTATCAAGGGATGTAATTCTGAGTTATAGGCCCTGAATACAGTATACACAATGCATCAGCCCTCTACCTATGTGTATACCAAATTACAACTTTGTAACCCTTACAGTTCTTGAGAAAAGCCTGACAAAAAGTTTTTCTGAAATATTTTTCAATAATGGTACATGCACAGGTATACAGTCAAACTTAAATGGCTCGAACACCTTTGGGACCTCGAAAATCTGTTCGAGACAGGGGTAGTTCGAGCCACTGAGGTTACTGTCAGGAGGCATAACGAGATACTTTTAGACATCTTTTCGGTGTTCTATAATGAAAATGTATGCTGTGTGTACAGTACTCATTAGAATCGCCTCATCCAGGCGATTCTAATGAGTACACACAGCATACATTTGCAAGATAAAAGACTAAAATCTCCTTAATTATCCCCCACTATTTCTTATGTAGAGGATTTCGCTAGGGGCTCTAGAATGGGTTCGACACATCCATGGTAAACGAGCCATCGGTGTTCGAGCCATAGAAGTTCTACTATATATTGTAAAACCTATCAAGAGATGTAACTCCAAGAGTTATGGGCCCTTGGTCCTGAATTCAGTATACACAATACATCAACTCCTTGCCAAAGTGTGTCGTAAATTTCAATTTTGTAACCTTAACACTTGTTGAGAAAGTGTTGAAAAAATTTTATCGAATGAAAATTTAAGGAATGACAGAAGGACAAGGCAAATTCAGTATAGCCCCCACTTTTTCAAAGCTGGATTATAATGAATACCCCTTTAAACCCCAGTCTTCTCTACATAAAGTGGGGGTTGTGTGGATGTTTAGTACAAGGACTTGTTAACAAGATGGATTGCTTTGTATTGAAGCCTGATGCAGACAGCAAAGACGCTGATTAGAACCTTTGCTGACTGCCCATGTTACAAAAAGCACCCATCAGAGCCACGAGAAATAAATTCAGCTGCATGTTGCTTTCATGGAGAGATAAAACTGGCCAAACTTTTGAGAACTCGTGAGCCTCTTAGATCTAGGCCTACCGATGAAAAATGTGTGTGAGTTGGACTGTTCCTTAAACCCTAGCAGTTCTTTTGGGCAGTAGGGCTTGAGATGTCTTCCATCTCAAATGACGGGGTGATTTTAAGTCCTGGTAATCTATCCAGTTGTGTAGTATCCTGGATCAGGCTTGATGGGATGTCCATGCCAATACAAGGTCAATCTTTAAACAGTTCAGGGAGTGTGACTTTCCGAGCTGGTAGCCCATCAGAACTGTTTAACCCTTGTTCTGCTGAATATTCATATATGCCACACCCACTACCGATTATCAACCAATCAGATTGCTTGATGCAAATTATTGCAACACATTCACAATCTGAATGGCAAACAATGTAGATCCTGATCAGATGGCTTCGTCAGAAGCCATCTGATCTGGATCTACATTGTTTCAAAGATAAGGAATATCCGGGATTAGCAGGACAAGGGTTAACCCTTTTTGTACCAAATGGGATCTTCCTCCAAGTCCATTTCAAAATTTAGGGGTTTCAGGTTGTGTTTTTTTTCTTCAAAATTTATTTGGAAAATGACTGCAATTTTAGCAAACAGTGGAGGTCCTGATCAGATTCTGCGGCGTCTGATCTGGGCCTGCACTGTTTGCCCGGGGGACCCCTTTTGAGGTTTCCGGTACAAAATGGGTTAATACTGGTAATAGTCAAATGACATTCATTCACCAGGGCCTGTGATGTAGGAAGTAAGTCTCCAGGGGCCAGTTGTTCAAAACTAACGACATCGTTAGTTAACGTATCGTTAAAACTTTGATCATTTATTATGGCAAATATGCTAATATTTTTGCTGAAAAAATGTGAGCAGCTTTTGCAAATGCAAAAGCTGCTCACATTTTTTCAGCAAAAATACCCAAAATTTAAATATTAAACTTGCTAGAACAGTTAACAATATGACCACTAATGAGCTCGTTAAGCTAACAATGCTTTGAACAACTGGCCCCAGCTCTCCAAGTCTCAAGAAAGAGGTAATAACCTACTGCACACGTGAGTACCGGTAAACCACTCAAAAAGTCTAAGCCTAACCAGGCAAAGTGGTGCGAGGTGGACAGTCCATGCATACAACCCTTTTCGTTTCTTTAAGGTACAGGGCTTTAGATGTCATTTCATCTCAATGTTTGGTAAAAGTCACACAAATTGGAAGCAATGTCTCCAAAATGATAGGGCGTTAAACCTCAACAGAAACAAACAAACGATGTTATGAACAACACTGCGAAGTATTTATTTTTTTTTTAAGTTAAAACATATTTAAAATATTTTAGGGAGTTGGGACAAAAGTTCTGTCAATATAAGATACGGCCTATCCCCTAAAACATCAAACAACCAGCCTGAGCATATTTCATTAACACATTTTGCACCAAATGGAATCTTCCTCCTTATATATGGCAGTTGTCTATTTCAAACTTTAGAAGTTACAGGTTGTGTTTTCTTCAAAATTTATTTTGAAAATGGCCGAATTATTTGCAAACAGCATAGGCCCTGATCAGACGCCGAGTTCTGTGGCATCTAATCTGGGCCTGCAAAGTTTGCCAGCTACCCTTAACCCTCATCCTGCTGGTCATGACAACCATTACCATTGCCAACAGTGCAGATCCAGATCAGATGGCTTCTGAAGAAGCCATCTGATCAGGATCTACACTGTTTGTAATGCAGTTTGTGAATTCCCCAAACACATTATATCAAGTAATTATACATTATATCAAGTAATATATAATTATATAATTGGGGTTTCTGGTACAAAATGTGTTAAATCAAATGTCAGAGTGGCATGTTCAATTTCTTTTTATCAGATCTTGAGAGTCTCTTTAAATTTCTGTCTAATTTCAATTACAAAGGCCCTTATATTGTTGGTAGAATTTAACTTCTTAGCCAGTTCTGGAAGTCCAGATATTGGTGGTTCTGGGTCTGTCACTGAAAAACAAGAAAAGTAATGGCTGACATATAAAAGTTTGGATTCATCATGTAAGTTTATCTGACATGATAAGTCCCTGCATTAAAGCTTTAATTAGAAAACTAGAAAAAGTGACCAGTGGGTCACGTATACCCCCGGCCAGCGTCACCCTCTGATATATCTTTCGAGCTTGTATGTAATATGAATGAAGTCAAGAAGCTATAAGAATCTATAAATGTGCTTGTAAAAGCTAAACCAAACATAAAATTTCTAAATGGACCAAGGGAGTGAGGGCATCAAATAGAACATACAGGCATCTATAAACTTTGACATAAAACTTTAACCAAATGTAAAATTTCTAAGTCCGTGACCTTGAGGTCAAGGTCACCGTGGGTGGGGGAAGCGGCATGCATCATGAAATCATTTTATATCAAACATGAAGAGAATCTAACATGTGGATACAGAGATATCAGCCATGAAAAAGGTTTAACACAAAACTTTGACGTACAAGTAGATGAATGGACAGACAGACAGACAGCCGCCCAGGGGCTTGACCCAGAGGCTTAGATATTCCATATGAAAGGTAATGCTATAGAGATATCCTTTACCAAACATGAAGAGAATCTAACATGTAGATGCAGAGATATCAGCAATGAAAAAGGTTTAACACAAAACTTTGACGTAAAATTAGATGAACAGACAGACAGACACCCACCAAGGGGCCTGACCCAGGGGCTTAGATATTCCATATGAAAGGTAATGCTATAGAGATATCCTTTACTAAACATGAAGAGAATCTAACATGTGGTTACAGAGATATCAGCAATGAAAAAGGTTTAACACAAAACTTTGAAGTAAAATTAGATGAACAGACAGACAGACAGCCCACCCAGGGGCTTGACCCAGGGGCTTAGATATTCCATATGAAAGGTAATGCTATAGAGATATCCTGTACCAAACATGAAGAAAATCTAACGTGTGGTTACAGAGATATCAGCAATGAAAAAGGTTTAACACAAAACTATGACGTAAAAGTAGATGAACAGACAGACGGACAGACAGACAACCCACCCAGGGGCTTGACCCAGGGGCTTAGATATTCCATATGAAAGGTAATGCTATGGAGATATCTTTACCAAATATGAAGAGAATCCAACCTGTGGTTGCAGAGATATGAGCAATCAAAAAGGTTTAACGCAAAACTTTGACGTAAAGGTTGACGAACGACCGAACGAACGTACGAACGAACATACGAACGGACGGAAAGACGAAAACTATATACCCCCTGACATACTTCGTATGCCGGGGGTATAATTATATGTTTGTTACAGCCCTCATATTTTTCAGGCATATGCTGGATTTCAGGCTTTTAGAGCTTGATATTTTCTTGAATTTTTCTTGATATCAGGCTTTTTAGATTTTGATTGTTCCTCCTATGTTCTGTTTAAAGTACTATTTAACGCTTATCCTGCTGAATAAAATTATTTGGCTACACGCACCAATTAAATTACTTGATATAATGTATAATTACTTGATATAATGTATTTGGTCAATTCACAAACTGCATTACAAACAGTGTAGATCCTGATCAGATGGCTTCTTCTCTGAATCTGCACTGTTCGCAAAGGCAATGGTTGTCATAACCAGCAGGATGCGGATTAAGGCTGCAAAAGCGGGTCTTTCAGGCATGGAAAAGCTAGGTCAGTATGAGGCCTGTTGTTAACTTTTGTAATGTTGAAACTTTGCACCACTATTAGATATTGCACTTGCTAGAATAATTAACATTTTCATCACTAACCAGCCTGTTAAGCTCACAAGGCTTTGAACAACCACCGTACTTAGTGACAGTCCAATGCTCTTACAACTTAACTCACTGTATGCTGGAAACCCCTAAAGGGGTACCTTGGCAAACAGTGCAGGCCCAGATCAGATGCCGTAGGGCCTGCACTATTTGCTTAAACAGAATTTTCTGTATAAAAAAGCATAAGAATGAAAAAAATAGGTCTAGCACCCCTTATATGACAAATGGACTTGTCTAATATATAGCAATGGAAGAGTCCATCAGTATATAATGGGTTAACCAAAGACCATAAACCTTGATGCAGTTGTTGGACAGTCAGAGATTGGTAATAAGCTACACGTATACATAATCTATCAAGGAAGATAACTGATGGTAGTTAAGTTGTGAACTGTAACAATGCCAATAATTTTATCCTTCAGTATATTATTAAACTCCTGTTTTACTGAGAAAAGTAAAACAAAAATCAAGAAAAAATCCATCTACATCAGACTGTATTTGCTAAAACAGATAATATTGTGACAATTAACCCCAAGCAGGTAGTTGGGAGCAGTGCAGGCCCAGACCGGATGTTGCAGAATGCAGCATCTGATCAGGGTCTACACTTTTTGCAAAAAGTCCAGCCATTTTCCAAATAAATTTTGAAGTATACACAACCTGACATCCTAAATTTTGATAGACTTAAACTATATGTAAGGAGGATTTATTTGTTTGTATTGGAGTTTAATGGCCCAGTCAACACTATTTTAGGTCATTTTTGAGCTGGTCAGTTTACTTATCCACACTTTTCCTGGGCAAGCTTTTACGTAAGCGGTTAACCAGAACAGTGCACATTCTTTCGCCAGAAACTGACAACTACCCTTCTTGAATCAGCGGAAGGGAGAGATGATCATAGAAAAGATTTGAGCCCCGCCAAGCCAATTTGTGTCTTCGAGCATTCCGTCATGACAAATTTTAACTGCGCATGCCCAGCCATTCAGAGGCGCCAGGGATATGGCTTTCTGTCTGAAGGTTCCTCTTGATTCACTGCTTGTATGAGCGAGCAGCAAAGGTTCTGGCGAGACTGCGTGGATGCGCAGGCTCGCCGGAACCTTCGCGGCTCGCATAGGCGATAAGTACCAAAATCGCTTGACGGGGCCCATTTTATGATCAATCTCTATGAAAGAATGTTGCAGAGCCCAGAAGCTATCAAACCCGGGTCCTCCTGATCACCAGTCAGATGCGCATCCTACTGAGCTACCGAGGCCGGCTATATGTAAGGAGGATTCCATATGGTACAAAATGGGTTAAAAAATCTGTTTAGTTAACATTGCTCTGCACTTCTAGGTCTTGTATTTCAAATGAATGAAGTGTGTTAACCCATTTTGTGCGGGAAACCCTTAAAGAAGTACATTGACAAACAGTTCAGGCCCAGATCAGACGCCGCAAAATGTGTCGTCTGATCAGGGCCTGCACTATTGCTAACAGAATTTTCCACCAAAAATAGAATAAAAATGAAAAAAAAATAAGCCTGACACCCCTTATATGACAAATGGACTTGACCAACAGATAGCAATGGAAGAGTCCACTAGTATACAATGGGTTTATTAACTTACCAATATATTCACGACTGCCATCTTGAACTTGTAAAAAGAAGTAGAACTGCATGCTGGGGTCTTTCTCATCTATGTTGGTGAAAATAACCTGCAACCTTTTACCTGGAATAGCAAAAGTTACCCCCATTACGAAAAAACACACCGATACAAATACATTGTAACTTTACCGCCGAAAAAAAAAGGATTTTAAGATGAAAAATTGTGATCCATGTATTTTTTTTATTTCTGCTCAAAAGATAGATTGTACCCACAAACTATATTTTAGAGCAGAAACTAGAGCTGTCAGTGAAACTGACTAGGGCCCCGGCAGCGCTATCAGAGGAGTAGGAAAATGTTGAAAAGTTGTGGATGGACAGACAGACAGATGGACGGACAGAGTGATTACTATAGGGCACCCACACTTTCAGTGCGGGGCCCTAATAACAACAAGAATTCCGCAAAAGGCTATGTCACACCTGTGGGGGACTCTTACATCAGGGTGAAAGTTAGGATGGTCACAAATGTTGACGGCTTGACGAACGGATGGACGGAAAGTTCAACCCCTATGTTCCGCCATGCTTAAAGCAGGCGCGTCAAAAATAAGGTTTAACCCTTATCTTGCTGAATATTCATTTAAGCCACACCCATTTCTGTCTATCAACCAATCAAATTACTTGATGTAATTTATTACTGCAAATTCATAAACTGAATGCCAAACAGTGTAGATCCTGATCAGATGGCTTCTTCAGAAGCCATCTGATCTGGATCTACACTGTTTGCAAAGATAGGGGTTGTCGTGAACAGCAAGATAAGGGTTAACCCTGTAAAGCCTAGTTTTACTATACAAAAAGTGGGGTTCAAAGCGGTCATAATTGTATGGGCCCCGCCAAGCGATTTTGGTACTTATCGCCTATGCGAGCAGCGAAGGTTCAGGCGAGCCTGCGCATCCGCGCAGTCTCGCCAGAACCTTCGCTGCTCGCTAATACAAGCAGTGAATCAAGAGGAACCTTCAGACAGAAAGCCATATCCCTGGCCCCTCTGAATGGCTGGGCATGCGCAGTTAAAACTTGTCATGACGGAATGCTCGAAGACCCAAATTCGCTTGGCGGGGCTCATGTTTTCGTGATGCTAAGTCACCAAGAAAAACAGCATCTGAAAATAACGTTTGTATAGTTTATGTTGTCAGCTGCATCTTCTTTCAATCTTTGCATATGGGTAAACAGTGTGGACCCTGATCAGAGGTGCAATCTAATCTGGGTCCACACTATTTGCAACAACTAGACTTGGTTTCTGAGAAAACAAATGTACCCCAACCACAAAGCCCTTTCAAAACAAGCTTAATTCAACAGCTTAATTGTGACCTTGAAAGTAAGGTCAAGGACACAAAAACTTAATCAATTCTTCATCCTGACCAAATGTTATATCTATCTATCTTCTTATACTGAGTCGGTCATATTTGGCCATTACCTCAGTTGGGTGCGTAGCTAAATTTAGAATTTAGCTGAAAAAAAAAAAAAAAAGAGAAGTCACTGGATGAGTCCTTAAAACTATTTACAATCTGAATAACAGAGGTATACTAAAACGCATACCTCTGAGTCTCAATCTTACACTGTATGGGCTTTGAACTCCTCTGCAGTCTTAGCATTCACCACAGAAGAGGGAAGACTATTCCACTGGGGAATAGTCCTAGGGAAGAAGGAATTTTTCAGGGCATCACTGTAGGACTGGTACCTGTGATACTGTGAGTTGTTTACTTTTGATGCCCTTGTTCGAGTTGAAACTGTCACAGGGGTCAAGTATTTATCTTTATTAACGGCCACTGTACCTGAATGTATCTTATAGAAGAAGGTTAAAGAGGACTGCTCACGACGGGCCTCTAGGGATGGCCATTCTAGCTCGTTAAGCATGTCACCGACGCTGCTTCTATTGCGCCATCGTCGGCAGGTCCATCGAGCAGCTGTCCTCTGCACCTTCTCCACCTGCTGAATCTGAGTTTTAACATAGGGATGCCAAATGGGTGATGCATATTCTAGCTGAGGGCGAACCAATGTTTTATATGCAACATCCTTTGTCTGCCTAGGTGCAAAAGCCAAGTTTCGTCTAAGAAATCCTAAAGTCCTAGTTGCTTTTGATGTAATTTCTGAAACGTGTTGACCCCAATCAAGATCATCAGTGATGGTGATACCAAGATATTTGGCGGATTGAACCTGCTCCAAGATTTGCTGGTGTAGTTTATAGTCAAACTTAATTTGTTTGTCAGGAGGGTGTTGCGACACCCTCATTGAATGACATTTGGCCACATTGAACTTCATCTGCCAATCGGCCTCCCACTGTGCTAGTTGATTCAGGTCATCTTGTAGAATAAGACAGTCAGAAGAAGAATATATATTCCTATAAAGGACACAATCATCAGCAAACAAAGGGACAGATGACCTGATGTTATCAGGGAGATCATTAATGAATACCAAGAAAAGGACCGGTCCAAGGACCGAACCTTGGGGGACACCAGATAAAACAGGGACTGGATCAGACGCTTGGCCATCAAGTACAACTTGTTGTGAGCGCCCTGAGAGCCATGAGCTAATCCACCTGTGTGTGGATCCTCTTATCCCATAGTAATCCAATTTATACAATAGCCTCCTGTGAGGTACCTTGTCAAAGGCCTTAGCGAAGTCCATGATAATCAAGTCAGTCTGTTTGTGGCCCCATCCAGATTGCTCACAATGTCATGGTAAAACTGAACTAATTGAGTTTCGCAAGACCTTTGACTTCGGAAACCATGTTGACAGTCAGCAAGAATGCTCTCAAAGGCTAGGTGCTTGTTGATGTTACTAACTATTATATGCTCCAGGGTTTTGCAACAGATGCATGTTAGCGACACTGGTCTATAATTTGCTGCATTGTATTTTTCTCCTTTTTTATAGACCGGGGTAACATTAGCTTGTCGCCAGTCATCTGGTACAGTGCCCTGGGGGAGTGATTCATTGAAGATAAAGGCCAGCACAGGTGAAATTTCAGCACCACATTCTTTAAGCACCCTGGCATTCAGGTCATCCGGCCCAGATGCCTTATGTATTTTGAGCTTACCTAACAGTTTGGCGACCCCGTTTGGGTCAACTGTTATGTCCCCCATTGAGGGGAACTGACTATTACCTTTAGTTGGTAGCTCACCATCAGTTTCACGCGTAAATGCAGATTGAAACTGTTTGTTACATATGTTGGCCTTATCGCGCGAATCTGTTTTGAGAATACCGTTATCTCTTAACGAAGTGATCCCAAAAGCTTCCTTTTTCAGGGACTTTACAAATGACCAAAACTTTTTTACTTTACCATTCTTTTGGGGACTGTCGGGATCTGTATTATCATCCTCAAAGGTGAAGATGCTGGAAACATGCTTCCAATATGCATCTCTTATTACCTTTTGTACATGTGCTCTGAACCTTTTGTAATGGCTCTTAACGTCAGGGCTGCTAGACTTACGAGCACGAAAGTACATTCGATTGCGTCTTCTAATTAGATGCTTGATCGTGTTGTCGATCCAAGGCGCACTTTGCTTTGTTTTGGTCATTTTCGTTGGAATAAACCTTTCCATAGCCGCAGTTAATTCGGTCTTAAAATTGACCCACATGTCGTTAACTGACATGTGCGAAAGGTCAGAGGAAAGGAACGAATCTCTAAATCGCGCCATATGGTCTCGCAGACCATCCATATCTGCACGTTTATATAGATATATTTTACGCGGGGCTTGTCTGATTCGTTTTGCTTTTATGTCGTATTCAATAAGGACTATGTCGTGATCGGCTTTGCCGATCGGGGGCATCCCCTTAACTCGATTAACTGGGGATGGGGAATTTGTAAATAATAGATCAAGGGTCTTTTCTTGACGGGTGGGTATATTAATTACTTGGGCTAGGCAGTGTTCTTTGATTATATCTAAAAGCTTTTGCTGTGTCTGCCTTTTAGATACCCCATGGGGCACCTGCATGTTGCTCCATTCAATGTCACCACAATTGAAGTCTCCGCAATATATCTAATAATAAAAATAATCAACCTAATTTATAGAGGGTAACACATTAAGTACTAGTACTAATATTCCATGTGGCCCTCTTTTCCTGGGTTGGAACTAGTACTACGCAAATTTGATTAAAATCCACCCAGTCGTTCATGAGATCTACTGCACATAGCCTAAATTTGATCTATTTAGCACGGTTGTGGCATTGAAAATAAGGTCAAGGTCACCAAAAACCTAATCAGTTCTTTATTCTGTCCCAATGTGATAGCCATCTAGAAATTCATAAGATGTCTTGCACATAAGAAAGTGTCACGCAGACGCATATGCCTGCGCATACTCCGACGGGATCCGCACCAAAAACAATATGTCCCCCTCCCCTTTGATGGGGGGACACAATGACTTTTAAACAAAGCAGATAACAAAGCAAACAACAGCTGTTATCGCAGACATCTTAAGAGTTAAGCAATAAGACTGTCTTTGGTAAAAAAAGAACACATTACCACAGAAAATTGTGAGATTCTCCACATTATGGTAACACATTCGTGTCCTTAAATGGATTCTTTCATATCTCTAGAAATAGCATTTTTCAGTTCAAAAATATCAATATTTTTGTTATTTCTTGGCCAAACGTAGACTGTTGGCACTTTCTAGAACCACCACAATCTATGTTTTTGAACAAAAATAACGAAAATAATCCCTGTACACTGCTACTTTTTCTATACAAGAGGGCCCAATGGCCCTATATCACTCACCTGTGTACCAGAAAATCATAAGTGTAGGAGACCACTTGACATTGCTACATACTAAATATCTGAGCTCTGGGCCTTATGGCTTTGGAGAAGAAGATTTTTTTTTTTCCAGTATAAGTCCATAGGTCAATTTTGACACAAAGGGCATGGTTGTCAGGATTTATGTAGGCGACCATTTTATGTTGCTATATACTAAATATCTAAGGTCCGTACTTCATGGTTTCAGAGAAGAAGATTTTTATAGCTTTTTTTTTTTCCATTATAAGTTTATTGGAGTAAGAAGCCACAGGATTTGGCCAATTTGAACCCCAGGGGCAAGACTCAGGCAGGATTCATGTAGGCAACAATTCCAAGCTGCTACATGCTAAATACTTAAGCTCTGGGCCTTATGGTTTCACAGAAGAATATGTTTCAAGTTTTTTTTTTTCCATTTTAAGTTTTTTTCCATTTTAAGTCCATCCATGGTAGCTAATGGGCCATGGGTGTGGCAAATTCTAGCCCAAGGGGCATGATTGACAGGATTTATGTAGGTGACCTGGGCCCTGTGGTTTAAGAGAAGAAGATTTTTGAAGCTTTTTTTTCCATTAGGAGTCTATGGGAGCTAAGGGGCCCCGGGGCGTGGCCCATTTGGACCCCAGGGGCATGATCGGCAGGATTTATGTAGGTGACCACTGACCGTTGCTACATGCTAAATATCTAAGCTCTGGGCCCTGTGGTTTCAGAGAAGAAGCTTTTTGAAGCTTTTTTTCCATTAGGAGTCTATGGGAGCTAAGGGGCCCCGGGGCGTGGCCCATTTGGACCCCAGGGGCATGATTGGCAGGATTTATGTAGGTGACCACTTGCCTTTGCTACCTGCTACATATCTAAGCTCTGGGCCCTGTGGTTTCAGAGGAGAAAATTTTTGAAGCTTTTTCCATTAGGAGTCTATGGGAGCTAAGGGGCCCCGGGGTGTGGCCTATTTGGACCCCAGGGGCATGATTGGCAGGATTTATGTTGGTGACCACTTGCCTTTGCTACCTGCTACATATCTAAGCTCTGGGCCCTGTGGTTTCAGAGGAGAAAATTTTTGAAGCTTTTTTCCATTAGGAGTCTGTGGGAGCTAAGGGGCCCCGAAGCGTGGCCCATTTGGACCCCAGGGGCATGATTGGCAGGATTTATGTAGGTGACCACTTGCCGTTGCTATATGCTAAATATCTAAGCTCTGGGCCCTGTGGTTTCAGAGAAGATTTTTGAAGCTTTTTTTTTTTCATTAGAAGTCTATGTGAGCTAAGGGGCCCCAGATTGTGGCCCATTTGGACCCCAGGGGCATGATTGGCAGGATTTACGTAGATGACCACTTGCTGTTGCTACATGCTAAATATCTGAACTCTGGGCCCTGTGGTTTCAGAGAAGATTAGAAGATTTTTTAAGCTTTTTTCCATTAGGAGTCTATGGAAGCTAAGGGGCCCCGGGGCGTGGCCCATTTGGACCCCAGGGGCATGATTATCAGGAAATATGTAGGTGACCACTTGCCGTTGCTTCATGCTAAATATCTAAGCTCTGGGCCCTGTGGTTTCAGAGAAGAAGATTTTTGAAGCTTTTTTCCATTATGAGTCTATGGGAGCTAAGGGGCCCCGGGGCGTGGCCCATTTGAACCCAGGAGCATGATTGGCAGGATTTATGTAGGTGACCACTTGCCTTTGCTACATGCTAAATATCTCAGCTCTGGGCCCTGTGGTTTCAGAGAAGAGGCTTTTTGGAGCTTTTTTCAATTATGAGTCTATAGGAACTAAGGAGCCCTGGGGCGTGGACCGTTTGGACCCCAGGGGCATGATTGGCAGGAATTTTGTAGATGACCACTTGCCGTTGCTACATGCTAAATTTCTAAGCTGGGTAGTTGTCAGAATCACTTAATTGTTGCAGTACCCACATGTTTTAGTGCAGAAATACTTGGTAAGAAAAATTATCCCAACAGTCATCCTCCTTATCCAAAGCTGGGTTTCACTGCAGACCCAAAGCATAAAGTCCCTGTTGGACCATCATTTGTTTGTTTGATTTGAGGTTTAACGTCCCCATCAACACTGTTAAGGTCATTTTGGAGACGTTGCTTCCAATTTTGTTGGACTTTTACCTGACATTGAGATGAAATGACATCTCAAGCCCTGTCGCCCAATGAAACCAATAGGGTTTATTAGCATTGACGGTCCGCCTTGCACTGCGGTTCTTGGACAGGCTTAGATCCTCTAAGCGGTTTACCAGTACTAGTGTGCGGGCCAGATTCAGCTCTGCGTGGAAGCATCATGCAGCCCATATATTTCTTCAAGCCCCTCTGGGCGGGGGCTAGAAGCAAAACAGCAAGTCCTCAGGGTGTCCAAATTTTTTGGAATTTTACAGCAGTCTGGCCTAGAAAAACTTGACACAACTTCACAATTTTCAGTGCTTTAGTGTATTCCTTCTTTCCAAAGGATTACCAGATATATGGAAAATTAAAACTGATGGCTGACAGTACCTTTTGTCTTCTTGAAAGATAGTCCTAGGACATTTTCAAAACTTCCACATGCTTTGTTGAGATATTCTAACTTCTCCCTGGTTTTGTTCTGACTCTCAGTGGCTGTGGAAGACAAATGTAGGTGAATTGTGGGATATTATCCCTTCTCTTGCTGAATATTCAGTTTAGCCACACCCATTTCTGACTTTGAACCAATCAAATTACTTGATGTAATTTATTCCTACAAATTCATAAACTGAATGTCAAACAGTATAGATCCTGATCAGATGGCTTCTTCAGAAGCCATCTGATCTGGATCTACACTGTTTCCAAAATTAGGGGTTGTCGTGATGTTTGTTTGATTTGAAGTTTATTGTCCCCGTCAACACTGCAAAGGTCATTTTGGAGACATTGCTTCCAATTTTGTGGGACTTATACCCAACATTGAGATGAAATAACATCTCAAGCCCTGCCATCCAATGAAACCAATAAGGTTTATAAGCATGGACGGGCTGACTCACACCGCATTGCCTGGGCAGGCTCGGTTTACCAGTAATCGTGTGTGGGTCGGTTTCAGCTCTGCGTGCTAGCATCATGCAGCCCATCTATTTCTTCAAGCCCGGATGAGCGGGGGCGAAGTGGCTGTCGTGAACAGCATGATAAGAGTTACTAGTTCTTTTGAGTCTTGATGGGAAACATGGGATTACTTTCCCCACCTGAAAGCAACATTTGCCAGAGCCAATATTGTTTTCAGGTTGAGAATGTGATCTGATGGGGACCATGGGATTACTTTCACCACCTGAAAGCAACATTTGCCCGAGCTGTTAGGCAAGTGCAAATATCACTTTAAGGTGTGGAATGTGATCTGAATGCGATATTTGCCTGAGTTGTCAGGCGAGGACAAATATCGCTTTCATGTGGGGATGTGATCTGACGGGGAACATGGTATCCCTCTCCCCACCACCACCTCATCATCATCATCATCATCATCATCAGAGTTTTGATTAACATGCAGGCACAGGGGCAACATTCACATAAGTGGGCCCCCTTCCAGTTAGCTAGCTTGCTGCACACATGGCAGATCTCACACCAGATCGCCAGGTATGTCTTTCATGAGGGTCGATAGCCGATAGCGATATTTGCCCGAGCCATTAGGCAAGGGCAAATATCACTTTCAGGTGGGGAATGTGATCCCATGCTCCCCATCAAGAACCAAAGTAATGAATTTGTTATACTATAAAGCTTTTTTCACATTTTGTATATTGCCGCAATGTATTCCAGAGAATCCTTTTGTTGCAGATGTTGTGAGAAGTAATAGATGTTTACATGTGACATTATATGGGCCCCGCCAAGCGATTTTGGTACTTATCGCCTATGCGAGCAGCGAAGGTTCAGGCGAGCCTGCGCATCCGCGCAGTCTCGCCAGAACCTTCACTGCTCGCTCATACAAGCAGTGAATCAAGAGGAACATTCAGACAGAAAGCCATATCCCTGGGCCCTCTGAATGGCTGGGCATGCGCAGTTAAAATTTGGCATGACGGAATGCTCGAAGACCCAAATTCGCTTGGCGGGGCTCATATAATGCACCCTTCTGTACACACAACATTGATCACAGTGCTCAGTCACTGTAGGAAAACAGTTACGCCATTTTAAATTAGAGTTTTATAATCGAAAACAATGAAACAAGTACCAAAAAAATTAAAAACAATCAAAACAAACAAAAAAAATACTATATTTATTCATTGGCTGGAAATTATTGGGGTGCAAGAAATTCTATTTTATGTTTTTATTTCTCATCAACTGTGCAGCAAATCCAAGATGGCGGACATCACAATTCAGCGAAGGCAAGCGCGAGAGGGTAGTATTTCTTTACTCACAGGATATATGGAAAATAATTACCCCTGAGCTGTCAAATCAAAAGCCTGCAAATTTCTTTGCAATGTAACAAATGTCTATGGAATACACCACATCCTCATTATAACACGGTTCATTATAACACGGTTTTGGACATAACACAGTTTCAAGATGGATCCCAAAAATGTATAGATTATATTGAAAAATGACCATTAATGGTCATTTTTCTAAATAATCTATACATTTTTGTTCGGATAAAACACAGTTGTTTAGCTAACATGGTTTCTACTTTGGACCCAAACGAGCTTAGGGTGTACATATCATGAGATTAGGACTAATAGGAGTACAGTGTACTTTATGTTATTACAGCACAACCTCTTTATAACACTATTATTGGGGTCCAAAGCAGAAACCTTGTTAGTTAAACAACCATGTTATATCCAAACAAAAATCTATTGATTACATGTATATAGAAAAATGACCATTTATGGTAATTTCTCTAAATAATCTATACATTTTTGGGATCCATCTTGAAACCGTGTTATATCCAAAACCGTGTACATTTTTGGGATCCAACTTGAAGCTGTGTTATATCGAAAACCGAGTTATAATGAACAGTGTTTAATAGTGAGATTGTGGTATATATACTTGTTTTTTTTATGCCAAAAACAGTACTTAAAGCTTTCAGCTGCATAAAATCTAATGTCAGCAAATGAAAAGCGACATTAACCCTTTTTGTACCAAATGGATTCTTCCTCCTTATATATAGCAGGAGTCCATTTCAAAATTAAGGGCTGTCAGGTTGTGTTTTTTTTTTCAAAACTTATCTGGAAAATGGCTGAAATTTTTGTGAACAGTGTAGGCCCTGATCAGACACCGCTTTCTGCGGCATCTGATCCGGGCCTGCACTGTTTGCCAATTATCCACTAGGGGTTTCTGGTATTAAATGGTTTAAATGATGATTTCAAGTATTTACCAGTACATCAAGCCAACAAGTCTGTGAAATGAAGACCCCCTAAACCCCACTTGTATAAAGAGAAAAGTGGGGTTTACAGGGGCATTCATTATTTTCTTTACTTTTGCTTTAAAACATAGATTGTGGGTACTCATTAGAACCACCTCATTGAGGCAGTTCTAAAGAGTACTCATGATCTATATTTTGATTGGAGATAAAAAAGATATGTAAAACTAGAAATGTGTCCAGACGAGACAGATGCCCCCGCAAAGGGCCCCGCCTCACCTCAAAAATCCATGTTGCAACAAAATTTTCTAAGTGTGTGACCTTGACCTTGAGGTCCTGGGCAGGGTCGTTGGTATGGGTGAATGAGACTTGGGACCTGTATCTATCATCATTCCAAATATGAAGCCAATCTATAAATATGAGCCCCAAAACTTTAAAAGCATAATAAGACTAAGTCTGTGACCTTGACCTTGAGGTCAGGGGTGGGGGTATATACAACTTTGGACCTCTAACTATCAACATACCAAATATGAAGCAAATCTATATGGTTTGGTGAGTATGAGCTCTTAATAAACTTTAAATAAAAAAATTCTTTGTCTGTGACCTTGACCTTTAGAGCACGTGCATGGGTGGGGAGATTGGACCAGTATCAATCATCATACCAAATATAAACTTAATTCATCATACCATTTGGAAACTATAAACTCTTAAAATATCTAATTAAATATTTCTAAGTCTGTGACCTTGACCTCATGGGCATGAGTGGGGGTATCGCTGAATAAAATGGACAGGTATCTAACATCATACCAAATATAAACTCAATCCATCGCACGATTTGGAAAATATCAACTCATAAAATATCTAATTAAAAATTTCTAAGTCTGTGACCTTGACCTTGAAGCCATAGGCATGAGTGGGGGTATTGCCAAATAAACATTTGGACCTGTATCTATCATCATAGCATATATAAGCCAAGTCCATAATATGGTTTGGAAAATTTGAGCTCTTTGAAAGCTTTAACATTAAAATTGTCTAAGCCTGCGACCTTGACCTTGAGGTCATAGGCATGGGTGGGGGTATTGCTGAATAAAACATTGTACCTATATCTATCATCATATGAACCAAAGCCATCATAAAAGTTCAGGTTCTACCAGGTACACATATCTTAACTGGCGTCTTTAACATGGAAAATTTCTAAGTCCATGACCTTGACGTCATGGGCATGGGTGGGGGTATCGCTGAATAAAACTTTGGAGCTATATCTATAATCATACCAAATATGAACCAATTCCATCAAATGGTTTGGAAAATATGAGTTCTAAAATGTTCAAGTCTACCTGTTACAAAAACCTTATCCTGAGTCTTTAACATTGAAAATTTCTAAGTCTGTGACCTTGACCTTGAGGTCACAGGCATGGGTGGGGGTATTTATTTTGAGGGGGGGGGGGGGGGTTGGTTTTACGACCCTTTCAATATTATTTCACTCATATCAAGCCGATCGTTAATCAGAGGTGGACGAAAACCGGAGTACCCGGAGAAAAACCACCTGACCTTCCGTTGCAGAACTTGGCGTCTCACATGTAACCCGAGCGAGGCTCGAACCACAGAGCGGTGAGAGACCTAATGATCAAGAGTCAGCGCTCTTAACCACTAGGCCACGGAGGCCCGTATGGGTGGGGGTATTGCTTAATAAAACTTTGGACCTATATCTATCATCATACCAAAGATGAACCAGTTCCATTAAATGGCAAGGAAAATATGAGTTCTAAAAGTTCAGGCTCTACCTTTTACAAAAACCTTAACCTGAGGTTACAGGATCACTTACGTATGTACACACACATGTACAGACGGACGTACACATGTACGCATGTACGCACAAACGTACCGAAAACCGAAAAACTATATGCCCCCCCGCATTATGCTGATGCGGGGGCATAAAAACATTTATCTAAAAAATGTTAGTTCTAGAGATAAAATAGATGTTTTTCTAGCGTACAGGTGTTACAGAAAACACAACTGCAGATATTTTAAGTTATCCAGTCAGACATTGCAAATGTAATAGAACCTGAGGCCAGTTTTTCAAAACCAACAACATCATTAGTCCGATATCTTTAAAACTTTTATCATTAAATATGACATATACATCTAATATTTTTGGGATGAAAACAATGTGAGTAGCTTTTACTATTCACATTTTTTAAGCAAAAATACATGACCTTGGAGGAACTGACATGGGTCTTGTGCGTGCAATACATTTTCTCATGATGGTTAACATTTCTGCCAAATAATTTCACAATCCATCCACAAATAAGAAAGTTATTGACCTAACACGAAAAAGACCCTTTCATGACCTTTGAGGTACCGACCTGGGTCATGCGCATGACACATCATCTCATGGTGGTTAACATTTCTGTCAAGTAATTGCAAAACCCATCTAAAAATAAGAAAGTTATTGACCGGACACGATTTGCCCATATAAACATACACGATTTTGTGACCGACAAACTTCCAGCATAAAAGCAAGAGTTATAGTTCTTGCGCTCTGCATGTCATCTAATGTCTGTTAATATTTATATGAAATTTCATGAAGATAGCTTGAACGGTTTTCAAGTTATAGAGCAGACACGATTTTGTGACAGACGGACAGACAGACACCCAGGGGGAAAAAAATGTCTCATCGAAAAGTGGGGAGACATAATAAAAAAAATTTATCCCTGAATTATTCTTGTTCCTTATCAGGAGCTATACGTACAAGACTTCCGATCATCAATTTCCTTGGTAACAGCTACGTTTTCACTCTCTGTCTGTTTTAGTCGAATTCTCAGTTCATCAGAGTGGCTGTTCAGCTTCATTAATTCTGCTTTCAGATTCTCAAGTCGCTTGCAATGATCTTCTAAAGCTAAAGAAATAATGGATCTTACATGAGTGTTTATGAATTATTGGATTTATTAAACCTGTTGAGGAAAAGGGATAAAATGCGAGGCTTTGCTGAGCATTTTATCCTTTTTCCCCAATAAGTTACCGTATTCGCCCTAATAACCGCACTGTGCCCTTAGTTTTTTCAAAATCGTGTCAAAAAATCATGGTGATAAATCTACCTAATTAGCGCACACTTGATCTTCTGAGATGATGCATACTGATATTTGATGGGACGGAAATTCACTATTGAAGAAATAACGTTAAGTTTTTATAGATTTACTGTGGGAGCTTTGAGGTTACTGTAGAGTGTGCGCTTATGCATTTCCTTTTCAAAAATAGCTTTAGTGTGCGCTTATAGGAGTATGTGCGGTAATTAGGGCGAATACGGTAATTAAATTATTGATTTAGGGGATCTTACATGAGTGTTCATGTATTATTGGATTTACTAAACGAGTTGAATAAAAAGGGATAAAATGCGAGGCATTGCCGAGCATTTTATGCATATTCCGCCATTAATAAATGCAACGTCATTAAGGACGTCGTACATGTAACGTTGCGAAGTATCTAACTAATTTGCATATATTTAATCCACTAGTGGATTATCAAATTTATTACATGACGTTATTACATTCTCAGACGTGACGTCATGTGATAAATAAATTTTCATCCAAATTCATAATGCACTGTAGGCACAACGAGCTTGCAAAGAGATGGACACATTACCAATCACGAAAACACGCCTATATAATTCTGACCCCCATAAATCCCACTTTTATATTGTAAAACTGAGGTTTTCAGGGGTATGCATTATTTTCCTTATTTCTGCCAATAAACATAGATTGAGGGTATTCATTAGAAACACATCTCTGAGGCGGTGCTTGCTTGCTTGTCTTGGAGTTTAATGGCCCATTCAACACTATTTTAGGTCATTTTTGAGCTGTTCAGTTTACCTATCCACACTTTTCCTGAACAGGCTTATACGTAAGCGGTTAACCAGTACAGTGCACATTCTTTCGCCAGAAACTGACAACTGCCCTTCTTGGATCAGCGGAAGGGAGAGAATGACCGTAGAAAAGATTTCATGATCAATCTCCATGAAAGAATGTTGCTGACCCCAGCAGGTATCGAACCGCCGCGCCCTCCTGATAATCAGTCAGACACGCATCCGACTGAGCTGCCGAGGCGGTGCTAACGAATTCCCACAATGTATGTTTTGAGCAGAAATATGAAAATTTTTATCTGAAAATATGCATTTTTTTGGTGGTACAATTTTCAATATATGTGAATAGGTGTGTTTTGGTAATGGCAATTATCCTAAGTATTGGGACAGACAGTCCTAAGCAAACACTGCAGACCCAAATCAGACTGCTCCTTCAAGCAGTCTGATCAGGGTCTCCACTGTTTGCCAGTCAGTCTACACCTTTTTAGACTACTTGCCGGATCACGAAACAAATCATTAACCCATTGCATGCGGGAAACCCCTATTTTTAAAGAGCCACCTTGGCAAACAATACAGGTCCAGATAAGACGCCACAGAATGCAGCTTCTAATCAGGGCCTGCAATATTGCTAACAAAATTTTCTGTCAAAAATAGAATACATGTACAAACAAAAAATAGGTCTGACACCCTTATATGACAAATGGACTTGTCCAACATGTAGCAATGGAAGAGTCCACTAGTATGCAATGGGTTAGATTTCAGGAGAATTACAGGTGGCCTCTGAATTTTTACGATAATGGGTGTGTGTAAAGAGGATAATTAAAGGAAAATTTCAGAAGAAACCAAGAGCTGTCAGGGGGTCTGACTATACAATGTAGCTCCACTGCAGCAACATTAGAAGAGGAAAACCCATAGTGTTGAAATATTTTGAATTCATGCTTATCCCATTCAGTACCAGAAACCCCTAAAGGGGTACCTTGGCAAACAGTGCAGGCCCAGATCAGATGCTGCAGAATGTGGCGTATGATCAGGGCCTACACTGTTTGCAAAAGGTTAAGCCATTTTCCAAATCTTTTTTAAAGAAAACACAACCTGACACCCCTAAATTTTGAAATGAACATGTTCTATATATAAGGAGGAAGATTCCATTTGGTACAAAAAGGGTTAACAGAAAACATGCTACATGGCAACATGATGACTAGAGAAAGCGACCAGTGGGTCACGCATACCCCCGGCCAGTGCCACCCTCTGATATATCTTTCGATCTTGTATGTAACATGAATGAAGAAGTCAAGAAGCTATAAGAATCTATAATGTGCTTATAAAATCTAAACCAAACATAATCTTTCTAAATGGACCAAGGAAGTGAGATCATCAAAGTTACTGAAGGGGTGGGAGCATCAATGTTACTGAAGCAGCAGGGTGGGGTATGCATCAATGGAATCTTTGAACTGGAATGCAACATTGATGCAAGTATCAATTGAATTTGTCTTAGAGTTTAGAACATTATGTAACATGCATCTATAAACTTTGTCATAAAACTTTAACCAAATGTAAACTTTCTAAGTCCATGACCCTGAGGTGTAGGTCACTGTGGGTGGGGAAGTGACATGCATCTCAAAATCTTTGGACTGGTATGCAACATTGATGCAAGTATCAACTGAATTTGTCTTAGAATTTAGAACATACAGGCATCTATAAACTTTGTCATAAAACTTTAACCAATAGTAAAATTTCTAAGTCTGCGACCTTGACCTCAAGGTCACTGTGGGGAAGGGACATGCATCAATGAAATCGTTAGACCAGTATGTAACTTCAGTGTAAGTATCAACTAAATCTATCAAAGGGTACAGAAGATACAACCTCTTCGAAACTTTAACGCAAAACTTTAACCAAAATGTAAAATTTCTAAGTCTGTGACCTTGACCTCAAGGTCACTGTGGGGGGTGGGACATGCATCAATGAAATCTTTAGACCAGTATGCAACTTCAGTGTAAGTATCAACTAAATCTATTAAAGGATTCAGAAGATACAATCTCTTAGAAACTTTAACGCAAAACTTTAACCAAAATGTTAACGGACGGACGGGAGGATGCACGGAAAGAAGGACGGAAATACGGACTGACGGACGGACGAATGGCAGGAAAACTATATACTCCCATACTTAGTATGCCGGGGGTATAAAAATCTTATTTATACTGCATATATAGGTTGTGGGTGATCGTTAGAACCATCTCATTGAGGGAGTTCTAAGGGGTACCCACAATCTATATAGCTTTATAGAGCAGAAATTAGAACAATAAATTATAATGTATACCCTGTAAACCCCAGTTTTCTCTGCATAAAGTGGGGTTTAGGGGTTGTTCATTGCACAGGCCTGTTAACATGATGCATTTTCCACATAAATTCTGAAGAAAACACAACCTGACACCCCTAAATTTTGAAACAGACACCTGCTATATATAAAGAGGAAGATTCCATTTGGTACAAAAAGGGTTTATCATGTACACCAGACCCTTACACCTAAACCAGTAATACATTTACTGTAAAAATCCTAAAAATTCTGACACCTTGAGGACTTGCTGTAAATGATAAATCTCCTGAAATTTTAACAATCAACCAAGGAGTTTAAAAGATAGAGATGGAATGGCCAACAGTGTAGACCCGTCCCTCAGGAGCAGTCTGATCTGGATCTGACTGTTTGCTTAGGCCTGTCTGTCCCAATACTTAGGATCATTACGGTACTACAGAACTTAAAATAATATTCATTCCTCACCACGTTTTACATGAATATTGCTTGTTGTTAAAGGTCAAATTTCAAATTATCAGTGTATTTATCCTAAATATTTGGACACCTCAACTCCTTACCGTACTTGTTCTAAAATTTGAACCAGTACAATTAATTACCCAAGTGGTGCCTTAAGTTAGCTGAATCAGTGGCTGCTGGCAAACAGTGTAGATTGATGAGATGTCGCATTCTGCGGCATCTTGTTTGGGTTTACACTGTTTGCTCTAGCGTAAGCCTGTCTGTCTGAATGCATACGGTAAATACAGTAGTTAACGACGATGAAGCTACAAACGACATCATTAGCTAACATATCATTAAAACTTTGATCATATAATATGGTGAATATATTAATGTTTTGTTGTTTTTGTTTCTTTTCAGAAAAAAAAATGTGAGCAGCTTTTGCTAATGCAATAAAATTTCGGTGTCTGAACATGCTCCATTGGCATCATTTGCAGGGATGAATGTCATATAGTGCACCGTCCTTCGGATCGGGACGTTAACTGGAGGCCCCCTGTGCAGGGAGAACCATCCCCTGTGCAGTTTAAAGATCCCTACTGTAATTACATGATTACTGTGTAGGCTTTCATCCTGCAAAACCTGGAGTGTATGTAATATACACCTGCGGTAATGGTCAAATGTGACCGACGCAGTAATAGATAGATAGATCAAATGTGACCGACGCAGTAATAGATAGATAGATATAGATAGATAGATAGATAGATAGATAGATAGATAAGATAGATAGATAGATAGATAGATAGATAGATAGATAGATAGATAGATAGATAGATAGATAGATAGATAGATAGATAGATAGATAGATAGATAGATAGATAGATAGATACAGTCGAACTTCGATGGGTCGAACTCGGTAGGCTCGAACACCATGTTTGGGTCGAACTGACTTTTCAGTCCCGGCAAAATCCCTATTCATTTTAACTAAACATACCACCCTTGGCTCGAACCACGATGGCTCGAACCCTCGAACTCTAAGCCTGGTCCCTAGAGGGCATTTTCTATGTAAAATCCCACCGATGGCTCGCACTAATTACCTTTTTAAAAATTCCAATTTATCGATCAAGTCACGCAGGCGCGTGATCAGTATCATAAGAAAGGTATACTACGTGAAAGTGCGAAAGGTATACTACGTGGCTTAAATTATGACCGATAAATGTACCAGAAGTCACCAAAATCGCTGCAGCTATGATAAAAAATCATAGTACACAAAGATGGATCTTGCCGAGTTGGACTCCAATGGCTCGAACTACCGATGGCTCGAACTTTTTACGGCGGTCCCGGCGAGTTCGAGCCATCGAAGTTCGACTGTAGATAGATTTTCAATTATCACACACTACTCCTAAGCTTTTCGAGCTAGAATCTTGAAACTGTCACAGATATTGGCCCTGGAGGAACATATTCAGAATGTTGATGTGACTCCCCTTAGGATAGGGCTCCAAGGGTCAAAAATCTGTTTTGTAGTAACGTAGTCATTAGTGAGACTTCATGTTGTATAGCAAGTCAAAGGTAATGTACAGTGGAATAGTGGCGCAAAACATTTGCCCAGGAGGCATGTCTTGGGGTCACCAGAGGTCAAAAATAAGTATTTTGGGTCCTTTTATTGTGACATGCTATTGTGATGCGCACCATCGACTTGCTCTAGTTTCATCTAACCTTATCTAAAGCTTGCTTGTGTATGCTCTACATCAGCAAAAACCATCTAAATTAATTTTGCCACACCTATCGCTAACCATCAACCAATCAAATTACTTGATATAGCGTATTCTTTCAAAGTCGCAATCTGAATGACAAACAGTGTAGATTCTGATCAGATGACTTACATCTCATCTGGATCGACACTGTTTGCACAACAGGGCTATCATGATTCAGCTGGACAAGGATTAAGTTTCAAAAATTCAGATTTAATATAATGCACTTAAAATATCTGTGTCCTTTATAGAACTGGTAGTATGTACCGGGTATGTATTTTTGATGTTTAAACACATGTAAGTCAAAAAAAAAAAAAAAAAAAAAAAACAGTAAAAAAATGAAATACACTTTCCGAGAAAAAAAACGTTTAAAAAAAACCCCAACTCATCTGACACCTCTAAAATTCAAAATGGATTCCATACAGCCTGAGGAAGATTCCAATCTGCTATGATGGGTGAAGCTCTGGACTTACACTGGTTTCGTTCTGCCGCTTGTTGTTCTTTAGTGACTATAGCTGAATTCAACATTTTGATTTCATCTGTAAGAAAAACGTACTGTAAAAATCCTAAAAATTCTGACATCTTGGACTTTTTGCAATTCTCTTAAAATTTTGACAAATTTGTTTCACGATCCAGCATGAAGCCCCAAAAGTGCAGATGGAATATTGCAAACTGTGAAGATCCTGACCGGACTGCTCCTTCAGGAGCAGTCTGATCTGGGTCTGCACTGTTTGCTTACGCATAAATACTAACTAGAAATGTTTTCTGAGGAAAACAATGTCCCCCCACATAAAAATATCTTAAACACCCACTTGACTTTAATAACTAGGTTAAAGTCACCAAAATGTAAGCTGCAAACAAGCCATTTTTGGCCTTGGTCCAAAATTGACTGTTTTTTGGGCACTGTGACCTTGAAAAAAAGGCCAAGGTCACCAAAATCTAAGCAAATCTGCAGTTAGTGGTAATGATATATTGTACCAAGTTTGACGAAAAATCTATCAATTCGTTAATGAGATAGAGTGCAGACAAGCCATTTTTGGCCCAAAAGTGAGTTTTTGGGAGCCTGTGACCTTGGAAAAAAGGTCAAGGTCACCAAAATCTAATCAAATCTGTGGTATGTTGTAAAGATATATTGTACCAGATTTGACTAAAATCAATCAATTCGTTAATGAGATGGAGTGCAGACAATCCATTTTTGGCCCAAAATAACTGTTTTGGGGTCGCTGTGACCTTGAAAATGAGGTCGAGCTCACTAAAATCAAACCAAATCTGCCATATGTTGTAATGATATATTGTACCAAGTTTGACTAAAATTAATTTATTTGTTAATGAGACAGAGTGCAGACAATCCATTTTTGGCCCAAAAATGACTGTTTTTGGGTCGCTATGACCTTGAAAGTAACGTCAAGGTCACTAAAATCTGATGAAATCTGCGGTTTGTTGTAATGATATATTGTACCAAGTTTGACTTAAATCAATCAATTCCTTAATGAGGTAGAGTGCAGACAAGACATTTTTGGCCCAAAAATGACTGTTTTTGGGTCGCTGTGACCTTGAAAATGAGGTGAAGATCACCGAAATCTAATAACATCTGTGGTATGTTGTAATGATATGATGAACCAAGTTTGACTAAAATTAATCAATTCCTTAATGAGATAGAGTGCAGACAAGCCATCTTTGGCCAAAAATGACTGTTTTTTTGGGTGGCCGTGACCTTGAAAATGAGGTCAAGGTCACCAAAATCTAACCAAATCTGCGGCATCTTGTAATGATATATTGTACCAAGTTTGACTAAAATCAATCAATTCCTTAATGAGATAGGGTGCAGACAAACCATTTTTGGCTCAAAAATGACTGTTTTGGGGTAGCTGTGACCTTGAAAATGAGGTCAAGGTCATTATGACCTAATGACTGTTTTCCCGCATCCTAGAGATGTGTCAAAGCAAGTTTGGTCAAAATCCATCAATAGCTTCTGGAGATATAGTGCTTCAAACAGGCTACGCCGACGTCGCCATTTTTGGCCCAAAAATGACTATTTTTTGGGGCGGTGTGACCTTGAAAATGAGGTCAATGTCATCATGACCTAATGACTGTTTCCCCCCATCATAATGATGTGTCTATGCAAGTTTGGTCAAAATCCATCCATAGATTCAGAAGATATAGTGCTTCAAACAGGCGACGCCAACGCAAACGGGATCCGCACCACAAACCATATGTCCCCCTCCCTTCCGGTGGGGGGGACATAATACTACTGTGTTTATGTAGACAACCAAAAGAAACCGATTTATTTTGAAAAAAAGCACCGACATAGCCACAGATAAGGCGCATTTTCATCCGAAAAGTACCAATATTTTTTCTTATCTGCATGAAAAACACATGTTGTGACTCACTTCTAATAAGTACCCACATGTTTTCTTGCTGATATTTTTCTTATTTCTGCACGAAAAAAAAAAACATATTGTGTTGAGTACCTCACTGAGGCACTTCTAATGAGTACCTACATGTTTTTGTGATATGTGGATATCCCCTCTTATCTGTGGTTATGTTACACGTGTAGAAGAATCTGACAAGAAGAGTTTCTATTTTATGACACCACTAGATGACGTAATGTTATTTTCTCGCATCTAAAACTTTACAAAAGACTTCAGTGCATCTATTTCTTCAATAGTGTTGATGGGTTTCTTCTGAAAATGACTAAATGGTAAAGTAATTTGTAAAAAAAAAAAGAACAATTTTTACAAGATGTGTTTGTGACACGAGAACTATCCCTGGGCAGGGTCAATTTTTTCCTTTAAAGTAGACCAAAAGTTATAAAAATAAAGTAGGTCAAGGTCACAGGTCAAAATCTTTTGTACGTGTGCAACTGGTCCAAGGGATGTATGCTAATGCTCGGAGCCTTGTCTGCGTTGGGGATGGTTACAGTGAAGAATTCGAGGTGAAGGAGGGTGTCCATCAAGGCTCTGTTCTCAGCCCACTGCTTTTTATCATTGTGCTTGAAGCCTTGTCACGCGAGTTCCGCTCTGGAGTCCCCTGGTAGGACCTGTATGCTGATGAGCTTGTCATCATAGCTTAATCCCTTGAGGAATGTGTCAGGAGGCTCTTAACTTGGAAAGACGCAATGGAGGCAAAAGGGCTGAGAGTGAATGCAGGAAAAACAAAGCTCATGATCTGTGGTACAGGTCTGGACCTCTTGCAGAGTACAGGCCAGATCCCATGCGCTGTATGTCGCACTGGAGTGGGCAGCAACAGTATCTTTTGTAAAGCAGTGGGCTCAAAAGCCTGATAGAGGACCCTGATTACAGGTGTACATGGTGACAAGGAACTGCGCGCCTTAGATGGCAGACCACAGAAAGAAGTTCAAGTCGGATCCAACAAGCTGGAAGTTGTAGCTTCTTTTTGCTACCTAGGTGATATGCCCTCTGCAGCGGATGGTTGCGACCTTCCATCTACATCACGTGTGAAAACAGCCTGGAAGAAATTCAAGGAGTTGCTACCAGTTCTCTCTTCACGCCACCTCTCGTTCAAAACACGTGGCCGTGTGTATAGCTCTTGTGTGCGGAGCGCAATGCTCCATGCTAGTGAGACATGGCCATTGACAAAGCCAAACCTCCAACGTTTACAGCGGAATGACAGGGCAATGATCCGACAGATCTGCAATGTCAAGCCACAGGACATTGTCACCATCAGGTCCAGTGAGTTACTCGAGTGTCTTGGCATTGAGGACCTGGACCTCATCCTGAAAGAGAAAAGGCTTCGCTGGTATGGACATGTGGAACGCTCCAACGGTGCAGTCAAGACTGCCTGTGACATACAGGTAGGTGGAAAGCGGGGGCCTGGAAGGCCCAAGATGACCTGGAAGCAGCTAACAGAAAGAGATTGCAGAGAATGGAAGCTCTCTGCTATCGATCCTCATGATAGACAAACCTGGAGATCTAGTGTAAGATCTGCCATGCGTGCAGCAAGCCAGCTACCTGGAAAGGGGCCCACTTATGTGGACGTTGCCCCTGTACCTGCACGTTAATCAAAACTCCGTTGATGATGATGATGTGTGGGAAGGCCATGTCACACAGAACCTACATGCCAAATATGAAGGCTCTATCTCAACAGTTCAAAAGTTATGATAAAGTAAGTCACATGTCAGGATCAAGGTCACAGATCAAAAACCTTTTTATGAGTGGGAAGGCCATGTTAAAAGAACCTACATTTCAAATCAAATATGAAGGCTCTATCTCAAACGGTTCAAAAGTAATGATAAAGTAGGTCACATGTTTAGGTCAAAATTTTGTATGGGTGGGAAGCCCTTGTCACAAGGAACCTACACGCCAAATATTAAGGCTCTATCTCAAACAGCTCAAGAGTTATGATAAAGTAGGTAACAGGTCAAACAGGGCCAAAGTCAAAGGTAAACATTTTATGCATGGCTGGGAAGGCCATGCCATAAGGAACCTTCATGTCAAATATAAAGGCTCTATCTCAAATGGTTCAAAAGTTATGACCAATATTATTCTTCTCTTGAAAGTAGGTCAAATGTCAAGGTCAAAAGTTTTGTATCAGTGGGAAGCCCTCGTCACAAGAAACCTATGTGCTAAATATGAAGGCTCTACCTCAAACGGTTCAAAAGTTATGACAAAAGTTAACTTTTTCTTTAAAGTAGATCACATGTCAATGTCAAGGTCTCAGGTCAAACTTTTTATATGAATGGAAAGACCTTGTCATAAGGAATCTACATGCTATATATGAAGGCTCTATTTCAAACAGTTCAGAAGTTATGACCGATGTTAATTTTTTTTTTAAACTATGTCAAGGTCACAAGTCAACATTTTTTGTATGAGTCGGAAGCCCTTGTCATGCCAAATTTGAAGACTCTATCTAAAACAGTTCAAACAGTTATGACCAATGTTATTTTTAAAAATAAAGTAGGTCAAGGTCAAAATATTTATATGAGTCAAAAGCCCTTGTCACAAGGCACCTACATGCCACATGTGAAGGCTGTATCTCAAATGGTTCAGAAGTTATGACCAATGGTAATTTTTTCTTTAAAGTAAGTCACAGGATCAAGGTCAAAGGTCAAACATTTTTGGTAGGAGTCAGAAGTTATTGTCACAAGGAACCTACATATCAAACATGAAGGCTCTATCTCAGATGGTTCAAAAGTTATGACCAATGTTAAAGTTGACAGGGCAAAACAATACATCCTGGACCATAACAGATGTCCCCCAACCTCACACCCCTTGCAAAACAAACTTAATTTAAAAACACCATCATGAACTGAAAAATAAGGTCAAGGTCATGAAAACCTAATCAGGTCTTCATCCTGACCAAAATGCTATATCCATGCAAATTTGATTAAAATCCACCCAGTAGTTCATAGTAAGTAAGTAAGTAAAGACTTTATTTTACGAGGGTGACAACATTTAGCATATAAGTGTAGCTAATCTTCCATGAGGCCCTCGTTCATGAGATATACATGTACTGCACACAACCTAAATTTGATCTACATGTATTTAGCATGACTGTGGCCTGATAATAAGGTCAAGGTCACCAAAGCCTAATCAGTTCTTCACCCTGTCCCAATGTTATATCTAAAAATCCACCCAGTAGCTCATGAGATATCTTGCACACAAGAAAGTGTCACGCCGATGCATACCGGTACGCATATATGCTGAAACCTACAGGATCTGCACCAACAATGATATGTCCCTCTTCCTTTCGGTGGGAGGATTAACCCATTGTATGCAGGAAACTCCTAAAGGGGTACCTTGGCAAACAGTGCAGGCCCAGATCAGACACCACATTTTGCGGCGCCTGATCAGGGTCTGCACTATTTGCTAACAGAATTTTTCATCAAATATAGAATAAAAACAAAAAAATAGGCCTGACACCCCTTATATGACAAATGAACTTGTCCAAAATTTGTTTGATTTGAGGTTTAACGTCCCCGTCAACACTGTAAACGTCATTTTGGAGTTGTTGCTTCCAATTTTGTGGGACTTTTACCAGACATTGAGATGAAATGACATCTCAAGCCCTGCCACCCAATGAAACCAGTAGGGTTTATATAAGCATGGCTGGTCCGATTCACAACGCTTTGCCTGGGCAGGCTTAGATCCTCTAAGCGGTTTACCAGTACTCGTGCGCGGGTCGGTTTCAGCTCTGTGTGGAAGCATCATGCAGCCCATTGTATGCGGGAAACTCCTGAAGTGGTACCTTGGCAAACAGTACAGTCCCAGATCAGATGCCGCAAAATGTGGCGTCTGATAGGGGCCTTCACTGTCTGCAAAAAGTTCGGCCATTTTCCGAACAAATTTTGAAGAAACTACAACCTGACACCCCTAAATTTTGAAATGGACTCCTGCTATATACAAGGAGGAAGATTCTATTTGGTACAAAAAAAGTGTTAATTACCTGTTCCTTTCCTCATCACTTCAGCATGTTTATTATTTTCAGCTTCCAGAATGTGTTTTGTTCCTTCTGTTAGCCATTCTTTTATTTTGGCTTCCCTCTGTTTCAGTCTGGTCTGAAGCAACCCCAACTCATTGTTGAGGTCAAGTGTCTGATCCATCAGATTAAGTGCTAGTACAGTCATGAACACAGCCAATGTATCTGCAAGACAATGAAAAATCATTGTAGACCAGGGGCCAGTTGTTCAAAGCACCTTTAGCTTAACGAGCCCGTTAGTGGTCATATTATTAACTGTTCTAGCAAGTTTAATATTTAAATTTTTGGTATTTTTGCTGAAAAAAAGGTGAGCAGCTTTTGCTCACATTTTTTCAGCAAAAATATGAACATATTTGGCATAATAAATGATCAAAGTTTTAATGACACGTTATTGAACTAGTTGTTCAAAACTAACGATGTCGTTAGTTAACATATCGTTAAAGCTTTCATCATTAAATATGGCAAATATGCTAAAATTTTTGCTGAAAAATTTTGGATATTGTACATGTACTTGCTAGAACAGTTAATAATTTGACCACTAATGAGCTTGTTAAGCTAACGATGCTTTGAACAACTGGCCCCTTAATAATAATTAAATATAAAGCAGACTAAAACAATTGCTAAAAAAATAATGAAAACAAGAGGACCATGATATCGCTCACCTGAGTCTATTCATCACCTTGTTTTTGATCCCACATGACCCATATTCAAACATATTCAAGATTTTATAAAGGCAAACATTCTTGGCAAGTTTCATGAAGTTTGAACCAAAAATGCAGTCTCAAGTATGATTTGACCAATTTTGTTTGTTTGATTTGAGGTTTATACTATTTAGGTCATTTGGAGACGTTGCTTCCAATTTTGTGGGACTTTTACCCGACATTGAGATGAAAGGTCTGCCCCTTCATGTCTGACAGCATTTATATTTCTGCAGCCTGAAGGTTGATTTCAATCATTTCTAATCTGTAGCATGCTTATGGTGGGGAAATTATGAAATAAAAGTAGGTCGAGTGATGACAATGTTTTTTCTAAAAATAGCCAAAAGAACTTTGACCATGATCCAAACACCCTGAAAGTCTGAATTGCTTGAGATACTGTATTATCATACAGAATATTTGTTTAAAGTTATAATAACCCCTAAAAGGCGGGAAAACCCTGGAGGGCCTGGCAAACAGCATAGGCCCAGATCAGACGTTGCAGAATGTGGCATCTGATCTGGGTCTGCACTGTTTGCTAACAGCATTTTCTGTCAAATAAAATACCCCTCCTGACCAATGTATTACAACAAGAGGGCCCAGAGGGCCCTGGTTCGCTCACCTGATCCAAAGCATAACAAGTGGGCCTCGGGCAGGGTCAATTTTGGCCCCAGGGCTAAAATTTGAACAATCTTGGTAGAGGTCCACAAGATGAAGCTTCATATCGAATATGAAAGACCTGGGCTTTCTGGTTTCAGAGAAGATGATTTTAAAGGTTTACCCTGCATATAAAAGTCTATGTAAAACAAGATTTTCCCTATATAAGTCTATGTTAAACCAAAGGGCCCCTGAGCGGGGGCATTTTTGGCCCCAGGGCTATAATTTGAACAATCTTGGTAGAGGTCCACTAGCTGAAGCTTCATAACAAATATCAAAGACCAGGGCTTTCTGGTTTCAAACAAGAAGATTTTTAAAGGTTGTTTCTTATATAAGCCTATGTAAAACCAAAGGGCCACATGGCAGGGGCATTTTTGGTCTCAGGGCTATAATTTGAACAATCTTTATAGAGGTCCACTAGCTGAAGCTTCATAACAAATATCGAAGACCTAAGCCTTGAAGTTTCAGAGAAGAAGATTTTTCAAGATTTTCTCTATATAAGTCTATGTAATACCAAAGGGCCCCGGAGCGGCGGCATTTTTGGCCCCAGGGCTATAATTTGAACAATCTTGGTAGAGGTCCACAAGATGAAGCTTCATACCAAATATCAAAGACCTGGGCCTTGCAGTTTCAAAGAAGAAGATTTTTCAAGATTTTCCCTATATAAGCCTATGTAAAACAAAAGGGCCCTGGTGGGGGGGCATTTTTGGCCCCAGCACTATAATTTGAACAATCTTGGTAGGGGTCCACTAGATGAAGCTTCATAACAAATATCAAAGACCTGGGCCTTCTGGTTTCAAACAAGAAGATTTTTAAAGGTTTTTTCTTATATAAGCCTATGTAAAACCAAAGGGCCACATGGCAGGGGCATTTTTGGTCTCAGGGCTATAATTTGAACAATCTTGGTAGGGGTCCACTAGATGAAGCTTCATACCAAATATCAAAGACCTGGGCCTTGCAGTTTCAGAGAAGAAGATTTTTCAAGATTTTCCCTATATAAGCCTATGTAAAACAAAAGGGCCCTGGTGCAGGGGCATTTTTGGCCCCAGCACTATAATTTGAACAATCTTGGTAGGGGTCCACTAGATGAAGCTTCATACCAAATATCAAAGATCTGGGCCTTGCGGTTTCAGAGAAGAAGATTTTTCAAGATTTTCCCTATATAAGCCAATGTAAAACCAAAGGGCCCCCGTGCGGGGGTATTTTTAGCTTCAGCACTATAATTTGAACACTCTTGGTAGGGGTCCATTAGATAAAGCTTCATACCAAATATCAAAGACCTGGGCCTTGGGGTTTCAGAGAAGAAGATTTTTAAAGATTTTCCCTATATAAGCCCATGTAAAACCAAAGGGCCCCCGTGCGGGGGCATTTTTGGCCCCAGCATTATAATTTGAACAATCTTGGTAGGGGTCCATTAGACGAAGCTTCATACCAAATATCAAAGACCTGGGCCTTGCGGTTTCAGAGGAGAAGATTTTTCAAGATTTTCCCTATATAAGCCCATGTAAAACCAAAGGGCCCCCGTGCAGGGGCATTTTTAGCTCCAGCACTATAATTTGAACAATCTTGGTAGGAGTCCACTAGATAAAGCTTCATACCAAATATCAAAGATCTGGGCCTTGCGGTTTCAGAGAAGAAGATTTTTAAAGGTTTTCCCTATATAAGCCCATGTAAAACCAAAGGGCCCCCGTGCGGGGGCATTTTTGGCCCCAGCACTATAATTTGAACAATCTTGGTAGGGGTCCACTAGATGAAGCTTCATACCAAATATCAAAGACCTGGGCCTTGCGGTTTCAGAGAAGAAGATTTTTTAAGTTTTCGGTGAAAAAAATCTATTTTTGGCTACTGTGACCTATATGTGCAACGGACCGGAACCATTTGAACAACTTTGAAAAGGGACCACCTAAGGATTATTCCTGTGAAGTTTGGTCAAAATCCGATCAGTGGTTTAGGAGGAGATGTCGTTTGAAGAAAAGTTTACGGACGCACTCACGCACGCACGCACGCACGGACGCACGACGGACGACGGACAAAAAGTGATCCCAAAAGCTCACCTTGTCACTACGTGACAGGTGAGCTAAAAAGAGGACAATTCTGAGCAAGTTTGATGATGATTGGACTAAAACTGTGGCCTCTAGTGTTAACAAGGTTTTTCTATGATTTAACCTACTGACCTACTTTTTGACCCCACATGACCTATATTCGAATCTGACCTAAATGTTGTCAAGATGATCATTCTGAGCAAGTTTGATGATAATTAGACTAAAATTGCAGTCTCTAGAGAGCAAACAAGGTTTTTCTATGATTTGACCTACTTTTGACCCCACATGACCCAAATTCGAGTTTGACCTAGATATTGCAGAGATGATCATTCTGCACAAGTTTGACCAAAACTATGGCATCTAGAGTGTTAACAAGGTTTTACTATGATTGGACCTACTGACCTACTTTTGGCCTGACATGACACATATTCGAACTTGACCGAGATATTGTCAGGATGATCATTTTGAGCAAGTTTGAGGATGATTGGACCAAGACTGTGGCCTCCAGAGTGTTAACAAGGTTTTTCTATGATTTGACCTACTGATCTTTTTTTTGGCCGACTTGACCCATAATCGAACTTGACCGAGATATTGTCAGGATGATCATTCTGAGCAAGTTTGAGGATGACTGGACCAAAACTGTGGCCTCTAGAGTGTTAACGAGGTTTTTCTATGATCTGACCTGCTGACCTACTTTTTGATCCGACATGACCCATATTCGAACTTGACCGCAGTGATTTTTTTACAAATTTGCCATTGTGAGTCCTGGGAAAGGCTAGATTTTTGCAAGCCACATGGCTGCCAGGGGCCGATGACCTCTGGTGAGCATACTGGCCCATGGGCCTTTTTTAGCTCACCTGACCGAAGGTCATGGTGAGCTTTTGTGACTGTGAGATGTCCGGCGTCGTCGTGCGTCGTTCGTCGTACGTGCGTAAACTTTTCTTGGTAACACTCTAGAGGCTACAGTTTTGATCCAATCATCATCAAACTTGGTCAGAATGATCATCATGACAATATGTCGGTCAAGTTTGAATATGGGTCATGTCGGGTCAAAAAGTAGGTCACCAGGTCAAATCAAAGGAAAACCTTGTTAACACTCTAGAGGCCACAATTTTGGTCCAATCATCCTCAAACATGCTCAGGATGATCATCTTGATAATATCTTGGTCAAGTTCATATATGGGTCATGTCGGGTCAAAAAGAAGGTCAGTAGGTCAAACCACAGAACACCCTTGTTAGCACTCTAGAGGCCACAGTTTTGGTCCAATCATCCTCAAACTTGCTCAGAATGATCATCCTGAAAATATCTCGGTCACAGTGATTTTTTTAGGCGTGCGTCCTGCGTCCTGTACGCATAATTTTGCCAGAGGACGCATAGAAATATCGTCGGCGGGTCCTGGGACGCATAAAAATTCTCGGATGAATGTACGCTTGCTTTATTAACTCTGCAAAAACGGTGTTTAAGTACAATATTTGATAAAACCCAGACGTCTGATATGGATTAAAACTGTTTGATAATTTATAACGGTTCAATTATGACACTATTGTTAATCCCTGTCATATAATTGCCACCCTGCGGTGCGTGTCGATAAGGTGTGAAAATATGATCAAGTTATGTCTCTAGTTTGCGTTTATTCCCCAATCATAAAATTTAATCCGCAATCAATGTGAAAATTATTTAATTGCACCTAAGACGAGTTGCTACGACTATTCTACTATCTCGTGAATGGTTATGTTTTGGCGCCAAATAGCAGACGCTTGGCGAGAAAAGTTGAACGCTTTAATTTGTGTTGTTGTTGGTTATTGACAGGGAGCTTACGGAAAGCGGTGTTTTCCACAACCGTTTTGCTATCGAGAATTTTTTTACATTTACTGTTTCCAAACATTTTTTTATGAAAGAGATACGCCCCATTAAGATAAAACAATAGACACGTGTGGGGTGGTATCCGGACATAACACCCCCCGGACATAACACCCCCTGCTCATTTTGTCATAGGTGGACGAAACCCCACTCAAGATTTTTACAGGGTGGACATAACACCCCCTGCAACTTTTGACAGGGTGGACAAAACCCCCCTCGTAAGTTTTGCAAGGTGGACAAAATCCCCCCTATCATGTGGACAAAATCCCCCTGATGCTAGATTGGGCACCTCACTAGTAGTTGAAGGGTGTTCCTGTTACACACATAAACCAGGTATGTAAGTCCAAACAATAATGTATAGATTATATAGAAAAACAGCCATCAATACTTGGTCATTTTTATTATAAACTATCCAATTTCTGTTTTTTCTTTGTACCATGTTTCATTAAAGTATCTAAAGATGCTGATTAAAAATCATCATAGATTAAAGTGATTTCTGATCAAGTTGCAATTAAGAAAGAAAATGGTGCATAAAGTAAACTGGGTAATTAAGAGACAATTAGCTCTAATCAGCTAATTAAAAGATCTGGAACTTATACAATCACAATTCATATTAGAAAATTAACTGAACAATTACAAACTGAATATAGCAATCAATTAGCATACAGGTAGAAGAAAAATTTCACAATAAAGTTTATTTAATACTTAATAGCCCCATTAATTTCTTCATACTTCATGCCCAATTACATTTTTGAAACAAAAATATTGTTGATAAGCATACATTTATGTTCATATCTTGGAAGGGATTTTGCCTACTGTACCATTGCAAGCAGATTATTTCTCAAGGGACCAGAATTCTATAGCAATAATAAACACAGAGGATTCTGTCTGAGGTGGGGTTTTGTCTACAAGATAGGGGGGATTTTGTCCACCTTGCAAAACTTACAAGGGGGGTTTTGTCCACCCTTTCATAAGTTGCAGGGGGTGTTATGTACACCCTGTAAAAAACATGAGGGGTGTTTTGTCCACCTATGCCAAAATGAGCAGGGTGTGTTTTGTCCGGGGGGTGTTTTGTCCTACATTCGTGTGGGGTTGCTGGGGTCTGATGAAGTCATTTACCGATCGCGTGCAGGAAAAAACTAGCAGTGGTTTGTGGGCCGCAGTTTGGATGCCGGAATTCGATGTTCGCTTAAAATCAGAGTTTTAGGAATAATACTCACAAAAATCGGGCTTGCTTAGTAATGGAGATTGTTACATTATTCATGTGTAAGTAAAATTGAGTGAACAATTATTCAATTAAACGTTATTTATGTCGGGAATTGTAAAAGGATAGAGCATAAACATGAGATGCATCGTATTTTCAGCTGACAAAAGTAAAAATAAAGTGGTCCAAAAATAATTTGGGCGTGTTACCCGCACCCTGAACTTGGGACTGTAATTTGAGGAAAAACAAACTGTGGTAATACACGCCTGAATACGGTATATACACAAGTTTAAATAAAACTGAAAACGGGCAATGATCAGGAATTGCTACAAACCAGAATTCATGCATTCCAGACTACAAGACTTACTCTAGGGTGCAAAAGAAGGTTTCACAATGGGTCCTGGGTTGGATGCATGGTTTGGGTCTGGGATGCATTAATTCTTGACCCAGTGGGTCCCAGGACTCACAATGGCAAATTTGTAAAAAAATCACTACAGTACAGTAACTTTATTTTGGTACCACAAACTAAAAACAGTGGTGATTTCGGTAATTTCCATGGCGATTCCCAGACCAAACCCGTCCCTACCAAACCCAACCTGACCAAACTGAACAAAATTCCCAATTCTATCCAATCATAGTTCATACAGTGGTGATTTCTGACCATCCCCGGGGGACATATGCGTGAGAATGTTCCAGAGGAACCCAGTGCATTATTGGAAGATGAAGATGATTCTTGTGGTGATTTCGATGATTTCCATAGTGATTCCCCCAACCAAAACTCCACTCCTACCAAAGCCAACCAGACCAAATCCAACAAAACCCTACCCTACCATGTCTTTCCCAACCCAATCTAATCATAACTCATATGTATACATGTAGTGGTGATTTCTGCTCTTCCCAGGGTGATTCTGTGATTTCGATCTTTCCGGTGACCCACACAGGGAGCCTCCAGTTAACGTTCTGATCTGAAGGACGGTGCACTTTTTTATATTCATCCCTGCAAATGATGCTAATTGCGGGTGTTCGTACACCGAAATAATCACCGTCACCGGGGATAGAGCCGGGGGCCTCTAGCATCATTCAGGGGCAACTTAGGCAAGTGCACTACCATTTAGATATGGCGCTCCTTTCTTTCTTTCTACTGATACTGCAATTGGTCACATTTGGTCATTACTCGCAGAAAGCGGCAAGATGGGCGGACGATTTGGCCTAGGACAATTCGGACTAGGACAATTTGGCCAGCCAAAAATATTGGGTAGGACGATTTGGCCAGATTAATATAAGTCTGGTTCAGAGGTGTAAAATTTCCCTCAAACTTACTCGCCCTTATCGTCTAAACTTTTCATTTAGGTGCTAAAAATGAAGAAAAAGTAAGGTCAGTTTTGAAAACCTTACTCGCCCTGCCTTAAAACTTACTCGCAAATGCTAGCGGGCGAGTGGAATTTTACACCCCTGTGGTTCAAATTGACAATTTAATATTTAGGGTTTGTTTCTAATGTAAGGGGTTCTACAGTAATGCTTGAACATGTGGAAGGAACATTATAAAGAACATTTTAATAAATTTTGTTAAACTATAACTTTTGCTCACAAGACAATCTATCTATTTAAAATGAAATAAATAATCTTATCTGAAGATAAGGAGGCGTAACACAGATAATTCAGGGATAAAGGTACTTATCTCCTATAGAAGTATATGTTGTGGGTACTTGTTAGAATCGCCTTGGTGAGGCAACTATTAACAAGTACCCACATAATATTTTTATGATATAAATATCCTTGTTTGGAGGTGTAACAAAGATAATTCAGGGATAAACTTCCTTTAATATTTCCTATCAGATGTATATTTCCTATCAGACGTATATGTTGTGGGCACTGTTAAGATTTACCTCATCTGAGGAGATTATTTATTTCATTTCAAATACCGTTTTCGACCTATTTACCGCACCGTGCGCTTAGTTTTTTCAAAATTTTATGAAAATATTGTGGTGAAAAATCTACCTAATAAAGGCACACTCAATACAAAAAAAAAATGAAAAAAAAAAACCTTCCGATATGATTATTTTATAGAGTTGAATTTCAACATAGGGGTTCACCACATACACATATGATTGTCCGGGTCAAAGATGCAGCAAAACTCAATATGAATTTGTTGGGAGGTTACTGTAAAGTGTGTGCTTGTGTATTTTTTTCAGAAAAAGCTTGGGTGTGCGCTTATAGGAGCATGTGCGGTAAATAGGTTGAATACGGTAGATTAATTGTCCCTGGCCCTTGGTCAGAATGTAGCCCTTGTGGTGGTGAATAAGTGTGTGAAGTTTCATGGGGCTAGGTCAAATAAATACTTTTGAAGTTATGATCAAGGTTAAAGTTTTTGTGACGGACAGACAGACAGACAAACAAACAGGGTAAATACTATATGCCCCACGAATCAAAGATTCTGGGGGGAGGGGCATAAAAAATTAAAATTTCTAATTTATTAAAATCTTCTTTATAATGTTCCTTCCACATATTCAAGCATTATTGTACATTAGAAACAAATCCTAAATATTAAATTGTCAATTTGAACCAGTCGTTATATTAATCTATGATTTGAGGTTTAACGTCCCCGTCAACACTGTATAGGTCATTTTGGAGACGTTGCTTCCAATTTTGTGGGACTTTTACCAGACATCGAGATGAAATGAATGTCTCGAATGTCCTCGCGGGCGTAAAGGCAGTATATGGAGATAGCTAGATAAATGACATCTGATGCTCTGTTGCCCAATGAAACCAATAGGGTTTATTAGCATGCACTGCGGTTTTTTTTTTCTCCTATTACTGCTACTCGCTCACATCTGAGCATTACGAGCAGGATTTCCTAGGTGGTAACCAGTACTTTTTTTTTTAAGCAATGTGACTGAAGTGCCTTGCTCAAGGGCACAACACTTTGGTCAGCGTGAGGCTCGAACCCGCAACCTCTCGATCACAAATCCGATGCGCTACCACTGCACCAAAGCACTCTGAAAAGCGGTGTGGGTAAATCAAGGTATGCACAGAATGGAAAAGAAAATAACTACACAATTATGTGTGTCGGTTGAGCTAGGGACTTACTTCCCTATTCACAGGACCTGGTGAATGAATGTCATTTGACGGTTCGCCGGGAACAAGACAATTCATCGACAAGACAACTCATCGACACGGTTTTTGGAGACAATTCATCGACACAATTGAAGACAACTCATCGACACTTTTTGAAGACAACTCATCGACACATTATAATGTTGAAATTATACTGAAGCTGATAAAATGAAGACAATGTTTTGAAAATAAAATGATCCATTACAGGTTTATGATCAACATAACGAAATTAGAATATATTAATTCAATATTTTGGCTTATTGATGACAATTAAGAAACCATTTTAACCGCATAGGATGGATGGCTTTAATAAACTTCTATTTTAAAAACATGATATAAAAGAAAATATATAGAGAACTTGGTCGAATATTATTCAAAACTGTCATAATTAAAATAAAAAAGATGGAAAGTGAAGCTGGATATTCGTTTATGTGAGTTACATGTATGTTTTCATTCCCCCCCACCCCCACCCCCCCCCCCACCTAAATGTTTGTTGTTCGAATTTTGCTTATAATAGGGAATTTGACTGTTGATCACAATGAGCTTGTACTGGTAAGCTTTTATATGAGTTTTTAAACTGTCTATCTGTCTCTGTCTCTGTCTGTCCGGCCGCCCGGCCGCCCGTCCGCACATATGTATGTATGTATGTATGTATGTATGTATGTATGTATGTATGTATGTATGTATGTATGTATGTATGTATGTATGTATGTATGTATGTATGTATGTATGTATGTAATACTGGTGAGTCTTTATATGTGTTTTTAAACTGTCTGTCTGTCTGTCAATCTATTTTTCTTTCATTCATTCTTAGACATTATGTGTCTTGTTTCTTTCGTTCATCCTGATACATTATCTTATTATTTTTTTATTTTATTTATTTATTTCAAGCTTATTTTGATGACACGTGCCAGTTAATATAAAACATGGACAAACAATCAATTACATCATTACTCTAACTATTTTGTTAATCGGAGTGTGCCATAGAGATACAACATAACGATTATTATATTACTCAATTTTTTTATCCTACATGTATATTTGTATTTTTACCCCTCACAGATCAATCAAATACAACGTACTACTTATCCATATAGGAGCTTTTTTCGTGACGTACTTCCGGTTCTTAAAATAGAATGGGAAATGCCCTGGCCGTCATCTGTCGTATTGCTTCGAAGGCAGTGGGACAGATAAAGTGTTAATTACAGCGTAAAACAGTGGAATTCTTTTAAACTTTGGGGGAATTCTAATGTAATATAATGTCAGAAACAACGATAGGATGCCAGATGTGAGATTTCGCATTACGAAAATGATATATTGTACATACGATCTCTCTCTCTCTCTCTCTCTCTCTCTCTTAGCGCACCAACAATTAGCGAGCACAGGCAAATGTAAATTACAGTTTGTCGTTAAATGACGCTACGTCAACCGACATGTAGCGTGTCAACAACGTCGTGTCTACATCAAACCAACTTCAAAGCGATGCATTGAATTTGACATTCCAACGTCGATGAAACGTCACAACGTTTCGTTAGCGATAATACGGCGTTGGTTAATAAAATGTCATTTGCCCAGTGCTCGGATCCATCAAGACTCAGTGGGATTGGAACATTAAATTCAAATTCTAACACAGCGCGCCTATATAGGCAATGCAAAATAACTGTGTTTTATTCTGCAACAAATCACAGCTCGGAAGAGCGTGACGTGTGACGTCATTAAAAACTGCAAATTTCTCGCATCGAGAACGTTAGAAAAGGATGTAAATGCATGTGTTTCAGTCGATAATTTTAGCGGGATTTCTTCTAACAATGGCGAAAAGTTGTGAGATTTTGAAGGAAACAACAACATTATTGCCGATTTTCAGCGTGTTAGAATCGAAATAGATCGGCTCTAGCCAGTGATTTGTTGGGTAATAAATCACAGTTTGTCGGTCCGTTGTAAGTAGACAAATAACGCGCGCTACGCGCTTGTGATTTGTCTACTTTACAACTGACCTCCAAACTGTGATTTATTACACAGCAAATCACAGTTAGAGCTGATCTATTTCTTAAACAAACGTAGAACACCCTTTCAGAGCATAAGAATGTTAAACACTCCTTTGCAAGTGCAAGATTTTACAGTAAAATCTGGTAGATTTGTAGATTGGTTCAACCTGCCCAGCCCTTAGGTCTACATTAACCCATACGGTACCGGAAATCCCAAAAGTGGTAAGTGACAAACAGTGCAGGCCCAGATCAAACGCCACAGAACGCGGCGTCTGATCAGGGCCTACACTGTTTGCAAAAAGTTCGGCAATTTTCCAAATAAACTTGGAAGAAAACACAACCTGACACCCCTAAATTTTGAAAATGATTCCTGCTATATATGAGGAGGAAGATTCCATTTGGTACAAAAAGGGTTATGGGCTTCTTGGATACAGGGATCAGTCAAACCATCTCAACGGTCACGTGCCATTGAAGTGAGTTGGAGTGGTTGTCGACGGCATGACGTCGAGCCAAGGTTGACTCGACGTCCGTCTGTAAGTCCACTCATTGTTTGTTGTTGTTTTTTTTTCGACTGTCAGTATGTTTATTTGTCTGTCTAACAGTCCGTCTGTTAGTCAGTCAGTTGGTCTGTGTGTTGTCTGTCTACTGTCAGTTTGTCAGTCAAACCCCTCTGTCTGTCTGTCTGTCTCTCTCTCTCTCTCATGCCAACGGTCATGTGACAATGAAGTGAGTTGGAGTGGGTGTCGACGGCATGACGTCGAGCCAACATTGACTCAACGCCCCTCCGTCAGTCCACTCATTAGTTTATTTCGACTGTCAGTATGGACATTTAAATTGCACATGTAGACAGATCGTTGGACAGATTTCTCAAGATAGATAGATAGTTAGATAGATAGATGATAGATAGATAGACAGATAGATAGATAGATAGATAGATAGATAGATAGATAGATAGATAGATAGATAGATAGATAGATAGATAGATAGATAGATAGATATAGATAGATAGATAGATAGATAAATAGATAGATAGCGAATAAAATGAAAGTTACTTAAAAACTTATTTTGTGAATAACGGTATCTCAAGCCATTGACATGGGTCATTCACGAAACGATTTTCGTCAACTAAAAACGGATTTAGGATAAATGAATTTCGGTAATGAAAGTAAAATATCATTCTTTCCTTCTCGAGGCATTATTTCAATAAAAACGGGCATATTTTCTCTCAAAATGTCTGAATATTGTTGGCATTTTAAGTTCCGCCAATACATTTGAATAGCGATGGCCGTTTCAATTGACGGCCAGTACTTTGCGCATGCGCAAGAATGACGTCATAAAAGGAATTCCTAAAACCTCCTATTTACCCTTAATTACCTATGATTGCCAATTACCTTCAAACAAATGTGTCGATGAATTGTCTTCAAAAGGTGTCGATGAGTTTTCAATTGTGTCGATGAATCGTCTCCAAAAACCATGTCGATGAGTTGTCTTGTCGATGAATTGTCTCGATTCCGGTTCGCCAATAACGATTCTGATGTCACTATTGGTGACAGGACATCTCGGCCCCTAACAAACTCGGCCCCTGACAAACTCGGCCCCTAGCCAACTCGGCCCCTACAAACTCGGCCCCTGACAAACTCGGCCCCTAAAATTAGTATATGTATATATTAGTGTTGGAATTCATTTATTATCAAACTATTACACATATTTTTAATGTATATATGCCTAATTACATTTTGAACTCATTTTGATGAAAGTATGAGTAACCTATCTCATATGGGTTAAATGAACCTAATGTCGTTGATTGAACCAGTGTATGACACGCTGCTGTGGGTCGACTGTCACTCACCTTCCGATATAATTAATAAACTAATTGATTGACTGGCGTGTAATTACATCCCTGCCACTTAAAAGAGATTAGTAGTATGTTCTGTTGCGCACTTACAAAAATTGAACCATTTTGTTTTTATTATCATTTGCAGGGTTGACCATTCCACAGCCATTAGCCTTTTTTTCTATTAATACCAATGATTCTGATTGTTTGACACCTCCGTCAACATGGTATAGGTCATTTTGGAAAAGTTTCTTCCAACTTTTACCCGACCTAAACCCATGAGGTACTGGAATGTTAATTTAAGAAATGAATTCTTTTTCTGCTGTTCATGAACGTATGACGGCCCCCGCCCGTCGGGGCTTGAAGAAATATATGGGCTGCATGATGCTTCCACACAGAGCTGAAACCGATCCGCACACGAATACTGGTAATCCGCTTAAAGGATCTAAGCCTGCCCAGGCAAAGCGGTGCGAGTCGGCCTGACCATGCTTATAAACCCTATTGGTTTCATTGGGTGACAGGGCTAGAGATGTCATTTCATCTCAATGTCGGGTAAAAGTCCCACAAAATTGGAAGCAACGTATCCAAAATGACCTTTACTGTCTTGACGGGGACTTTAAACCTCAAATCAAACAAAAACAAATCATCATGAAAGTATGAAAGCAGCGGATCGCCTGAAAAGTAACTTAACACCGGAGGGGTTCATATAAACTATGCTAGCGCTACGCTGTCATTCATACTTTCATGAACGGCAGAAAAATTAAGTCTCTTCCTTAAAACATTATTTTTCCTATATCTGCTCAAAAACAGATTGTGAGTACTCGATAGAACCGTCGAGGCGGTTCTATCGAGCCCCCGTAATCTATGTTTCGAGCAAAAATAAGAAAAATATCACAATTTTTTATCTTAAAATTTCCATATTTAGCCAAAAAATTGACAATGTATTTGTACAGGAGTGTTTTTATACTGAACGTCGCCAACGCACAATCAGATTGTGGAGAACCACGTATATCATGAACTATATGCATTGGACGATCTTATTCACACCGCTTTGCCTGGGCAGGCTTAGTCCTTCTAAGCAGTTTACCAGTACTCGTGTGTGGTAAGATTCAGCTCTGCATGGAAGCATCATGCTGCCAAAACCATTTCTCCAAGCCCCGATGGGCGGGGGCGAATATTGTTTTCTATAGGTTTACATTAGGTTTTACACTGGAAATGTTAATATCACACACACACACACAAAACAATTCTATTCTAAAATATTGAAATTTTCACCACCCAAATATGAAAAATTTCAGATGAAACATGAACATATTTTTTCTTATTTCTGCTATAAACATAGATTTTGGGTACTTGTTAGAACCACATTGACAGGGCGATTCTAACAAGTACCAACAATCCTCACAGAACTTTGTGAGCCGAATCTATGTTTTTGAGCAAACAGATTTGGGTACATGTAAAAACGGCATCGACGAGGCGGTTCTTACAAGAACCAATAATCTATGTTTTTGAGAAGAAAAAAGTAAATTGATATAAACCCTTGTAAACCTCAGTTTAACTATATGAAAGTGTGGTTGCAGGTGGTCAAAATTATATAGGTATGTTTTCGTGATGCCACACTCAATTCCAACACCGTCCCAATTACAGCATGCGTTTCCGCGATTTTTTTTTTATCGAGGATAAGGTTTCGTATTAAAAACGATAAATATGCTCAAACTTTCTGTGAAACTACCTATCCACCTTCCAAATTGATTCTCGGAAACAAAAACATTGTATTTTAGGACCTTAATGCTGCTAGGGACTGAGTTTTTAGGGACGGTTGAATGGGGGCCGAGTTTGCTAGGGGCCGAGTTTGTCAGGGGCCGGGTTTGTCAGGGGCCGAGTTTGTTAGGGGCCGAGATGTCCATAAATCTCACTATTCTGCTACTAGGGCAGTCCGAATACTGCACTTTTTCTACAGCATAATTGTCGAATGATCGAATGTATGGATTTTTTTTCATTTGCATTCAGGTAAGGTAAAACTTTTAAACTTAAAAAAAATCACACACACACAGCTAATACGAAGTCAAGATTTTGAATAAACTGTTATCAAAATCTTCGATGAAACTCTTGTTTTGACATTTCCATTGAACTTGCCGCCTTCGGACACCTGTTCCGGTTTACTAACCTCAATTCGCTCAACCAATCAAAGACGCCGATTTGGGAAATTCCGTACAAATTTGTGACGTCAGAAGATGTGATGTGTATTCCGCCATATTGGTCCCAAATGTCAACAAACTTCTACGTATTTAAAATACAGTGAGATATTCCGTAATAATATGGCAGATCCAGACCTTCTTACAACACTGAAAATTCTCATAATTGGCGAGAGCGGTGTGGGGAAATCAAGGTATGCACATGAAAGAAAAGAAAAGAAAATAAGTACACAATTATGTGTGTCGGTTGACTCAGAGAGTTAAACAAGTTTTCCCTTTTCAAAAAGTAAACAAAATGACATCTGTTTATGTAATAGATTGTAACAGGTCGACCATGTGGCTCGGATCTCAGACGGTAGATTGTTCGCATGGTATGCGAAAGGCCCTGGGTTCGAGTCCTGGTCGAGTCATGTTCTTTTTCCACCCCTATGACATTTGGGGTGGGCGGACGATTCGGCCAGCGGACGATTTGGCTCGGACAATTCGGACTACGACAATTTGGCCAGCCAAAAATACCGGGTAGGACAATTTGGCCAAACTGATTTCTCCTAGCGCTTTTACCAATTCTTATTCTATCAATAATTTCAATAGCATTTTTTTTTTTTTATTTGGCTACATCTTTTCCGGTACGTTTACTAACAGGAATGGACCCAATAACCGGAACGGACCTGGAATAACCGGAACGGACCTTTAAAATCATTATTTTATCCAATTATCTAATGAATATACTGAATATATGAGGTAGTAGGGAAATTAAGAGTGAGAGGAGGCAATTTTGGATGAAAGATACTGTATTATACTCACTCAAAGGCCTTTAAACATTTAGCCTAGATTAAACCAGGCGTTTGTAAATAACACCATATGCAACAAACTGGGGTTTATCGGGGAATACATTTTTTCTGTATTTCTGATGCAAGACATGGGTTCTGGGTACTCGTTAGAACCGCCTCATTGAGGGTTTTCTGACGAGCACCCACAACTTTTGTTTGCTGCTGAAAGAATAATGAGTACCTATAACCTTTGTTTTGGAGCAGAAACATAAATTGTAGGTGCTCGTTAGAATCGTTCCATTGAGGCGGTTCTAACGAGTACCCACAACCTATGTTTTGGAGCAGAAATAAGAAATATGTTGTATAATTTGTGATATAATTCGTATAAATTATACTCATAACATAGATTGTGGGTGCTCGTTAGAATTGTCTCATTGAGGCGGTTCTAACGAGTACCTATAACCTATGTTATACTTGAATATGTGAACACTGTAAATTCCACTTGATATAGAGAAAAGGAGGGTTTACAATGGCATATATATTAATGTCTGAATTCTGGCACAAAAAAACATAAGATTGTGGATACTTGTTAGAACCGCATCTGTTGAGACAGTTCTAACGAGAGCCGCTATCTGTTTTGGTACAAAAAAAGGAGAAAAAGAAATCAATTATTTGCCTGAAAAAAATGTTAGTTATGGGCCAATAAGAGGTACCATTATATCACACAGATATTTTAAAGAGAATTCCGTCAATAGCGTTGCAGTCCAAGATCTTCAGTGATGTTGGACAGTGGTACTGCAGGACATATTTTTTCTGTATAGTCCCCAAACAATGAAAGAATCTTTTTCTTGCATACACTCTCCGGGATTCTGGTAGTAAAGTCATTTAGATTGTAGGCATGTAAGATTACTCAATTTTTATCTGGTCAGGATCACCGGACTAGGCCAAGTAGAAGTAAAACAAAGATCAGGAATTGATACAATTAACTTACTCCATCCATAAAAGACACCAAAGGGAAAGAAATACAAACATTAAGCGACCAGACCATAATGGAAACCTAAACAAAGGAAGGCCATATGGACAGTTACTTTCCCACAAAATGGCCATATGGCCATCCAAAATTAAAAGACACAAGTGATACACACAGTAAGTAACAAACAACAACATAAATAAATCGCCACAGAAGAGCCGCCTTGGAACAAGACTATTCCAGGGCAAAATCCAGTATTTCCTAAAGCGGCTAGCATACTTCTAAAACTCAACCTACACTTAATAGCAGAATACACATGAACAAAGACATATAATTCTCTAACTTATGACTAAAATAAAGGTCCGTTCCGGTTATTCCAGGTCCGTTCCGGTTATTGGGTCCATTCCGGTCCATTCCGGTTAGTAAACGTACCCCATATTTCATCAAATATTTCATGTTTTTTCAGTGAGTGTATCTGTCATTTCTATCTTCATATACTGAGTCGGTCAAACTTGGCCATTACCTCAGTTTAATGGCTTTGATGAGTGAAAATCAAATGTTGACATAAGAGGATTTGCATGGTTTGAGCAGTTTCTTCATTTGACAACATATTTTTATCACACATCATTACATATTTTCTGCTCATTTATAGTATCTTAGCCCAGTCAACACTATTTAGGTCATATTGAGCAGATCAGTTTCCCTAAGTGTAAGTGGTTAACCAGTGCGGTTCACATTCTTGAATCAGGCAGGCATCACGTCAACAAGTCCGTAAAATGAACTTTATATAGAGAAAATTAGGGTTTATGAGGGTATACATTATTTTTCTTATTTCTGCTCCAAGCTATAGGTTATGGGTGCTCATTAGACCTGTCAAAAAATCAATCAGCCAATTAACCATGCAAGCAAGAAAATATGCTAAGTGATCTTGTATTCCAATGCATACACAAACAAACAAACAAAACCAACAAAATAAGTGTGGAATAGCTAATTAAAAAAGCAAGGAACCAAGACCAGTCAGCAAATCAGTTAGCCAATTAACCATGAATACAAGAATATGTAATTATCCCCACGCTTTTCGAAGAAAAAGTGGGGATATTGTTATTGTCTTCGTCGTCCGTACGTCCGTCCGTCCGTATTACCGGACAACTCCTCCCACACTTTTACAGCTAGAAACTTTAAACTTTGGGAACTGATAGGGCTTTGGTCTGAGGAGTGCATGACACTTTCGGAATTTTGATCCTACCCCTAGGGGCCAGGCCAGGGGGTGGGGTGCCCCAGCGGTAAAAAATCAAAGTTTTCAGAACCTTGCCATGTGACATATCAAATCAAACGGCATAATGAGTAGAATACATAACAATCAAAATTTGACCCCTAGGGTCACGTTTGAGGTCACCAGAGGTCAAAAACTTGGATTTTCACCCCCATAACCCCCTTTTTAACGATTACCGGATAACTCCTCCTATGCCATTTCAGATAGAAACATGAAACTTTGGGAACTGATAGGTCTTTGGTCTGAGGAGTGCATGACACTTTCGGAATTTTGATCTTAAGATTGGGTGGGAGTTGCAATTGAGAACTTATATAGTGGCGTATCTTTAAAAAAGCGTGGGGATATGCGATGGCGTGCCATCGACTGCACGATTCTAGTTAATCTTGTTTTCCAGCCAATTTAAACAAAACCATTAAATTTATTTTATTTATTTATTTTATTTCATTGTATTTTTTTGTGTTTGGGGAGGATTATAGTGAACCTTTTCTATTAATTTGCACATAGAGAATATCAAAGGCCAAAAGTTATAAAAGTTTAAAAACAACAACAAAAAAGATCTAATTGTGTAAAGTCTTCTTTAAAATGTTCTTTCCACATATCCAAACATTACTGTATATTAAAACCAAACCTAAAACATTAAATTTTCAGTTTAAACTAGTCATTATACATGTATTAATCTGGCCAAATTGTCCTACCCAATGTTTTTGGCTGGCCAAATCGTCCGGGCCAAATAGTCCGCTGGCCAAATCGCCCTACATTCGCCATTTGGTGGCCAGTGTGGGGGTCCAGCACCGCGTCTGAGGGCATGAAAGAATCTGAAAAATAAGTCTCGCAGCCGGACTGGATAGGACTAAGAGATTCGGGATGAATCTAATTAGGCAGGGGGAAAATGTAACAGGTCAACTGTGTGGCTCGGTAGCTCAGTTGGTAGAGTGTTCACACGGTATGCAAAAGGCCCTGGCTTCGAGTCCAGCTCGACAAGATGTAGAACAACTTAGAGGACTCCTACCAGATTATAACCTGGGTCATCAGAGTGATAAGCAAACATATAAAAGCCAACTTATACCACCAGGAAAAACAAGTGACTGCTATAGATACTGTTGATACATCAAATGACATTCTTTCACCAGGACCTGTGAATCCGGGTCGTTTCACCCATGAGTCGTTTCACCCTGATCGCTTCCCCCTGATTTTGGGGGGTGGGTCGTTTCGCCCTTTTATTTTCCTGGTGTATGAATGTCATTTGACATGTCACCAATAACAATTCTGAACATTTCTAAAGGGAGTGAAAAACGGAATGGATGGGTAAATGGACTGATGGTTGAATGAATAAACAAATGAATGGAGTTGTGCATTGGTAGATGTTCGGACGGACGAATGGACGGTTGAATATAGGGAGATGTATAAGTGAATTAATGAATGAATGATTGATTGAGGTTTCTCATCAGAGTCAACACTGTATAGGTCATTTTGCAGACGTTGGGTCCACTTTTGTTAATTTTTGATGGTTTAAAGCAGTACTGACTTAGTTTTTAGAAATGCTTATTGAAAAAAGGGCAAATTGTTTTGCTACAATGATGCCCTTTTCACTGTCAGTCTAATTGAATGAATCATTAACCCATTTTGTACCGGAAACCCTAAAACAGGTACCCTGCCTGGCAAACAGTGCAGGCCCAGATCAGATGCCACAGAACGCGGCGTCTGATCAGGGCCTACACTATTTGCAAAAAGTTTAGCCATTTTCCAAATAAATGTTGAAGAAAACACAACCTGACACCCCTAAATTTTGAAATGGACTCCAGCTATATACACCACAACCTCATTATAATATGGTTTGTTAAAACACTGTTTTGGATATATATCACAGTTTCAAGATGGATCCCAAAATGTATAGATTATAATTTTATAATCTATACAGTTTTGATTGGATATAACACAGTTGTTTAACTAACAAGGTTTTTGTTTTGGATCCCATTAATGGTGTGGTGTATAAGGGGAAGATCCCATTTGGTACAATTTAAAAGGGTTAATTTTGTGTGATTATTGTCAAGTCTAATGAGTGACAATAAAGAAAAGGATTAAATAGGATTTAATAGCATTAAAAAGTACATTTTATTAACTCTATGCTAAAATCGGTTAGAGGAAATACTGTGACTTTATACAGATAGCTACTTGACCCTGTGACCATTGGTGACTGGTTAATGACTGTAGTCCAGAGTGTATCTTATGAAAGAGATTAACGAAGTCTGCTCACAACAGCCAGCATGTCACCTACATGTAAACTACTTCTGTTTTACCATTATCACATGAACAAATCTGTGAAATGAGCACCCTCCTAAACCCCACTTTATACAGTGAATACTGGGGTTTACAGGCGTATATATTATTTTTCTTCTTTCTGCTCCAAGACCTCGTTAGAACAGCCACAATTATGTGGTTCTAATGAGCACCCACAGTCTGTGTTTGCATTATAAATAAGAAAAAATATCACACCTTTTTCATCAGAAAAGAAGCCATGTTGGAGATGAGAAAAATGCACTTTGTCGTATTGGTGTGTGACCTTAATGATAGCCAACAGGTTGGCCCTGGTCCATTGGGGCTTGAAGAAATAGAAATAGCATGATCCTTCCACACAGAGCTGAATCGGCCTCACATGAGTACTGGTAAACTGCTGTCTAAGCCTGCCCAGGCAAAGTGGTACGAGTTGGAAGGTCCATACATATGCATATAAACCTTATTTGTTTCATTGGGTGACAGGGATTTAGATGTCATTTCATCTCAATGTTGGGTAAAAGTCCAACGGAAGCAACATCTTCAAAATGACCTTAAAGTGAATGACCACCATTTTTTTTCTCAGATCCATTTTACAATAACACCATTGAGGAATGATAAAATCATATTCTCCTCCTAAACTGTTGCTCTAATTAACTGTAATGGCTCATTAAAGTTGTTTATAGGGTGTCAGACATTTTTACAGATTATATCTCCTACAGTGATCTCAAGTAGACTGTTCAGTCCATGTTCCGACAGCTATCTTTAGCAGCTGAGGATTTTAGAGGGGAAAGTGAACTTTAAAATAATAAAAATGCCTTCTTGTAAGGGCAAATACTGGACAAGGAATTAACTGTTTTCTATCCCTGACCCTTAGAAAAATGAAGAGTTATGTAAAAAAAATGGATTCATAATCTTGGAACAGAGAATCTTAACATCAAGACATTTGTTTATGCAAAGCATAACATTTGTGCTAAACATTTTGAAGATAGCTGTTTTCAAGTGGACTTGAAAGTGTGTTGATTACTTGTTTCTTTTCTTTTCTTCATTAATTAATGCCTATCAGTATCATTTAACCAATCATTTCCTTAGCACGCCTTGACAATTTTAGGTAATATTTCATGGCACTTCACTATGGTTCTTTTGTGATTTTTTTCTTAACCTTTTTTGTACAAAATGGAATCTTCCTCCCTATATATACGAGGAGTCCATTTCAAAATTAAGGGCTGTCAGGTTGTTTCCCTCAAAATTTATTAGGAAAATGGCTGAACATTTTGCAAACAGTCTAAGGCCCTGATCAGACACTGTGTGCTGTGGCGTCTGATCTGGGCATGCACTGTTTGCCAGGGTACCTCTTTTGGGGTTTCTGGTACTAAATGGGTTAATCCAGATTAAAGCATAGATTGTGGGTACTCAATGAGGTGATTCCTTTGAGTACCCATAATTTATGTTTTCAGTTTTGGATAAAGTCCTGGATTTTATGCAAACAGTGTACAGGTGTACAACGTGATTAACTGTAGATCAGGCAAGGATTACAGTTAACAATTGTTTTGTAGGAAAGAACAGATTTTGTTTGTTTGAATTGATGTTTAACATTCCCATCACCACTATTTAGGGCATTTTGGAGATGCTGCTTCCAATTTTGTGGGATTTTTACCCGACATTGAGATGAATGCCACCCAATGAAACCAATGGCACCAAACTCAGGAAAACTGTCTTCAAAGTCTTTATTTTCATCCAAAAACATAATGAAGCCAGTATGTAAGATCCTGAACTGACAGCCTATTTAAGGATTTTTGAGAATGCAACCTGATTAGAGAGCCTGATTTCTTCTCCTTCAGTAGCTACAGAGACAGACATAGAGCTTCAATGGTCTCCTTGAGGTCAGGAATTGAGCAAACATGTTGGACACTGGGATTCATTTGGATTACCTTGGGGAAAAAATGGCCGCTGCCAGAAGGCTTCACTGAAACCATTAAATGTTGATTCAATTACCTTAGGAGATTTCAGTTGGTAATAAAAGTCAGAGATTAATCATTACAGTAACTTTTTCTTGCAAATGAAGTAATTATATTTTAAAGATGGTCATTCACTTTAATAGTACTGACAGGGATGCAAACCCTCAATCAAACAAACAAACAATAGCCAGCAGGTCCATTGTGCGGCAGTCCTGGGCCTACTCAACCTGTTGAATCTGGGTTTTAATATGGGATACAAAACAGGTGATGCATATTCAAGTTGAGGGTGAACCAATGTTTTGTATGCCACGCCTGTTCCTACCCGAAACCATATATTTGACTTTCTTGGTCCTTATGATAAGATACATTCAGTTACATAAATCTTGGGCTTTTCTGGGGGTCTGCTGGAGCATGCGCTAACCTCTTCACTGCTTAAAAGGCCTTCTTTCTCAGGAAATGTCCAGATCTCCACCCCTAATCCATATAATATTCTTTCTCCTTATGATAAGATGCATTCATTAATACTAACTACAGGGCTTTGGTGGGTCCATGCCCAACCTCCCCAAATAAATACGAGTCCACATAGGTGCTCATAAGAGTAATCAGTATGGAGGTTCGTTTGTGAGACTTTATAATTGGTAGGTAATAATCATATCTTGTTAAAATACATAGCTGCCAGTCGGCAGTGCCCACCTGAGCTCTGGTGAGCATAGTGGCCCATGGGCATCTTGTTTTAAGCTCACCTGAGCACGTAGTGCACAAGGTATTGTGATCTCTCTCTGTCAGTCGTGTGTATGTGCTTATAAGATGCATTCATTAATACTAACTAGGGCTTAGTTGGGTCCACTCCCTGCCTTCATTAAGCACCTAAATATTTCAAATACAGAGTCCACATTCTGAGGTGCTCATAAGAGTATGGAGCTTCGTTTGTGAGACTTTATAATCGGTAGATTATAATCATATAATCGGTAGATTATAATCATATCTTGTTAAAATACATGGCTGCCAGTCTGCATTGCCTACCTGAATGTCCACCTGAGCTCTGGTGAGCATAGTGGCCCATGGGCATCTTGTTTTTGGCTCACCTGGGCACGAAGTGCTCAAGGTGAACTGTTCTGCTCTGAAGGAAAGCTTTTTTGGTGAGCGATCAGGGCCATCATGGCCCTCTTGTTTTTATTTCTGCTCCAAGACAGGCTGTGGATACCCCTTAGCAGTGCCTCAATGAGGCAGTTCAACATATATCTCAGGAGCATTATGAAAAAAAAACAAACTCAAATTTTCATCAGAATAGTTACATGTACCTTTTTGGAGATATGAAAAATGCATTATGCTACATAATCAATTCATAAATCTGTGTTAAATTTTTTGTGATTTTATTTTATATATATATATTTTTTTTTTTCAGTTTGTTGTTGAGGTTTACAGATGATACATTCGATCCTGAACAGGCTGCTACAATAGGTACGTGAATAGCATAATATTATATCTTCCAGGGAAATACACCACAACCCCTTTATAACACTGTTGATTGGATCCAAAGTAGAAACCTTGTTAGTTATATACAACCTTGTTAGTTATATACAACCCTGTTAGTTATATACATGTACACCCCTGTTACATCCAAACAAAAATGTATAGATTATATAGAAAAATGACCATATATGGTCATTTTTCTATATAATCTATACATTTTTGGGATCCATCTTGAAACTGTGTTATATCCAAAACCATGTTATAATGAACCCTGTTAGAAAGAGGTTGCGCTGTATGATTCTTTTCAAAGTTGATTTGCTCTGGCGTTCTATTCATTAAAAATACTTCTGGTGGTCAAATATGTGCTTTACCTTAACAGACAATGTAGATCCAGAATTTTAAAATACATTTTAAAAGTTCCATTTTTTCGAATCACGTTAACACGTCCATGAAATTAACACCCATGTAAACACTACTTTATATAGAGAAAATGGGGGTTACGGGGTAGTACCTTATTTCTTTATTTTTGCGCCAAGACATAAGTTATTGGTACTTGTTAGAATCGCCTCATTGAGGCCATTCTTAAGAGCACCCACAACCTATGTTTGGAGTTAAAATGTGAAAAATATCACAGATTTTCATCAGGAAGTAGCCATTTTGGAGATATGAAAGAATGCAGCATGTCACTCATGTGTGTGATCATAATGTTCTTTGTTTGTTTGTTTGATATGAGGTTTAACATCCCCTTCAACACTGTATAGGTTATTTTGGTAAAGTGGTGCACATAATGTATAAAAGCCCTATTGGTTTCACTGGGTGGCAGGGCTTGAGATGTCATTTTATCTAAATGCCGGGTAAAAGTCACACAAAAAATCACACAAAATTGGAAGCAGCATCTCCAAAATGACCTAAATAGTGTTGACGGGAACTTTAAACCTCAAATCAAACAAACAAAGCTAAAGATTCGTGAAAGTTTCAAACATTAAGATTGCAGCTGCATCAGTATTTTGGTTAAATAAGAAGAATGACAAACTTTTGCTTACGAACTCATTATCTAGCAATCTTTGCCAACAATGCTTTGAACAACGGGACCCTGAAAACCCCTAACGCCAATGTTTGCAAGACCCTGCCCATTGGGGCTTGATGAAATAGATGGGCTGCATGGTGCTTCCACGCAGAGCTGAAACCGACAGCACACGCATACTGGTAAACCGCTCAGAGTTAGAGGATCTAAGCCTGCCCAGGCAAAGCGGGGCGATTCGGACTGTCCATGCTTATAAACCCTATTGGTTTTATTGGACGACAGGGCTTGATATGTCATTTCATCTCAATGTCGGGTAAAAGTCCCACAAAATTGGAAGTCTCCAAAATGACCTCTCTAGTGTTGATGGGGACGTTAAACCGCAAATCAAACAAACGCCAGTGTTTACGATCGATTGTACGACTAAAGTCTACGATTTATCCTAAGAGAATCGTACGATATTTTTGTGAAAGCCACGTACATGAACGAGAATCATAAGATCATCGTACGATTTGTTTCTTTGAAAGTGGCCCCAGGATGTGGGTTAAAGATAGAATAAGTTCATTAGGTAGCAAAAAAACAGGTGTTTTCATGTTCACAAAATGATGAGTTTTATATTTCAGGTGTTGATTTCAAAGTTAAGACCCTCACAGTGGACGGTAATAGAACAAAGTTAGCAATATGGGTAAGCTTTTTTATCTCACAAGAAAAGCTTGTGAACTACCTCTGACAGGGCGCATCTGCTGATGCACATCTGATTAGTGATCAGGAGGATGCGGGGTGATACCTGCCGGGGTCTGCAACATTCTTTAGTCGAAATTGATCATGAAATCTTTTCTACGGTCATTCTCTCCCTTCCGCTGATTCAAGAAGGGCAGTTGTCAGTTTCTGGCAAAAGAATGTGCACTGAACTGGTTAACCTCTTCCGTATAAGCCTGTCAAGGAAACGTGCAAATAAGTAAACTGACCGACTCAAAAATGACCTAAATAGTGTTGACTGGGCCGTTAAACTCTGATACAAAGAAACAAAACCTCTGACAACAGTGGTGGTAGTGTCTTAAAATATAAAAGGTTTCTACAGAGGAAGAGGAAGAAAAGAGGTTGTGCCGTGTGGCGGCCGTAAAACGTCTCCCCGTACATCAACCATAGTGCAGTTTATATTTTACTTTCGGTCCTTTGAGATCAGCGTGAATATTCTGGGAAATCAGAAATAAATTATTGGTTTAGACTCATATTCTAGACAGGTTTTTAACTATTTGGACCCCATTTTGATTTATATAAGTCTTTGTACCGACTGCCTATTCAAAATTCGCAAAATTGCAGTAAGTTTCCTCTGGCTTTCTTTGCCGGATCATTACAGGGTCACTGATGAGGCTTTATTAGCCGAAACTACGTAGTATGACCCATCATCTTCTTTCTTATGAATGTTTTGATTGCTCTTAAAGGAACTCATTTTTGATTTTTATTTGCATGGAGGATTAGTACTATCAGTACTACGAAGTATGTCAGGAGGTATATAATTTTCATCTTTCCATCCGTTTGTTAGTTCGTTCATTGGTTCGTTGGTTGGTTTGTTCCTACTTCTGCCTGTCCTGCCGTTCGTCAACCTTTACATCAAATGTTGTGTTAAACCTTTTTGATTGCTCATATCTCTGTAACCACATGTTAGATTCTCTTCATATGTGGTACAGGCTATCTCTATAGCATTACCTTTTATTTGGGGTATCTAAGCTCCCGAATCAAGCCCCTGGGGGGCTGTCCCTCAATTCAATCATCTGTCCATTCATCAAGCTTTACGTCAAAGTTTTGCGTTAAACCTTTTTGATTGCTCATATCTCTGTAACCACATGTTAGATTCTCTTCATATTTGGTAAAGGATATCTCTATAGCATTACCTTTCATATGGAATATCTAAGCCCCTGGGTGGGCTGTCCGTCCTTTTGTCAACTTTTACATCAAAGTTTTGTGTTAAACCTTTTTGATTGCTCATATCTCTGTAACCACCTGTTGGATTCTCTTCAGATTTTGTACAGGATATCTCTATAGCATTACCTTTCATTTGGAATATCTAGGCTCCCAGGTCAAGCCCCCCCCCCCCCCTGGGTCAAGCCCCTGGCTGGGGCAAGGGGTCAATAATTAAGATTTAGGCATTTTGATTACGTCCAAGTTTTGTGTTAGCTGTTTTCATTATACTCCTTGTTGTTGAAATGCAATAGTTATTCTCAGTGGACTAAATGGAAAGTTTATATATAAAGGTTCAATGCTACAGACAAATTGTCATTTCCACTAAAAGGGGATGGCACTGGCTGGGGGTATACTTGCCCCACTGGGCACTTTCTCTAGTTATTATTATTATTGTTATTTGTATTATTATTACTATTATTACATACCTACACAAACAACCTACATGGCCTAGTGAATAAAATCACTGACTCTTAATCATAGGTCCCTGTTCGCTGTGGGTTCGAGCTTGGCTTGGGTCACGTGAGACGCCAAGTTCAGGTGGTTTTCTCCGGCCGGGTACTCCGCCCACCTCTTATTAATGATCTGCTCAATATTAGTAAATAATCTTGAAAGGGTCGTAAAATCCCCCCCCCCCCCCCCAAAAAAAAAAGAATTAAATAATAAAACCTACACAAATATTTTATTGAAGATAATTGCACTAAACCTTGCATAGTTTCTTTCAGATAATGTTTGATATTTATACCCCCGGCATACGAAGTATGTCAGGGGGTATATAGTTTTCGTCTTTCCGTCCGTTCGTTGGTTCGTTCGTATGTTCGTTTGTTCGTTCGTTCGTTCGTTCGTTTGTTCGTTCGTTCGTTCGTTCGTACGTTCGTTCGTCAACCTTTACGTCAAAGTTTTGCGTTAAACCTTTTTGATTGCTCATATCTCTGTAACCACAGGTTGGATTCTCTTCATATTTGGTACAGGATATCTCTATAGCATTACCTTTCATATGGAATATCTAAGCCCCTGGGTGGGTTGTCTGTCTGTCCGTCTGTCTGTTCATCTACTTTTACGTCAAAGTTTTGTGTTAAACCTTTTTCATTGCTGATATCTCTGTAACCACATGTTAGATTCTCTTCATATTTGGTATAGGATATCTCTATAGCATTACCTTTCATATGGAATATCTAAGCCCCTGGGTCAAGCCCCTGGGTGGGCTGTCTGTCTGTCTGTTCATCTAATTTTACGTCAAAGTTTTGTGTTAAACCTTTTTCATTGCTGATATCTCTGTAACCACATGTTAGATTCTCTTCATGTTTGGTAAAGGATATCTCTATAGCATTACCTTTCATATGGAATATCTAAGCCTCTGGATCAAGCCCCTGGGTGGGCTGTCTGTCTGTCTGTTCATCTACTTTTATGTCAAAGTTTTGTGTTAAACCTTTTTCATGGCTGATATCTCTGTAACCACATCTTAGATTCTCTTCATGTTTGATAAATGATTTCATGATGCATGTCCATTCCCCCACCCATGGTGACCTTGACCTCAAGGTCATGGTGACCTTGATCTCAAGGTCACGGACTTAGAAATTTTACATTTGGTTAAAGTTTTATGTCAAAATTTATAGATGCCTGTGTGTTCTATTTGATGCCCTCACTCCCTTGGTCCATTTAGAAATTTTATGTTTGGTTTAGCTTTTACAAGCACATTTATAGATTCTTATAGCTTCTTGACTTCATTCATATTACATACAAGCTCGAAAGATATATCAGAGGGTGATGCTGGCCGGGGGTATACGTGACCCACTGGTCACTTTCTCTAGTTTGTTTTTCCTCTATTTTGACTTGACCCTTGTCCTGCTGAGCTTTGACAACCCCTACACCTTGCAAACAGTGTAGATCCAGGTGAGGTGGCCATCTGGTCAGGTTCTACATTGTTTGCAATTTAGTTTGCGAATTTGAATGAATACATAATAACAAATAATTTGATTGGTTCACAGTCAGAAGTCGCTGTGGTAAAGTAATTTATTCAGCAGGACAGAGGTTAAAAAGTTACAGTGTAAGACTGTTAATGTTCAGATATGCTTACCGTGTGAGATATAGGCCTGTAAGCACTTGCCTTAACCTTTATTGTATAATATTTCAGGATACAGCAGGCCAGGAGAGGTTTCGAACATTGACACCAAGCTATTACAGAGGGGCTCAGGGTGTTATTTTAGGTAAAATAGCCACAAACTTTTCAAAAACTTTTTATACTCCTGTTTATAAAATGGGACATGTCATGTTAAGGTGTATGGTGTCCATCCATTAGTCTGTCTGTTAATGTGTTTCCATCTAACAGTTTACATCCAATCAAATTCAAACTTGTTATATAGTACTAACATGAAGTTGTTATATAGTAAGACCATGATATACAGCAGCAAATATTGTTCTGAGGTTACAGTCCACCAAATTAAGCTGCGTAATGCCCCTTTGAAAATTCCTTCGAAATTTTTGTTTCCTACAGTTTACATAAGATAACGCTTACAGTCAGTACATGTCTATAGTTAAACCATGATGTGTAGTGCAATATATATTGTTTCAAGGGCACAGTTCACTATCTATTAGCAGAGTTATGTCCCTTTGAAAATTTCTGTAAACTTTTTGTTTGCGATCAAACTGAAGCCTGATTTATTGTTTGACCTTGATGTGGAACAGTTTCAAGGTTACAGTCCACCAAATGCCTATCAAGTTATCGATTTATCGATCTTGAAAAAATTCTGTAAAATTTTCATTTCTGGCTAACACCTACAGTTTTCATCCAATCAAACTGAAACTTAGTAAATAGTTACAGTAAGATGTGGAGCAATACATATTGTTTTGAGGTTACAGTCCACCGAACGTTAGCAGAGCTATGATAGTTCAAACATTTATGTAAACTTTTCATTTCTGGCTAACTTTTTCTATAGTTTATATCTAATCAGGATAAAACTTAGTAAGTAATTACAGCATGATGTGGTGGACCACCACCTATTGTTTCAAAGTTACAGTCCAACAAATATTAGCAGAGTTACACTGCTTTAAATATTACTGTCAACTTGTTTCCAGTTAACTCTTACAGTTTACATCCGATCAAGCTGAAACTTGCTTTACAAAGAATTGTTCCTGAAAAAGAGGCTTACATGAGCCATGAGGAGAAATTCTTTTCTGTAGGCTACCCCTTTGTGAATTTAGACACATGTATTTTAAAAGGTCCAGACAAAATCATTAGTATGATGAGCTGTCTTGTCTGGATTTGTTGGCCTTTTCAAATTTATGAGCAGGACGAATTTCATGCTCAAGTGAGTTGAGCATGAAAAAAGTTTTATAATCTCAGGACCAGGTTTTTCTCATGACAGGACATACCTTGAAACTTCAATAACTCAAACACAAATAACTTGTTGACAATGGCTAATTCAAACCCTCTTGAATCCCTAGAGAATTCTTCTATAGTTCGGCTATCAATATAGTAAATACATGGTTAGTGTCTTTAATAATAAAATATAATCAGTGAGCCTTAGACAATTTTATAGGGGCGAGCTTTAGCGAGCCCCTATAAAATTGTTGCGGCGGACCGATTATATTTTATTATTAAAGACACTAACCATGTATTTAGTTTATACCGCAATTCAAAACAACCAAGGGGTTTTGCAATGATTTAGCAAATTTAAGCAAAAAAGACAGCAGACAGTGAGGCATGTTAAACGACATTCGGTGCCATGGCGCGCACACATAGTATAACGTGACGTCAACTAGTGCAAAGTTTCTGACGTCATCGTGCCACAAAGACGCAGGAAACAACATGGACGCTCGAATAAAAGTTTCTCACCGCTTTACATTCTGTATGAAAATCTGCAAATAAATAGTTTATTTTAGCTTTAGAAATTATTTTCGAGGTTGAGACGCAACTGCAGTCGCAGTGCGGAGTTATTCCAACAGGCCATTCAAACCAGGAAAGGCCTAGAAGGTAAGAATTTAGCCGAAATTTCTGACGATCTGTTCAAATAAATGTTGAAAAGATTTGAACTTGCAGTTTCGTTGTTTTCCCATGTATAAAAGGTTGCATGTTATTGTTTACTGTTGTAAATTAGTGACCTGAAAAGTAGGTCCGGTCTATAAACGGTCACTAGATGTATTGTAGGTCAGTAGAAGGTATTATAGGTCACTAACGATTATAGCGTGCCGTTATTCGACCCCCTTTATTAGGTTACTAGAATGCCTGATTGCGGTATAAATATTTAGGATAATTTATGTTGTTTTTTTCCCGTTTCTATCTTGAAAAGGTATGTCGGGTGTACACATTAGAATTGCCTCAATGAGGCAATTCTAATGAGTACATTCAGCATTTCTTTATTAAACCCCATATAACACAACGAAATATTCCACCTACTTAGTTTTGAGTCATATATTTTCGAATTATTGGGGTGTAGGGTTTCTTTTTGTTTGTGGCAAATATTACAAAAATGAATGTTCAATAAGCAGACAGTGTAGACCCAGATCAAATTACACTGTCTGCACTGTTTGCCAATGTCCCAAAAAAGGGCCACTAGGCATATATGGGTTATTATCAGTAACCCCCTATATTAATTGCATTTTAACACTTAGGCCTGATAAGAGATGCTATCTCAAGACAAGTGAGCTTTGTCATGTCAAAGTGACATTGCACTTTTATGAATCAACCAGACTGCTGGAAAAATTGGCAAAAATGTTATTATTACTGGAAAAATTGGAAAAAACTACATGAAAAAACATAGCATAGAAAAAAATACTATCAGATGATACTAAATATATAGACCGATTATTGCATGCTGGAATGTTGGAATGCCCAGAGGACAGTCCATAAATGATCGCAAATTGCATATTTAAAGAGTGTACAAGGGGGTACCAGATTTGTGTCATTTGATATCAAGTCTATCAGACTCGGCTTCGAGAATGTGTGTAGAATTGCTTGGCAAGCCTCGCGATTCTACATGTGTCCTCGTAGCCTTGCCTGATAAACTTGATATCAAAAGACATTAACCTGTTATTCTCTTTATAGAAGAATGAAAAGATATCCTTAAGTCATTATCCCTCATGATCAGAATTCTTGGTTTACCCTCAGTAAACAAATTTTCATGGTCCCAAGGTTTTCAAACTATTGAAGTTTGACTGTACATGTATATGAAAGGACTCCAAAGTAACTAGAATGATTTTTTCTTACAGTATATGATGTGTGTAGCAGATCATCTTTCAGTAAACTTGATGCCTGGTTAAATGAATTAGAGACGTTTTCAACAAAACATGACCTCATCAAGATGTTAGTCGGCAATAAAATAGATCAGGTAAACCATACTCTAGAAAAGTGGGGAGTGGGACGAGGATAATTAAATGAAAACTTTCCCCGACCCCCTTCAGAAACCTTTCTTTTGGGTACATGTACGAACTTGTTAGAATTTCCTCACTGAAGCAATTCCAACAAGTACCCAAAACACAGGCTTTTATGAAGAAATAAGAAAAAAAAAAGTTGTTTAACCTTTACCATTCTCTAGGCGAAATCAGCAGATGACAAATTGTCAGAATTTTTCTTATTTTTTTTCCCAGGAAAAAGGATTTAACATCTCTTGCAAATTGTCTCCTATCCGAAAACAGGATTTGACATCTCTTGCAAATTATCTCCTATCAGAAAACAGGATTTGACATCTCATACAAATTGTCTCCAGAGGAGACAATTTGCATGCATCTCATACAAATTGTCTCCAGAGGAGACAATTTGCATGAGATGTCAAGTCCTGTTTTCTTGGAAAAATTAGAAAAATATATCAAAATGTCATCTGCTGTGAAAAAATACCCAGCATGCAAAGCGTTAATTATCTTACATACATTTCTGTTGGAACCCTTTTTGTACCAAATGGAATCTTCCTCCTTATTATAGCAGGAGTCCATTTCAAAATTTAGGGGTGTCAGGTTGCTTTGTCTTCAAAATCTATCTGGAAAACAGCTTAACCTTTTGCTAACAGAGTAGGCCCTGATCAGATGCCGTATTCTGCGGTATCTGATCTGGGCCTGCACTGTTTACCAGGGTACTCGATTTGGGGTTTCCAGTACAGAATGGATTAAATTCTGAGACCACACTTACTGTATAGACGCCAGTCAAAACAGTTGTCATCTTTGTTATACTCTGTTGTAGGTCATTGATGCAAACCTTGTGGACCCAGATCAGACTGCCACTCTAGGAGCAGTCTGATCAGGACCCACAATGTTTGCTTATATGCAAAAAGTATTTGAAAAGATTTCAAGAAGATGCAGCAAACGGCATAAACAGACGATATCTGCAGATGCATTTTCCTTTCCATCTTAAATGTTGCGTATATTCCCAACAAACACTGTGCAGTTAACCCATTTCAGATGGGAAACCCCGTTAAACGGGTACCATGGCCAACAATGCAGATCAGACGCTACAGAACGCAGCTTCTTGCACACCAGACTAGGAAATCTGTGATTTTACCCTGGAATAGAAATTTATGTTCTGACCCTGGTGTTCCGACCCATAATCAAATATAATCGCATGTTTGATAAATGCACTTGTTGATTACGACCTTGCATGTGTCGTCGTTAAGGCTGACGTCACAGCACGTTACGTGACGTCACTAAACATTCCTGCAGTGTCATCACAATATGGCCGACGTTGGTACTCGAAGTCACTGCAGCATTAATAATCTGCACAAACAAATGAAAGGTATGCAAGAAAAAGAATCCTATATGGGCGTGAGGGTAGGATAGAAAAATCCGTTCTTCGGGATCACTGTCCTGCATCACTCAGCAAGCCTCGTGATGCCGGACAGAGACCCTCGGGACGGATTTTTCCATCCACCCCTCACACCCATATAAGATTCTTATAGTCTGATCTTGGCCTACACTGTTTGCAAAAAGTTCAGCCTTTTTCCAAACAAATTTTGAAGAAACCACAACTAGATACATGTAACCCTAAATTTTGAAATGGACTCCTGCTATATATAAGGAGGAAGATTCCATTGGTACAAAAGGGGTTAATGGCAGAACATTTCTATGACATTCTTTATGTCATTTTTACAGGGAAGACAATTTTTGTGACCTGCTGTTTACCTCTTTATTTACCCAGCCCTACCTGAAAGGGGTTTACTTTTTGAAAGAAAGAATTTGACCTTTCTTTTTGTGAGCCTTCTACTAGTGTTGAGGGAGAAAAAAAGTGTTTTCTTGCACACCAAATAAGGAAATCCATAGTTTTAGCTTGGGATAGAAATTCTGTTCTAACCCTGGTGTTCTTACCCAGAATTGAATTTTTTCACGTGTTTCATAAATGTACTGGTTGAATACGACCTCTTATGCGCCGTCGCTAAGGTTGACGTCACAGCACGCTATGTGACATCATTAAACATTCCTGTAGTGTCAGCACAATATGGCGGACGTGGGTAACCGAAGTGACTGCAGCATTAAAAATCCATGCTAAGAAATGGAAGGTATGCTAGAAAAAGAATCCTATATGGGTGTGAGGCATCACAAGGCTTGCCAAACAGTGACCCTTGGGATGGACTTTTCCATCCACCCTGGACTTTTCCATCCACCCTCACACCCATATAAGATTCTTATATTCTTTACCCAATTACCGCCTCTAAAGCTGTTGATATTTCCCTAAGTAAAGAGGAGGAGTTAAACTTGCATACAAATCACTTTACCTCCCACTGTTAGAGCCACAAACATACACTTTTCTGAGATGATATGTCTTCATTCTTACGAAATGAATGCCATGAAGCATAAGTGAAAACAAATCCTGCCCACTATGGGATTTGAACCCAGACCACTTGTGTGAAAGGTTAATACTCTCACACAGTTGTAAGAGGTTGCATATTAACCTGTAAGCTTTGCATAATCAACCATGGTTAATTATGAAAACTACCTATTCAAATAAATTGAAATTTAACCACCAAAAAAAAAATTGAAATATTTTTCATTTTTCATCTCAAAACACAGATTGTAGGAACTCGTTAGAACTACCTTGGTGAGGTGATCACCAGTCAAGATGCACATCCGACTGAGCTACCAAGGCCAGCTCTGTGGTTAAGTTTGCTTACTCTTAAACATTAGGTATCCAATCACTGCTTTGTCAGTTCTAACAAGCATTTACAATCAATGTTTAAGACAGATATAAAGATATTTCAAATTCTCATAAGAAAGATGTATGTTTTTACAGCCATGAAAAAAGCATTATATTACGTACACATGTAGGTTTGTTTGATCTTAACCCATAAGACATCAATCACAGCAATTGTCGTCTGCTTTGTCACCTGCTTGTTACTTTAAACATCATTGTTGCAAACAGTGTGGACCCAGATCAGACTGCTCCAAAAGGAGCAGTCTGATCAGGTTCCACACTGTTTGCCTGTGCAAAAAAATATTAAAAAAAAAATACAATAAGAAGTAGCAGACGACAAAACAGACAAAAATTTTATTATTCCGTTTTTCTTGGTGTCTGAAGGGTTACTGTATTTTTTGCAGTCAAAGCGTGAAGTGAGCAAGGAAGATGGTTTAAAGTTTGCCAGGAAACACCAGATGTTGTTCATTGAGGCCAGTGCCAAAACTAAAGAGGGTGTCCAGTGTGCCTTTGAGGAACTTGTGGAAAAGGTACAGTATACCGTAGATGCTCTATTTCTTGCACACCAGACAAGGAAATCCGTGATTTTACCCTGGGATAGAAATTATGTTCTGACCCTGGTGTTCCGACCCCAAATCGAATATAATCGCGTGTTTGATAAATGCACTGGTTGATTACAACCTCAAGCACGGCGTCGTCATGCATGACGTCACTAAACATTCCTGTTGTGTCATCACAAAATGGCGGACGTCGGTAACCGAAGTGACAGCAGCATTAAAAATTCGCTATAGAAGTGGAAGGTATGCAAGAAAAAGAATCAGGGTTATCGGTACCATAAACTACGCAAAGCCTTTTCAAAATTTTATAGACGCCATTCTGATTTAATTTCAAAATTCAATATTGGACTTAAATCTCTTCTGCAACAAGGTCTATCAGAACCCGAATTTTATGGTGACTTAGTATATAAATTGAGAAAAATATATAACCGCAATGACTTCAGCACCCAATTTCGTAAAATCATTCTTCGATATAAAAAGATTGGGTACAACATGGATATTATACGACAGACTGCATGCATGGTAGTTAACCCAATCACGGTTGGCAACTTTGCTTCCCTCTTTAATTGCACGCCGGTGGGTCAGGCCTCAGATTCTATGACGGCTCCAACGTAAAGGCTTATTGAAAATTAAAGAGATAATGTTGGTTGGTGCCTGATGCTCTGTCTCTGGTCGGGCTCATCGGAGTCTAACTGTTGGTTTTCTTTTGCTCCAGCATTTCAGTGGTTTCTTGCTGTCGAGTCCTCACCGTTGTCTCACCTCTGTGGTTCTTTGATTTCTGTGTTCACGGAGATGTTGCACTGATGAGTTAGGAGGCCTTCATGCGGACTGAACTAATTATTTGTCTAAATCGCGACGGAAGTAAGGGCGAGGATTGTGGCCACGTAAAATCGATTTAAGCCCCCCAGTGGAAATCTTCCACTGACTGTTCCAAGGCGGCTCTTCTGTGGCGATTTATTTATGTTGTTGTTTGTTACTTACTGTGTGTATCACTTGTGTCTTTTAATTTATGATGGCCATATGGCCATTTTGTGGGAAAGTAACTGTCCATATGGCCTTCCTTTGTTTAGGTTTCCATTATGGTCTGGTCGCTTAATGTTTGTATTTCTTTCCGTTTGGCGTCTTTTATGGATGGAGTAAGTTAATTGTATCAATTCCTGATCTTTGTTTTACTTCTACTTTCCAATATGGGTGGGAGGGGTGGATAGAAAAATCCGTCCCTCGGGATCACTGTCCGGCATCACTCGGCAAGCCTCGTGATGCCGGACAGTGTCCCTCGGGACGGATTTTTCAATCCACCCCTCACACCCATATAAGATTCTTATAAGCTCACACATCCTTTGGGATATATTTGTTCTGGACATGGTTAGTCTGAGCCACTGAGGGTCAACCATAGCGCCAGATTAGGGGGGCAAATGGGGACAATTTTGAGGTATATTTTTGATTGTCTAGAAAATAAATGTATGTTCTGAGTACTGAATTGCCTCATTTAGGCCATTCTAATGACTTCTATTTTTAAAAGAAATAAAAGAAAAAAAACTAAATGATCCGTAACTGCTTAAATGGAGATAAAAGAAGAACTCTGTGGGACTCAAAGACAAGTTGGAGTTGGAATAAACTGGGCTAAGCAGTCATTCATTAATCCATTGAAGTTCCACTTGTTTTCCTCTTGTCATTTAGATGCTTTAGAAAAGCTAAAACTATTGAAATGTTAAGGACTTTTTTTGGCCTCCATTTTTTTGTGACTTCTTTTCCATAATGTTTCATTCTTCAGTTAATTTGAATTGCACTACAATCTCTTCATAACACTTTTCATTATAATATATTTGGACATAAAACAGTTGATAGGTGAATCTCAAACAAATGTACAGATTTTTTAGAAAAAAATGTACAGATTATGTAGAATTTTTTTTCTGTATAATTTATGCATATTTGTTTGGATATATTAAACACACTTGTTTAAGGGGAATGGGGACACCTTCAGGGGAGGCAACTCCTGCAAAAGTATTTTTGTCTCCCATGTCAAAAGGGGTCAACTCTAAAAGGAAAGAAATTCTTATCTTTAAGAGTAGACCCCTTTTTCAGTGGGACAGGGCTTATAAAAAAGGGAAAAGGAAGTCCCGAAAGTTGTCTCCCTTTGATAAATGGCGGAAAAAGTGCCAGGTGTTCCCATTCCCCTTAACTAACACAGTTTCTGCTTTTGTATCCCAGCAATAGTGTTATAAAGAGGTTGGGGGCATACAGACAATTCAGCTTCTCATCAGGGTCTACACTGTTTGCCATGCCTCCAGCTATTTTAAGACACATTATTGGGCAGTAATATGGTCTTGTTCAAATGTTAGAACTAGTATGGTAAGAAGCTGAGGTGTCTGAATATTTAGGATAAATACGGTATGATTGTTTTGTTTGAAGGTTTTTTGTCCAAATCAACACTTTTAGGTCATTTTGAGACATTGCATCCTCTTACCTGATGCAGGGCTGAGATGAAATGATATCTCCAGTGTGCCTTTGAAGAACTGGTAGAAAAGGTACAGTTTGTTTGCTTGTTTGTTTGATTTGTGGTTTAACGTCCCCGTCAACACAGTATAGTTTATTTAGAGACGCTGCTTCCAGTTTTGTGGGACTTTTACCCAACACTGAAATGGAATGAGTGATATCTCCAGCTCTGTCACCCAATGAAACCAATAGGGTTTATAAGCATGTATGGTCCGACTCGCATCGCTTTGCCTGGGCAGGCTTAGATCCTCTAAGCTGTATACCAGTATTCATGTGCGGTCGCTTTTAGCTCTGTGTGGGAGTATCATGCAGTCCATCTATTTCTTTAACCCATATCTTGCTGTTCATGACAACTCCTATCTTTGCAAACAGTGTAGATCCAGATCAGATGGCTTCTGAAGAAGCCATCTGATCAGGATCTACACTGTTTGGCATTCAGTTTATGAATTTGTAGAAATAAATTACATCAAGTTATTTGATTGGTTGATGGACAGAAATGGGTGTGGCTTAAAAGAATATTCAGCAAGATAAGGGTTAAGGTTGGGGGCTGAGAAACAGTACAGTATACAGTAGCTGGTCTATGGCTCGAACATCTTTTGGGTCCATTACGAAAACACACCTAAGGATTACCCCAAGCAAACCCCAGTTTTACTATATAAATCTGGGTTTCAAGGGGGTCAATATTATATAGGCGAGTTTTCGTGATGTCTATTAAAATTTGTTCTAAGTGGGTACTCTGAGCCACGGAGGGTTAAATTGGGGACAATTTAGAGATATCTATTCAACATTCAATGAAATAAAAGGTATGTGTACTCAATATAATCACTCAATTATTATTATTATTACTTTATTGTGGCCATTCTAATGAGTGCACACAACTTCAGTTTTCAAAAGAAATAAGAAAAAGAAACCTTAATTAACATAACTATTTTCTTTAACTGGTGTTAGGCTGGCCTCGGTAGCTCAGTCGGATGCTCGTCTGACTTGTGATAAGGAGGATGCGGATTCGATACCTGCCGGGGTCTGCAATATTCTTTCGTAGAGATTGATCATGAAATCTTTTCTACGGTCATTCTCTCCCTTCCGCTGATTCAAGAAGGGCAGTTGTCAGTTTCTGGTGAAAGACTGTGCACCGTACGGGTTAACCGCTTACGTATAAGCTTGCCCAGGAAAAGTGTGGATAGGTAAATTGGCTGGCTCAAAATGACCTAAAATAGTGTTGATTGGGCCGTTAAACTCCAATACAAACAAACAAATTAACTGGAGTTAATAGAAGAACTTTCTCGTGACAAGTTTGAACCATCAATCTTCAATCCATTGAAGTTCTACTGCTTTATCCTGTTATCATTTACTGTAAAAATCCTAAATATTCAGACACCTTAAGGAATTGCTGTAATTCTCCTAAATTTTTTATAAATTTGTCTCACGATCCAGCAAGGAGTCCAAAAAGTGCCGACAGAAAGGCAAACAATGTAGACTCTGATCAGACTGCTCCTTAACCCTTTTTGTACCAAATGGAATCTTCCACCTTACACCAGGTATATAGCAGGAGTCCATGTCAAAATTTAGGGATGTCAGGTTGTGTTTGGAAATTGGTTGAAAATTTTGCAAACAGTGTAGGCCCTGATCAGACGCCGCATTCTGTGGTGTCTGATCTGGGCCTGCACTGTTTGCCTACTACCCAGTTTGGGGTTTCCCGTACAAAATGGGTTAAGGAGCAGTCTGACCTTGGTCTGTACTGTTTTGCTCAGTCCTATCTGTCCCGATACTTACGATCATTATGACAGACGCAATAGAAAATCTAAAACTATTGAAATGTTAAAAAAAAATTATTGGGGACCATTTTTAGTGACTTCTTTCCAATAATGCATCATTCTTCAGTTGATTAAAGTGCACTACAATATCTTCATAACACTTTACGTTATAACATATTTGGACATAAAACAGTTGATAGGTGAATCTCAAACAAATGTACAGATTTTTTAGAAAAAAATGTACAGATTATGTAGAATTTTTTTTCTGTGTAATTTATGCATATTTGTTTGGATATATTAAACACACTTGTTTAAGGGGAATGGGGACACCTTCAGGGGAGGTATCTCCTGCAAAAGTATTTTTGTCTCCCATGTCAATAGGGGTAAACTCTAAAAGGAAAGAGTTTGCTCCTGTGGAGCAAATTCTTTCCTTTAAGAGTAGACTCCTTTTCCAGTGGGACAGTGCTTATAAAAAAGCGAAAAGGAAGTTCTGAAAGTTGTCTCCCTTGGACAAATGGTGGAAAAAGTGCCAGGTGTTCCCATTCCCCTTAACTAACACAGTTTCTGCTTTTGTATCCCAGCAATAGTGTTATAAAGAGGATGGGGCATACAGAAAGTTGAGCTTCTCATCAGGGTCTACACTGTTTGCCATGCCTCCAGCTATTTTTAGACACAACGTTGGGCAGTAATATGGTCTTGTTCAAATGTTAGATCTAGTATGGTAAGAAGCTGAGGTGTGCAAATATTTAGGATTGATACAGTATGGTCGTGTTTGTTGGCGGTTTTTCATCCCTGTCAACACTTTAAGGTCATTTTTGAGACATTGCTTCCTTTTATCCGACATTGAGATCGAGTCCTACTGCCCAAACAAACCAGTAGGGTTTATATGCAGGGGCTGTCCGACTTGCACCACTTTGTTTGGACAGGCTTAGACCTTCTAAGCGGTTTTACACTACTCGTGTGGTCGATTTCAGCTCTGCTATGAAGCCCAATCTATTTCCATGCCCTAATTGGCGGGGCCCAAATACAGTATGCGTATTTACATTTTCAGATCATACAGACCCCAGGTTTATGGGAAACAGATAAGCAGGGAATGTCTCTAGCCTCAGGTGGTGCAGGATCAAATCAAGGTGCCTGTGGTGGCTACTGTGTTATATGATAGGCAACAACTCTAGATCACGGACCAATCATGATTGTGAAAACATTTTAAGTGATATTAAGGTGAAATGGTACATCTTCAGGGGAGATAACTTTAACATTCAATGATTTGCTTCCCTTCTTAAAGTAGCTGCTTTTCAAAAAAAAAAGTGATAGCTATCTATTGGAGCACTGTCTTCTGTAAAAGGAAATAATTTGCTCCCTGTGGGAGCAAATTCTTTCCTTTTACAGAACACACTCATAATAAAGCATGGCTTGAAAATTCTTCAAAATTTCCAGCGTACTACATCGTACCAAGGGCATGTTTAGTAAATGTCATAGGAACTAAATTTTTACTCGCCCTCAAGCATGAGGCACTCACTATGGCGAGTTTGTGCGTGGATTTTTCCAGCCCTGTTAAAGCAATTAAAATATCGGGGATGTTATTTCCTGTTTCAAATACTGTCTTCCTATGGAAAACAGTGACAACTGACATCAGGTGTATCAGAGCTTGATTCTTGAAAGTTTACTAAAGGTGATTGTTACTAATAAAACCATTTTTGTGCAGTGCAATTCCATTCACCGATTTGTAATTGTGTTTAAAAGTCATGGATTTTAGATAATTGTGATGGCTTCTTGCACATCTCACAGAAAAAAACACTTGACTGATGGGTGCTAGTTTTGAATGTGGTATGTGGTTGCAACTGCTGTTGCGCAACAGAACTGAATGTTTTATGTGGTCATTGAATATTTATGTGGTCAGTGTTTTTTTATTTATTGTTTATTAAAGCATGGCAATTTTAATTCGGCCTGTTTTGGGAAGAAATTTTGTAGTGAAAGGAAGTGACTTGGACCCATGTGAAATTCATGTCATACAAAACCAGAATAGTGTGTAGCCTTGACCAGGTCCTCCACCTTCGAACATTGTGGTCCTCATCCAGTTACTAACCTTTCTCTCAAGTGCTTAACTTTATGAAAAAGCAAACCAAAGTACCTATATTGACAGAAGAGCTGACTCCTACATCAAGACTGTAGAAGTGGTATATGTCAGTACAGAGACACTCATTATAACAACAGTATTTGCCCCTATTATTGTGCCTTTATAAAGAAGTTTCCGTTATAAAGAATCCCAGTTAAGAGAATGATAGGTAATATAGGGCATTTTCCCTATTATTATACCAAGAAACAAAATTTAATGTAATAGACATTCGTTAGAATCGCCGAGGCAATTCTAACAAATGTGTATAACATTTGTTTCTTGGAGTATTAGATTACAAGACCCTTTCATGACTATGGACTCAATTTGTGCATTTCCAACCTGAAGGAAGCCCATGCCGCTCGGAACTGAAGCTAAGCCTTTACCTAAGTATTCATCCCATTCAGATTGCCGTTATAACGAGTTTTGCCTTTATAACGAATATGGGTATAAAGAGGGTTGAGTGTAATTATTGCATTTCTCCCTGTCATTTCGTTACTTCATGTCAAAGTCACACACTCTTAACTAGGCAAACCTGAGGGCAGAGCCTATGCATTTCTTTAAGGACACTTGTTCTATCTCCCTGCTGCCATGAAATGTAGCTTCTATCAGATCGTCCACGAAGTAAACCAATCAAGCAGCACATCCAGGTGACTATACTCTGTTGCTTATCTTGGTGAAAAAGCCAGCAAGACTGCAGAACTGGTAACAATATTTTCAGATAAATTTGACCTGTGTATTTCAGTGTTCTGTGACATGACAAAAATACTATCCAAATAGCATGTACAATGTAGTATAGACTTAGATTAGATGACTAGTCAGATCTGGGTCTTGGTATTGTTTTTGCATGGTCATGTGTCCTACAGTAATGATCCTAAGTATTGGGACAGATTGGTTTCACTGGGTGGCAGGGCTGGTGATGTCATTTCATCTCAATGTTGGGTAAAAGTCCCACAAAATTGGAATCAATGCCTCCAAAATGACCTATACATTGTTGACGGGGATGTAACAGAGTAGGCCCAGATCAGACTGGGAGCAGTCTGATCAGAGTCTACGCTGTTTGCCATTCAGTCTGCACCTTTGGACTCCTTGCTGGATTGTGAAACAAACAGTATTTTTGGAGAATTGCAGCAAGTTCTCAAGGTGTCCGGACTTTTATTAGGATTTTTTCAGTTCTTTTATGGGATATTGCATGATATTAACCCTTTTCTTGCTGAATATTCTGTTTAGCCATACCCATTTCTGACTTTGAACCAATCAGATTACTTCATGTAATTTATTCCTACAAATTCATAAATTGAATGTCAAATATTGTAGATCCTGATCAGATGGCTTCTTCAGAAGCCATCTGATCTGGATCTACACTGTTTGCAAAGAAAAGGGTTGTTGTGAACAGCAGGATAAGAGTTAAGGGAAATGAATGTACCTTCAGGGGAGGCAACTTTTTCGCAACTATTTTTATCTCCTTTATCAAAAGAGTCTGCTCTGAAATGAAAGAATTTGGTCATCAGGAACAAATTCTTTCCTTTAAGAGTAAAATAACTTTTTAGAGGGGAACAGAAAGTCACGAAAGTTGTCTTTCTTTGAAATTATGTCCCAAAACTGTTAGGTTTATCAGTTGTCCTGAACCCGTGCCTTGCTTAACCCTTTTTGTACCTAACACAATCATCCTCTTTGTATATAGCAGGAGTCCATTTCTAAATTTAGGGGTTACAGGTTGTGGTATCTTCAAAATTGATTTGGAAAATGGCGGAACTTTCTGCAAAAAGTGTAGGCCCTGATGAGACACCGCATCTCATCTGGGCCTGCACTATTTGCCAAGGTACCCGTTTGCGGGTTTCCGGTACAAAATGGGTTAAGTGGGACAAGGGTTGAGCCAATTTGAAAATATGTATATGGGTGTTCAGTTATTTACAGAAAATTAACAAGAAAACTGTGAAGGTCCTAGATTCTCTAGGCCTGCACTGTTTGTAAATGGCATGTTTAACCCATTCAGTACCCGAAACCCCTAAAGGGGTACCTCGGCAAACAGTGCAGGCCCAAATCAGACGCCGCAGAAAGCGGCGTCTGATCAGGGCCTCCACTGTTTGCTAAAAGTTCAGTCATTTTCCAAATAGATTTTGATGAAAACACAACCTGACCACCCTAAATTTTGAAATGGACTCCTGCTGTATATAAGGTGGAAGATTCCATTTGGTACAAAAAGGGTTAAAGGTTTCCTATAGGGAATGTGTTAAATGAAAACCTACTTTGTGTGTACTTCATAAACTTGCCTGGTTAGATTGACTCTAAATTCAAAAATTAGAAAATTTATCCCCAAAAATAATCCTTGTTACTACTTATACGGTAGCTCTGAACAGATTTCGTTGGAATGTTTACTGATTCCATCGGAATGTGGACAATTTTTAATTCCATTGGAATCTTTATTCGTATTTAAACACATCACATATATAGACGGCTATTAAAGGAACTGTGTATAAGCGATTTTGAACTGTTGTTTTATCCATATTTCATTACGCAAACACGTCTATACAAATACATTGCCACCTTTATCGCCAAAAAAATGAAAATTTTGTGATGAAAAATTGTGATATTTTTCTTATTTCTGCTCCAAATATAGATTGTGGGCACTTGTTAGAACCGCCTCGATGAGGTGGTTCTAACGAGTGGCCACAATCTATATTTTAGAGCAAAAATAAGGTATACCCCTGGAAACCCAAGTTTTACTATATAAAACAGGCCTCATATTTTTCAGGCATGTGCAGGATTTCAGGCTTTTAGATCTTATTTTTTTCTTGATTTCAGGCTTTAAGAGTTTGGATTTTCTTCCTATATTCTGTTTAATATGACTATCTAACCTTATTCTGCTGACAAAAAGTATTTGGCACATCCATTTCTGACTATTCACCATATAAATAATGTATTAGTTCAACTCACAAACTGCATCACAAATAATGTAGATCCAGATCAGATGGCTTCTTCAGAAGCCATCTGATCTGGGTCTACACTGTTTGCAAGGATAATGTTTGTTGTTTTCAGCAGGATAAGGGTTAAGGCTGCAAAATTGGGCCTTTTCAGGCATGGAAACTCTTGGTCAGTATGAGGCCTGATAAAAGTGGGGTTCAAGGGGGTCAAAATTATATAGGCGTGTTTTCGTGATGTGATGATTATTTTGTATGCCTACCATATTTACTTTAAAAATTTGTTAACTTTTAATGAGCCTCATAATATCATTCACTATGTATTTTGGCTGCAAAGTTTTGCTCAGTGGCAAACAGTGTAGGAGCAGTCTAGACTAATCTGGATATACACTGTTTGCTCAAGCTTATTTTTATTACCTTTTTGTTTCTGAATACCGTATTTTGGCATAAATACAGTATATGCTTTTTTAGGGGAATGGATGGATGATGAATTTGTTAAAAAAATATATGTACATGTATGTTATTTGTTATTTGTGTTCCTTATCAATTTATTTCTTCTAAAACATAAGAATTAGCTTCTGCAAATTCTTTCCTTTAAGGGGAATGCAAACAAATTCAGGGGAGGCAACTCCTGCAAAGGTTTTTTTGTCTCCCATGCAAAGAGGGGTCAACTCTTAAAGGAAAGAATTTGCTCCTGAGGAGCAAATTCTTTCCTTTAAGAGTAGGCCCCTTTTTCAGTGGGACAGGGCTTATAGAAAAGCGAACAGGAAGTCCCGAAAGTTGTCTCCCTTTGAAAAATGGTGGAAAATTGTGGTAGGTGTTCCCATTCCCCTTAAGGAAAGACCCATTTTTTTTTGTAGAGAAACAATTAAAAACTAAATGTGTCAACTCATGAGAAAAGCATAATTATCGCATATGTAACCAGTTATGGTTCAGTCAAGTCTGCAGATACACGCAGTCTCACCAGGACCTTTACTGCTGGAGAGAGAGAGGGGGGCTTCATGAAAGAATTCATGCAGCTAGTCGTGTAAGTTGCCTGCGTGGACTCGGCTGACCCTTGACTTGTTGCTTTTGATTATTTTATGATTTAACCCATTGCATGCGGGAAACCCATAAAAGGGTATATTGGCAAACAGTGCAAGCCCAGATCAGAATGCGGCATCTGATCAGGGCCTGCACTATTTGCAAACAGAATTTTCCGTCAAAAATAGAATAAAAACGAAAAATAGGCCTGACACCCCTTATATGAAAAATGGACTTGTCCAACATAAAGCAGTGGAAGCGTCCACTAGTATACAATGGGTTTATCACTCAGAGAATGCTTAGGGCCCTTTTATCGTGTATCAGCTCAAATAATGAGCTCAAACATGATTTTCTACATAAACACTTGCTCAGGGCTGCCTCTTTCTTGGGACGATAAATACTAGTGGAAGTCTCATTGGAGTCAATATTCAGTTTATTTAAACTTTAGTCTGATGCACGTGCGTATGTAACACAACATTTGATTGGATAACCTCAAAAATTGTGACAATATATTCTGCAATACACTGTCGGAAATGTGACGTCATGATGTAATGTCGCTTTTCGTTGGGTAGCATTTGGTTTCACGCAGCTCACAATGCTTGATATTAAAAGCAAAATATCACTGATTTAAAAAAACCTGAATAAGTGCATTAGAGGATAACTGTATTGAGTTATAATTTGGGGAGGTAAATCATCAGTTTTACGGTTGCAAATTTCGTCATCGTAAAAATTTCCGACTGTAAAACTGCCGATTTACCTCTGCAAATTTAACCCCTAAATTTAAACTTTATTTAAGACATAATTATGTTAGTGCTAGCAGTGAATTATTGAGTAATGAATCACAGTTTGGAGGTCAACTGTAAAGTAAATCAAATCATGAGACAGACTCGTGATTTGATCATCTTAACAACTGACCTTCACCTCAAGAAATCACTGCAAGAGCTGACTCGTGTACCAATTTTAACTAAAACAGACAACCTTAACCCTTGTTGACAATCCTTACCCTTGACCTGCTGAATATTTAAATATGCCAAACCCACTACCGATTATCAACCTATCAGATTTCTTTATGCAAATTGTTGCGACAAATTCATAAACTGAATGACAAACACTGAAGATCCTGATCAGATGGCTTCTTCAGAAGCCATCAGATCTGGATCTTCATTGTTTGAAAGATAACATTATCCGGGTTCAGCAGGACAAGGGTTAAAATTGTCCCAACCTTTTGTCATTGTTAGAAGAAATCTCGTATTAGGAAAACAACCATGTGAAATAATGGCGTCCAACATGGTGTCAGAAATGACAAATATTAGGTCAAAATTGTAACATCTTTCTTATTTCTGCTTTCACCATAGATTGTGGGTGCTCATTGAGGCGGTTCTAACGAGTACCCATAATCTGTTTTTGAGCAAAAATAAGGCAGATAATATATACCCCCGTAAACCCCAGTTTTCTCTATATAAAGTGGGGTTTAGTGGGGTCTTCATTTCATGGACTTGTTGTCATGCTGACCAACACTCCTGATTGTAACACATATATTTTAAGTCTTTTTATTAGCTCACCTGTCACGTAGTGACAAGGTGAGCTTTTGGGATCACTTTTTGTCCGTCGTGCGTCCGTGCGTGCATGGGTGCGTGCGTGCGTAAACTTTTCTTCAAACGACATCTCCTCCTAAACCACTGATCGTATTTTGACGAAACTTCACAGGAATGATCCTTAGGTGGTCCCCTTTCAAAGTTGTTCAAATGGTTCCGGTCCGTTGCACATATAGGTCACAGTAGCCAAAAATAGATTTTTTTCACCGCAAACTTAAAAAATCTTCTTCTCTGAAACCGCAAGGCCCAGGTCTTTGATATTTGGTATGAAGCTTCATCCAACCAAGATTGTTCAAATTATAGTGCTGGAGCTAAAAATGCCCCCACACGGGGGCCCTTTGGTTTTACATGGACTTATATAGGGAACATCTTTAAAAATCTTCTTCTCTGAAACCGCAAGGCCCAGGTCTTTGATATTTGGTACGAAGCTTCATCTAGTGGACCCCTACCAAGATTGTTCAAATTATAGTGCTGGGTCCAAAAATGCCCCCGCACAGGGGCACGTTGGTTTTACATGGGCTTATATAGGGAAAATCTTTAAAAATCTTCTTCTCTGAAACCGCAAGGCCCAGGTCTTTGATACTTGGTATGAAGCTATTTCTAGTGGACCCCTCCTAAGATTGTTCAAATTATAGTGCTGGATCTAAAAATGCCGTCGCATGGGGGCCCTTTGGTTTTACATGGGCTTATATAGGGAAAATCTTGAAAAATCTTCATTTCTGAAACCGCAAGGCCCAGGTCTTTGATATTTGGTATGAAGCTTCATCTAGTGGACCCCTACCAAGATTGTTCAAATTATAGTGCTGGGGCCAAAAATGCCTCCGCACCAGGGCCCTTTTGTTTTACATAGGCTTATATAGGGAAAATCTTTAAAAAATCTCCTTCTCTGAAACTGCAAGGCCCAGGTCTTTGATATTTGGTATGAAGCTTCATCTAGTGGACCCCTACCAAGATTGTTCAAATTATAGTGCTGGAGCTAAAAATGCCCCCCACACGGGGGCCCTTTGGTTTTACATGGGCTTATATAGGGAAAATCTTGAAAAATCTTCTTCTCTGAAACCGCAAGGCCCAGGTCTTTGATATTTGGTATGAAGCTTCATCTAGTGGACCCCTACCAAGATTATTCAAATTATAGTGCTTGGGCCAAAAATGCCCCCGCACCAGGGCATTCAGCTAGTGGACCTCTATAAAGATTGTTCAAATTATAGCGCTGAGACCAAAAATGCCTCCGCCATGTGGCCCTTTTGTTTTACATAGGCTTATATAGGGAAAATCTTTAAAAATCTCCTTCTCTGAAACTGCAAGGCCCAGGTCTTTGATATTTGGTATGAAGCTTCATCTAGTGGACCCCTACCAAGATTGTTCAAATTATAGTGCTGGAGCTAAAAATGCCCCCCACACGGGGGCCCTTTGGTTTTACATGGGCTTATATAGGGAAAATCTTGAAAAATCTTCTTCTCTGAAACCGCAAGGCCCAGGTCTTTGATATTTGGTATGAAGCTTCATCTAGTGGACCCCTACCAAGATTATTCAAATTATAGTGCTTGGGCCAAAAATGCCCCCGCACCAGGGCCCTTTTGTTTTACATAGGCTTATATAGGGAAAATCTTGAAAAATCTTTTTCTCTGAAACTGCAAGGCCCAGGTCTTTTATATTTGGTATGAAGCTTCATCTTGTGGACCTCTATCAAGATTGTTCAAATTATAGCCCTGGGGCCAAAAATCCCCCGCTCCGGAGCCCTTTGGTTGTACATAGACGTATATAGGGAAAATCTTGAAAAATCTTCTTCTTTGAAACCACAAGGCTTAGGTCTTCGATATTTGTTATGAAGCTTCAGCTAGTGGACCTCTATAAAGATTGTTCAAATTATAGCGCTGAGACCAAAAATGCCTCCGCCATGTGGCCCTTTGGTTTTACATAGACTTATACACTGTAGAGTCGTTATAACGCTGATGCTTATAACGCGGAAATCGTTATAACGCTGTTGGTCTGTGGCTCCCGTTTTTTTTTTTTTTACGTTTTTTTCCCAGTTTTGAAAGTTTGGTTGAAAATTTTGCCCTTTTTTTGCGGAACTCGGCAGTCAAAACATCGTCGGCCATGATACGACGTGTATACTCGCCGATTTACTCAAGCTGTCAACACTTATCAAACTGTGAATATTCGCCTAAGGCATTAAAAATAAGCTGGACTAGGTGTGAAATTAAATTGACACCTGTATATGCAAAACATTTTTCCCGCCAAAACAGAGCAATGCAGACGCTGTTTCCACATGTGCATCTGCATGCGGTAAATCCGTGGGGCCGTTTGTTGGGGGGGAAATCGTTATAACGCTGTTGGTCTGTCGCTCCATTTTTTTTGCTTTTGTCCGCCAGTTTTGAAAATGGTCAATTTTTTTTCCCATTTTTCCGCCGAACTCGGCAGTCAAAATACCATCAGCCAAGGCAATACCTGAATTCTCGCTTATTTACTCAAGTTGTCAACACTATCAAACTGTGAATACTCGCCTATGGCTTATTGATAAGACGGCAATTAACTGTGTGGTAAGGTGTGAAAACTAGGTAATCAAGGTATTTGTACCTGTTTGTCTCAATTAATCCCTTTGTAATTGTCACTTGCACACGCTAAATATTTTTCCCGCCAAAACAGAGCATAGCAGACGTTTTTTTTTTTTTTGTTGTTATTTATTTATTATTCACTAGATAAAAACAAAGAAACGGAAATCAAGCAAGGTACAACAATACACATTTATAATCCCCTTGTTAAACTTGGTTTGCTTACATTAATAGGCCCTCTTTCAAGCTAACCTTTCGGAATTGTCAAGTTGCATGTTACTTCACTATTTAGTGATACCTTCTTGAGACCGGAGGAGGTAAATAAATATGGCGGCCAGAGATACAGAAACGAAAGTACAGTAATAAATAAATTCAGCAATGGTTTGAATGAAAAGCTAAATGACCACTAGAAGTATAGAATCAGATTATTATTTAATCTAGTAACTATATAATTTATAAAATACATGCAGTATGTAATATTCATAATAAACTGGCAGAAACAGTAGCCATGCATGCAGAAAAAGTGGGTGGGGTAACAATATAACGCTATATTTTCGGGATCAATATAGTGCTGGATCACATATAACGCGGTCGACGTCGATGGACCCCGATGACAGCGTTATAACGACGCTACAGTGTATAGGGAAAATCTTTAAAAATCATCTTCTCTGAAACACAAGGCTTAGGTCTTTGATATTTGTTATGAAGCTTCAGCTAGTGGACCTCTACCAAGATTGTTCAAATTATAGCCCTGGGGCCAAAAATGCCCCCGCTCTGGGGCCCTTTGCTTTAACATAGACTTATATAGGGAAAATCTTGTTTTACATAGACTTCTATATGCAGGGTAAACCTTTAAAATCTTCTTCTCTGAAACCAGAAAGCCCAGGTCTTTCATATTCGATATGAAGCTTCATCTTGTGGACCTCTACCAAGATTGTTCAAGTTATAGCCCTGGGGCCAAAATTGACCCTGCCCGGGGCCCACTTGTTATACATTGGATCAGGTGAGCGAACCAGGGCCCTCTGGGCCCTCTTGTTATGTTTTGATATGGGAAAATGACATTACGCTGGCTAATGTCTCAATTACCATCAGCATTATACATATAGGTGTGCTGCTTTAGAATTGTATATAATTCATGTAGAAATAGAAAAATAGTACAGCTCTTGTATAGCATGTCTAGTTAGTTGAAAATTGTTTTTTAATTGCAATAGTGAGCATCAGGGGCTGTTTCTTGACCTACTATCAGACTGGTACATTTCAATAAATACCTGCTGGATCCAGTTGTCCAAAGCATCTTTAGCTTAATTGTTATCCTGCTTAATAAATTTATTTAACAACAAGCACCTGACTTTCAGCCAATCAGATTACTTGATGTAATTTATTCTTACAAGTTCACAAACTGCGTTTCAAACATTTAGTCATCTGATCTGGATCTACACTTCACAAAGGTAGGGGCTGTTATGTTCTCAGTTTAGCAAGAAATGGGGTTACGATGTTTTAAAGATTATTTTGTGCAGCCATTGCTTCAGATATACATGTAAAGATCTTAGTTCTCTTACTAAGGATGGTTATTTGTTACTGCTTCATGTATAGATGTATATAGAGTTGTCTATCTATGCATTTTGCTTGTTGTACAAGTTGGGTATTGTAATTTGTATATATGTATTCAGGCTTGCATTGTACACCATAGGTCTGAAAGTATTTCCACAAAACCATTATTGTAAGAAATTTTCCCTTTTCATTTGCTTCATTCTTACAGCTCATTCTTTCTGACAAGAAGAGTTTGGCTGTTTCTGGCGAAATAATATGTACTGCAATGGTTACCCATTTAATGTGTAAGTGCATGCCCAGGCAAAGTGTGATTAGGTAAATTGATAAACTCGATAAGATCATAATAGTGATGACTGGGCTATTGAAATCAAAACCAAAATTCCTTCATATTTAGTTCCAAATATATGACTGTGTTTTAAATCATATCGGATTTCAAGACTATGCTATGTTGATGCAATCATTCAGCTTTGGAAAAACCTCACCTGTGCAGGATTAATGGATTTTCTAGCAATTACGTATCTAGTAAAGAACAGTCTTTAATCCGTCACTGGCATCTGCCACGTGGTCGATATGTGATCATAGAAAATCTTCCTCAAGTAATGTTGCGGGATTTGGAAATATAACTGCTGACCTGATCACCCAGTTAGATATGCATCTGATCACATATCCTGTATTTTTTCTATATTATCTGTACATTTTTGGAATCCATCTTTAAAATCATGTTATAATGAACAGTGTTATAAAGAGGTTATGGTGTAACATTAAAAATAAATACAATTGTGTACTGTATTCTTATAAAGTTTTCTAGATAGTGGAAAGGAAAAAAGAGAAAAAACCTTTATAGCAAAAATCAGGAGAAATTTCAGGAAAAACTTCAGACCAGTCTGTACCATAAGGAAATGATATTTAAATGTAAATATTTGCTGTCATTTATTTAATAAATCACGATCTGAATATGGAAGTGTTTGTTTGGTATCCCAGTTTTATGATGCTGATTTCATTGATAACGTCTTTTACATGCTGGTATAGTTCAAACAAATTGACCTGAGACTAACCTTTATGCATGGAATAAATTTGTCAATGTTATCGCCTAATACGTCGGCTTCCGTAACCTTCTTGTCAATTTTCGGCATCACATGAATTGCGACCCATTTACGACCTCTATGTATTGAATAACAATATCGTCATTTTCGGGAGACGGCGAAGATAAATACATGCATTCAGTCGGGTGTGAACTGATGTTAATAGAGTTCACCAGTCTCAGGTCAATTTGTTCGAACTATAATTAATGTTGACAGGTCAACTTACATCTTCAGCATGCATACTTTTTAGCTCACCTGAGCCAAAGGCTCCGGGGGAGCTATTGTGATTGGTCACCAGCCGTCGTCGTCGTCCATCTGTCCATCCACCATTACTTAAAACGACATCTCCTAAACCACTGAACAGTTTTGGACCAAACTTAGCAGATGATCTTTGGGTTGTCCTCTCTCAAAAGTGTTCAAAGACCGGGCCCCACTGGTTTTACATGGGCACGAGGGAAAACCTTTCAAAATCTTCTTCTCTAAAACCAGAAGACCTAGATCTTGGATATTTGTTGAGAAGCTTCATCTAGGGGACCTATAAAAATCTTCTTTTCTGAAACTAGAAGGCCCAGGTCTTTATATTTGGTATGAATCTTCATCTGGTAGACCTGTAAAGGTCGTTCAAATTATAGCCCTGGGGCCAAAAATGGCCACGCGCCAGGGCCCACTGGTTTTACATAGGCTTATAATATAGGGAAAAACCAGAAGGTCCAGGTCTTTGATATTTGGTATGAAGCTTCATCTAGTGGACCTCTACCACGATTGTTCAGTTTATAGCCCTGGGGCCAAAAGTGGGGGCCAACATGTTTTACATGGGCTTATATATAGGGAAAAACTTTTAAAAATCTTCTTCTCTGAAACCAGAATGCCCAGGTCTTTTATATTTCTTATGAATCTTCTGCTAGTAGACCTCTACCAAGATTGTTCAAATTATAGCCCTGGGGCCAAAAATGGCCCTGTGCCATCTTATGCTGGGTCCACTGGTTTTACATAGGCTTAAGTAGGAAAAATCTTTAAAAATCTTCTTGTCTGAAACTATGACCCTGGGGCCAAAACTGGCCCTAAGCCGGGTCCCACTGAACAGATATGGACCAAACTTGGCAGATGATCTTTGGGTTGTCCTCTCTCAAAGTTGTTCAAAGAATTCTTTTCCATGCACAACTCTGGTTGCCATGGCAATGAAAAGGGGAAAATAAGAAAAAAAAACTTTAAAAATCTTCTTGTCTGAAACAAGAAGGCCCAGGTCTTTGATATTGTATTTGGTAATGGAACTCTACCAAGATTGTTCAAATTATAGCCCTGGAACCAAAAATGGGGGGCAACATGTTTTACATAGGCTTATATAGGGAAAAACATTTAAAAATCTTCTTCTCTGAAACCAGAATGCCCAGGTCTTTTATATTTCTTATGAATCTTCTTCTAGTAGACCTCTACCAAGATTGTTCAAATTATAGCCCTGGGGCCAAAAATGGCCCTGTGTCGGGGTCCACTGCTTTAACATAGGCTTAAATAGGGAAAATCATTTTGTCTGAAACCAGAAAGTCCAGGTCTTTGATATTTGGTATAAAGCTTCATCAAGTAGACCTCTACCAAGATTTTCAGGCCGAAAATGCCGGGCGTAGGCTTATATAGGGAAAACCTTTACAAATCTTCTTGTCTGAAACCAGAAGGCCCAAGTCTTTGATATCTGGTATGAAGCTTAACATAGTAAACCTCTACAAAGATGATACAAATTATAGCCCTAGGGCCAAAAATGGTCCCATCCCAAGGCCTATTGTCTTTACATTTGCTTACAAAGGGATAACCTTTGAAAATCTTGTCTGAAACGAGGAGGCCTGGTCTTTTATATTCGGTATGAAGCTTCATCTAGTGGACCTCTACTATGATTGTTTAACTTATAGCCTGGGTGTCAAAAATTGCCCAGCCCCAGGGCCCATTAGATTGATTATAAGGATTATACCAAGATGGTTTAAATTATAGACCATTATGGCAAATATACTGATATTTTTGCTGAAAAATGTGAGTAGCTTTTGCATATGCAAAAGCTACTCACATTTTTTTCAGCAAAAATACCAGAACTGCAGATATTGTACCTGTGAGAACAGACTGATAACATTACAATTTGACCCCTGATGAGCTTGTTAAACTAACAATGCTTTGAATAACAGGCCCCAGATCTTGATCTCATGATCCTCATCATGGGCCGTCTCATCTGGATCAATACCATTTGCTTAGGTAATTCTATTGGTCTACATGGTAGAAAGGGATAATAAAGCAACCATAGAGTGTGTGTGAATTATGTCCCCCCCGAAAAAATTTTTTTCGGAGAGACATATATTTTTTTCCCCCGGGCGTCTGTCTGTCTGTCCGTCTGTCTGTCTGTCCGTCTGTCTGTCTGTCCGTCTGTCTGTCACACATTCGTGTCCGCTCTATAACTTGAAAACCGTTGGAGCTATCATCACGAAACTTAGTATAAATATAAATCAGCATTAGACGACGTGCAGTGCGCAAGAACTATAACTCTCGCATTTATACTTTTTGAATTATCTCCCTTGGAAGTTTGTTGGTATGTATATATGTATGGGCAAATCGTGTCCGGTCAATAACTTTCTTATTTTCAGATGGATTTTAAAATTACTTGGCAGAAATATTAACAACCATAAGACGATGTGTGGTGCGCATGAATCAGGTCGGTACCTCAAAGGTCAAGGTCATACTTAGAGGTCAAAGGTCAAAAAAGGGGCCTTTTTTTCGTATTTGGTCAATAACTTTCTTATTTTGAGATGAATTTTAAAATTACTTGGCAGAAATATTAACCACCATGAGACGATGTGTGGTGTGCATCAGGCAGGTCAGTACCTTGAAGGTCAAGGTCATACTTAGAGGTCAAAGGTCAAAAAAGGGGCCTTTTTTTCGTGTTTTGTCAATAACTTTCTTATTTTGAGATGGATTTTAAAACTACTTGGCAGAAATATTAACAACCATGAGACGATGTGTGGTGTGCATCAGGCAGGTCAGTACCTCGAAGGTCAAGGTCATACTTAGAGGTCAAAGGTAAAAAAAGGGGCCTTTTTTCGTGTTTTGTCAATAACTTTCTTATTTTGGGATGGATTGTGAAATCACTTGGCAGAAATGTTAATCAATATAAGACGATGTGTTATGTGCATGACCCAGGTTGGTACCTCAAAGGTCAAGGTCATACTTAGAGGTCAAAGGTAAAAAAGGGGCCTTTTTTCCAGTTTTGTCAATAACTTGCTTATTTTTAGATAGAATTTGAAGTTACTTGGCAAAAATGTTAACTATCATGAGACGATGTGTTGCATGCATGATTCAGTTTGATACCTCAAGTGTCAAGGTCATACATAGAGGTCAAAAGTCAAAAAAGGGGCCTTTTTTTTCGTGTTTGGTCAATAACTTTCTTATTTTTAGATGGATTTTTGAAATTGCTTGGCAGAAATGTTAAACACCATGAGATGATGTGTTGCACGCATGACCCAGTTTGGTACCTGAAAGGTCAAGGTCATACATAGATGTTAAAGGTCAAAAAAGGGGCTTTTTTTTGTGTTCTGTCAATAACTTTCTTATTTTTAGATGGATTTTGAAATTACTTGGCAGAAATGTTAACCACCATAAGACGATGTGTTGCGTGCATGACCCAAGTTGGTACCTCAAATGTCAAGGTCGTACTAAGAGGTCAAAGAACAAAAAGGGGTCTTTTTATGCCTCCAATAAAAATCAAAAGTTTGAAAAAGTTGGAGGGGCATATTGGTTCTGGTTCGTTTGTCCGTTTGTCTGTCCGTTACGCTTTTGATGCATAGCATAACTAAAGAACCATGTATGCTAGGGTTTTGAAATTTCATATATGGATTCCTCATGGAAAATTAGCTGACGCATATTTTTTTTCTCGTCCGGATTATGCCCCGTTCAAGAGTTATTGCCCTTTGAAATTTTTTTAATAAAATCTTGTCATTTTGTCATTTTGGTAATTTGTGCCCATTGTAATGTATGCTAAAAGTGATGCATAGCATAACTTTAGAACCGTGTATGCTAGGGTTTTGAAATTTCATATATGGGTTTCTCATGGAAAATTAGCTGACCCATATTTTTTTTCTCGTCCGGATTATGCCCCTTTCAAGAGTTATTGCCCTTTGAAATTTTTTTAATAAAATCTTGTCAGCAAGATATCTCAAAAACTATTGGAGCTAGAGCCTTGAAAATTGGTGAATATATTGGTGATGATGAGTAGATGAACTGTTTAACTTTTGACAAAATTCCGAAAAATACTTTGTGAGTTATGGCCCTTTGTCATTTTGGTAATTTGTGCCCATTGTAATGTATGCTAAAAGTGATGCATAGCATAACTTTAGAACTGTGTATGCTAGGGTTTTGAAATTTCATATATGGATTCCTCATGGAAAATTAGCCGACTCGTATTTTTTTTCTCGTCCGGATTATGCCCCTTTCTAGAGTTATTGCCCTTTGAAATTTTTTCAATAAAATCTTGTCAGCAAAATTTCTCAAACACTATTGGAGCTAGAGCCTTGAAAGTTGTTGAGTATATTGATGGTGATGAGTATATGAACTGATTAACTTTTGAAAAAATTCCGAAAAATACTTTATGAGTTATGGCCCTTTGTCATTTTGGTAATTTGTGCCCATTGTAATGAATGCTAAAAGGGATGCATAGCATAACTTTAGAACTGTGTATGCTATGGTTTTGAAATTTCATATATGCATTCCTAATGGAAAATAAGCTGATGCGTATTTTTTTTCTCATCCGGATTATGCCCCTTTCAAGAGTTATTGCCCTTTGAAATATTTTGAACATTTTTAAAGTTACTTTGCAGAAATGTTTATCTTCATTAGATAATGTGTTGCACACAAGACCCGGCTCAATACCTCCAATGTCAAGGTTATACTTAGAGGTCAAAAACGGGGGAGACATCTGTGTTTTTGTAGAAAAACAAATTCTAGTTCGGGTTTAACGTCGCTTTCAACAATTTTTCAGTCATATCACGACGGTGTCTGGTTGCGACAGGGAGCTCAATGCTCACTTTTTTTTTTTTTTTTGGTTTGGGTTTTACGGCCCTTTCAAGATTATTTCACTCATATCGAGCCGATCCTTAATTAGAGGTGGGCGAAAACCGGAGTACCCGGAGAAAAACCACCTGACCTTCCGTTGCAGAACTTGGCGTCTCACACGTGGCCCGAGCGAGGCTCGAACCTACGGCGGTGAGAGACCTAATGACTAAGAGTCAGCGCTCTTATCCACTAGGCCACGGAGGCCCGTTCAATGCTCACTTTTATAGTGCTGCCTCACTGAAGTATCATGTCCCAGACACATTACATGACACCACACCCAGTCACATTATCCTGACACTGAGTCGACCAGTCCTAGCTCTACCCCGTATATCTGAGTGCCAAGCAAGGAGCAGCTAGTACCATTCTTAACGACTTTGGTATGTCGCGGACCGGGATCGAACCCGTCACCTCCCGTTCCCCGGAGCGGACACTCTACCAACTGAGCTATCGGGGCCGGTTGAGCAACCATAGAAGCTCACTTAAAACTGCTATTCTGCAATCTGATCTGAGCCTTTGTTTCTGCATGATGTTTCTTACATTCCTCCAACCATTCACATCAGATTGAATCTTAACCCTTCTCTTGCTGAATATTCAGTTTAGCCACACCCATTTCTGACTTTGAACCAATCAGATTACTTGATGTAATTTATTTCTACAAATTCACAAATTGAATGTCAAACAGTGTATATCCTGATCAGATGGCTTCTTCAGAAGCCATCTGATCTGGATCTACACTGTTTCCAAAGATAGGGGTTGTCGTGAACAGCAAGATAAGGGTTAAGACTCTTATGTGTCTTAAGACTCGTCCAAAAGTCTGGAGTGGCATAAAATCAAACCTACAACTGTTTTTATGGCGAGGTGCTTAACCACATCGTAAGTGCTTCTGCAACTGTCTGCATGAAGCTTTAATGGAATTTAGTCGCTCAGTCAGTAGCACAAGAGGAATGGCTCCTACATGTACAGTAAAATACCGCTGTTAACCCTTATCTTGCTGAATATTCATTTAAGCCACACCCATTTCTGTCTATCAACCAATCAAATTACTTGATGTAATTTATTGCTACAAATTCATAAACTGAATGCCAAACAGTGTAGATCCTGATCAGATGGCTTCTTCAGAAGCCATCTGATCTGGATCTACACTGTTTCCAAAGATAGGGGTTGTCGTGAACAGCAAGATAAGGGTTAAGACCACTTAAAATTACAACTAAATCAGCTTTTAAAAGCGTATAGAGGTTTCAGTAATTCTTCCTTTGTGTTTTCTACACCTAGTGTCTCCGAATGATTGACCACCTTTGGGACTGTTCAAAAGTGGTCTTGAAGACCACTTTTGAACAGTCCCAAAGGTGCTCTTAATATACGAATTTTACTGTATATGGCATTAAAGCTGATTTTGACCCAAAGTGATAGTCAGTTTTTGTGTTTGCAAAAGGAATAATTGGCTAATATTTCATTATGTCCGTGAAATGAACAACCCCATAACATACATTTTTTATTGATTTGTTTGTTTGATTTGATGTTTAACGTCCCCATCAACACCATAAAGGTCATTTTGGAGTTGTTGCTTCCAACTTTGTGGGCCTTTTACCCAACACTGAGATGAAATGACATCTTAAACCCTGTCCCCCAATGAAACCAATAGGGTCTATAAGCATGGATGGTCCGACTCACACCGCTTTGCCTGGGCAGGCTTAGATCCTCTAAGGGGTTTACCAGTACTTGTGTGCGGTCGGATTCAGCTCTGCGAGGAAGCATCATGCAGCCTGTTTATTTCTTCAAGCCCCAATGAGTGGGGGAATTACTTATAGAGACAACTGGGGTTTACGGGGATATACATTATTCCTCTCATTTCTGCTCCAAGATATAGGTTGTGGGTACTCATTAGAACTGCCTGAATGAGGCAGTTCTAACAAGCAGCTGCAACCCTATGTTCTGAGCAGAAATAAGAATAAAATCGTAGTATTTATTAGAAAATTTACAATTTTGAAGATTTGAAAAAATGTTTGTTTGTTTGTTTGTATTGGAGTTTTACGGCCCAGTCAACACTATTTAGGTCATTTTTGAGCCGGTCAGTTTACCTATCAACACTTTCCTGGGCAGGCTTATACGTAAGCGGTTAACCAGTACAGTGCATATTCTTTCGCCAGAAATTGAAAAAATGTACTGTGTCACCAGGTGTGCTATCCTTTTGTAGCAGTAACCCTTCTTGTACCAAAGGAATCTTCCTCCTTGTATATAGCAGGAGTCCATTTAAAAATTTAGGGGTGTCAGGCTGTGTTTTCTTCAAAAGGCTGAACTTTTTGTAAATAGTGTAGGCCCTGGTCAGACGCCGCATTCTGCGGCGTCTGATCTGGGCCTGCACTGTTGCCAGGGTACCCGTTTTGGGGTTTCCGGTACAAAATGGGTTAAAGCTGCCTTGGCCGGATCTTGATCCGAAGTGGCAGTCAATGGTTTGGAAAGAAGAGTTTTGATAGGATTGTTATTTTTCATGAATAACTAAACCTCTTTATAAAACTATTGTTAAAGGACAAAAGTGAAATCTATTAATCAACTGTATCATTTTATGTTAAAAACTAGAAATGCATCCATAGAACACTGATGCCCCCACCTAAAAATATGCTGATTTTAGTATTTGACCGCTAAGTGTGACCTTGAGGCTACAGGTACGGATCTGGGTCTTGAATGCAACAAATTGCCTTGTGGTGGTTAACATTTCTGCCAAGTAATTTCCGAATCCTCCCAGGAACAACAAAGATATTGAGTGAAGAAACCAACTTTTCTCTTTGCCTTTGACCGTTAAGTATGACTGACCTTGACATACCAATCTGGGTCTTGCACATGACACTTCGACTCATGATGGTTAACATTTCTATCAAGTAATTTCCAAATCCGTTCAGAATGACCCGTAACAAGAAAAAGATATTTTCCTTTACCTTTGACCTCTTTGTCCTCGACTTTGGAGATACCAACCTGGGTCTGGGCACTACACATTATCTGATTATGGTTAACATTTCTGCCAAGTAATTTCAAAACCCATCCAGAAAAAATAAAGTTATTGACCGTGTTTATGTTTTGGACACTTTTTAGCTCACCTGGGCCGAAGGCTCCGGGGGAGCTTTTAGTATAACTGGTCGTCCGTCGTCTGTCCGTCACCACCTTTGACCAGTTATATCTCTGCAGCCTGCAGGCTGATCTCAATCATTTCTTATCTGTAGCATGCCTTGGGCGGGGCAACGAAGAATTTAGCTTTTTATCAAAATTGAATGAAAACTTTGGTTGCTATGGCAATTCCAATTTCCCATAGACTTACAATGGAAAATGCTTGTCATCACCGTAGCACCTTCAGTTTTGATCGGATCTTTCTGAAACTTATATGTAAGGTGGCTGGGGATAAAAGCTCGGATGAGTTCGAAAACCGGCCAAGTCGGCCCATTAATGATAGAGTTACGTCCCTTTGATTGCTGAAAATGCCGATTTTTGACCTTGTCATCACAATAGCCCCTTCAGTTTTGATCGGATCTTTCTGAAACTTATATGTAAGGTGACTGGGGATAAAAGCTCGGATGAGTTCGAAAACCGGCCAAGTCGGCCTATTTATTATAGAGTTACGTCCCTTTGATTGCTGAAAATGCAGATATTTGACCTTGTCATCACCGTAGCCCCTTCAGTTTTGTTCGGATCTTTCCGAAACTTATATGTAAGGTGGCTGGGGATAAAATCTTGGATGAGTTCGAAAACCGGCCAAGTTGGTCCATTTATCACAGAGTAACGTCCCTTTGATTGCTGAAAATGACGATTTTTGACCTTGTCATCACCGTAGCCCTTTCAGTTTTGATCGGATCTTTCTGAAACTTATATGTAAGGTGGCTGGGGATAAAACCTTGGATGAGTTCAAATACGGGCCAAGGTGGCCTATTTATCATAGAGTTAGGTCCCTTTGATTGCTGAAAATGTTGATTTTTGACCTTGTCATCACTACAGCTCCTTCAGTTTTGATCATATCTTTCTGAAATTTATATGTAAGGTGGCTGGGGATAAACCTTGGATGAGTTCAAAAAAAACGGCCAAGCTGGTCCATTTATCACAGAGTAACGTCCCATTGATTGCTGAAAATGACGATTTTTGACCTTGTCATCACCGTAGCCGTTTCAGTTTTGATAGGATCTTTCTGAAACTTATATGTAAGGTGGCTGGGGATAAAACCTTGGATGAGTTCGAATACCGGCCAAGGTGGCCTATTTATCATAGAGTTAGGTCCCTTTGATTGCTGAAAATGTTGATTTTTGACCTTGTCATCACTGTAGCTCCTTCAGTTTTGATCAGATCTTTCTGGAACTTATATTTAAGGTGGCTGGGGATAAAACCTTGGATGAGTTCGAAAACCGGCCAAGTCGCCCCATTTACTATATAGTTATGTCCCTTTGATGGCTGAAAATGTCAATTTTTGACCTTGTCAGTACCGTAGCCCCTTCAGTTTTGATCGGATCTTTCTGAAACTTACATGTAAGGTGGCTGGGGATAAAATCTCGGATGAGATCGAAAACCGGCCAAGTTGGTCCATTTATCACAGAGAAACGTCCCTTTGATTGCTGAAAATGACGATTTTTGACCTTGTCATCAACGTAGCCCTTTCAGTTTTGATAGGATCTTTCTGAAACTTATATGTAAGGTGGCTGGGGATAAAACCTTTGAGGAGTTTGTATACCGGCCAAGATGGCCTATTTATCATAGAGTTAGGTCCCTTTGATTGCTGAAAATGTTGATTTTTGACCTTATTATTACTGTAGCCCCTTCAGTTTTGATCGGATCTTTCTGAAGCTTATATGTAAGGTGGCTGGGGATAAAACTTCGGATGAGTTTGAGAACCGGCCAAGTCCCCCCATTTACTATATAGTTATGTCCCTTTGATGGCTGAAAATGTCGATTTTTGACCTTGGCATCACCGTAGCCCCTTCAGTTTTGATCAGATCTTCATGAAACTTATATGTATGGTAACTGGGAATAAAACCTAGGATGAGTTCGAATACCGGCCAAGTTGGCCCTTTTATCATAGATATACGTCCCTTTGATTGCTGAAAATGCCGATTTTTGACCTTGTCATCACCATAGCCCCTTCAGTTTTGATAGGATCTTTCTGAAACTTATATGTAAGGTGGCTGGGGATAAAATCTCGTATGAGTTCAAAAACAGGCCAAGTCAGCCCATTTATCGTAGAGTTATGTCCCTTTGATGGCTGAAAATGTTGATTTTTGACCTTGTCATCACCATAGCCCCTTCAGTTTTGATCGGAGTTTTCTGAAACATATATGTGAGGTGGCTGGGGATAAAACCTCGGATGAGTTCGAAAACTGGTGAAGTCGGCCCATTTATCTTAGAGTGACATCCCTTTGATTGCTAAAAATGCCAAATTTTGACCTTGTCATCACCGTAGCCCCTTCAGTTTTGATCGGATCGTTCTGAAACTTATACGTAAGGTGGCTGGAAATAAAACCTTGGATGAGTTTGAATACTGGCCAAGTCGGCACATTTATCATAGAGTTACGTGCCTTTGATTGCTTAAAAATGCCTATTTTCGACCTTGTTAGCACTGCTGCAGGGTTCGCGCTAGGATTTTTTTTTCTTTCGCCATCACTTTCGCCAATTTAATTTTTTTTGAGCCAAAATCTTAAAACCTGAGCCAGTTGAAGAAACTTCTTCGCAAAATGCAGAACATGGATAAAAAAGATCTGCTCTACAATTTTCTTTGGCACTTAAAGGGTTGAAGCTTAAATGCACAGACTGTCCTTTTATGGCCTTTATGGACGTGTGTAATGGGCTGTAGGTGCGCCTAAAGACCCAAGGTTTTTTTATCAAACCAACACGGTCACACGTCAAACCAGTCATCAATGCTGTCTTGCCGACAGATATCTTAGCAAAATCCATAGACCAAAATCATTTAGATAGCTTGAGTTTTCCGACTTCCAGCGGCATTACCGTCTCTCCCTAAAATGCAACAAAACCTTGCTTAAATGCTTTTGTTTTTGCTCCGACAAGTAAGCGTTGTTAGGTCATGGAGGCTGCCATTTTGGTTGATCACATGATTACATTACCGTAAAAATTCGGCTGTAAGACGAGGATTTTTCCCTCCAAAATGAGCCCCAAAAATGGCTCCGTCTTATAGCCGAGGTCATGGACTGCATGCTTTTTTCCGGCAATGTCCGGCGAAGACCAGACATACGGAAACAGCCGATCGGTGATTTTTGAATTGATATAAAGCACCGCCCACAAACCACCGCTACCATTTAGCTGCACAGGATTGGTAAATGACGTCATCCGACATCAGCACCCCAACACGTATTTAATGTCATTGTGTGTATCTATTTCATTAAAAAAACGTTAGGAACAGGGTAGAAAATATTTTCTCGATAGCTAAACGGTTGTAAATAGAGGTGGATAGAAAACCAGCGCTTTGCACAGCTTCCGAATTATCCCCAGAAGCTCCGTGTCAATAACCAACAACAGCGTTCGACTTTTCCGGCTCAGCGTCTGCTATTTGGCGCCAAAACATAACCATACATGAGATCGTAGAAAAATCCATTTTTATTACCGTTAGATGTAGCTAATTGTCTGAGGAGCGATTAAATCATTTTCACATTGATTGTGGATTAAATTTTATGATTGACATAACTTGACCATATTTTCACACCTTATCGACACGCACCGCAGGGTGGCAATTAAAAGGGATTAACACTAGTGTCATACTTGAACCGTAATAAATACACAAATGGGTTGTCTTTGAATTGACAGTGCAGCAATTATTGCGATTTACTTACTGGTATAGTTTTACCGGATTTAAGGACTCAAAAAGACTGACATTTATAGACGATTTTATTGCACTTGTCAGACCGGACGTCATAAGGTCAAAGTGCATTTGCCCGGTCAGCCGGGAAATGGATTTGTCAGTCCTGTCGTCTATTAAATAGGTGGAAGAAAAGGTGTAAAATACACATTTCAGTAAACGGCTTAAGTCGGCAATAACCGGGATGGGACTTCTTTTTCTTTTTTATAGTTTTTTTTCGCCACTAGTTTTCGCCAAATGACACAGATTTGCGCCAGATTTATTTTCTTTTCGCATTTGGCGACCGCTAGTGCGAACCCTGACTGCTGCCCCCTTCAGTTTTGATCAGATCTTCATGAAACTTACAAACAAACAAGTCAGGCAGAAAAGCTCGGAGGAGTTTGAAAACTCGTGAGGTTTGCCTATTTGTCACAGAGTAACATCCCTTTGATTGCAGCAGTTAATTGCTTATTTTTGAACTTGTCATCACCATAACCCCATCAGTTTATATCAGATCTTCTTAGCAAGTCAGGAATAAAAGCTTGAATGAGTTTGAAAACTGGTGAGGTCAGCCTATTTATCATAGAGTTACATTCTACTTGATTTGCAGAAATTGCTTACCCTTTCATCACCATGTCCTTCCATTAATCCTTCAGTAAAGGTTGGCACTTCCTGAAACTTTGAATCTGTTAGCTCAGGTGAGCGATACAGGACCAGCTTGGTCCTCTTGTTTTTTTACCTCTGACCTCTAGTACCACCTTGACCTTGGGGGTAGGGACCTGTGTTTTGCACGCAACACAGACTCATGATGGTTAACATTTTTGCAAAGTAATTTCGAAATCAACCTAGAAATAAGAAATTTACTGACTGCATTTAAATTCCAGACGGACCAACGGACAGGGGCAACGCTATATTCCTTTCCACCATTCTTCAAATGGCAGTGGCATAAAACATACAGTCATCTTTACTTTGCTATATCCAAAATTGTGTTGTAACGGACAGTATATGATGTTCAGCAGTGTTCTTCTCTGTTCAAAGTGAGTGCGGTCCCAGTCTTCTTCACTGATTATTCAATCCAAGGAGTGGACATATACATGTAAGCAAAGGGGAAGACTTTGAACATCCTTAAGCTCTATACAATTAACCCTTGTCCCACTGAATAATTAACCCTTTTTGTACCAAATGGAATCTTCCTCCTTATATATACTGGGAGCTCATTCCAAAATTAAGGGGTGTCAGATTGTGTTTTCTTTAAAATTTACTTGGAAAATGTCTTAACTTTTCACAAATAGTGCAGTCCCTGATCAGGCGCCGCGTTCTGCGACATCTGATCTGGGCCTGCACTAATTGCCACTTACCCCTTTGGGGGTTTCCGGTACCAAATGGGTTAATATAGCCAAACCCATTTCCGAATTTGAATCAATCAGATTACTTGATGTAATTTATTCCTACAAATTCACAAACTGTGTGTCAAAACAGTGTAGATCCTGATCAGATTCAGAAGCCAGCTGATCTGGACCACCTCTGTTTGCAAAACTAGGGTGTTGTCATGATCAGCAGAAGAAGGATTAACACTGCTGAACATCATATACTGTCCGTTACAACAAAATTTCTTCAGAAGCCATCTGATCAGGATCTACACTGTTTGCAAAACTAGGTGTTGTCGTGATCAGCAGGAGAAGGATTAACATAATAAACACCTAATAGTCTGCAATGTCAAGCCACAGGACACTGTCACCATCAGGTCCAGTGAGCTACTTGAGCGTCTTGGCATTGAGGACCTGGACCTCATCCTGAAAGAGTGAAGGCTCCACTGGTATGGACATGTGGAATGCTCCAACAGTGCAGTCAAGGCTGCCTTGACATACAGGAAAGCAGGTGCCTGGAAGGCCCAAGATGACCTGGAAGCAGCTGACAGAAAGAGATTGCAGAGAATGGAAGCTCTCTGCTATCAATGCTCATGATAGACAAGCCTGGAGATCTGGTGTCAGATCTCCCATGCATGCAGCAAGCCAGCTACCTGGAAGGGGGCCCACTTATGTGGGTGTTGCCCCTGTGCCTGCACGTTAATCAAAACTGTTGATGATGAGGAGCCCTTGGAATCATTTTGTTCAACCCATAAACTGATTCTGATGCAGGTTGGTCTGAATCATGAACATACAGCCTGATTGAACTCTTTTGTACCAAATGGAATCTTCCTCCTTATATATAGCAGGAATCCATTTCAAACTTTAGGGATGTCGGGCTGTGTTTTCTTCAAAATGGATTTGGAAAATGGCTGAACCTTTTACAAATAGTGTAGGCCCTGATCAGACGCTGCGTTCTGCGGCCTGCACTGTTTGCCAAGGTACAAAATGGGTTGAGCCATCCCAGTTGTCCATTAACATAAAATTTGAAGTCCATCACCATTTAATACTAATGTACATATACATGTACATGACTCTTGTTATCTCAAACTCCAAGAGACTAGAATATTTGGTTTGATATTACAGTAGTTTGAGACAGAGTTGAAATCTAAGGAACATATAGCAAAACTAACATAATAGTGTACAAAATTTAGTTTGACTTTAGCCATTGTTTGAGATGTCCGAGTTTGAGATAACGGGAGTCTACTGTACATGTACATGTAGTCAGTGTTACCACCAACTGTTGTCATTTCCAGTTCTATTGACAATGTGAAATGACAAATTTCATGCTCAACTTAGGGAAGTTGAAATAAGGAACCTTATGACTTGGGCAGTTTATTTATTTGATTTGAGATTTAACGTCCCCGTCAACACTGTAAAGGTCATTTTGGAGATGTTGCTTCCAATTTTGTGGGACTTTTACCCGACATTGAGATAAAATGACATCTCAAGCCCTGTCGCCCAATGAAACCAATAGGGTTCATTAGCATGGACGGTCTGTCTCGCACCGCAGTTCCTGGACAGGCTTAGATCCTCTAAGCGGTTTACCAGTACTAGTGTGCGGGCAGGATTCAGCTCTGCGTGGAAGCATCATGCAGCCCATATATTTCTTCAAGCCCCTATGGGCGGGGGCTCATGACTTGGGCAGAACTTAAATAATAATCACAAAGTCATACATATGTATGTTTATACCACTTTTTATTTTTTCTTAATTTTTTTTTCCAACAAACATCGGACCAATTCCTGACAAGCATAACTTTAAAAATCACTCGGAATCCATGTTTACCGGTTATATGAGATTAAATAAAATACCATCCAGTGGTCAATGATTAAAACTTTCAGAGATGCCATTGCCCAGTGAGTTGAAGGGTGCAGTTATTCCTTCTTTGTGTTATCTACCCACAGTGTCCCTGGTCAGGGACCACCTTTGGGACTGTTCAAAAGTGGTCTTCAAGACCACTTTTGAACAGTCCCAAAGGTGGTCTTAATAGAGGAATTTTACTGTATTTGGATCTGAAGGATAATTTCCTCAATTCTCCATAAACCCATAAAATAATTGCCGTCTGCAGGTTAACTTAAAAGTAATTTTTTGCAAACAGTGAGGATCCAGATCAGACTGTAGGAGCAGTCTGATCTGGGCCCACACTGTTTCCCTGTATGCAAAAATATTTTTAAAAAGTTTGCAAAAAAAATTCAGCAGATAGTATAAGCAGATGACATTTTCACTTAGTATTTCTTCGGCGTCATTTGAACAAGATCACCACAGCGGTTCAAATCAATACCACAAACTAGGTCTTTATGTAGAACTGACAAAAATTTCCTTTCATAATAATCACAAAATACCCACATTTCCTTTTAATGTGTATCAGTTTCTATACATTCAGACAGAACCGGAAAAGAAATAGCCATTATTTCAGCATGCCTGTTGCATCATTTCTCTTAAACAGGAGCTTGACCTTTCGTTAAAATTCTCTCCTTAAGAAACTGACTCTTCCATTCCACACAAATTGTTTCCTATGGAAACTTGGAATTACATTTCATTCACACTGCCTCCTTTGAAAGGTCGGCTACCAGAACATTCATTTCAAACCTGTGGACTTAGGAAGATGATGCAGACGTTTCCTGCAAACTCATCTTTTTAAACCCCCAATTCCCCTTTAAAAAACAACAAACATGACATGTCATAATATAAAATAATGTCTGCCAATTGAAGTTAACCCTTGACATGCTGAATATTTAAATATGCCACACCCACTACACATTATCAACTAATCAGACTACTTGATGCAAATTATTGCGACAAATTCATAAACTGAATAACAAACTATGTAGATCCTGATCAGATGGCTCCATCCGATCTGGATCTTCATTGTTTGAGAGATAAGATATATCCGGGTTCAGCAGGAGAAGAGTTAAAAATATAAAACAGGTCAGTTCATCTTTTTGCATTTGATCCCTAAGGCAGTAAAGGCATGAAATTCACTCGCCAGTTTCTTTAATACAGCAGATGCCATGTAAAATTTTATAGTATGATGATAGTTTGTAAAATGTTTTTAAATCCTAAACTGACTCGTAGTTATTTTGTAGATTCTTCTAAATAGGCAATAAGGTTGTCTCTGTCGTCCTTCTTCTTTAAACCAGCGAAAATCATTTTAGTTCCTGGGATGTATTTCTTGGGGTTCTCTAAGTATTCAAACAGGGTATCCTTACCCCATATTATACCTGAAAATTTAAATAAAGTTTATTAACACTGCATAATACTGTATTTACCAGTAAAATTCCTATATTAAGACCACCTTTTGGACTGTTCAAAAGTGGTCTTTAAGACCACTTTTGAACAGTTTCAAAGGTGGTCCATGACCACAGGACACTGTTTGCAGAGAACAAAAAGAAAGAATAACTGCAACCTATTAAAAAAGCTTTTCAAAGCAGAATTTGTCTTATTTTTTAGTGGAATTTAACTGTATTTGGACAGATAAACAGTTAACTAACCCTAACAGTATGCATTAACAGTATAAACCCAGATAAGACACCACAAAATGCAGCATAGAAACAGATATGGTAGCTAACTGAATGAAATTTGTTTATTAGTTCTCCATAAATTCACCTATGATGTGGGTATTTGGTAGAACAGTCTCTGCAAGTGGTTCTTATGAATACCCACAGCATAGGTTAATTATATGAAAAAATAAGGATGATCACAAAACACACAAGTACCAACTTGAATCATTTCATATTCCATTTGGATGAATCAGTTTGCTTACATTTGTAGGCGCGTGTATCTCTACGGATGTGCGCGTATGTGGGTTTGTCAGTGTATGTGCTGATGTGCATTTGTATGCATGTGTGCATGCGGTTCGTGTGTGTGCATGTGCGTGGGTGTTTTTATGTTAAGGTACTGTTAGTACTTTGACATTTCATAAGCATAAGACCATATGGGGTTTACGGTACTGTTAGGGTCGCTAGGAATATGTGAATTTAACGTTTCCAACATGTATTGAAATTTAAGAGAGATTTTGTTATAATACATAGAGGTCATCTAGGGCCAGATGACATAATAAACAAAGGGTTTAACCATTTTGCAATCATTGTGTGACGGGTTTTACGAATAGATTTTTTTAAATCGAATTACTAGAGTGAGCATTTAATTGGAACTTTTATTCATGAAATTTTCCACACTCTAATAGATTACAGACACGAGCATTGTCTATACTGCAAAACTAGGTTACACCCATCATTAGCTCAGCCATTGCAGCTGTACTAACCATATAGGATGCCGATAAACTACATCTGAAAATGATGTCTGCTTAAAATTCATGCAAACTTTTTAGAAATATTGTTTCATACAGGCAAACAGTGTGGATAGAGGAGCAGTCTGATCTGGGTCCACACTTTTTGCAAAATTGACTTAAAGTAACCAGCAGATGACAAAGCAGACGACGATTGTCATGATTGGCATTTTATTGGTTAAGCAGTCTGATCAGGGTCTACACTGTTTGCCAATCCGTCTCCACCTTTTGGACTCCTTGCCAGATCGCTAAACCCGTTAAAATACATGTATTACGAGAATTACAGCAAGTCCTCAAGGTGTCCGAATTTTTAGGATTTTTAAAGTACATGTAATTGCATGTGGTTTTATCCAGCTCACCACGCTTGCCGCCTTGTGCAAAATAGTACAATTTTTAACTTAACAACCGATTAAGTGCATTAGAATGGGGATAACTGTATTAAAAATTGTCATTTGGGGAAGTAAAATGTCGGTTTTACGGTCGCAAATTACATTTTAAACGAAATTTCCGACCGTAATACCTCTGATTAACCTCCCTTAATGACAATTTTCAGTACAGTTATCCCCGTAATTTATACCAAATTAATTACAAATACAGTACACTCATGAATTGTGATGGTTACATGTATATCATCCACACACATGGAGGAAATATCACTGAAACCATGCAAATTATTTGTGTTGAAAGTGCATAGAAATGACTTGGTTTTGCGTTAGATTCATGTGAACAATGAAATTCTGGTCACACTGACCTACACACATTTTTATATCGAATGTGAGGTCATACATGTGTGGAACTGATAATCCAAGCACGACAGTTCTCAAAAAAATAGCCTTCTAGAATGAGATAAAGGTAAAATCACTGAAATGTAGGTCATCATGACCTTCACCCATTTAACACTTGAACCAATGTCACATATGTAGTTGGCTTATGTATAAAACCATTGTGTCTATAACTTATTAATTAACATAATGGAAATGCATATATATAAAACATATTACAAAAGTGTCTTATAAGTTATATTTTAGGGCCTATATTTTAACCTCCTAGCCCCACCCCCAGGTATGAGTGAGTGAGTATTTGAGTTTACGTCCCACCAACAACTAAGGTCATACGGAGACGGGACCTCGGTTTAAAGACTCATCCGAAAGTCTGGAGAAGCCCGGGATCGATCCTGCGATCTCTGGTTTACAAGGCGAGTAGCGTAACCACTGCACCATGGAGGCTCCCCCCCCCCCCCCCCCCCCCCCGGTATGAACCCAGGGGTTGTGTTCCCTTGGTATCTCATAAGACCCACCCAAAGTGTAAATATGTATGCTCTGTGATGAGTGATTGTCCAGATATAAGCATTTGAAAAACTTAAACACAGTAAATTACAAAGGAGTCCTAGATTCTGACCCCTAGCCCCACCCTTGGAATCTCAGAGCACCCTTTCAGGTACCTATGTTCCAAATAATATGCCTCCGTGAGGAGTGACTATCAAGATTAACTAAGGCAATGCGGACAACAAAGGTGACTACCACAGGCGAGCTTAAAACTACCTAATCTTCCATTGCAGAACTTGGCATCTCGCAAGTGACCCAACTCACCTGCCCTAATCATGAATTTTGAACTGATAACAGTTTATGGACAGGACAAAAACATTTACAATAGGCTAGGTCCCAACTGCTCACGGCAGGAATCATTTGCATAAACTGTGACATGGTCAATTTTTGTAACATGGTCATTTTTTTGTAGATAGCTTCATGTATCCATGAGAAGTTTTCACATATGCAGCATTATCATATTCATAAGGTACCTTTGCTTTGATTAGCTGACGTGTATGAGTATCCAGGTGCTTGTCCTGTTTGCCTGCCAAAGAGCCCATTCAGATTTGGTCCCGTCTTGTGCTTGCCTCCTTTCTCCACTGTGTGACACTGTGCACATCTCTGGACAAAGAGCTTTTTGCCCTTTTCGGCTGACATCTGTTGAAGACATTACAACACTTAAAATTAGGGCTGACTAATCGCAGCTGAACAGATAATCAATTATCATTCCGGTCATTGTGATCGATAATCGATCAGTAATCACTAAAGATTTTGTCACAATTTTACCTGTTTTGCTTTCTGTCTGAGCAGGACTCTTAGCATACGTTGTACTTTACCATATGTATATTTGAACAGATAGGCCTGAGCAAACAGTGTAGACATAGATGAGACACCACATTCTGTGGCATCTCATCAGGGTCTGCACTGTTTGCCACACCTCCAGCTATTTTAGGTACAACTTTTGGTAGTAAATTGTACTTAGGTATCAAATAATCGATTACAAGCAAATCAATAATGATAATCATTTTTAAGGAATATATCGATTGGGTTATCGATTTTCCGAAAATCGTGTCAGCCTTACTTAAAATTCTGCTACATGTATTAACCCCCATCCTGCTGAATATTTTAATTGGCCAGACCCATCTCTCACAATCAGCCAATCAGATTGCATGATATAATGTTTTCATTCAGATTCACAAACTGAATGACAGTGTAGATCTTATTAAGGTTTAGAAGCCATCTTGTCTGGAACTTCACTGTTTGCAATTGTTAGTTGTCGTGAACAGTGGGATAATATCCCACTGTTCACGACAACTAACAATTGCATTAAAGGGTTAGGACCAACTAAAGTTAAGACTTATTCTGCTTTTAAAAGCATATTAACCTTCGGCCTGCTGTAGGCGCATTTATTCGCCAAAGGGGGTAGTCCAACTTGAGAAAAACCTTATGCTCATAAGAAAGCAAGTACAGTACATTCCATCGGATGAGGTTCTCCTACACAGGAGGGCTGGTTCTTTCTTACAATGGCACAGGTTTTACCCACATTACCAGCAGTTTGATTTTACACCCAGAAATGACATTAAAAAATTGAAGATCTTCCAGATACCAGTCTTCAACAGGTCCCCCTTACCTGTTTTATCACAATTCTGTGCAATCTAGACCCAATCCATCTAAACAACTTCGGATGATAAAATATGTAGTCATAATAAAGGTAGCTACACAAGCCTTTCACTGGCAGAAACTACATGTACTTACAAATAAACAATAGCGGAAAGCCAAAAGGACAGTAACTTTCCCACAAAATGCCTTGACAATGGCCAAATGCAGGGGGAACAACCTACGTCAGAGCAGTGAAGTCATAACCATTTGTAGGTTTTCCGGCGTTGACTACACAAAAGGCATTTGCCACATCAAGTAGGCGCAGAGTCGGTGCATTAGTTCATAAAAGATTCAAACATACTGAAATATGTCTCAGAAATGCAGCCCTTTCTTTAAATTACTTGACGCAAGCTGGTTTGGCAATGATGTCGGAACTACCATTGTTTACGGCACCAAATCAAATCTTGTGACAAAGCCATCGAAGCCTTTTCAATGTTTCTAGGTGGAATTAGCTCACTGATGGGATGCAAATATTGTTCTTCACCAGCTGAAGTGTGTTTTCTGAAGACTCGTAATGTACATATCTAGTTTGAAGCATTTTAAATACCCTATTTACACCAAAATGGCCGCTCCTGAAATGGGTATGACATCTCTGCTATGACGTAGGTTGTCACCCTTGAAATGGCTATCCACAAAAATATATATATATATAAAAGCGATACACACACACTCAAAGACAAACCATAACAAACCAAGCAAAGTTTTCCAGGCATAAACCCTATTAGTTTCATTTGACAGCAGGACTCGAGACATCATTTAATCTTCATTTAACATGCTTCTCCAGAACTGGAATGGCTTTGGATGTAAGTGTCCTATATGTTCAGCCTAGTCTCCTTTGTTCGGTTGCTTACTGGATTTTGTTCCTTTCAGTCTGGCCCCTGCCAATAGGGGCTTGAAGAAATATATGGACTGCATGATGCTTCCACGCAGAGCTGAATCCGGCCCGCACACTAGTACTGGTAAACCGCTTAGAGGATCTAAGCCTGTCCAGGAACCGCGGTGCGAGGCGGACCGTCCATGTTAATAAACCCTATTGGTTTCATTGGGCGACAGGGCTTGAGATGTCACTTCATCTCAATGTAGGGTAAAAGTCCCACAAAATTGGAAGCAACGTCTCCAAAATGACCTTTACAGTGTTGACGGGGACGTTAAACCTCAAATCAAACAAACAAATTCCTTTCAGTCTGTTAAAATTTTTGTTTAGTTTTGCATGCTTAGTACCTTTGTTTTTCTTTCGACCTTTTTAGAGCAAGTCAATCCACTGGTATGCCTTGCAACCTTTCGATTTTTTTACCTAATAAGGTATTGGCTGTGCCAGGCTGAGAGACAATTTTGATCTTCTTAGCACTCGAGTTTCGCCTTGAGTCTTTCTCAAGGGAATCTTACATTTAAATTATCTTAGTGCTATTTACCTCTTACAAATTTTTTAATACATGTATCTAAGCATCCAGTGCTATTTTAGCATATTTATGCTATGTCATATTAGTCAAATTCTAGTTTAAATAATGGATGCAGACATGGTGACAATGTCTTTGTGTGGCAAACAAGCTGAACTTGGACGTCATCATGTTCGTAATCGTCATAGATATAGCTTTCTTTTGGCTGCATCTAGTAATCTGAGTTCCTTCGAGGGTGATGCGTTGGCAGCAACCTAGGTGGGGTATCCAGCAATCAGACAGTTCGTCTACGCACATCCTTGGATGATACTATGGAGAATGAATTTTAGGCAAGTTTTTTTTTGTTTTGTTTTTTCATTTCTAAAATTTTCAATTTAATAAAGTGCCGGATATACTTTTTAGTGTGTATGACTATCTAACTGTTTTATGTTCATTATTACCATTGTCTCATACTCCTTACACTCTAAAATATTCACAAATATTCTTATGCTAAATATTTGTGATACAACTATCTCATATCAGGCCTCCGTGGCCTAGTGGATAAGAGCGCTGACTCTTAGTCATTAGGTCTCTCACCGCCGTAGGTTCGAGCCTCGCTCGGGCCACGTGTGAGACGCCAAGTTCTGCAACGGAAGGTAAGGTGATTTTTCTCCGGGTACTCCGGTTTTCGCCCACCTCTGATTAACGATCGACTCGATATGAGTGAAATAATCTTGAAAGGGCCGTAAAACCCAAACCACAAAAAAATAAACAATTATCTCTTAATGTGTAAGTAACTTTATGTATATATGTGCATGCCGTGATATATTTTAACCTACTGTTACTTTACAATTGTTTGTCGAAGTAAATGCCCTACAGGGCTTATGGTGTGCTGTTGACAATATTCGACGTAAAATAAAATTTCTATGTCTATGCTTTGTTTGTTTGTTTGATTTGAGGTTGATGGGGATGTTAAACCTCAAATCAAACAAACAAATGAAATTACGAAGATGAATCTTCCTGCACAGGGGGCCTCCAGTTAACATCCGGATCTGAAGGACAGTGCACTTTTTGGCATTCGTCCCTGCAAATGATCAGGTAGAAGAAAGTTGTTTTATTTAAAGACTGTCTTTAAATTTAAAGAATGTCTGTAAATTTAAAGACTAACACTGAGTAACACAAAGGAAAATCATGAAAATGATGTAACACGAAAAAATCGTATTCTCATACGCAGCCTCAGTCTTCATCTCATTAATAAAAGGTGCGTTGCTTTAGACTGCATGTATTTTACTGTCTTTTAAATATCCTTTTAAAGGTGCATTATTGAGCTATCGGGAAAAAATAAAATACATATAGCCGGTATCTGTGAATTCTTTCTTTAAAACAATACAAATTAATGCATTTTATGCAAAAATACGAACAATTACGATGGCAGGTAAACGAGTTTGAGAGGGATTCCATAACTAGGTTTCGAACACTAGTTATATCTATTTTTAGTTCGTGACAAAAATAGAATCCCCATATATGACGCTATGCGGCGTACATTTTTGGCCTTGTTTGCTTACGCCATGCCTGAATCTGAAAAAAATATGACGCTGAATACCATGCCATAACTTAAGTAACGACACTCAGAGACGATACTGTCGCCATGTATGTGTAAAGTGACAGATTAATTTTTATAACAGAAATTCCAAACACATGTTCAGAGCGAAGGGTAAACACGAATGAAAACGACCATTTTCACAAAGTTCTGAAGCTGTATTTGGCTCCAAAAGTGTACACATGACAAAGGAGTATGCATTGAAGATAAAAACCAGAAAAAATTTTTGAGACCCAGTAACTCAATAATGCACCTTTAATGATAGAAATAATCATGAAATAAAACAACATAGTTGTCTCCGTTAGACAACAAACGCCATGAAAGTTCGCAGTAAGGGAGGAAATATTTGTCAAAGGTCGAACTTGAGTTTCGTACTCACGTAATTTCCTTTTCGGACATTTTACTGTTGTAGTCCGTTTGAAACTTTCCTCAATTTTGGTTGTCAGTATACAGTAGAACTTCGAGGGCTCGAACACCGATGGCTCGTTTACCATTGATGTGTCGAGCCCATTTTTGAGCCATTAGCGAAATCCTCTACATAAGAAATAGTGGGGGATAATTAAGGAGATTTTAGTCTTTTATCTACCAAATGCATGCTGTGTGTACTCATTAGAATCGCCTCGATGAGGCGATTCTAATGAGTAAACACAACATACTGTATACATGTTCATCATAGAAAACCGGAAAGATGTCCAAAAGTATTTCTTTACACCTCCTGACAGTAACTTCAGTGGCTCGAACTACCCCTGTCTCGAACATATTTTCGAGGTCCCAAAGGTGTTCGAGCCACTGAAGTTTGACTGTATTGACAAAATGATAAAATCGTTAAAGGTTTTAGGAATTCCGTTTATGACGCCATTCTTGCGCATGCGCTAAGCACTGGCCGTCAATTGAAACGGCCATCGCTTTTCAAATGTATTGGCAGAACCGAAAATGCTAACAATATTCAGACATTTTGAGGGAAAATATACCCATTTACATTGAAATAATGCCTCGAGAAGGAAAGAATGATATTTTGCTTTTATTACTGAAATTCACTTATCCTAAATCCGTTGTTAATGGACGAAAATCTCTCCGTGAATGAGCCATGTCAACGGTTTGAGATACTGTTATTCACGAAAGCTTACTTACAACTTAGATCTCTCTATCTGTTGAGAAAACTGTCCAACGGTCTGTCTACATGTAGAATTTAAAAATGAATGTCCAACGACCTGTCTAGAAGAGCAGTTAAAAATGTCCAGCGATCTGTCTACATGTGCAATTTTAATAAATCGAAGATTCATGTTGACAGGCTACGTTTGTTTTGGTTTAAACAATATTTTATTTCTAGCAAACATCATGTACAATTAAATACATTGGAACTGACAAATACGATCTGACAGTAAGTCTGAGGCTTATAAATATCATCTCCTAAAACAAACTGATTTTACATTTGAGTGATATGAACAAATAACCAGACAGACAGACGGACAGGCAAAGAAAATGACTGACTAACAGACTAACTGACAAACAGACGGACATTTAGACAGACAAATAAACATACTGACTGTCGAAATAAACTAATGGGTGGACTGACAGAGGGACGTCGAGTCAACGTTGGTTCGACGTCGACACCCACTCCAACTCACTTCAATATCACATGACTGTTGGGATGAGAGAGAGAGGTTTGAGTGACAAACCGACAGAAGACTGACTGACTGAATGACTAACAAACAAACAGACGGTCAGTTAGACAAATAAACATACTGACAGTCGAAAAAACACTAATGAGTAGACTGACAGACGGACGTTGAATCAAAGTTGGCTTGACGTCATGCCGTCGTCCACAACCAATCCAACTCACTTCAATGTCACGTGACCATTGAGATGAGAGAGAGGTTTGACTGATCCCTGTATCCAAGAAGCCCATGACCCTTTTTTGTACCAAATGGAATCTTCCTCCTTATATATTGCAGGAGTCCATTTCAAAATTTAGGGGTGTCAGGTTATGTTTTCTTCAAATTTTATTTAGGAAATGGCCGAACTTTTTGCAAACAGTGTAGGCCCTGATCAGTCACCACATTCTGCGGCGTCTGATGATACTCTGATCTGGGCCTGCACTGTTTGCCACTTACCCTTTTTGGGTTCCTGGTACCAAATGGGTTAATGTAGGCCATGGACAGGTTGAACCAATCTGCAAATCTACCAGATTTTACTGTTAAATCTTGCCCTGGCAAAGGAGTGTTTCGTTCTCATGTTCTACGTTTGTTTTGAATTTAATGTTCCAATCCCACTGAGTCTTGATGGGTCCGAGCACTGGGCAAATGACATTTTATTAAGAAACGCCGTATTATCCCCAATGCAATGTTCTGACGTTCCATCAACATTGCCAAGTCAAATTCAGTGCATCGCTTTGAAGTTGGTTTGATGTTGACACGCTACAAGTCGGTTGATGTGGCGTTTTTTAACGGCAAACTGTAATTTACATTTAAATGCCTGCGCTCGCTAATTGTTGGGGCGCTAAGAGAGAGGACCCTGTTGGGTCGTATGTCCAATGTATCGTTTTTGTAATGCGAAATTTCACATCTGGCAGCATATCGGTGATTTTCCCATCATCTTACATTATAATTCGCCAATAGTTTAATAGAATTTCAGTGTTTTACGCTGTAATTTACACTTTATCTGTCGCACTACCTTTGAAGCAATATGATAGATGACGGCCAGGGCTCTTCCCATTCTATTTTTTTGAACCGGAAGTACTTCACAAAAAAAAGCTCTTATACGCATTCATTCCCCGAGTTCATTTTACCAACGAATCTTATAACAAAACCTGTTTTTCTGAGAACTCTTCAATTATGGCGAAAGGAATTAAATTAAATAGAGACAACTATATTCTTTGCAGTTGCACATAATTAAATAATCCATAGATAACAGCCAAATTACTATAAACAGCAAAGTGTGATTTATGCCTTTTACACCATTTTCATTATTTAACAGGTAGAAGGGAGCAACTTTAGAATCTGTCTGCCACTTCTTATTACCTAACCCTAACCCCAACGACCTGACCAACCTAACCCTAACCTAGCCCTAACCTATAACCCTAACCATCTGTGACCTATTCCTAACTCACCATAACCGTCAGTGACCTACTCCTAATATACTAAGATCAGTAAACAGTGGCGGACAGATTCTAAAGTCTAGCCGGTAGAAGAAATTGTTTTATTTAAAGACTGTCTTTAAATTTAAAGACTTTTTAGTCTGTAAATTTAAAGACTGACACAAATAAAATAATGAAAATGGTGTAAAACTGAAAAATCGCACTTTGCAGTTTATAGTAATTTGGCCGTTATCTATGGAATATTTAATCATGTGTAACTGCAAATTATATAGTTGTCTCTATTTAATTAAATTCCTTCCACTATAATTGAAGAGTTCTCAGAAAAACAGGTTTTGTAATAAGATTCATTGGTAAAATGATCTCAGGAATGAATGTGTATAACGGTTTTATCATTTTGTCAATATAGAGTTTCAGAAAGACTACAATAGTAAAATGTCCGAAAACAAAATGACGTCAGTACGAAACTCATCTTATGTTCGACCATTGACATATATTTCCTCCCTTACTGCGAACTTTCACGACATTAGTGGTCTAAGGGAAGGAACTGTGTTGTTTTATTTCTTAATTATTTCTATCATTAAAACGATATTAAAAGACAATAAAATACATGCAGTCTATAGCAACGCACCTTTTATTAATGAGACGAAGACTGAGGCTGCGTATGAGAATGCGTTTTTTCCTGTTACATTACATTTTCATGATTTTCCTTTGTGTTACTCAGTGTATAGTCTTTAAATCTACAGACTAAAAAGTCTTTAAATACAGTCTTAAAATTTAAAGACAGTCATTAAATAAAACAATTTCTTCTACCTGTTTAATTTGTGTCAGTCTTTAAATTTACAGTCTAAAAAGTCTTTAAACTTAAAGACAGACTTTAAATAAAACAACTTTCTTGTACCTGATGCTGCCAATGGAGCGTGTTTGGACACCGAAATAATCAGGTCTGAGAGTTTAGCTATTTTTAAAGACAGTCCATAAAAATAAAGACAGTCTTTAAATTTATGGACTCACGTGTCTCTAGAAAGCAATGCAAATCGTAAGAATTTTCAAAAATCGCAGAATGTGTATTATATAAACTTATCCGTTACATGATGCATTGCATATACAGAAAGTTTTTTCTCGAACTGTTGTCTACTTTTCGAGTATAAATATAAAACGTCTACGGAAGATATTCTTGTTTAGGTTTTCTCCCTTCATGTACTTTACAACAAGTGTGCCAAGCATCAGGTGACATATTTCATTGTTTATAGTGTAAGGGAGAAAACCTGAACTACACAAAATCAATTATTTAAGTTCTTGAATTATTAATTAACAAGACAACGGATCATACTCAGTTTTCAGCTACGCGCAGATTATCATGTAATAAAGAAGGTTGCGTAACACATGTTCTGCGATTTTCGAATTTTTGAAAATTCTTACGATTTGCAATGCATTCTAGAGACACGTGAGTCCATGAATTTAAAGGCATTTATTCCTAGAGAGTAGAACACACCGTGTGTCCATAATTGTTTTATTGCCCCCTGTGATATACCGACTATAGCAGATCAAAGGCGGCCCTTAATAGGGTGATTAGTAGCTCTTGTTGAATCCCCTGACTGAGGCACTTAAGGGGAAAATCAATACTGTACACCATTCAACAGTAAGTAATTTATTGATTTTCCCCAAGGCGGCCCCTTACCTGTTGAAGACAGAGGCCTTCTCCTCAGTGAGCACTGAGGACTACATAATATTATGTAATGAAATGATAGTCCTCAATGGTCAAGAATAAATGCCTTTAAAGACTGCCTTTATTTTTATGGACTGTCTTTAAAAATAGCTAAACTCTCAGACCTGATAATCACCGCCTTTGGAAATCGAACTGGGGGCCTCTAGCTGCAAGTAATATGTCCCTGACAGCACTTCTCTCTGTAATGATCAGTGACCGAGAAGTTCAAGTAAAAGAAGATTCTAAATCCGGCGTTACAGATTGTAAACCTATACTTACGAAGTTACGTGACAGTCAATTGCAATATAGCATCATGACCTTACTTTGACCTAGGGGAAACTGCATCGTTGGCTGAACAATTAATTGTGAGATCATACTCTTGTTCCATGCAAGTTTTTGGATCAGCTTATTATTTCATAACCCCTGGTGATTTACAGATTCTTTTCTCCGAAGTTCAGAAATGTGTGCATGTCACGTTTGCCCTTGAACAGTTGAACAAAGTTGCCGGTCTCCAGAAACGCAATTTTCTGGATTTTTGTGAAACTTACCTTCAAAGGACATTCCAAAATTACGCAAAAACATTGATCTGTATAAATAAATTAGACTTTCATTCATGAGAAAGGCAAAATCACTTAAAAATACTCACTTTCTCTCAATTTTCGTCTTCGGCTTACGCAAGTCTGCAAGCAAATTGTTGGGAAAGACCGTATGACCTTCTACGTCACTGACGAACACTGGGCTAGTCGATTATGTATGTGGGGGTCATATGTATCGAACTTCTTGGTTCTCAAACATTTTCAACCCATACACATTGAAGGAAATGTTTCTGGACATCTCCTTTTTTATTTGAAAAAAAATGTAACAAAGTATTGACAGAGTATTGATCATTAAACAGTAATATTTAGGATTATGTAATTGTGTAACAGTCTTAAAAGCAATGGAATACTCCTTGCTACGTCACTGTAAAAAATCTTAAACCAAAATAAAAAAATAATATTTGTGCTTTTATCAACATAAACATTGAAGCATGACCATACATTTTTTATTAAAAAATTCTCGTGCGTTACAAAATTTGTTTTATAGAATTACCCATTCAATTGATTGTAATATATCTAAACAACGAAAGTTCCACGACAAGACAGTTCCCCGACAGTCTGGTAGTTACATTCCCTAGCGGTCCGCTGGACAATTCAGTTCATCACAAAATCGGCCCATACAAAATCGGCCCATAGCAATTTCGTTTCACAATTTACATGATGATATAATTACTATCTATCTATCACTATATAATCCTGAACCCTCTTCTTAGTGTTATTAGGATGGTTGCGCATGGTGTGTTAGTAAGAGAAGTAAAAGTGTGATAGTGCAGAGTTAAAAGAATAATAGAAAGGTGAGCATAGATGAAAGATTACGGGTGTTAGTAAGGAGAGTTTAAAAGCAGGATAAAAACAGTATTACCTTAAGTGAGCCTGTGGTTGATCGAACTGACTCTTGATTTGAAAGAGTCAATATCAGAAACCAGGACGGATCAGCTGGTAGCCTGTTCCAAAGAACAACCGACATAGGGAAAAAGGATGTCACAGAGTGAAATTATGGAAACTGGAGGAGCGCTTGCGTTTAGGACTTTCTAGTCGTCTCCAGTTATTTTCCCCTATTGGTCGTCGTTTTTCATACTTCATATACTCATATATTTCATATTTCATTAAGCATTAATCATTCCTGAGTAGCGTATATCAATTTCCGGTGTCCTTATGTAAGTTTCGCGCGCTTTTCACTTCACTGATTAACACCGCATGCGCACATTCTTACCTCAGCCTTTGTCAGTCTTTCTTTGTCCCTGGCGAAGGTAGGTCTTACGACCACCTACAGGACACAAATAATATATATGTTATTCCTAATTACTTAGGATATTTATAATATTATTCAGGTATGCGTTTACTTTATTTCATTATCTTGTTGAACATTTGTAAATTATCATAATTGTCATTATTTCATGAATATTCGTATCTTGCCATTTCGATCTCTCGACCTCGGAGTCAGTCTTTCTTTGTCCCTGGCGAAGGTAGGTCTTACGACCACCTACAGGACACAAATAATATATATGTTATTCCTAATTACTTAGGATATTTATAATATTATTCAGATGACGAGGTCGAGAGGGAGAAGGTTCTGATAACTTCAAAAAACATGGAAACATCCAACTTAGTTATCATCTCTTGAACCCCGAACCCCCTTGAGATACGGGAGAGGCTCTAACGTTGTATCAACGTCGTTCACCATGCTCATGTGGCCACAATCCATTCATCAACTCGATACAACCAACTAATCAAACAATCAGCCCGTGACAGCAAATATATCCCGTGACACTGGCGCCCAACTAATGGTTCACCCTCTCAAGTGATCCCCCCGAAGACGGAGTACCAGCATCTACCCACTTTCGGTGACGTCACAAGACACCTCGTTCTAAACATGTTTGCCAGGACTTACTAAGTATTTTTCTTTAAATTGTGTATTTACATCATGGTACGTACCAGTGTGACTTTTATTTAGTGCTTCTTTCTTGATTTATTCATACATTCTGTGCATTAGCTGTCTATTTATCGGTAACACCGAATTAGGTCATCATGTATTTTCTACTTTCGTTTTCGCGTGTGTGTTGACTTACATGTTATGGAAAATTTTCAGTTACATTTCATTGCTTTAACTTGATATAAAGTGACTCTCTTTTCTGTCTTTACATAAGACAGACATGTTTAAAAAGTGACAGTGCTCAGTGACTCTCTTTCTTTCTTTAACTGAAAAATTGCATCTGTTGTGTACATGTATACTTTGTTTACATATACATAGATTGTACATGTAGATAAACTTGCATGACTGGTGCAGTGTAGACCTGCTAACTGATTTGATGTAGCTCTCTTTCTTTACATTCTAAAACTGACCAGCAGATGCAGTGTGTTCAGTGTTTTGTGACTTTTTTGTGTTAAATTTTTTTTTTGGCAAACAGTGTGAACCCCTTTACAATATAATGGAAAGGCAAACAGTGTGTACCCCTTTTGCAATGTCCATGTGTCCATGTCTGTTTGCTGCTCTCGTTACGTCTTTCTGAGACACATTTAAAGGCACCTGACCGCATAGTTCTGTTTTACACAGTGAAGACTCGGATCATGCCGTGTGGTCCCTGATCAGACTATTAGGCGTCATTTATTATTTTATTGTATCGGGTATTCTGAAAGATGCCGTGAAGATCAGAAAGCCATTCATAGGCAAAATGCATACTTTTACGTGAAATTTAAGCCTTTTGTGACATTTTGCTATTTATGTACATGTATCCTAGATGTTTTCTATTTTTCTGATACTTATCATACATTTTTCAGTTGGTGATTTATCTTCTTCGCACAAGTCAAGGTAACACCTAACCTCACCTTACTAGCACTGGTACTTTCCTTTTGTTGTAACTGCACATGTAGAAGATCATGAAGACTGCTTTCTGGTAAGACTAGTTATACCATATTTTTATTTTCATTCATTTGCATCATTGTACATGTTCCCATCAGTCCATTAATCATTGTCTTCGAAAGCACACCCTTAAATCAAGACATGAAAGTCCGTCTGGTGTTTTTCTCCGGGTACTCGTGTTGTCTCCGCCAATAAAAAAAAAAAAAAAAAAAAAAAAAGTTGGCTTACTCATGCAAGCCCATGCAAGCCTCACTTACTCAAGTTTCCGTCTTCACCGAACAACTATTATTGAATACTATCATCATGTATTGTGCAAATGCAGTGTTGTTGTTTTAAAATTAATTCATTTGTGCAAATTAGGTGAATGTATTATTGTTTTCTCTTTACTCTGGTACCCAGCTCTATAGTTGTGTGACATACTACATAGAATTTCTTGCTGTTGTGAAAATTTTCACATCAGTTAGATCTTCTTTATTTGTGAGTATACTTAATAAGTTACATTGATGTAAGTGATGAACCCTCTCACTTTTGAATATTTTTATAGTTAGTGGTACATAGTGTGACAGGCAACTTATTATATGGACAAGTCCATGTAATGTGTTAATAGTTTAGCACAGCTATATATAACTGCCTGTGATAATTTTTGTGCATTTTTTTGTGTTACATATACATTTTTGTCACACAGTGAACTATAGGGCATTAATCCATAGAATATTGGTATATTGTATGGAATGTTGTGGGTACCAGATGTACTTTCGGTATTTTGAAATTATTTTGCATTGCTGCCATTTTGGACGAAGACTTTCTATGGTGATGTCCATGGAATACAGGTAAACCCTGATATTTTGAACTTTTGTCAATATAAAAATAAATTATTTCTGATTTTTTTTATTTTTTGACTTGTTCAATTTTCTTCAATTGTTTATAGTGAATCATGGCAGAAGGAGGTGAAGGCATTAATTTTAAATCTTTATGGCCTGAAAAGGACATAGACTTCATGGTCGAGATGTTAAGGCGTACAGGCCGCTTTGACATAATTCCTCGCCATGAAGAGGAAATAGAAGAAGAAGAGGAAGGAGAAGAGATAGAAGAGGAAGAAGAAGAAGATAAAACTCAAGCTACTGAGCTTGAATACATAGGGGCTACTAGCATACCTGCCACACCCATACGGAGGTCCCATATCCCACCTCAGCCCAACCCAATGTCTTCAGTTGCCCCACCCACAACCAGACAAAGGAGTTCAGTCTTCCCTCCCCCACCCAAACAAATCAACCCAGTTGTCCCACCCACACTCAAACCAATGACCCCAGTAACCCCAGCCCTACCCCAAGAATCCCCACTTAAATACCAGGAGTCAAACCAAGGACCTGTTATTGGCAAACGCTCTCCCAGCCCACCTGCAAGACCCCCTTACCCTAAAGAGTTCCAACACCTATTGCCCAGACCACAGCCTGCAGGTATACTTCGTTCTCCTGTTAACATTAAACAGGAGTACAATCCTAACCCTCATTTTAGGGATCCATATTCCCATGATAGGCTAGACCCATTTGTTCAGCCATCATCTGTACCTCCTCCCAATCCCCTCCGAGATGAGCCCAGGTATCCCCAAAAGCAGGGCCAGAGGGTGACTTTTAGCCCTGAGCTTCCTTTCCACCACTCGAGAAGAGAAGCATATTATAATGTCCCTAATGCGCGAGTGGTGGGGAGGGAACAAAATATTTCTCCTCTGCCAGTTTGTAAAACATTTTCGCATCAAGAAACTAAAAATATACAACAAAATATAAAATCTGCAAAATGCGATTATGTTACACAACCTCCCCCTCTGGAAATAAAACAGGAACCATTGTCAAACCAGAATTATGTTCCTTCTTTAAATACTTTGCCACCCTCAAGTTATTCATTACAGGGTCAAGATTCTTTTAATAGTACCCTTAATAATTCTTTATTAGCAGGCATGCGAGTTCCACAACTTCCATTCTTTTCTGGTGAAAATCAGAAAGGGGATGTTTCCTTTGAAGTCTGGAAGTTTGAACTCAGCTGCCTCATAAGGGAATCCGTTTACCCTGATTCTTTTATTTTACAAGCTGTGAGAAAATCTCTCAAAGGCAAAGCCAGAGATATTTTACTCACAGTTGGTGAAACTGCTTCACCAACAGATATTTTAATCAAACTTGAGGGTATCTATGGCAATGTTTCTTCATGTGAAGTTTTACTTCAACAATTTTATTTAGAATTACAACTGCAAAATGAGTCAGTTGCTGACTATAGTGTCAGAATCGAAAATCTTTTGAGGCGAGCCACTCAAAACAGAGTTATTGATGAGCATATCAAAAATGAAATGCTCTGTTCAAAACTTTGGAATGGCCTGAAAGATCCACTTTTAAAGAACTCCAGCAGGTTTAAGTTTGAAGTTGATAAAGACTTCAACAGCCTGCTGAAGTCCATTAGATCCATTGAACAGGATCTAAATACATCCGCTACAACAAAGCAGATGTCAACTTTGACATCATCTGTCAGTGACAGCCAGCATGGCAAGGTTGACAAACAGCAAACACAAATGGCACAGTCTTCTTCTGACACTACTGGTCAGAAGTTAGACAACATTGCCAATCAGATGAGAAGGCTAAGAGAAAGGATGGATGGGCTTGAAAAGAAGTTTAGTGAGGCATGCCTTGCTTCTAACTCACCGGGCTCATCAACTCTTTCACCTTGTCAAAGTATACCATTTACCCCTCCTGCCCAACGTGGTTCCTTCTCTCAACGTGGGTTCTCTGCCCAGCGGGGTTCTTTTCCTCGTGGTAGGGGCTCTTCTTTTCCAAGGAGAAGAGGTGGCTCTTACCATAGAGGTGGAGGCTCGTTTGGCAGAGGCCAATTTCAACAACAAGGGGCTGATCAGCACAATTTCAAAAGTGCTGATACACAAACTGACTTTAGTTTGAACACGTCAAACTAGAAGGGGTCTTTATTGCGGAGCAAAATAAGGACTCCCCTTTGAACTCTGATAGCTCCAACACTGATCCAACCTTATTTTCACGTATGGTTGGATCAACAAATGAATCAGAGATTTTAATTAATGGTCAGACGTGTTTAGCCCTTATTGACTCTGGGTCCATGATCACAACAGTTTGTGATGACTTTTATCAACAAATGGACCCAAGGCCTGAGCTGAAAGATATGTCTGATTTTAATTTGAATATAAGTGGAGCAAGTGGCTCAAAAATACCTTATTTGGGATATATTGAGGCAGAGATAAAAATTCCTGAAGTAGAACATGTCCCTTTGATTGTTCCAGTTCTAGTTGTGCCGACTACCAGATACTCTGGCCAAGTTCCTCTGATAGTTGGTACAAATATTATTGGTTCACTCAGGGATAATGTTGCATCGGACCCAAATATTTCGTCTGCATGGAATAATGCATTTTCTGCTCTTTCGTATTCCCAGACAAGGTTTGTTAAATCTACAAATAAAACACCAGTCATTTTAAAACCTAACGAAACTCGTACATTAACGGGTTTAGTTAGAAATACTTCCACCATGGAAAATGGTGTTACAGAAAATAATATTTTAACTTCGGATTTTAATGTTTGTCCTCGTTTGGTGTCTGTCAAACCAAACACAAAGACAGCTAGAATTCCAGTAAGAATTTGTAATCTTTCAGCCAGGCCTATAACCATTAAACCCAGAAGTCAGCTGTGTGATTTGCACGAGGTTAAAGTTATTGAAAATGTAAATCCGTTTTCTACTTCATTTTCTCAGCGGGCTAGTACTAGTGATGGTCACGCTGAGGAAATCGAAGTAGATCTGTCAGCGGAGAACTTAACTCCTCAACAGCACACACAGGCTTCAAATTTACTTAGCCAATGGAAACATATTTTTTCCACTGGCCCTACAGATCTTGGTTTCACCAACCTGGTGGAGCACGAGATCAACTTAAGCGATCCTACTCCTTTTAAGGATCCTTACAGGCGCATACCTCCTGCAATGTTTGAGGAGGTACGCCAACATTTAAAGGAAATGTTGGATGCAGGGGCTATTAGAGATTCTCAAAGCCCATTTTCTTCCAACATTGTTCTTGTCCGGAAGAAAGACAATAGCTTACGTTTTTGTATTGACTTCCGGAAACTTAACAACAAGACTATTAAGGATGCCTATGCCTTGCCAAGAATAGAAGAGACCATTGACACGTTGTCTGGCTCGAAATATTTTTCCAAACTCGACTTAAGGTCTGGCTACTGGCAGGTTGGAATCAAAGAAGGGGATAAACACAAGACTGCATTCTCTGCTGGCCCCCTAGGCTTCTTTGAATGTAATAGGATGGCCTTCGGCCTTACAAACGCACCAAGCACATTTCAGAGGCTTATGGAGCGCTGTATGGGAGACCTACACTTGAAGGAATGTCTCATTTACTTAGATGATATAATCATCTTCAGTAAGACATTCGATGAACACATCACCAGGCTGCAAAACGTGTTCAAACAGCTTGAGCAGCACGGCTTAAAGCTCAAAGCCTCCAAGTGTGAGTTTTTCAAGACCCAAGTGCAGTACTTAGGCCACATTGTCAGTGATAAGGGTGTCCAGACAGATCCTGACAAAATTGCAGCGTTAAAAGAATGGCCTGCCCCTTCCAATATACAAGAATTGCGTAGTTTTCTCGGTTTTGCGGGTTATTACAGGCGCTTTGTCTGTAATTACTCCAAAATTGCGAAGCCTCTCAATGACCTGTTAGTAGGACACCCAACAACCAAGAAAGCCAAGCGATCTAAGTCTGCAGTTCCTTGGTCTTGGGGGCCTGATCAACAAACAGCTTTCGATACAATAATCGAAAAGCTTACATCACCACCAGTTTTGGCATATTCAGACTATAGCAAAGAGTTCATTTTGAACATCGATGCTAGTGGTGATGGGCTAGGTGCTGTTCTATACCAAGAACAAGATGGTATAGAACGTGTCATAGCCTATGCAAGCAGAGGTCTTAGAGCCAGTGAGTGCAATTACCCTGCACATAAACTTGAATTTTTGGCCTTAAAATGGGCAGTGTGTGATAAATTCCACGATTATTTGTATGGAAATACATTCACTGTTAGAACAGACAACAATCCATTGACGTATGTTCTAACAACGGCTAAGTTAGATGCCACAGGCCATCGTTGGCTAGCCGCACTGTCCAGCTACAACTTCAAGCTCATTTACAGGTCTGGCAAGAAAAACCAAGACGCCGATGCCCTCAGTAGATTACCATCTACTGATAAAGGGGTCCTGTTTAATGACGCTATTAAAGACACATTTTTCGATTACATAACATCCTAATGACCGTTTATTAAAGAATCCAGCATTGAGATAAAATATACTTGGGGTGTTCAGGCTGTCATACAGGTAGGGGACCAAGAGAGGGTAATAAAATACCTAGGGATATGACTTTGACAAATTACATCTATTCATTTACACTTAAGTCCTTATTTTGATGTGCATGGAAAAACAACAGCACTTTTTTCCGATTTTATATTTAGCAGCCATTATTTATAATCATTACATAAAATGCCAACTCAAATATATTGGTAAATTTTTTCAACCAAAAATGATTTTTTTTAGATAAAATCATGATAAATTTATTATTTCTGCTCTAAACATATATTGTGGATACTCATTAGAACCACCTCGCCGAAGCGGTTCAGACAAGCACCCAAAATTTGTTTTTACAGTATGACTGCTCGTTAGAACTGCTTCCATGAGGCGGTTCTAACGAGACACACAATATATGTTTTTGAGGAAAAAGGAACATCCCCCAAACCCCACTTTCTATAGAGAAAATGGGGGTTTAAGGGGTATATTTTCCTTATTTCTGCTCCAAGTCATAGGTTGCGGGTGCTCGTTTAAATCATCTCATTGAGTCATAGGTTGTGGGTACTCGTTTGAACCGCCTCAATGAGGCGGCTCTAACGAGCACCCACAACCTATGTTTGCAATATAAATAAGAAAAATAAATTTAATTGTGTTTGTTAGTTTTAAACTTGAAAAGGTGAAAATTAAAATCTTAAAAAAATCTTTTTTTTTTTTCTCTTTTCTGATATGATTGTGTCTAAAACAAAGAACATTTTATAGTTCCATCTTGACTGAAACTATAAAATGCTAATGTTTTAGACATTATATGATTTGTGTATTAGATACTTTCAACCAAAATAAAATAAATAAATAAAACACTAAATAAATAAATAAAACACTAAATAAATATAAATAAATACAGGTAAATTGATTGATTAAATTTTGAGGTTAATCAATTCATTTACCTTGTTTGTTTACTTCTTTGCACTTTTGAGTAAAGGAAACAATGGATATCAGTGTTTTTCTTTACTTTATTTTAAAATAAAAAAGAAGTTATTTAAACAATGTGTTGTTGGAAACAATCACAGTAAAATATACTATCACTCAAGTACCCTTATTGAGCCCCCTATTAAACAAGAAATCTGCTCATAATCACCTCATAATCACTTAGATAAGATAAGCCTTTGATGTGCACTATGGTCCGAAGGAAATGTTTATTGGGGATCATTAGACAGGCCACCCCTTTTATATAAGGAAAAAAATGTGTCTTTAAGGCCATCTGCCAGGCGGTATTAGCCCCTCCAGAGGAGGCGCCGGCAGTTGAATGTGTATTGGTTGCACAGCATTTTGACCTCACTGGTGAAGAGGTTGGCTCTGACTCTGGTTCAGATTTCAGTCAAGTTGACTGGCGTGCTGAACAAACCATTGACGGCACGTTGAGCAGAGTGAAAACCATTCTTGCCTCTGGACACAAACCTACCAAGAGACAGATTGCTCTTGAGGAGACAGAATGTCAGAAAATCTTGAAGGATTGGGACAGTCTATTTTTCAAAGACGAGGTACTTTACCGTCGTCATTCTTTACATGGCACCTCTGTTAACCAGCTGGTAATGCCTGAGGTTTTCCGGGAGATAGCACTTAATGGTCTGCATGATGAGGCCGGCCATCAAGGCAGAGACCGCACTATGTCCCTGGTAAAATCTCGGTTTTACTGGCCTGGGATGGATGGTGACATTGAAAAGAAAGTCCGAAACTGTCCCAGATGCATCCGAAGAAAGTCTCGAGAGCGGGCTCCAGCAAAACTTGTGACTGTAGAGTCCACTTATCCCATGGACTTGGTATGCATGGATTTTCTGTCTCTTGAGACATCAGCGGGTGGTTACGAAAACATCTTGGTAATTACAGACCATTTCACCCGCTATGCTCAGGCCATACCAACCAAGAACCAAACGGCCAAGACAACAGCCAAAGTTCTCTTCGAAAACTTCATCTGTCACTATGGGTTTCCAACCCGTTTACATAGTGATCAGGGCCGCAATTTTGAGAGCCAGGTTATTAAAGAGCTGTGTTCCATTGCTAACGTTGACAAGTCTAGGACTACACCCTACCATCCCATGGGTAATGGAATGCCTGAGCGCTTTAACCAGACTCTGCTCAATATGTTGGGTACTTTGGAGGATGACCAGAAGTCTAACTGGAAGTCCTACGTTGCGCCCTTGGTTCATGCCTACAACTCAACCCGTCATGAGACCACTGGATTTTCCCCGCATTATTTAATGTTTGGGCGACACCCTAGACTGGCGGTTGATGCCTTTCTAGGCATAAATCCAGAGAGTAGGCATGCTAACCAGACAAAGTTTGCAGCCGATCTGAAAAAGAGGCTCGACTTTGCCTATAAGACAGCCACCAAGGAGGCCCGTCGCCAGGGCAGAAGGCATAAGGAAACTTATGACCTCAAAGCTCGGGATGCCCAGCTTTTGCCCGGTGACCGAGTATTGGTGCGCAACGTCGGACTGAGGGGAAAGTGCAAGCTGGCAGATAAATGGGAGAAAGATGTGTACTTGGTTGTTGAACAGCCAAATACAGAGGCTCCTGTGTACGTTGTCAAACGTGAACATGGGAGGAGCATCCGAAGGATGCTGCACAGGAATCTCCTTCTTCCATTCATGGCCCTTCCAGCATCCAAACAACGCTCCGCGGATACAGATATATCACCAAATAGCAGTTCTCAACCGTTACCGGTTGAGGATACAACTGCCGGTGATATCAATGTTCCAAGTGGAGCTGCAGGTCGTGCAGCCTCACCTGCGCCAGACTCTGCAGATACAGATAGTGCAGACATGCTGGATGCACCGGTATCCCCTAGTGTGGTGATACCCCCAGAGAGGTCGTCATTGGATCCTTTGGCGAAACCGTTTAGTCCGGCTCCGAGGTCTCAACCAGAATTGCGACCGCAGACACGTCCTACAAGGCATAGGCAGAAACCAAGGTGGCAGGCAGGAGGGGACTGGTTATTTTAAATTTTCGTATATTTTAAACTGACTTAACAGCTGACCTGGTTTCCTGTGCGCGTATTTTATTTTTTAATTGAAATGTCGAGACGACATTTTTTCACAGAGGGGGAGGGGAGCGTGTGAAATATAAACGCTAAAATGTATTCTGGAGAGAGGCGTATAAAATGTTAATTCAGCTACAGGGGCAGCTGAGTTGCAGTCGAGTGGCGAAGCATTGCTTGTCATGGCGTCTCTAGAGAGCCTGTGTGTTGTTAGAGTGCCGTTGGCGGGTGGTGCGCTGGCCTGCAATTCTGGTGACCCATTGTTTTCGAAAATTTCGTCTTCTGCTGGGTTGCAGTTAGTTGACGGTGCATGATTTATCATGGCGTCTCTAGAGAGCCTGTGTGTTGTTAGAGTGCCGTTGATACGTGGTGCACTTGACTGCAAACTGGTAAGAATGTTCTAAATATTAAAAATTTCGCCTTGACATGATTTCGCGCTTGCTTGGACATGGGTTGGTTACAACCTAGGTGGGGGCTATCCCAATCAGACCGTGGCCGGTTCGTGCTTCTGGCTTGTGCTTTCGTGGAAGGGTGAATAATTTCGTAAGAATTGAATAGTTCTGTTATATTTCCTCTCTCCAGTCCAGCGCGTAAATAATGTATTTTTATATGACACTTCCATTTTGGCTGTGTTTTAGGATAAGCAATTTTAGCCTGGTTTTAATGTTTAGCCGTATGAAGCTAAACCAGTAAGGAGTGTCTTATTACGCGCTATCAATAAAAGATTTTTTGTCTAAGTTCTGTATATAAAGTTTTATCTTTTGCGCTGTGCATACTGTGCAGCATTTATGACAGCGCATTTTGATAAGGGTTTACCTGGCAAAGTGTTAGGTATGATTAACTTCACTAGCTCGACAAACAGTGGAAGCAATAGCTTCGGCTTCTATTTTATTATCAGATTTGTATTTATAAACAAAATATACATCTGGTAAATTTATATAAATAATTGTAAAGGTGAAGTTAAACTTGTGTTTTGTTAAAACTCATTCAAGTAATTTGTTAAGTTAAATGTCGGGACGACATTTCCCGAAGAGGGGGAGAATGTCACAGAGTGAAATTATGGAAACTGGAGGAGCGCTTGCGTTTAGGACTTTCTAGTCGTCTCCAGTTATTTTCCCCTATTGGTCGTCGTTTTTCATACTTCATATACTCATATATTTCATATTTCATTAAGCATTAATCATTCCTGAGTAGCGTATATCAATTTCCGGTGTCCTTATGTAAGTTTCGCGCGCTTTTCACTTCACTGATTAACACCGCATGCGCACATTCTTACCTCAGCCTTTGTCAGTCTTTCTTTGTCCCTGGCGAAGGTAGGTCTTACGACCACCTACAGGACACAAATAATATATATGTTATTCCTAATTACTTAGGATATTTATAATATTATTCAGGTATGCGTTTACTTTATTTCATTATCTTGTTGAACATTTGTAAATTATCATAATTGTCATTATTTCATGAATATTCGTATCTTGCCATTTCGATCTCTCGACCTCGGAGTCAGTCTTTCTTTGTCCCTGGCGAAGGTAGGTCTTACGACCACCTACAGGACACAAATAATATATATGTTATTCCTAATTACTTAGGATATTTATAATATTATTCAGATGACGAGGTCGAGAGGGAGAAGGTTCTGATAACTTCAAAAAACATGGAAACATCCAACTTAGTTATCATCTCTTGAACCCCGAACCCCCTTGAGATACGGGAGAGGCTCTAACGTTGTATCAACGTCGTTCACCATGCTCATGTGGCCACAATCCATTCATCAACTCGATACAACCAACTAATCAAACAATCAGCCCGTGACAGCAAATATATCCCGTGACAAGGAGTAATAATAATACGAGACAGAGGTGTGTATCTGCCTGTAAGCCAGAGGGTGGTGACGCGTGTTTGTCGTTAGGCCTTCGAGCTGTGGCGGAACTGGTATAGCGACCAAACCGTAAACGATTTTATAAAACATTGTAAGGCATCTTAGCGTCTGAGCTCAGGTGACCGCCATCATGTCTGTAACACTGCTGTAGGGGTAGAAATCATTTGTGACCCAACGGGCTGTCCTACGCTGCAACATTTCAATCTTGTATATATTTTCTTTTGTTTAGGGGCTCCAAACAGCCGAGGCATATTTTACATGTGGCCCAACCAAAGTGTTGTATGCCAGCGTTTTTATTTCCTGACTTTTTGTTCTAACATTTCTTTTGACGAAGCCAAGGGTCCTGTTTGCACTGGCTGTAATATTTTATATGTCTGAATTCCAGCTAAGGTCTTTGCTGATGGTTATCCTAAGGTACTTGGCTGAGTTCATACCTTCTAATTCCTGACCATGCATGAAGTATTGGGACTTAATTGACATCATGGAGTACCTGACACTTGCTGTACCTGACACCTGCAACTCAATGCTGAAGTTTTTCCAGGTCAGACTGTAGCACTTGTGTATCTGCTGGGCTGGGCACAGCCAAGTAAACCGCGGTATCATCAACAAAGAGCCTAACTTGTGACTGAATACTATCCGGTAGGTCATTTATGTACAGAAGAAAGAGGAGCGGCCTAGGACTGACCCCGGGGTACCCAAGAGGTGACCGGTACCTCATTTTAAGACTCCCCATCTAGTACAACAGTTTGAGAACGTCAAATTAAGAAAGATTCAATCCATTCGAAGGTATTTCCGGATATGCGAAAATTTAAAAGTTTATACAATAATTTTAGATGGTTAACTTTATCGAATGCTTTACTGGAGTCTAAAAGTACTAAATAGAAGTAGAGGTAGAGGCAATGATCAGGAATCGATACAATTAACCCACAGCTCCCATCAGAGACACCAAAGGGAAAGAAACACAAACATGAAGCAACAGACCCCAACGGAAACACCAACAGCGGAAAGCCAAAAGGGAAGTTACTTTCCCACAAAATGACCAATAGGCTATCCAAAATAAAATAATAAAAGCGACACAAAAACCCAAAAACAAACCATAACAAAAGTAAACCGTGACAGAAGAACCGCCTTGGAACGGTCAGCGGAAACGAATTCCACTTGGGTGGGGGGGGGAGGGGGGGGGCTTAAATCGATTTTACGTGGCCACAATCGTCGCCCTTACTTCCGTCGCGATTAAGACAAATAATTTGTTCAGTCCGCATGAAGGCCTCCTTACTCATCAGTGCAACATCTCCGTGAACACAAAAACAAATATCAAACAACCACAGAGATGAAACGAAGGTGAGGTCTCGACAACAAGAAACCACTGAAATACTGGAGCAAAAGAAAACCAACAGTTAAACTCCGATGGGCCCAACCAGAGACAGAGCATCAGGTACCAACCAACATAAGCCTTTACGTTGGAACCGTCATAGAATCTGAGGCCTGACCTACTGGCGTGCATTTAAAGAGGGAAGCAAAGTTGTCAACCATGACTGGGTTAACTATCATGAATGCAGTCTGTCGTATAACATTTATGTTGCACCCAATCTTTTTATATCGAAGAATGATTTTACGAAATTGGGTGCTGAAGTCATTGCGGTTATATATTTTTCTGAATTTATATACAAAGTCACCATAAAATTCGGGTTCCGATGGACCTTGTTGCAGAAGAGATTTAAGTCCAATATTGAATTTTGAAATTAAATCAGAATGACGTCTATATGGTACCGTAGTTTATGGTACCGATAACCCTGATTAAGAAGTTTAGCCGTCAACAACCCACCACAAGTGCCGAAGTCAGTTACATGACCACACACTCTGACAATATAAACGCCATAGGACGGCGCACGAGGAACATCACCATCCAAAAAAGGAAAATTTACAATCTCAAAATCAAAATCATCGCGTTTATCATAAATTTTGCAAGAAACAAACCCATCCACAATAGACAGATGTAAATCCAAAAACGGGGCCTCGGTATCAGAAGAATTTGCTTTATTTAACTGAAGTTCTTGGGGGTGGGGGGGGATTTGACTGATCAAACCATCGAAATAGGTATTATCAATATATATCAAATCATCCAAACATCCAGAAGTGGAGCCAAAAGATCCAACGGCCCCAGACGCACCCCGCAGAAAGGGACACCACGAAGCCCCGCCCCCCCCACACACACACCAAAACAAAAACAGACCAACCACAAGTGGCGCGAAGCCAGCACCCATCGGAACACCCACAACTTGCCCAAATAACCCGGTACCAAATCTTATGTAAATATTGTCAAGTAGAAAGATGGGAGCTTCACACACTCTCCGACATGACCATAAAATAAACCGCGACAGAAGAACCGCATTGGAACGGTTAGCAGAAACGAATTCCACTGGGGGGGGGGGGGGGGGCTTAAATCGATTTTACGTGGCCACAATCCTCGCCCTTACTTCCGTCGCGATTAAGACAAATAATTTGTTCAGTCCGCATGAAGGGCTCCTAACTCATGAGTGCAATTGCTTGACCAGACGAGAAGTGCTTTCCACTCCACCGAGAAGCTCCGATAAATGCTTTGGTAAATGATCGGGTAACTCGTTGGTCCAAGCGCGGTGCTGGATTTAGTGTGATTTGATGTTTAACGTCCCCGTCAACACTATATAGAGACGTTGCTTCCAATTTTGTGGGACTTTTACGCGACATTGAGATGAAATGACATCTCAAGCCGTGTCGTCCAATGAAACCAATAGGGTTTATAAGCATGGACTCGCTTTATGTGGAGGAAAAAAAGTTAACCAGTCCGAGACGGTTGTCTCGCGAATGACTGACCATGAACACAATCTTTCTTAGGGTATTGAAGATACGTTGTTATGACTACGCTTGTACGTCTAAGTCTATAGGCGGACATCTTACAGATGCCTACTCATGTCCGTATAATTATATGTCTGCACTCATACTATGAAATATAAATAAAGACATTATGAAAGAGCACAACACACTAAACATATACATTTCGACAATAATGCTGCATAAAATAAATGTATATCTCTTTCCGCTCAAGAGGGTTACACTCCCCTTGACTTGTATGCCGACGGTTGCAGAGCAATGAGCTTCAGAGTGCGATTTATTTCCTTGCCGAAACTGAAATGCAGAGGGCGTACAGATCAAGGACTGAAACTACAGCCATTTTTTGACAACGCGTCAAGTAAATATAATATATTGAGTCAGACCCGTAGACTTTAACAGTTGACCCCCCCCCACACACACACACCCTCCAAAACCCCAGACATCCCAAAGCATCGCTTCAGCCAGACCTAATTTAGCAGTGCAGTAGATTGCAGCTCCTTTTATCTCGGTTTACAATTATCTCCAACCAAAATTGGGATTCGGGGTAATGAGAGTAAAAATAAAATAAAAAAAAAGAAAACATTACGAAAACACGCCTCTTCAAATACACTGCTCAAAGGAGCAAACTTTTAAGCCTGTATAACATTACCGCTTGACAATTTTCAAACTCAAGGAAAGGCACTATTTTAAAGTGACATCTCAACAATGTTCATGCAAACGTCAAGAAGCAAGGTTCAAATGCAAAGCAAGAATGTGAGCTACAGTATGGATACCGCTATAAAACGGCTGAAATTCGGTTTTGGGCGATCTGTTCAAAATTCGAGTTTGGGTCAGAAACATGTCAATCCTTCGGTTATGCGTTATTTTGGGCTTCATAGTGACTTCGTATGGTGTTAGGCGGTTCTTGGAAGTAGTTGAGGTCGCTCAAGCTGTCGCTTTGCTTGAAAGTGGGTACTCCCTAAGGATCGTTGCTGAACGCTTTGATGTATCGAGAAGTGTTGTTGCCAGGCTATGGAGGCTATGGAGACGCTACCAGGAGACGGACGAGTTTACTAGACGAGAAGGGCAAGGCCGACACCGCATGACGCCACAAAGGGAAGATCAGTATCTTCGAAATCTAGCGCTACGAAATCGGCAGTACACGACCAGAAGGCTACAAAAATCGATTTCCAGCATGCAATTGGTCAAAGGGCTATCCGATCCAACAATACGTAACAGGTCACATGGAGGTGATCTGAGGGACAGACGTCCGGCAAGAGGGCCTATTCTCACCAGGCAACATCGTGCACGGCGATATGAGTTTGCCCAAGAACATCAGAACTGGCGATTGCTACACTGGCGTACAGTTCTTTTCACGGATGAAAGCATATTTCACCTGAGTGCATGTGATCGACGTGTTCGAGTCTGGAGACGACCCGGAGAACGATACGAGGACTGCAACTTGGGGAACAGACATATATGGAGAGGGTCAGTGATTGTATTGGGTGGAATTTCTTATGAAGGCCACATTGACTTCATTTCAGTATCTAGATGAATTGTATATCCTATTGTGAGGCCTTTCGCTGGGACAATCGGTGTCAATTTCATTCTGATACAGGATAATGCGCGCTTCCATACTACTAGAGTGTGCAGGTGATACTATTGAAGTAATGGATTGGCCTGCACGTTCTCCTGATGTTACGAGCCAGGCGTAGCAGAAAGAAAAAGAAAACAAGCCTTTTGGAAAAATTTAACAAAATTTATTTACAAGTTAACTTTAACCTGTAGAAGTAAGAAAATTAAATGTACTTAGCTCTGAATGAAATATCCCGAATAAATCTATTTTCCTTGATCCCACAGAATTCACAGTCCAAAATGAAAAGTAATATCCTTTAACAATCCAACACAGAATTTAGAAATAACTTTTCTTAAAAGCCCAAACTTCAAACTCCAAAGTCTGATTAAGATTTCTCTACAATGTTCCACAGGGCTGCGGAATAAGATTAGGTATTTTTCAAAAAAATATTGCAACCCAGAACTTTCTGGAAGGTTCTGAAGTACTTTTCCTTGTAAACATGTTGTTTACAAAAATGAAATTAATCTGTGACTCAGTTTTCCAGAATCTTCTCTAAGAAGATTAACAAGATATTTATAGCACTATTAGGTCAACAGTGAGGTGAAAGTGGGAATCAAAAAAATAAATTCTTATGCATAACACTGACTTAAACCCAATAGAACATGTGTGGGACATTCTTTACAGACCTATCTCACAGGGCGATCATCCACCACTGACTATTCAAGAACTCACAAACATCCTTAGACATGAGTGGGAAACACTAGCTTTACAAAATGTTCAAAATTTGGTTCGTAGCATGCCTCGGCGATGCCAGGAGTGTTGTGCTGCTCAACTGACAGGAAAAAGTGACTGGTTTGCGCATGCCTGTGACATTTGTAATAACCCGACGTAAAGATCGCAATTTCTCAAACATTTATGCAAATTCTTCCTTAACAGGTTACTGGCTGAGCTTTGTGAACATGTTGCAGATAAAGTTATTCATGTTTCATCAATATTATCCAACATCCTTATACTATGTGGAAATATGTGTTTGCTCCTTTAATTGTTTTGGGTAGTGTATATTGAAATAAAGTGACAGCTCAACAATGTTCATGCAAACGCCAAGAAGCAAGGTTCACGTGCAAAGCAAGAATGTGAGCTACAGCATGGATACCCCTATAAAACGGCTGAAATTTCGGTATGGAGCGATTAAAATTTTCAGATAAAAACCCTGATATTTTTCATTTTGCAGCCCCGGACACAGACACACAAGGTGGGTCTAACGGGCCAACACAACCCATGTCCCCGAGCAGAAGAAAATAATGTATATCCCTGTACTTCCCCAGTTTCACTGTATAGATGTGGGGTTCAATAGGGTCAGAATTATATAGGCGTGTTTTCGTGATGTCTATACATATATATATAAATCAGATAATTTAGCTAGTCCCAGGGCTAACTGGGCATTTGCATACCGCTTAATTAGAATGACTGCTGATAGTTTAAAATAACCATAATACAAGAGGACCATGACGGTCCTATATCGCTCACCTGAGCTAAGAGTTTTACATGTGGGTCCCAGGGTAGTGCAATATTTGGCCCCAGGCCCATAATTTGAACAATTTTGGTAGAGGTCCACTAAATGAAGCTTAATATCAAATATCAAAGTCCTGGGCATTCTGATTTCAGGCAAAAAGATTTCTAAACGGTTTCCCTATATAAGTCTATGTAAGACCAGTGAGCCCCATGGTGGGGTGAAGTTTGGTCCGAGGGCTATAATTTGAACAATCTTGGTAGACGGCAACTAGATGAAGCTTCATACCAAATATTTAAGACCTGGGCTTTTTTTTGGTTTCAGACAAGAAGATTTTCCAATGTTTTCTCTATGTAAATCTATATACACCCAGTGGGCCCCGGTGCGGGGCAATTATTGGCGTCATGGCTATAATTCAAACAATCAGGGTAGAGTTCTACTAGATTAAGCTTCATACCAAATATCAAAGACCTGAGCCTTCTGGTTTCAGACGAAGTTTTTTTCTAAAGGATGCCTATGTGAAACCAGTAGGCCCTGGTGTGGGGGCATTTTGGTCCAAGGGTTATAATTTGAATAATCTTGGCAGAGATCCACTAGATGAAGCTTCAAACCAATTATCAGAGACCTGGGCCTTATGGTTTCAGACAAGAAGATTTTTAAAGGTTTTCCCTATTAGCCTATGTAAAACCGGTAGGCCCTGATGTGGAGGCATTTTTGGCCCAATGACTATAATTGAACAATCTTGGTAGAGGTATACTAGATGAAGCTTCATACCAAATATCAAAGACCTGGGTCTTCTAGTTTCAGAGAAGAAGATTTTTAAAGGTTTTCCCTATGTAATAAATTATTAACGGCTAAACTTCTTATTCAGGGTTATCGGTACCATAAACTACGCAAAGCCTTTTCAAAATTTTATAGATGCCATTCTGATTTAATTTCAAAGTTCAATATTGGACTTAAATCTCTTCTGCAACAAGGTCTATCGGAACTCGAATTTTATGGTGACTTAGTATATAAATTCAGAAAAATATATAACCGCAATGACTTCAGCACCCAATTTCGTAAAATCATTTTTCGATATAAAAAGATTGGGTACACCATGGATGTTATACGACAGACTGCATGCATGGTAGTTAACCCAATCACGGTTGGCAACTTTGCTTCCCTCTTTAATTGCACGCCGGTGGGTCAGGTCTTAGATTCTATGACGGTTCCAACGTAAAGGCTTATTCAGAATTAGAGAGATCTAATTCAGGGTAATGTTGGTTGGTGCCTGATGCTCTGTCTCTGGTCGGGCCCATCGGAGTCTAACTGTTGGTTTTCTTTCGCTCCAGCATTTCAGTGGTTTCTTGCTGTCGAGTCCTCACCGTTGTCTCACCTCTGTGGTTCTTTGATTATTTGTGTTCACGGAGATGTTGCACTGATGTGTTAGGAGGCCTTCATGCGGACTGAACAAATTATTTGTCTAAATCGCGACGGAAGTAAGGGCGAGGATTGTGGCTACGTAAAATCGATTTAAGCCCCAACCCCACCCCCTCCCCCAGTGGAATTCTTTCCACTGACCGTTCCAAGGCGGTTCTTCTGTGGCGGTTTATTTATGTTGTTGTTTGTTATTTCCTGTGTGTATCATTTATGTCTTTTTATTTTGGATGGCCATATGGCCATTTTGTAGGAAAGTTACTGTCCCTATGGCCTTCCTTTGTTTAGGTTTCCATTATGGTCTGGTCGTTTCATGTTGATGTTTCTTTCCCTTTGGTGTCTTTGATGGGTGGAGTAAGTTAATTGTATCGGTTCCTGATCTTTGTTTTACTTCTACTTTGTTAAACCATGAGGCCCTGGTGCGGGGGGGGGGGGGGGTGCATTTGTGGCTCCAGGGCTATAATTTGAACAAACTTGGTAGAGGTCAACTAGATGAAGCTTAATTAAAAATGTAAAAAAAACCTGGACCTCTTGGTTCCAGACAAGAAGATTTCTAAAGGTTTTCCCTGTATAACCCTATGTAAAAGCAGTAGGCCCTGGCGTGGGGGCATTTTTGTCCCCAGGGCTTTAATTTGAACAATCTTAGCAGGGGTCCACTAGATGAAGCTTCATACCAAATATAAAAGACCTGGTTTTGTTTGTTTGAATTGAGGTTTAACGTCCCCGTCAACACTATTTAGGTCATTTTGGAGACGTCGCTCCCAATTTTGTGGGACTTTAAACCGACATTGAAATGAAATGGTTTCAGACAAGAAGATTTTTAAAGGTTTTCCCTATATAAGCCTATTTAAAACCAGTGGGCCCCGGCGCTGGGCCATTTTTGACCCGAGGGCTATACTTTGAACAATCTTGGTAGAGGTCCACTAGATGAAGCTTCATACCCAATATCAAAGACCTGGGCCTTCTGGTTTCAGACAAGAATATTTCAAAGGTTTTTTTTCTTATTTACCCCTTTTTGTTGCCATGGCAACCAGAGTTCTGCATGGAATGGAATTCTTTGAACGCCACCTAAAGATCATTTCTACCAAGTTTGGTCAAAATCTGTTCAGTCGTTTAGGAGGTTATGCCGTTTTAAGGAATTGTGCACGGGCGGTCATCACGGACGGACCGGCGACGACGACGACGGACGGTGACCGATCACAATTGCTCCTCCGGAGCCTTCAGCTCAGGTGAGATAAAAACAAGACAGGCCGGACTCAATGTTGTGTCTATCGTTTTGCATCATTGATTATTCTTTGTCACCTGGCTGGTTAGAACCGGTTTGTCATGGTCGATGAACAACATTTATGTGTAGTAAATGCCTCGTGCTTACGGATTATCATTGAGATAAGTTGTCATTGATGATAATTGATAGTAAATTGATAAACACTTCTTACATGTAGTATAAGAATTTGGATAAACCAACATACAAAATATCAGTAAGTGAAGATAAAGAAGCCGGTGTTTTAAATTTTTATTTTTAGGGAAGGGATCTCTCTGAGCAACACAAGATCAACAAACGCGGCCGCAATAAATTTGCTATTAGTAAACACGACGTCGTTAAGGACGTTGTACGTGTAACCTAACTAATTTGCATATTTAATTCACTAGTGGATTACAAAATTTATTACGAGTACATGGCGGCATTACATTCTCAGAAGCGACGTCATATGATAAATGGATTTTCTGTTTTCTTGCTCATGGACATAGATTGTGGGTTCTCGCCATCTATGAATCACACACACACGCACGCACGCACGCATATGGTATACATATTATAACACTAAGTCACAGTGACTGTTCTTTGCCAAAGTGTATTAAGACTATGTCTGACGCATTTGGCTTTGCGTTCTACCAACCAAAGGCATGCCGAAATTTAATCAAGTCATCCTGCAGACATGATCGCTTATAGGGTCATTGATCTTGTAAAATAGAAGTGAAGGTAATGATCAGGAATCGCTACAATTAACCCACAGCTCCCATCAGAGACACCAAAGGGAAAGAAACACAAACATGAAACAACCAGACCCTATTAATGGAAACATCAATAGCGGAAAGTAAAATCGACCAGTTACTTTCCCACAAAATGGCCAACTGGCTATCCAAAACAAAAAGATATAAGCGATACACACCATAACATAAAGAACAAACGTTCCTCAGGCATTCTGGTAACATGGCCTGTTCATCTTAACTATGCTAATTTCAGAAGAGTGCCCGGTTCAGGACTTCCATGTCTGGAATCCTGTTCTGCCACTTTATCTTTAAGAGTTTTCTAAGATGTCCTCTACGTCGGTTAAGACGAAAAGTAAGATAGATAGACAGAAGACAGCTCATATGGAAGTGATTCAAGGTCTTGGCGTGACACACACACACACACACACACACACACACACACACACACACACACACACACACACACACAATGATGGCCCCAGCCCATCGGGCTTGAAGAAATAGATGGGCTGCATGATGCTTCCACGTAGAGCTGAAACCGACCCGCACAAGAGTATTGGTAATCCCCTTAGAGGATCTAAATATGTTAGTAGTATAGAGGGACCCCTATTTCCCCTTCTTGCTCTTCCTCTGCCATCTGTCCTAAAAGGAGGACAATGACATTATCCTCCGCGGAATGTCATTAATCATTTTTGACAGGCATCCGGTAACCCGAGACAACGGAATGTAGGAACAAAAAACGTATAAATGACAAGTCATAAATCAAAGTGACACTCACGGGTCTATTCAATGCAACAAAAGAATGCCATCCATCATGTACGGTTACCCGAGACAACGGAATGTAGGAACACAAAAGAACGTATTAATGACATGTCATAAATCAAAGTGACACTGACGGGTCTATTCAAGGCAACAAAAGAATGCCATCCATCGTGTACGGTTACCCGAGACAACGGAATGTAGGAACAAAAGAACGTATTAATGACAAGTAGAAGTAAAACAAAGATCAGGAATTGATACAATTAACTTACTCCACCCATAAAAGACACCAAAGGGAAAGAAATACAAACATTAAGCACCAGACCATAATGGAAACCTAAACAAAGGAAGGCCATAAGGACAGTTACTTTCCCACAAAATGGCCATATGGCCATCCAAAATTAAAAGACACAAGTGATACACACAGTAAGTAACAAACAACAACATAAATAAATCGCCACAGAAGAGCCGCCTTGGAACGGTCAGTGGAAGATTTCCACTGGGGGGTGGGGGGCTTAAATCGATTTTACGTGGCCACAATCCTCGCCCTTACTTCCGTCGCGATTTAGACAAATAATTTGTTCAGTCCGCATGAAGGCCTCCTAACTCATCAGTGCAACATCTCCGTGAACACAAAAATCAAAGAACCACAGAGGTGAGACAACGGTGAGGACTCGACAGCAAGAAACCACTGAAATGCTGGAGCAAAAGAAAACCAACAGTTAGACTCCGATGAGCCCGACCAGAGACAGAGCATCAGGCACCAACCAACATTATCTCTCTAATTCTCAATAAGCCTTTACGTTGGAGCCGTCATAGAATCTGAGGCCTGACCCACCGGCGTGCAATTAAAGAGGGAAGCAAAGTTGCCAACCGTGATTGGGTTACCTACCATGCATGCAGTCTGTCGTATAATATCCATGTTGTACCCAATCTTTTTATATCGAAGAATGATTTTACGAAAATGGGTGCTGAAGTCGTTGCGGTTATATATTTTTCTGAATTTATATACTAAGTCACCATAAAATTCGGGTTCCGATAGACCTTGTTGCAGAAGAGATTTAAGTCCAATATTGAATTTTGAAATAAATCATAAATCAAAGTGACACTGACGGGTCTATTCAATGCAACAAAAGAATGCCATCCATCATTTACGGTTACCCGAGACAACGGAATGTAGGAACAATAAAACGTATTACTGACAAGTCATAAATCAAAGAGACACTGACAGGCCTATTCAATTCGTCAGTCATAGCGTCGCCAGAATCATATTTAAAGAGTGCCACGTCACAACTTAAAAACCAGTATATATACAACGAGCCTACAGAAACGCTTCATTCGCGACAAAAACATCTCACAGCAATTGTTGGAGAAATAAAAGTTGTGTTCTAGTCAAATCAGTGTTTGGGAATTGTGTAGTATCAGTGGTGTAACTTCAAATCTAAAAGGTAAGATTATCTTTTACGTTTCTTTATTAAAATTCCATAGATACTGCAACCTATTTTTCTCACTGTTCGTCCGACTGTCTATACTTTGATGTGGGTCTTACCTCACCTCAACACGACAAAAAAAAAACAAAAAAAAACAACAAATCTGTAAAGTCGGACAGATGGCCACATAGACTTTATACCCGGTTCCAATATTCTCTAGAGATTTCCCCATGTGTATGTCTTCGGTCTACGCCTCTGCCTGACACCCTCGCAGACCTTCAAGGCTCCTCGGTGATAATCGAGTTAAGGTCAGTTTCGGTGTCCGGGGACCCTCCCGACTCTATTTAAACGGTCTACCGACCTCGCAGACTTCCAGGGTTCCCGATGCTAAACATGGATGTTATACGACAGACTGCATGCATGGTAGTTAACCCAATCACGGTTGGCAACTTTGCTTCCCTCTTTAATTGCACGCCGGTGGGTCAGGTCTCAGATTCTATGACGGTTCCAACGTAAAGGCTTATTGAGAATTAGAGAGATCTAATTCAAGGTAATGTTGGTTGGTGCCTGATGCTCTGTCTCTGGTCGGGCCCATCGGAGTCTAACTGCTGGTTTTCTTTTGCTCCAGCATTTCAGTGGTTTCTTGCTGTCGAGTCCTCACTGTTGTCTCACCTCTGTGGTTCTTTGATTATTTGTGTTCACGGAGATGTTGCACTGATGTGTTAGGAGGCCTTCATGCGGACTGAACAAATTATTTGTCTAAATCGCGACGGAAGTAAGGGCGAGGATTGTGGCTACGTAAAATCGATTTAAGCCCCACCCCCACCCCCTCCCCCAGTGGAATTCTTTCCACTGACCACCCCCACCCCCTCCCCCAGTGGAATTCTTTCCACTGACCGTTCCAAGGCGGTTCTTCTGTGGCGGTTTATTTATGTTGTTGTTTGTTATTTACATTGTGTATCATTTATGTCTTTTTATTTTGGATGGCCATATGGCCATTTTGTAGGAAAGTTACTGTCCCTATGGCCTTCCTTTGTTTAGGTTTCCATTATGGTCTGGTCGTTTCATGTTGATGTTTCTTTCCCTTTGGTGTCTTTGATGGGTGGAGTAAGTTAATTGTATCGATTCCTGATCTTTGTTTTACTTCTACTTTGTTAAACCAGGAGGCCCTGGTGCGGGGGGGGGGAGGGGGCATTTGTGGCTCCAGGGCTATAATTTGAACAAACTTGGTAGAGGTCAACTAGATGAAGCTTAATTAAAAATATAACAAGGGCACCGCAAGCGGCGCCATGCTCGTCTGTTTTTCCATGTCACATAGACAAATCAGTGAAATTGCATCATAGAGTTATTGAACTTATACAAAATATAGCCTTTTTGATAATACAGCTGTGTCAAGTTCCATGAGGCTGAGCCATATGGTCAAAGTTTTTTGGTTAATTTTTCGAAAAATAGGTCAAAGTTTAAAGGTCAAGGTCACAGGTCAAAAAGCGTGGTATGACTGAAAAGGTCTTGTCCCAAGGAACATTCATGTGAAGTTGCAAGGCTCTGTTGTGAATAGTATTGAAATAAGAGACAAAAACAATTTAAAAAAAACGGAGAGAAAAGGGGAGATAATTCAATCAAATTGCAAGATGGAGTTATAAAACTTGTAGGGAATGTAGCTCTTGTGATGGTGAGTATGTGTATGAAGTTTCATGAAGGTAGGCCAAATACTTTTGGAAATATGGTCAAGGTTAAGGTTTTCGGTTAAATTTTCGAAAAATAGGTCAGAGTTCAAAGGTCAAGGTCACAGATCAAAAAGTGTGGTATCACTGAAAAGGTCTTGTCCCAAGGAACATTCATGTGAAGGTTGAAGGCTCTGTTGTGAATAGTATTAAAATGAGAGCAAAAAATGTGTTTCAGAAAAAAATTGGAAAAGGGGAGATAATTCAGCCAAAATCAACAATGTTGTTATGGTCCTTGGTCAAAATGTAGCTCTTGTGATGATGAGTGTGTGTATGAAGTTTCATGAGGCTAGGTCTAATACTTTTTAAGTTATAGCCAAGGATAAGTTATTTTGGAACGACGACGCCAGACGACGCCAGACGACGACAACGACAACGCAGACGCCGGAGTGATGACAATAGCTCGAAAGTTTTTTTTTTTAAAAAAACAGACGAGTTAAAAAAAACCTGGACCTCTTGGTTCCAGACAAGAAGATTTCTAAAGGTTTTCCCTGTATAACCCTATGTAAAAGCAGTAGGCCCTGGCGTGGGGGCATTTTTGTCCCCAGGGCTTTAATTTGAACAATCTTAGCAGGGGTCCACTAGATGAAGCTTCATACTAAATATAAAAGACCTGGTTTTGTTTGTTTGAATTGAGGTTTAACGTCCCCGTCAACACTATTTAGGTCATTTTGGAGACGTCGCTCCCAATTTTGTGGGACTTTAACCCGACATTGAAATGAAATGGTTTCAGACAAGAAGATTTTTAAAGGTTTTCCCTATATAAGCCTATTTAAAACCAGTGGGCCCCGGCGCTGGGCCATTTTTGACCCGAGGGCTATACTTTGAACAATCATTGAAATTCTTGGACATGTCCCAGTTTCTGGCCGCTGGGTCTTCTTACGCCGGCTTCCTCAAGGCCTTTCACGTTACCGATCAGAAGGGGTTCTTCCCCTACGAATGGTTCGACGACGTCACCAAGCTCGATTCTACCTCACTCCCTCTCCACGAGGCTTTCTACAGTCATTTAAAGGGCAGCAACATTTCGGAGGAAGAGTACGCGTATTGCCAGCGCATCTGGCGAGACCGAGAGATGACGACCTTTCGGGACTTTCTCGTCTGGTACAACAATCTCGATGTCGGGCCATTTTTCGCCGCTGTACACAAGTTTTAACAGTTTTATTTCGAAAAAGGCGTAGACGTGTTCAAAACCGCCATTTCTGTTCCCGGCATCGCCCGGCAGCTTCTGTTTAAGACGGCCAGGAACAAGAATGCCAGCTTCGCCCTATTTGACCAATACAGTAAGGATCTGTACCGAACCATCAACGACAACATTGTGGGCGGACCGAGCATTATTTTCACCCGGCACCACTGCGCCGCCCAAACATGGATCCGAGGTCAGAAGCCGTGTCGTTCAATCCTCGGATTCGACGCAAATGCCTTGTATATCCAAGCCATCGGACAACCCATGCCCGTGGGAGCGTTCGCGAGACGTCTTGCCGACAACGACTTCCGACCAGAGTTACGAGACAAATACATGTCTGCCTATTACTGGATGGATTGGCTGGCGCATACTCACGGAAAAGATATTCAACACCGACTGAACACCGGACGAGAGGTCACAATCGGCAAATACCCCGTGGATGGTTTCGTGCCGCCCACTCACCCCGAAGACAAAGGCACTGTGTTCCAATACCATGGGTGTTACTGGCATGGACATGTATGTAACGTCACGAGAGGGGTCCGTAACGCAAAATGGATTGCCACCAGAGTCCAAAAGTATCAGAAGACCCTGGAGACTACGGCTTATTTAAAGCGAGATCATCAAGTCATTGAAATATGGGAATGCGAGTTTCGTCAATACTGTCGTCAGCATCCCCAAATCTACGACTTTATCGATGCCAGACGCCCGGGATTCTTTCGTTGCCACAAGGGCAAGATCATTGAAGAGGTCATCTTGCGAGGCGTAGTGAAAGAAGAACTTTTCGGTATGGTGGAAGTCGACATCCAGGTCCCACAGCAGTGGCCAAGCTACTTTCAACATCCCACCATGACGCCCTATGACTACTTTCGAGAAATGTCTCCACTGTTTTGTACCACGGACATTGCTTTCGAGGACATCGGAGAGCACATGCAGGCTCATATCTGGGAATATCAACTGTCGGACCAACCTCGCAGATTACTGGTGGGAGGCATGAAAGCCAGACATATCTTACTGGCCACTCCACTGCTCCAGTGGTACCTCAACCATGGCTTGGTGGTGACCAAAATTCACCAAGTCGTCGAGTTCCAACAACAACGCTGCTTTAGAGAGTTTGTCGAGGAGGTGAGCGACGCTCGTCGACAAGGAGACGCAGACCCGGACACGGCCATCATCGCCGACACTATGAAAGTTATCGGCAATTCTGGGTACGGCTCGCTGATCATGGAGAATACCAAGCACAGACAGATCAAATACGTCCAAGGCGAAAACGAAACGTGTCTCAAAGTCAACGACCCCCTCTTTCACAAATTGGAGTGTTTGGATGAAGAAGAACAGTTGTACGAAGTGGAGATGGCGAAACGCACAATTAAGCTGGACTTGCCCATCCAACTCGGGTACTTCATTTTGCAGTATGCTAAGCTTAGGATGCTGGAGTTCTATTACGATTTTATGGATCTGTACGTGGATCGAGCCGATTTCGAGTATTTCGAAATGGATACCGACAGCGCCTATATGGCCATATCCGGTTCCGACCTCGCGGACATCATCAAACCGGAGATGAAAGAGGAGTACCAGAGAGGACTGCGGGGCTACTGCACCGATATGGACATCGAAGCTGACGCTCAACACCACTGGTTTCCGCGTACCTGCTGTGTCAAACACGCCAAGTACGACAAGCGTACACCGGGATTGTTCAAACTGGAATACCAAGGGGACGAAATGATCGGTCTCTGCAGCAAGACCTACATCGTACGTAAAACCAAGATAGTTCAACCCTCCAGCTGCCGCATTACCGCCTCTCGACTTTTGAATCGGTCCAAAGGATGGAAACCCAAAACTAAACGACTGCGGGCGCACCGTGTCCACGAGTGCAAATTCAGTTCGAAGGGGGTGAGCAAACTCCACTTGTCATCCCCCATGGCCAAATTTCGTCGAGTATTGAAAACACATCGCGCTCAGAGTGGATGTAATCGGGGCTTTCGAGTCCGAAACAACGCCGTGTAAACGTACACCCAGGAACGACGGGGCTTCTCCTACTTGTATTGTAAGAGACAAGTATTGGCTGACGGGATTCATACGGAGCCTCTCGATATCACGTTGTGTCCCATTCCGCCGCAAGAACAAAAAGTCGATGATCAAGAGCTGATCGACATGCTTGCCAGCAATTTCGAAGATTAGGGGTATAAAATGCGAATGCTTTAAAGTCACCACAGTCACAATGTATCCGTTCCCGGAGTGTACGTCAATCGCCGTATCGGTAGCCACCATGAGCGGCAAGAGCTGTTGGACTCACCGCCTCTTGCGAGAGAAAGACGACATGTTTTCTTCAACGCCAGAGAAAGTGTTGTATTGCTACGGAATCTATCAACCTCTCTACGATACCGTGGAAAAGGAGTTGCCTTTCGTGACTTTCCATCAAGGCTTACCGAGTGAAGAGACGTTGAAGGACCTCTCCAGTTCCAGCAGCTGTAACTTGGTGATTCTGGACGATCTGATGGTTCACGTGACAGCATCGTCGGAGATGGAAAGTTTGTTTGTAAAGGGCGTGCACCATTTACACATGAGCGTGCTCTACATAAACCAAAATCTATATTGCAAGGGAAAGCACAGTCGCACGATCAACCTCAACACCCACATCTACGTGCTTATGAAAAATCCCAGAGACGTGTCTCAACTCCAGTGCTTGGCTCGGCAGGCGTTCTTGGGTAAAAACGCCTTTCTTATGGACGCCTATATAGACGCGACCTCGAAGCCCTACGGGTATTTGGTGCTGGACTTTTCGCCGGGTGCGGAAGAAGCCTATCGCGTGCGTACCAAAGTCTTTCCCGGAGAAAATAACGTAGTATACCAGCAGGCATGAAGAAAATGGTGTTATTGCCTTACGACCGCTATCATCGTTTACTATCGAAGGACGAGCCTCCTATGATGGAACAAGTCCCTGTGACGTCGCTTCACGCAGAGGAGGTCTTAGATACAAACGAGAGTGCCAGAAACAGTAACTTTGGGGCACCGAAGTATGAGGAGGCGCTCATTTTACGATTTCCAAAGTCCATGCAAAACAGAGTGCGAAGCGTCTTGGATAATATTCAACCCCTTGTTACGTGGAATGACAAAGGAGAAGTATCTATACAGGGTCGGAACATCCCCGGGTCAAATATAGTCGATCTCCTGAAAGTGCATTTGAAAGACTATAAAGAGTTTTATCCAGTCAGGACAGTCGCATTTCGAACGGTGTTGTGTGAGCTCAATGTACCCATGAGCTTGTTGGCACCCAGCGCTAGACAACAGTCAGGAAGGGGTAACCTACCCCCACCGCCGGGCATTCCGTTAAAGAGACAAGAAGACGCAGTCCAGAAAAAAGTCAAATGGCTTCGCCTATGAAGTACGAAGATTTTTTGGCCATCATCTTATAAGAATCTTATATGGGTGTGAGGGGTGGATGGAAAAATCCGTCCCGAGGGTCACTGTCCGGCATCACGATGCTTGCCGAGTGATGCCGGACAGTGATCCCGAGGGACGGATTTTTCTATCCACCCCTCACACCCATATTGGATTCTTTTTCTTGCATACCTTCCATTTCTTAGCGCGGAATTTCAATGCTGCAGTCACTTCGGTTACCAACGTCCGCCATTTTGTGATGACACAACAGGAATGTTTAGTGACGTCACGCATGTCGCCGCCGCACACGAGGTTGTAATCAACCAGTGCATTTATCAAACGCGCGATTACATTCGATTTGGTGTTGGAACACCAGGGTCAGAACATAAATTTCTATCCCAGGGTAAAATCACGGATTTCCTTGTCTGATGTGCAAGAAATTACGATCCCAACCATGCCGGGGCCTACGGAGGAGTGGAGAAATTGTACAGAGTCGTGCGCAAGGACGGCAAATTTGTTCTCGGTAGAACCAAAATTCGTAATTAGTTGCTAAAACAAGAAGACTACGCCGTGCATCGAGAAACGCGTTCCAAGTTTAAACGGAGACGCGTCGTGGCACCTTTTGTGGATTATCAGTGGGACGTGGATACTGCCAACATGGCTCACTACAAAAAAGACAATGACGGCTACGCATATTTCGTATTGGCGATCGACATCTTATCTAAATTCGTGTGGACGATGCCCTTGCGGACTACCACGGGTCAAGAAATGGTGGATGCCTCGACTCAGATCTTCGCCTCGGGACGGAAGCCAACCCACCTTCGAAGTGACCCTGGTACGGAATTGGTGAATAAGAAGGTTAAGGCCTTGCTCAAGAAAGAAGGAGTAGAGTTCTTTGTGACGCATAACGTGGTATAAGCCTCTTGCGCCGAAAGGGCCATTAAAACTATTAAATCGCGACTGATCCGATATATGACCTATAAGCAAACAAGACGTTGAGACGACATACTTCCAGACATCACGGCGAGCTACAATGCGATCTACCATCGTTCCATCAATAGATCGCCGCGAAGCATCAAACCACAAGACTCCGTGGACTTATGGAAACTGCAGTATTCCAGTCAGCCTAGCTCGACCGCGAAAAAGCCAGACTCGTCGCGTGCCAGGGACTATAAATACAAAGTAGGAGATCTCGTGCGAGTGTCTTTTCTGAAAAGTAGAAGTAAAACAAAGATCAGGAATTGATACAATTAACTTACTCCACCCATAAAAGACACCAAAGGGAAAGAAATACAAACATTAAGCGACCAGACCATAATGGAAACCTAAACAAAGGAAGGCCATAAGGACAGTTACTTTTCCCACAAAATGGCCATATGGCCATCCAAAACCAAAAGACACAAGTGATACACACAGTAAGTAACAAACAACATAAATAAATCGCCACAGAAGAGCCGCCTTGGAACGGTCAGTGGAAAGAATTCCACTGGGGGGGCTTAAATCGATTTTACGTGGCCACAATCCTCGCCCTTACTTCCGTCGCGATTTAGACAAATAATTTGTTCAGTCCGCATGAAGGCCTCCTAACTCATCAGTGCAACATCTCCGTGAACACAAAAATCAAAGAACCACAGAGGTGAGACAACGGTTAGGACTCGACAGCAAGAAACCACTGAAATGCTGGAGCAAAAGAAAACCAACAGTTAGATTCCGATGAGCCCGACCAGAGACAGAGCATCAGGCACGAGGCGCGCCTTTCAACGCGAGTACGATGAGCGATGGTCGAGAGAGCTGTTTGTCGTAAACGAACGCTTTATGAGCGATGGTCTTCCGCAATATCGACTGAAAGATTACGCTGGGGAAGTCGTCAGTGGCACGTTTCACGAAAATCAACTGAAAAAAGCTTACGAACAATACCGTTATTTGGTGAAGACGGTGCTCATGACCAGAAAACGAAGGGGTCGAAAGCAGCTGCTGGTACGTTGGAGAGGATAGCCATCCAAGTATGACTCGTGGATAGACGAAACAGATGTCAGGTCTTTAAATAACGGGATACCAGACACAATTTCCTCATAAAGCATGGCGCAGCGGGTCGAGAAGCATCTAGACTTATTCCGCCTTTTGGTAGACACAACGGAAGCTCAGCGTCTGGCAATTCTGAAAACGAGCACCCCCGAGTCAAATACGAAGTCTGTTAGAAGCTATTTACAACGTGCTGAAAGGCACCTGTCCCATCAGCGATAAAGCGAAGAAGAAATTGTATCCTCAAAGAAAGACCATTCGACGCCTCGTGTCCAAAGATCTCACTCTTCAGCAGCGGCAGCGCCTGCTAGTGAGACACGCGACCCTTTTGCCACTTCTGCTCAAACCCGTAGAGATTTTAGCGAAGAAGGAATAGACAGGAGTAAGTGGCGCGACTCTGCCAGTCTTTATGCGATTGAGAGATATCTTAACGTGCAAAGCGACGAAAGTAACGCCTATTTGGATGACAATACTAGCACGAGATTCAGGGTAGAGCTGAAGTTCCCCTTAAATTTATCCGATATATGGAAAGTAGCGTTGGTGGAGTTTCACGCCAAGGAAAATTCAAAGTTAACCAAAAAAGCGGAGGAAGGACTTTACATTTATGCCGATATATGCAAAGAAAGCATCGTTTTTGGCGAGGAAAGACCTTTGTTGAGGCGTCTGGAAAGGAGCAGTAAAGTCAAATGGGATTACATGCTGGACTCCCCATTTTACCTGCCAGTGTCGAAGACTGAAGTGAGAGACATCGAGGTGTATATAAAGGGGGAGCGCGACGAAGACATGACATATTAAGGGCGTTTTTGTTGTACAGAAACCAGTTTCGGTTCTGACCTGGTTTCGAAAACTATCTATTTGTTGATCGAAACTTTTTTGAAACCGAAACCGGTTTGCACATTTTTTGGGCTGAAACCGAAACCAGTTTTTGAAACTAACGAAACCACCTCAGGAGATGGTTTCGCTCTGTCCGAATATATGCACAGTCAGAAAAAAAAAATGGCGGAAGGTGAAGACCATGCACAACTGAAGCTCGCCATCGACTCATATATTAAATAAGATATCTTAAATGGTATATTAAATATCTTATATTTTTTATAAGGTAACTTATTTAGCATATAAAATATCTTATTTAGTATGCTAAATAAGGAACCTTATATAACATATAAGATATTTAATATACCATATAAGATACCTTATTTAATATATGTGTCAGTGGCGAGCTTCAGTTGTGCATGGTCTTCAACTTCCGCCATTTTTTTTTCTGACCCGGCCCCGCCCATAGGGGCTTGAAGAAATAAATGGGCTGCATGATGCTTCCACGCAGAGCTGAATCCGGCCCGCACACTGGTACTGGCAAACCGCTTAGAGGATCTTAGCCTGTCCAGGAACCGCGGTGCGAGGCAGGCCGTCTATGTTAATAAACCCTATTGGTTTCATTTGCCGACAGGGCTTGAGAAGTCATTTCAACTCAACGTCGGGTAAAAGTCCCACAAACTTGGAAGCAACGTCTCAAAAAAGACCTTTACAGTGTTGACGGGGACGTTAGCCTCAAATCAAGCAAACAAAACAAACAAACAATCTTATTTAGTATATCAGATATCTTATTTGTGCCAATATATAAGATATCTTATATATATTGAATAAGATATCTTCTATGTTAAATAAGATATCTAATATAGTATATAAGATATCTTACATACTATATAAGATACAGTAAAATTCCGCTATTAAGACCACCAAAATTAAGACTAAATCTGCTTTTTGAAGCTCATTTTGAAGGGTGCTCTTAATATTTCTCTATCTTTTCTGGTTATAGTGTCCTCTGGTAAGGGACCACCTTTGGGACTGTTCAAAAGTGGTCTTTAAGACATCTTTTGAACAGTTCGAAAGGTGGCCTTAATAGAGGAATTTTACTGTATATGATATATTTGAACATGTAAGATATATATTATATCAGATATCGTATTTGTTAAATAATATATATATCGTATAAGGTATCTAATTTAATATATAAGATAACTTATATGCATACTGATATAAGATATCTTAATAACGATATTAGATATCTTATATAATTAGGGTCCCGCACTGAAAGTGTGGGTGCCCTAAAGTAATCACTCTGTCCGTCCGTCCGTCCGTCTGTCTGTCTGTCCGTCTGTCCGTCCACAAATTTTTACTCCTCTGATAGCGCTGCCGGGGCCCTAGTCAGTTTCACTGACAGCTCTAGTTTGGAGGGCGAAATAAAATCATTGCAACTTATAGTCGCTCCCTGACACTCCAGGGTCATCGAAATGCTCGACCGAGCTAAACTGAAACACAGCTTATGAGGAGACTTCATCAAATTCAGTGAGATATAAGATATCTTATATGCCATATTGAAACTGAAAAAAGAAACCGTGTATTTTGTGCATCAGCTGAAACTAGTTTCGGTTTTTCACAGAGAAGATTCTCTCTATCTTGCATGTAACGTCAGAAATGCATTTTTCACTTCTAAAGAGCATAAGAATTATACACTTTGGTCATGTCAGAAAGTGTGTGATGCCCTCACCTTTCTACTTGACAATATTTATATTAGATTCGGTACTAAGTTATTTAGACAAATTGTGGGTATTCCGATGGGTACGAATTGCGCACCTCTTGTGGCTGATCTGTTCTTGTATTGTTATGAAAGAGACTTCGTGTTGTCGCTTTCCATTGATAACCAATCTGAAATTATTGAAGCTTTTAGCTCCACTTCTAGATATTTAGATGATTTATTAAATATTGATAATACCTATTTCGATGGTTTGATCAGTCTGATTTACCCCCCAGAACTTCAGTTAAAAAAGCAAATTCTTCTGATACCGAGGCCCCGTTTTTGGATTTACATCTATCTATTGTAGATGGATTTGTTTCGTGCAAAATTTATGATAAACGCGATGACTTTGATTTTGAGATTGTAAATTTTCCTCTTTTGGATGGTGATGTTCCTCGTGCGCCATCCTATGGCGTTTATATTTCGCAATTAATTCGATTTGCTAGAGTGTGTAGTCATGTAACTGACTTCAACACTCGTAATAAATTATTAACGGCTAAACTCTTTAATCAGGGTTATCGGTACCATACACTGCGCAAAGCCTTTTCAAAATTTTATAGACGCCATTCTGATTTAATTTCAAAATTCAATATTGGACTTAAATCTCTTCTGCAACAAAGTCTATCGGAACCCGAATTTTATGGTGACTTAGTATATAAATTCAGAAAAATATATAACCGCAATGACTTGTGGTTCTTTGATTTTTGTGTTCACGGAGATGTTGCACTGATGAGTTAGGAGGCCTTCATGCGGACTGAACAAATTATTTGTCTAAATCGCGACGGAAGTAAGGGCGAGGATTGTGGCCACGTAAAATCGATTTAAGCCCCCCAGTGGAAATCTTCCACTGACCGTTCCAAGGCGGCTCTTCTGTGGCGATTTATTTATGTTGTTGTTTGTTACTTACTGTGTGTATCACTTGTGTCTTTTAATTTTGGATGGCCATATGGCCATTTTGTGGGAAAGTAACTGTCCTTATGGCCTTCCTTTGTTTAGGTTTCCATTGTGGTCTGGTCGCTTAATGTTTGTATTTCTTTCCCTTTGGTGTCTTTTATGGGTGGAGTAAGTTAATTGCATCAATTCCTGATCTTTGTTTTACTTCTATTCAGCACCCAATTTCGTAAAATCATTCTTCGATATAAAAAGATTGGGTACAACATGGATGTTATACGACAGACTGCATGCATGGTAGTTAACCCAATCACGGTTGGCAACTTTGCTTCCCTCTTTAATTGCACGCCGGTGGGTCAGGCCTCAGATTCTATGACGGCTCCAACGTAAAGGCTTATTGAGAATTAGAGAGATCTTATTCAAGGTAATGTTGGTTGGTGCCTGATGCTCTGTCTCTGGTCGGGCCCATCGGAGTCTAACTGTTGGTTTTCTTTTGCTCCAGCATTTCAGTGGTTTCTTGATGTCGAGTCCTCACCGTTGTCTCATCTCTGTGGTTCTTTGATTTTTGTGTTCACGGAGATGTTATACTGATGAGTTAGGAGGCCTTCATGCGGACTGAACAAATTATTTGTCTAAATCGTGGGGGAAGTAAGGGCGAGGATTGTGGCCACGTAAAATCGATTTAAGCCCCCCCCCCCCCCCCCAGTGGAAATCATTCCACTGACCGTTCCAAGGCGGTTCTTCTGTGGCGGTTTATTTATGGTGTTGTTTGTTACTTACTGTGTGTATCACTTGTGTCTTTTTATTTTGGATGGCCATATGGCCATTTTGTGGGAAAGTAACTGTCCTTATGGCCTTCCTTTGTTTAGGTTTCCATTATGGTCTGGTCGCTGAATGTTTGTGTGTCTTTCCCTTTGGTGTCTTTGATGGGTGGAGTAAGTTAATTGTATCGATTCCTGATCTTTGTTTTACTTCTACTTTGCAAAACCAATTTCGGTTCTTGTCAAACCGCTGAAACCAATAAAACCGAAACCGAAACCAGTTTGTGTATAACAAAAACGCTCTTACTGAAGCCCGTGTAGTTGTCGCTTCATTTCAAGCATTATCCATTTGGGTGAGTCACCATGAAACTTACGTGCCTGATCTGAAGGTTTGGGTGGACTACTTTGAGTGACTCAAGGGTCTTCGAATCAAAGGGGTGGTGGACGGAAGCCTGGCATTATAACGGTTAAACCGGCGAAAAAGAAAGCGGAACAAGACGTCACTATAAAAGCCGTATTACCGACGGAACAGACGGCGGCTCAGGCAAAATCTGAATTGGAAAGGGAGGCTATAAATCCGAAGGAAGTAGAGAAAGGGTTTCAGAATATGACCAAACGCCGACGGGAGAGCACGAAAAGAAAAGTGCCAGAATCAATCGCTTCGACTGCAAAACGACAGAAAAGGAGAGACAAAAAGCGTCGTGAGGGAAGAGTGTCAAGACACATCGAGGTTACCCTCAGAAAAAGCCTGACATTTTTTAGATTGGATAAACGATGTCGGTCTTCAACGAAGAAGAATTTAAAGAGGGTCTCGTGCCGGAACTGTTGTTATTCGATTTACCGGGTACGCAGACGAGCGTCAATGAGATCTACAACGAAGAAATCCGACCTCTCGCCGCTGTATCGGGCGACGGACCGTACGAATTTCGCATTAACGGGCAACATTCCACGGATTTGGACTTGAAGAATGATCTACTCTACGTCAGGTTGAAAGTCCAGAAAGCTGACGGTAGCGATTTGACAACAGAACCGGTTGGCCCGGCGAACTTGATTTTGCAAAGTCTATTTTCGGCCACTGAGGTGACGTTGCAGAACATAGCCAGTATCCGCAACAACTACAATCCTTACAGGGCCTACATTCACACGTTGCTGCGTTACGGCCAGGATGCCTTATCCTCTCAGGTGCAAACCCAGGGTTGGTACATGGATAACAGTGATCCTCCGGGGATGACAGATCCGGCTGGCGCTAACAACGGGTTGTTTGAAAGAGCAAAGTTTATCATCACCTCTAAGACACTTGACTTACAGGGACCTATCTTTCACGACTTGTTTTCCATGGAACGGTACCTGCTCAATCAAGTGGACGTAAAACTTAAAGTCTACCGAAGTCCAGCCAGCTTCGCCTTGCTCGCCAAAGATGACAAAACCCACTTCAAGATCAACATCGAGGACATTTACGTGTTGGCCAGGAAAATCAGAGTGAGCCCGGCCGTTCTTTACGGACATTCGACAATTTTGGAGAAACGGAACGCCTTATACCCTTACACGAAAGTAGAGTGTCGTTCACAGAGCGTAGCCACGGGCAGTACTTCCATCAATTGGGACAACTTGTTTCAAGGTCGAAAACCGGAGAAAGTGATCGTTGGTTTCGTCAAGAGCAAGGGGTTGAACGGGGATTACACCACCAATTCATACAACTTCGAGAACTGCGACATCAACCATATCGCCCTGTACGCCGATGGGCTTCCAGTGGGTGGAAACCCTCTGAAGATGGACTTCACCGTGGCCGACGGGACAGCCATCATGAGAGCTTATACCCAACCTCTTGATGAGTTCGGGAAAGTGGCGACAGGACGAAGGGAACGCTTTGAACATACAACACTTTATAAGCGGCAGTACCCTCTTCGCCTTCCAGCTGGAACCCGACTTCTCACATCACGGCGAGTACATGTCCCTGGTGAAGAACGGCAACGTGCGCTTGGAAAGTAGAAGTAAAACAAAGATCAGGAATTGATACAATTAACTCACTCCACCCATAAAAGACACCAAAGGGAAAGAAATACAAACATTAAGCAACCAGACCATAATGGAAACCTAAACAAAGGAAGGCCATAAGGACAGTAACTTTCCCACAAAATGGCCATATGGCCATCCAAAATTAAAAGACACAAGTGATACACACAGTAAGTAACAAACAACAACATAAATAAATCGCCACAGAAGAGCCGCCTTGGAACGGTCGGTGGAAGATTTCCACTGGGGGGCTTAAATCGATTTTACGTGGCCACAATCCTCGCCCTTACTTCCGTCGCGATTTAGACAAATAATTTGTTCAGTCCGCATGAAGGCCTCCTAACTCATCAGTGCAACATCTCCGTGAACACAAAAATCAAAGAACCACAGAGGTGAGACAACGGTGAGGACTCGACAGCAAGAAACCACTGAAATGCTGGAGCAAAAGAAAACCAACAGTTAGACTCCGAGACAGAGCATCAGGCACCAACCAACATTATCTCTCTAATTCTCAATAAGCCTTTACGTTGGAGCCGTCATAGAATCTGAGGCCTGACCCACCGGCGTGCAATAAAAGAGGGAAGCAAAGTTGCCAACCGTGATTGGGTTAACTACCATGCATGCAGTCTATCGTATAATATCCATGTTGTACCCAATCTTTTTATATGGAAGAATGATTTTACGAAATTGAGTGCTGAAGTCATTGCGGTTATATATTTTTCTGAATTTATATACTAAGTCACCATAAAATTCGGGTTCCGATAGACCTTGTTGCAGAAGAGATTTAAGTCCAATATTGAATTTTGAAATTAATTCAGAATGGCGTCTATAAAATTTTGAAAAGGCTTTGCGTAGTTTATGGTACCGATAACCCTGATTAAGGAGTTTAGCCGTTAATAATTTATTACGAGTGTTGAAGTCAGTTACATGACTACACACGCTAGCAAATCGAATTAATTGCGAAATATAAACGCCATAGGATGGCGCACGAGGAACATCACCATCCAAAAAAGGAAAATTTACAATCTCAAAATCAAAGTCATCGCGTTTATCATAAATTTTGCACGAAACAAATCCATCTACAATAGATAGATGTAAATCCAAAAACGGGGCCTCGGTATCAGAAGAATTTGCTTTATTTAACTGAAGTTCTAGGGGGTAAATCTGACTGATCAAACCATCAAAATAGGTATTATCAATATTTAATAAATCATCTAAATATCTAGAAGTAGAGCTAAAAGCTTCAATAATTTGAGATTGGTTATCAATGGAAAGCGACAAAATGAAGTCTCTTTCATAACAATACAAGAACAGATCAGCCACAAGAGGTGCGCAACTAGTACCCATCGGAATACCCACAATTTGTCTAAATAACTTAGTACCAAATCTAATATAAGTATAGTCAAGAAGAAAGGTGAGGGCATCACACACTTTCTGACATGACCAAAGTGTATAATTCTTATGCTCTTTAGAAGTGAAAAATGCATTTCTGACATTACATGCAAGATAGAGAGAATCTATTCTGTGAAAAGCCCATTCAATTAAATCATTAAGCTTTTCTTTTATAAGATTATGAGGAAGTGTAGTGTAAAGAGTGGAAAAATCGTAGGTAGACAGACTAGAAGCACGAAAATGTCTAGATTTCAATTTATTTAAAACCTCATTCGAATGTTTTATAGACCAAAACAGATTTCTTCCTGATCTTTCAAAGACTTTATCACAATATTTAATTACATGCGTTTTAATAGCAGTAAGACAGGAAGTTAATAATTTAGAAAGTTCAGTGGTAGTGCAAGAGCTAGAATTTGCAATAAACCGTGCTTTGTAAGGTTTTTTATGAAGTTTTGGTAACCAGTATAGCGTAGGAAGCTTGTCTTGGCCTTCGTTAACACACACAGCAAACTTGGTGGCTGAAAGACAAACATGTTTATCTACTATAGCTCTCTCTTCAGCTAAAGGCTGAAGTTCATAGGCCTTAGTACCACCAAGCTCCTGCTTAAGCGTATTAACATAGTGGAGCCGTCACACAACGACGACGTTGTTAGCGGCCTTGTCTGCAGGGGCCAAAACAAACTTCTTATGAAATTCTTGAATACCTAGTTTAAGATGACGTAAAGACGTCTTGGGCTTAGGAGGTAATAAGTTAGTATTTTGAGAATAGAAAGAAATGCGTTTATTCACTAGTTTTAAAATGCTAAGTTTCCAGTCCTTAAGGGCTTTATGCTCAACATACTCTCGCTTACACCTTCGATTACCGAATTCATTCAAGGAAGCAGTGATTTCATCTCTACATTTACTGAAATCCAGTTCAGCTCTGGACTCTCAGGTATGTCTTTGTTTTGGTTGTTTGATTTGGGCTTTAACGTCCCCGTCAACACTGTATAGAACATTTTTGAGACGCTGCTTACAATTTCGTGGGACGTTTACCCGACACTGAGATGAAATGACATCTCAAGCCATGTCGCCCGATTAAACCAAAAGGGTTTATAAGCATGGGCGGTCCGACTCGCACCGCTTTGCCTAGGCAGGCTTAATGGTCGCTTAATGTTTGTATTTCTTTCCCTTTGGTGTCTTTTATGGGTGGAGTAAGTTAATTGTATCAATTCCTGATCTTTGTTTTACTTCTACTTTAGATACTCTAAGCGGTTTGCCAGTACTCATGTGCGGGTCGGATTCAGCTCTGCTTGGAAGCATCGTGCAAACCATCTAAAGGTACGTAATTGATACCTTACATCTAAAATCAAAAGCAAACTGTAAATATCTCTGTTTTCATGATTGGGGGCCCATGGAGTCTGTAGATGGATCAGAATCCCACTCATGTACATTTTTTTATGATTATCCTTAAACACTAGGTAAACGTGTAAACTTTTACAGGGCCTTTATTCTTACATATTTTATAAACTTGTTATAATTCATAGCACTTAGCATTTGACATTAAATACACGTGATAAAAATCTGTCATAGCACTAAGGCCTTGTTTGAGAATTTAATAAGTAATGTCTTCTCTCTTTTTTGTCTTTTGTTACAGAACCGATGAGTTGTATGGTGTACAGCGAAGGACCGGGCTATTTCGAAATCAACCGATCGAGAGACATAATCGTAATTCGCAAATATGAACACATCGCAGCCTCGATGCATCATCTCCTGTGACCCGGTATTAAGGGAACGTGTACTGGGCGTGTTTGCCGCGGATCAACTACCCGCAGTCCTACCCTATAGTCCGTGCGGAGTCATCGTAAATACGGATATCAGCAGTCAGCCCGGCTCGCATTGGCTGGCCTTTTTCGTCCGGAACAATACAGTAGAGTGCTTCGATAGTTACGGACAACAACCGGGTGTCTATAACGCCCTGTTTTCTGGGTGGATGCAGCGCCTTGCTCGTACAATACGTGTGAACAGAACACGTCTTCAGAGCGACACATCAAACGTGTGTGGACTTTACTGCGTGTATTTTCTTCGACAAAGACTGTTAGGACATAGTATGAGGCATATTGTACAACGCTTTAGTGTCACCGATCTGGAGGCAAACGATCGCTATATATTGGACATGCTGGCGGGAATTTATTCTCATTGTGTACAGAATGACTGTGTGTATAATCAGACTTGGTCTCTGGTCGGGCTCATCGGAGTCTAACTGTTGGTTTTCTTTTGCTCCAGCATTTCAGTGGTTTCTTGCTGTCGAGTCCTCACCGTTGTCTCACCTCTGTGGTTCTTTGATTTTTGTGTTCACGGAGATGTTGCACTGATGAGTTAGGAGGCCTTCATGCGGACTGAACAAATTATTTGTCTAAATCGCGACGGAAGTAAGGGCGAGGATTGTGGCCACGTAAAATCGATTTAAGCCCCCCAGTGGAAATCTTCCACTGACCGTTCCAAGGCGGCTCTTCTGTGGCGATTTATTTATGTTACTTACTGTGTGTATCACTTGTGTCTTTTGGTTTTGGATGGCCATATGGCCATTTTGTGGGAAAGTAACTGTCCTTATGGCCTTCCTTTGTTTAGGTTTCCATTATGGTCTGGTCGCTTAATGTTTGTATTTCTTTCCCTTTGGTGTCTTTTATGGGTGGAGTAAGTTAATTGTATCAATTCCTGATCTTTGTTTTACTTCTACTTTGCAAGCCGTTGATACAGACTGTCATATAGATTGGGTTGTGTGTTAGAACAAGGCTTCCACACTTTATTGTAACGTACGTTGTTGGTAGAGAATGATAATAAAACTTTAATGACGCTGATTAGTTTTAAAATAGTGCGATTGGAAACAACTCGTATATTGAATGTGTGTGTATTATGTTGACATTAAATCTGTATGTGACATACGATTGTTTACAATGTGTCAATAATATTTGATAAAGCATTTATAGTGAGGTCTTTGTCTTCTGAAATCAGTACGTTGGTTTTGATAAAGATGAGAAACTTTTTGTGCAGAATGACTGATTAATTAATCAGACGTGTAAACTATCAGACGTGTAAACTATTGTTAATGAGTATGTTACATAGATTTTATTGTGTTTGAAGGTTTCCAACTTTATAAAAGTTTCAAACATTTAAAAAAAATTGTTGTTATACTATGGACAAGTGTCATAGGTAATAAACAAAAATGTTCATTTAGAAATTTCTTTATTTTAATTCCAGCATTTCCGATTTTGGTCCTAAACTGCCTCGGCTCTATACTAAAGTTAAATATTATAAAGGTGAACCACTCTGGTCTAATACCAAGCCGAGACTGCCTACCTCGCGCTCTGTGGCTTGTTTTATTATTTTTTGGTGACAAAGTTCAAAATAGTCCCATCTGATTGGTCCAGAGCAGATTTTGAACTTGATCAGGCACATGACCACGGTTATGAAACATCCTGGACTTTAATAGTCACAAAAAGTTATTTGGCGGTCAGGCTGCCAAATATAGATACAGTTAAGTGGTTTGAACTGCTATTAAACGGTCAGTAGGATGCCCTTGTCATGCTTTGCCATAGTACATACGCGTGACTTGGAAGTCCTACTGCACCGACTGATCAAATAAATACCTACATGTAAAATCAGTCGGTGGGTGAGGCAACCCATATTATAACATACCCCCCATACTTGAATAGAAATGTTGCTTATGCTAAATGCGTCAGCTACATTTCTTCTCAAACGCTATTATCTTAGTAGGAAAATATTTAATTAAAACATAAATATTAATGTCAAAATATTGTTCATTCATGGTCACTGTTTCTCATAATTATTAACCTTAATAACTATGATATACGTAAGTATCTCTGGATTAATTAACTAAAATTAATTAATTAACAATGGATGAGCTAATTAACACAAGACTGAATAAATAATCTTTGACCATGAATCACTTTATAATCGTAGTTCACTGGTATACGCTAGTCTCTAGTCTTCTTCCTTGAATGGATTCAACCAGATCCCGTGGACCCCATCTTAACGTAGGTCGTTGACGCTATCTGAAATAAATTACGTTGTCGATCGCCTAGTTGATCGCAGACACCATAGGTTGATGATCGCCAGGTTGACCATATGCGTAGTGTTAGATTTCGTGCTGTGTTTACCAACAGCATACACGTCTGACCACCCGGTTGATCAGTGTAAGTTCTGATCGCCATGTAGACCCAAGCGTCTTCGGAGCTGTCTGATCACCCGGTTGATCAGTGTCCAGTTTTAGCATTTGGTCACCCGGTTGACCAATGGTGTAGAGCACTAAACGTTTCCCAGGACAATACAACTAATGTTAACTATGTACAATTATTAAACATAAGTATGACGACAAGCTTATGTCATATGGTGCTGGTGGCACATAATAATGTTCCATCTGTGTCAATTTAACTGATTGACAAGTACACATATACATGTTACACAGGTTAATGTTCGACAAACTTTAAACAATATTTGCCTTTTCCTTAGGTACTGCCGTGGAGACCACTTGTGAATCCAATACAAGAAACTTCTTGGCGATAGCCATTTCGATATCTTGGGCCGAGTCGTTGACCTTTTCTCGCCCCTCTTGTAACAGCGATGACATACATGTAGCTGCTTCGTCGTCGTAACGTCGGTTTTCAAACTTGTCGTCGTTTGTGGCGTTGCCAGACATCATGGTTATCTGTCTTCGTTCTCAAGTTTGTTACTTATTTTTGCAGCAGTTTTGCAAGCAATGATTTTCTGCACTTGCAGTAAATAATCACTGACAAAACAAACACTGTTGTGATACCAATGATAACAACCACATAACCCCATGTTGGAAATGAATTTGTGTTCATATCTTCCATTGACCTAAGTTGATCTAAATGGCCAAGTAAGGAATCAAGAGGAAACTCCTCTAAGCTGTCCAAATTCCTTGGAAGTTTCAAAGTTGAATTCTTATGGAAATTTCTTTCTTTTATTTTATCCAAAACTTTAAATTCTGAAAAGTTATACTGCTTTAACATTTCATTTACAGGACTTGATACATTTTCAAGTGTATGTCTCTCATAGTATCCTGTGAGTGTAAATGCCCTAGAAACGCAATGCAATTCTTGTGCAAGTTTAGGAATCCATAAGGTGGATTTACAACGAATTTTCGTTGATCTGATTCTTTATCTTCACATGCTATGTTAAAGGTTACGGTTTGCTTGGTAATTATTATGTATACAAAGACATATAAAAAAAAATAACCTACGTTACTACACTAGACTTAATTGACCTGAGAATTATAATCCCTCGCAAGGCAAATTACTTCCCAGACGCTGTTCACACCAGCGCACGTTACTACAACGTATCAAAGTACAAGGTCTGTTCAACAGTTTTAAAATATCCCTCTTAAATATCGCTAATATTTCGCAGACTTGTTTTACAACAAACTGTAAACCTTAATTATATATACTGAGACGTCTCTCATTTCGCTTAACACTTAGCTACTGACATCCTGCGCTTACTTTGATAAGATCAGCCTTCGTGAGTCCTACCTACAGGAATACGCTGTTGAAACACTAAGTTCCGCGTACCGAATTCTTATTTCTGCCCACTGCTCGACTCTTATCTAATTAGTTAATCCCTTTGATGTTCTAACATTACTTGTACCTAATGACTACAATTACAGGCAATAAAATAAACTATTTACAATTCACTACACCTACACTGCATAGGATTTTAATTGCTGAAGCCTTAGCAACTCATTCTTCGATACTCTTCGATATAAAAAGATTGGGTACAACATGGATATTATACGACAGACTGCATGCATGGTAGTTAACCCAATCACGGTTGGCAACTTTGCTTCCCTCTTTAATTGCACGCCGGTGGGTCAGGCCTCAGATTCTATGACGGCTCCAACGTAAAGGCTTATTGAAAATTAAAGAGATAATGTTGGTTGGTGCCTGATGCTCTGTCTCTGGTCGGGCTCATCGGAGTCTAACTGTTGGTTTTCTTTTGCTCCAGCATTTCAGTGGTTTCTTGCTGTCGAGTCCTCACCGTTGTCTCACCTCTGTGGTTCTTTGATTTCTGTGTTCACGGAGATGTTGCACTGATGAGTTAGGAGGCCTTCATGCGGACTGAACAAATTTTTGTCTAAATCGCGACGGAAGTAAGGGCGAGGATTGTGGCCACGTAAAATCGATTTAAGCCCCCCAGTGGAAATCTTCCACTGACCGTTCCAAGGCGGCTCTTCTGTGGCGATTTATTTATGTTGTTGTTTGTTACTTACTGTGTGTATCACTTGTGTCTTTTAATTTTGGATGGCCATATGGCCATTTTGTGGGAAAGTAACTGTCCATATGGCCTTCCTTTGTTTAGGTTTCCATTATGGTCTGGTCGCTTAATGTTTGTATTTCTTTCCCTTTGGTGTCTTTTATGGATGGAGTAAGTTAATTGTATCAATTCCTGATCTTTGTTTTACTTCTACTTTTCATTAATCAAGCAAATTTGACATGGCATAAAGTAACCTCTTTACCTTCTGCCTTGTCCTACTACCAGTATGTTTACGTCCGGTGACGTTATCAACTTCCATCTTTTCTGACCCTGTAGTTTCCCCTCTTTGGTTCCTTTCAAAGTCACCTTCAGAGAAGTACTCCTCAGTGTCAGAACTATAATGGTCCTGTTTCTGATTCTCATATATGTCCATTAGAACAGACTGTTCTCTGTCTGAGCGACCGGTATCAAAGGTTTCATTACTGTAGTGTCTACCCTGCCTATCCTTACTGCCACTACTACTACTACTGTCATCACCATCACTACTGTAACTGCCACTACTTCTACTCTCTCTCTTCATTCTGCGCTGCCTAGACATGATCCTTTTGGTCAGTTCGAGTTTAGGGATGTCCTCCTCATCAGAGTTTCCTGACCTATGCTGCTTTTTCATCTGAACCAATTTGTCCAGCGGTTTCTGCTCCACTTGTGTTTCTGTGTCAGATGAAGGAGGGGATATGACATACCTAGCTCGCCTCAATTTCCTGTTCTTTTCCTGCTTTGTTATATTCCAAGAGTCTACTTTTGCGTGCCTCAAATACCTTGCGTGGGTATCTAAGATTTTCCCATCTAGTTGGTTTCTTACCTTGAATGTGTAAGGACTCTTTTGTTCTAAAATCCTGTAGAATCCTGGGGCATAACTGTCCAGCTTGGATTTGCGTTTATGATTTTTAACATAAACCGGATCACCTACCTTGAAATGCGTATCATCTGCATTCTCATCAAGGCGCTTTGCACTCTTTTCCTTTGCCTCTCTCAAGTGCTTGTGAACTAACATGAAATACTAGTGTTGTTTCTCCAGTGCAAGTTTATGAACCTCGTCCCCTGTATAACGCTCCCTAATTTTAAGTATACTGTCGACGGGTAAAATGGGATCGCGATTGTACAGCAGGAAGAATGGCGAGAATTTTGACGATTCATGCACTGACATGTTAATTGCTGCTACTGCAGAATGTAGGTAAAGATCCCAAATTTCTGGATTGTCTTTTATTTTCTTGCTCAAGACATTCATCAAGGTTTGGTGGCTCCTCTCAGCCGCTCCATTTGATTGGGGCGAATAAAAACTTGTCTTGATATGTTTGATGTTTAATGCAGCTAATGTTTCCTCCATCTGGTGCGATGTAAAGTGTTTCCCATTGTCAGTAAAGAGACATAGGATATGACTATGTTGTGTAAGCACCTCATTGATAAGTATAGAGCAAACAGTATCTGATGTTTGATCTGGTGTGGCGAAACACATCATCCAGCCACTATACAAATCATGAAAGTGTATTATATAAGCATTGTTTGACAGTGTCCTTGGCAGAGGTCCAACAAAGTCAACTGCCACTTTAGAGAGTGGGAATAGTGGTATGTCCATTTCACCCATGGGAGGTTTAATGAACTTTTTGTTCCGCTCTTGACAGGTGATGCACTTTGAAGTGTATTCACTTATCCTCTTGTACATGTTTGTACAGTAATACTTACATTTCATGCTGTCATATACTTTGTCGATCCCTAGATGAGAGTTGTCATGGTAACCTCTTATCATGACGTCAACGAGATGTTCCGGTAAGTATAGTCTAAGCTTTCGTGACCCATCTACATTAGAAACGAAGTACAATATGTCTTCCAGGATAATCAGGCTCTTTTCCTGACTTTTATTGAGCTTACCTGCCTCAAGGTTCTTTTTCAACATGATGATATTTTCGTCTAGCTTCTGTTCCTCTCTCGTATCCAGTTCTGTGAGAACAGGCTTTTTTCGACGTCTAATAGCGGTGGTTCAAGATTGAGATACTTGCTAGTATCAAGCTTACTTGAATCGATGTGATTTACCTGTAATAGCTCCTCTTTCACTTCCGGCTTCGGTTCCGGTTCCTGCCCTGATAGCTGTTTCTCCTTGGCAACATCCTCGGTGCTATTTATAGGCTTACGACTCATCAGGTCGGCTACTACGTTAGATTTACCTGGCAAATATTCGACGTCGATGTTATATGACGCGATTGTTAATGCCCAAGAATTGATTTTCCGGTTAAAACTGCCTGTGTCACTATTCAATATATAGCGAGTGGTTGGTGGTCTGTTCTAACCAATATCTGGGAACAACTGATCCATGAATGCAATTTTTGCAAGGCATGGTGAATTGCCCAACACTCTTTCTCTACCTTGCTCCACCTACACTGTGTGGGACTTAGTTTGTGTGAGAGGAAATACAGCGGTCGTTCAAAGACTTTCCCGTCTTCCTCGTGTTCTTGAACTAAGCATGCCCCTGTCGCAGTGTCACTTGCATCTGTGTATAAGATAAAGCGTTTGGACAGGTCTGGGTATGCTAACAGTGGTATGACTGTTAATGACGCTTTCATGTACTCAAATGCTTTCTGTGCTTCCTCAGTCCACTTAAACCTGGCATATTTCTTTGTCAAAGCAACAATGGGCTCGCTGATTTTTGCAAAGTTAGGGACAAAGCGTCTGTAGTAGGAACATAATGCTACAAAGCTTCTACATTCCTTTACATTTGTGGGAGGGCCTAGTGTCCTAATTGCTTCAACCTTTTCTGGGTCAGGTTTTACCCCTTCTGACGTCACAATAAAACCCAAATGATGCGACTCCCCCTTCATTAATTGAGATTTTTTAAGTTTCAATTTCAGCGAATGTTTTCTAAGTCTTTTGAATAACATATCAATGTGTTTTAGATGCTCCTCCAGGGAGTTACTCCACACTATGATATCATCAACGTAAAATGTGCAGAAGTCATCTAGCCCATCAAGTGCTAATTCCATCAGCTCTACAAAATATGACGGAGAGTTACGTAACCCAAACGGAGCTCGATTAAAAGCAAACTGACCTTTCAGGGTGGTGAAGCTAGTATACTCCCTCGATTGTTTATCCAGAGGAACGTTAAAAAACCGCTTTTCAAGTCAAATGTACTTATGTACTTTGTCCCGCCTAATTTTGACAGAATTTCATCAATGGAGGGTAACCTAACAACATATGCCTTTGTCACCGCATTCAGTTTTCTGAAATCCACACATACACGCGTCTCTCCCCCTTTCTTGTTGACCACTACTACGCTAGAAGAAAATGGACTTCTAGAGCGCGAAACTATCCATGCAGCCAACCATTCAGACACAGTCTGATCGATTGCCTTCTGATCATCTGCAGCTGCCCTCTACACTGATGAAGCTTTATTAGCCGAAACTACGTAGTATGGCCCATCTTCTTTCTTATGAATGTTTTCATTGCTCTTAAAGGAGCTCATTCTTGATTTTTCTTTTTACTTATCTTAAACGGTGTCTTATCCGTTAGCTCTATGTTCATAGTAACTAACCCACTAGGGATAATGTCCTTCTCACTAAAAGCAAAACAATCTATATTCCTCATTACTAAATCCTCCACTACTTTTCTATGCTCTTCTTCAGTATGAATTTGACCTAATATTTCTTCTCTACTTGGTTTCTGACTGTCCTGACTGTGACCTGAGCTATTATCATTACCTGTGTAATTTACTGCACTTACATTAACACTGTCTATCACCTCAAGCTGACCTAAAATACGACCCTTCTTTAACCTGATACACCTATTATTGTTATTCACTATCTCTACAGGTAATTTATTGCTACTGGACAATTTAATGACACTATCCTTAATTTCCAATGCTGGCTCATTAAGTACAATCCCGCTATTGTCAATTGATGAAACTAAACATTCACTACCTTTAGTATGTTTCTGACTTTGCTTGACCTTTGCATTCAGAACGTATGCAGTATTAGGTCGCAGAGTTATCGCCCTACAGATACGTACAACTGTACTGACATGCTTATCTGATAGAAGATGGGCATATACACCTTGTATTCGGATTAGTCCTAGGTCAAAATATATGCGTACACCATGATCTGTCATCCAATCATCTCCGAAAATGAGATACCTATTGATGCCTTCTACAACAAAGAAGTCATATGACAATTTCAAACTTTTAATTTCAAAATTCAGGTGTACTTTGCCTAATGTTTTAAGATTCCCGGAATCCACTGATCGCAGATTTGCATTACATTTCTTTAGTACAGGTTTATTTTTTAAAGGTTGGTAAAATTTGGCTGACATTACACAACATTGACTACCTGTAACCAAAAGTGTTCTAACTTTTTGTTTTTGTATATTTACCATGCATGAATTCGGATTCCCTGTTAAGTTTACTTTATAATTTTGAGTTGCTTTGGTCGGGACAACGGCTTCACTTTGTCTCGACCTTTTTAGTTTAAATTTTGGGGGCAATTTGCAAGTTTATGCGCCCCATTACAGCCCCAGCACCTTAATTCTTTCCTTTCTGTACGGCCGTCCGTACGTCTTTCGGTGTTCTGATGCCTATTGCGGTGGTCATCATTGCGCCTAAAGTTGCCACGGTAGTGCCTTTGACGCGCATGGTCAACTTCCATAGGTTGTTCATGCTGCCTCGCGTTCATATTGCTAGGTTTATTCAGTCTATCGGGTCTTAACTTGTCGCGTGTGGCGCACCTATACAAGTTGCCTTGTTCACGTAAGGCGATCTGATACGCCTCCTCGAACGTACTTGGATTATTTCGCGCGATCTGGGCCCTTACGTTTCCATCTGATAGTCCACTTAGAAAAATGTTCAACAGCTGAGATTCAATTATATGATCAATTGCCTCATTTTTCTCCGGATAGGCCTTCTCAGAGAGGCTAAGTAATCTTTCTGCGAAGAACTGTACATCTTCATCTTTCTTTTGTTTAGTGTTTACTAGCCTTTCAAAGGCCTTTGGATGATCGAGGATCGGGGAAAACCTACTCTGAAGGTTTTCCTTCAGGTTTGCCCATGTTTTATCGCGGGCATCTGATTCTAGATATCTTTTGATGTAATCTGAAACCAGTCCTGTGCTGGTTTGGTAGGCAACTAGTTGCTTTTTTCTATCGTTGCAATTAAATAGAAAAGTATATTTTTCAATTTGTTTCAACATGTTTCGCACTCCTGAGGGTTGCCCTCGAATACTTTTATGTTAAATGGAATTTTCCCTTCATTATTGGTTACCCCGGGTCCATTAATATCCCAAAAAGTAAGATCTTCCAGAGTATGTGCAAGTCTTCCTGCACACTCTGTCATAACATGGGTATTTCTGTCTGTGGTTTGCACATTTTGCATCAGGAGCTGGCTGTTTTTTCCAATAGCCTGAGCTAAATTTTGTAGGCTTTGTTCGGTCATCTTTAAAGTGGCCTAAGCTTACTTATTCACCTAATTTAAATTTTATTGCTTACTATTTGATTGTACTTGACCTGAGATGTTCGAGTGTGCAGTTAAGTGTCTCTGATATTCCCTTATAATTTCTATGTCCTGTTTTATTTGTGCCAATAAATTTCTTAACTCGTAAAATTTCTGGGTGGCCTGCTGATCTTTTATTACCAATTTTTCGATTTCTTGTTCTAAAGTTGACATAAGTAATTTGTATTGAATTAATTTACCACTTTAGTTCAAAAACCAACCATCTATATAATAACTCCCGCACGGGTGGGGTTTAGATAAGTAGTCTGTGTTTTTAATATGGAAACTTCCAGTTTTTAAAGTACCGGTATGGAGATATTTATCTGTTTTAAATTTCCTTTTTCTTTTTGTTTTATTATTATGGGTAACTACAAAAGAACTATCACTGTTTGAATATGTTTCGCACGTGGATTTAATATTTCTCTGCTTATTTGAAGACCGGCCCCTTACTCTTTGGTTGTTCTCATTTACTACAAGTGACAGAATATAAGTTGATGGTTTGGCCAAACCAAAAATATACAGCAAAGCAAAACTAGTATTGAAGAACATACCTTTCAGTCCAGTTTGCAGTGTTGCTTTCTTGTTTCCCTGACTCCAATTGATTTGTTTTTCCCCGCGTTGTGTTTTCCGTTTCCAAAGTCCTTTTTATAGATTGTTTTAAAATTAATTAAAACAATAAATATCCGCTGTCACGGCTCCAAATTAAATAGTGTTATACTATGGACAAGTGTCATAGGTAATAAACAAAAATGTTCATTTAGAAATTTCTTTATTTTAATTCCAGCATTTCCGATTTTGGTCCTAAACTGCCTCGGCTCTATACTAAAAAGTAGAAGTAAAACAAAGATCAGGAATTGATACAATTAACTTACTCCACCCATCAAAGACACCAAAGGGAAAGAAATACAAACATTAAGCGACCAGACCATAATGGAAACCTAAACAAAGGAAGGCCATAAGGACAGTTACTTTCCCACAAAATGGCCATATGGCCATCCAAAATTAAAAGACACAAGTGATACACACAGTAAGTAACAAACAACAACATAAATAAATCGCCACAAAAGAGCCGCCTTGGAACGGTCAGTGGAAGATTTCCACTGGGGGGCTTAAATCGATTTTACGTGGCCACAATCCTCGCCCTTACTTCCGTCGCGATTTAGACAAATAATTTGTTCAGTCCGCATGAAGGCCTCCTAACTCATCAGCGCAACATCTCCGTGAACACAAAAACCAAAGAACCACAGAGGTGAGACAACGGTGAGGACTCGACAGCAAGAAACCACTGAAATGCTGGAGCAAAAGAAAACCAACAGTTAGACTCCGATGGGCCCGACCAGAGACAGAGCAATCAACATTACCTTGAATTAGATCTCTCTAATTCTCAATAAGCCTTTACGTTGGAGCCGTCATAGAATCTGAGGCCTGACCCACCGGCGTGCAATTAAAGAGGGAAGCAAAGTTGCCAACCGTAATTGGGTTAACTACCATGCATGCAGTCTGTCGTATAACATCCATGTTGTACCCAATCTTTTTATATCGAAGAATGATTTTACGAAATTGGGTGCTGAAGTCATTGCGGTTATATATTTTTCTGAATTTATATACTAAGTCACCATAAAATTCGGGTTCCGATAGACCTTGTTGCAGAAGAGATTTAAGTCCAATATTGCATTTTGAAATTAATTCAGAATGGCGTCTATAAAATTTTGAAAAGGCTTTGCGTAGTTTATGGTACCGATAACCCTGATTAAGGAGTTTAGCCGTTAATAATTTATTACGAGTGTTGAAGTCAGTTACATGACTACACACTCTAGCAAATCGAATTAATTGCGAAATATAAACGCCATAGTATGGCGCACGAGGAACATCACCATCCAAAAAAGGAAAATTTACAAACTCAAAATCAAAGTCATCGCGTTTATCATAAATTTTGCACGAAACAAATCCATCTACAATAGATAGATGTAAATCCAAAAACGGGGCCTCGGTATCAGAAGAATTTGCTTTATTTAACTGAAGTTCTATCGGGTATATCTGACTGATCAAACCATCAAAATAGGTATTATCAATATTTAATAAATCATCTAAATATCTAGAAGTGGAGCTAAAAGCTTCAATAATTTCAGATTGGTTATCAATGGAAAGCGACAAAATGAAGTCTCTTTCATAACAATACAAGAACAGATCAGCCACAAGAGGTGCGCAATTAGTACCTATCGGAATACCCACAATACCCACAAGTTAAATATTATAAAGGTGGACCACTCTGGTCAAATACCAAGCCGAGACTGCCTACCTCGCGCTCTGCGGCTTGTTTTATTATTCTTTGGTGACAATGTTCAAAATAGTCCCATCTGATTGGTCCAGAGCAGATTTTGAACTTGATCAGGCACATGACCACGGTTATGAAACATCCTGGACTTTAATAGTCACAAAAAGTTATTTGGCGGTCAGGCTGCCAAATATAGATACAATTAAGTGGTTTGAACTGCTATTAAACGGATGCCCTTGTCATGCTTTGCCATAGTACATACGCGTGACTTGGAAGTCCTACTGCACCGACTGATCAAATAAATACCTACATGTAAAATCAGTTGGTGGGTGAGGCAACTCATGTTATAACAATGTTATAGAATGATTAAACAACTGTAAAGTTGTTTATTCATTTTAGTTCACCACTAGCAATACTTTTGTGGTTGGAAACGATTTACATATACGACTTGAGTCTTATTTTGGTGTTATGTGACATAAAAAACGACTGTATACAATGTGTTTATCTTATTTTCAAATTAAACAAATGTCATTTTGTAATTTGTTTGTTTTCTGAAATCAATAACGTTGGTTTTGATAGAGACAATTAAAACCGTTGTACGAAGCATTGTGCAAAGGTTTCTGTTTCGTTTAGACTCAACGCTACTGTAATTTAAATAGGACGTAGGTACAGTCGCAAATAGAGTCGTTCATCCATCGGATGGCGTTTATCAAACAAATGCTGTTATTGTAAAGCAAGGATTTAGTAAAATGCAAATCGTAACACCTATTATTTTTTTTTTGTTACGACAGTCTTTCATCCTATCCTAGAAATAAGGCTTAAAAGGATGCCCTTTGAGAACCATGAACGTAGTGAAAAAAGACAATAGCAGTATCCATTTGATGTTTGGGTTAGACTAGCTGGTTTCGACCATCAGTAACAGGCAAGTCCGAACGTCATCGGAGAGAGTGTAAAACCCATTTTTTTAATAATATTATTTGTTTGAACAACGCCATCTGATTAAAGCAAACCTATAATGTGCATGCATATCTAATATACTCCATCTATGTAATAAAGCAAACAATGTACCCCAATGTCAAGGCGTTTGTTTTCTTTTCACTTACCGGGAAATATAACATAACACAAAGTCCATTTCTATATTTACCGTTTTTAATGACTATTACAGTCAGACATGCTGATAACAATGGCCTAGCAATGATCGAACTAATAGAAATTAATGCATTATACACATCAAACTGTAAGATTTGTCCATGTGGTACATGAAGCACTCTATGTTCATACAATCCGCAGTGTCGTTAGTAATATCTTTGTGGTATTTCACATATCGGGACTGTCTAGCTCCGCTGTTGCTCCTTGAACCCATAATCCACGGAAAGGGTTGGATGGATTAGTCCGTTGCTGATCTAGCATCTCGTTGGATGTGGCAGGCACACCTCGAGTGTCGGAACCGTCATGCTGGGGTAAGAAAAGTCTCACACCTCCCACCATATTCAGATACACGCAGTGACTTGCGTGTTTATAATGTTCTATCCATGGGTCGTCGTGAGGTTTCCATTCATAAAGCATCACACCGCACGCGAAACACACGACTCTGTCACTCACATTATTATAGAATAGTCCGGCTTGCGCGAGTTCCGTCTTGTTTTGACTCAACTTAGGTGGCCACGAAGTAAAGCTCTTCAGTCTATGTTTAAATAACAGATATTCCGGATGGGCCAGGTCGTCCATGTTGACAATACGAAGTCTATCTTAAAAATGACGACAACTGCAGTGATACACTTGAGGTAAGGTCTGTTTAGAGATACTTGTCTAAAAGTATCAGCTGCGCCGTCATTGTAATCATGCGGTACTTCCAGCCCGGGGTTTTCATGGTTTCTCGCCAATCCACGCAATTCAGTTTCAGTTCGTAAGCCTCGAGGAATGTTGTCGACATATCCTCTAGGGGGTACACGGCTTCTCTCCACTTCCACATGATATATTGTTCGTCGATCTCTGAAAACACGTCTTCGAAATAAAGAGACAACTGTTGACGTTTGGTCAGGTTTAGACAGGTATGATCTGTCTGCGATAAAGAGTCCCAGAGACAACCTTGGCACGTCCGTTTCACAACAATAGGCAACCGATACAGTATTTCTTGAGCGTAGAAAAAATCCAAGTAGGACTCCAACAGCGACGAAGACATGTCTGAAAGTTTGACACTGGCTGATAGTCTGAACGAAGACTGAGGGATACACTTTGATGTAATTAAGTTGTAACTATAGATGTAAGCGTTTTTTTTAAAAGTAGAAGTAAAACAAAGATCAAGAATCGATACAATTAACTTACTCCACCCATCAAAGAGTCAAAAGTCATTTACGCTAGCCCGGTAATCCGGATCACACTTACTGCACTGTTCCATAAGATTAGCGTGGAAGCAGTAGTCACTGTGTTCGGTGATGTGTTCCCTCACCTCGTGCAGTATACCGTCTGCTTCAGGCATATATGAGGCTCCGCAATAACTACAAAGCCACGCTACTTCAGCTTCTAGTTCTCCGTTGAATTCCTCTAAACGCCGCGCTAAGTAAGCGACACTGAGTTGTGAGTTACATATAGCGTCGAAAACAACGCAGGGTAGTTTGATGACTTTACTACCGCTTCGTAGTAGAATGTAGATCTCGTGGTTGTATTGTTTCAGGATGAGAGAAAATCGCTCGTGTAACTGACAAGGCACCTGATTTGGTTCCCAATGAACAGCGGTAAATTCCGCCAGAGTTGTCACGTCTAACTGCTTTTGAGTCATGTTGGACACTTCGAAGCTTTCTGATGTGTCAACAGTATTAGTGAAACGCGATGCATCCAGACAGTGACCAATAAGAAAGCTCGTAACATGAACCAATGGTGTCCTCTTTTACTCACACCAACATCTGTGCCTGATTCAACCCCTTTCTTTTGTTACGAACTGAGACCTGTCGGTGTCACTTTGATTTATGACTTGTCATTAATACGTTCTTTTGTTCCTACATTCCGTTTTCTCGGGTAACCGTACATGATGGATGGCATTCTTTTGTTGCATTGAATAGACCCGTCAGTGTCACTTTGATTTATGATTTGTCATTAATACGTTCTTTTGTCCCTACATTCCGTTGTCTCGGGTTACCGGATGCCTGTCGAAAATGATTAATGACATTCCGCGGAGGACAATGTCATTGTCCTCCTTTTAGGACAGATGGCAGAGGAAGAACAAGAAGGGGAAATACGGGTCCCTCTATACTACTTATGTTCTAGAAAGGGTTATCCTTTGGAAGCAAGGAATACACTACAGAACTGGAAATATGGAGTGAACATGTTTTCTGGGCCAGGCAAAGCAGTGCGAGTCGGACCGTCCATGCTTATAAACCCTGTTGGTTTCATTGGGCGGCAGGGCTTGAGATGTCATTTCATCTCAATGTCGGGTAAAAGTCCCACAAAATTGGAAGCGACGTCTCCAAAATGACCTTTACAGTGTTGACGGGAATGTTAAACCTCAATTCAAGCAAACAAAATACACATACAATGAAAATCAAGAATCTTTGTGTTTGGCTAGTTTCAGCCCATTAGGCCTTATCAGTTCAATGACACTCATATTGTGACCTGAAATGGATTGGATACAATGGAAAAACGGGAGGTGGTCTACAACATTTAAAACTTGAGGCAAAGAAATGAAATCAAGCTGAGAAAAATTGTACTGAAATGAAAATTATGTGCCAAATATAAATGTGGCCCCAAACCTATGTGACCTTGAAACTAAGTAAAGGTTACAGAAGAATAATCAACTATTTATGAAATTGCCATAACAAACTGCACCAGTTTTAGTCAGAATTCTTCAGAAATCGCTTCAAGAGATATGATGCAGACAAGCAAATACTGAACAACCTTTACCCAGTTTGTACTTGTTACGGGATGATTATCACGGCTGGATGAATTTAGGTGGTTGTAGCCACATGATGATAGACGACGTTAATTTAACGGTCTTCTCCCGCTTTCTCGAGGGGGTTCGGGGTTCAAGTGATGACAAAGCTATTTGATGATGTTTCCATATTTTTGAGAGTTATCAGAACCTTCTCCCTCTCGATCTCGTCATCTGAATTAATATTATAGATATCCTAAGTAATTAGGAATAAACATATAAAATTTGTCCGTCAGGTGGTTGTAAGACCTACCCTTGCCAGGGACAAAGAAAGGCTGACTCGAGGTCGAGAGATCGAAATGGCAAGATATGAATATTCATGAAATAATGACAATTATGATAATTTACAAATGTTCAACATGATAATGAAATAAAGTAAACACATATCTGAATAAATATTATAGATATCCTAAGTAATTAGGAATAAACATATAATACGTGTCCGTAAGGTGGTCGTAAGACCTACCCTTGCCAGGGACAAAGAAAGACTGACAAAGGCTCAGGTAAGAATGTGCGCCTGCGGTTTTAATCAGTGAGGTGAAAAGCGCGCGAGACTTACATAAGGACACCGGAAATTGATATACGCTACTCAGGAATGCTTAATGAAATATATGAGAATATGAAGTATGAAAAGCGACGATCAATAGGGGAACATAACTGGAAACGACTGGAAAGTCCTAAGCACAAGCGCTCCTCCAGTTTCCAAAATTTCACTCTGGGACACTCTCCCCCTCTTCGGGAAATGTCCTCCCGACATTTAACTTACTAAACAAATTGATTGCATGAGTTTAAAAACAAGTTTAACTACACCTTTTCAATTATTTAAATCAATTTACCAGATGTATCTTTTGTTAATAAATACCAATCTGATAATAAAATATGAGCCGAAGCTATTGCTTCCAATGTAAGTCGAGCTAGTGAAGTTGAACATATCTAACACTTTGCCAGGTAAACCCTTATCAAAATGCGCTGCCATAAACGCTGCACGGTATGCACAGCGCAAAAATATAAAACTTTATATACAGAATTTAGAAGAAAAATCATTTATTGGTTGCACGTACATCAGACACAGTCCTTTTTGGTTTAGACTGAAACTGCTAAACATAAAAAACAGGCTAAAATTGCTTAAAGCCCTTATCCTAAAAAAACAACTGAAGTGTCATATGAAACAAAAATTATTTACGCGCTGGACTGGAGAGAGGTGAAATAACAGAACTATTAATTTCTTAATGAAAACAATTCACCTCTTCACGAAAGCGCAGGCCAGAAGCACGAGAGTGCCCCACCCTGGTTGCAACCGACCCATGCCTCCAGCAAGCACGAAATCACAAGGCGAATTTAAAAAAAAAAAAAAAAGGTCCCCTGAATTGCAGTCCAGCGCACCACGTGCCAACGGCAATCTGACAACCACCGGCTCTTCAGAGACGCCATGACAAGCAATGCTTCGCCACTCGACTGCAACCCAGCTACCCCTTTAGCTGAATTAACATTTTATAAAGTAGAAGTAAAACAAAGATCAGGAATCGATACAATTAACTTACTCCACCCATCAAAGACACCAAAGGGAAAGAAACACAAACATTAAGCGACCAGACCATAATGGAAACCTAAACAAAGGAAGGCCATAAGGACAGTTACTTTCCCACAAAATGGCCATATGTCCATCCAAAATAAAAAGACACAAGTGATACACACAGTAAGTAACAAACAACAACATAAATAAACCGCCACTGAAGAACCGCCTTGGAACGGTCAGTGGAAAGATTTCCACTGGGGGGCTTAAATCGATTTTACGTGGCCACAATCCTCGCCCTTACTTCCGTCGCGATTTAGACAAATAATTTGTTCAGTCCGCATGAAGGCCCCCTAACTCATCAGTGCAACATCTCCGTGAACACAAAAAAATCAAAGAACCGCAGAGGTGAGACAACGGTGAGGACTCGACAGCAATAAACCACTGAAATGCTGGAGCAAAAGAAAACCAACAGTTACACTCCGATGGGCCAGAATACATTTACATTTCCTCTCTCCAGAATACATTTTAGCGTTACTGCCACACGCTCCCCTCCCCATCTGTGAAGAATGTCGTCTCGACATTTCAATTAAAAAAATAAAATACATGGACAGGAAACCATGTCAGCTGTTAAGTCAGTTTAAAACATACGAAAATTTAAAATAACCAGTCCCCTCCTGCCTGCCACCTTGGTTTCTGCCTATGCCTTGTTGGACGTGTTTGAGGTCGCAATTCTGGTTGAGATCCCGGAGTAGGACTGAAGGGTTTCGCCAAAGGATTCAATGACGATCTCTCTGGGGGTATCACCACACTAGGGGATACCGGTGCATCCAGCATGTTTGCACTATCTGGAACTGCACAGTCTGGTGCAGGTGAGGCTGCACTACCTGCCGCTCCACTTGGAACATTGATATCACCGGCAGTTACACCCTCAACCGGTGACGGTTGAGAACTGCTATTTGGTGATATATCTGTATCCAAGGAGCGTTGTTTGGATGCTGAAAGGGCCATAAATGGAAGGAGATTCCTGTGCAGCATCCTACGGATGCCCCTCCCATGTTCACGTTTAACAACGTACACAGGAACCTATGTATTTGGCTGTTCAACAACGAAGTACACTTCTTTCTCCCATTTATCTGCCAGCTTGCACTTTCCTCTCAGCCCGACGTTGCGCACCAGTACACGGTCACCGGGCAAAAGCTGGGCATCCCAAGCTTTGAGGTCATAAGTTTCCTTATGCCTTCTGCCTTGGCGACGGGCCTCCTTGGTGACTGTCTTATAAGCAAAGTCGAGCCTCTTTTTCAGATCGGCTACAAACTTTGTCTGGTTAGCATGCCTACCCTCTGGATTTATGCCTAGAAAGGCATCAACCGCCAGTCTAGGGTGCCGCCCAAACATTAAATAATGCGGGGAAAATCCAGTGGTCTCATGACGTGTTGAGTTGTAGGCATGAACCAAGGGCGCAACGTATGACTTCCAGTTGGACTTCTGGTCATCCTCCAAAGTACCCAACACATTGAGCAGAGTCTGGTTAAAGCGCTCAGGCATTCCATAACCCATGGGATGGTAGGGTTTAGTCCTTGACTTGTCAACCTTAGCAATGGAACACAGCTCTTAAATAAACTGGCTCTCAAAATTGCGGCCCTGGTCACTATGTAAACGGGATGGAAACCCATAGTGACAGATGAAGTTTTCGAAGAGGACGTTGGCTGTTGTCTTGGCCGTTTGATTCTTGGTTGGTATGGCCTGATCATAGCGGGTGAAATGGTCTGTAATTACCAATATGTTTTCGTAACCACCCACTGATGTCTCAAGAGACAGAAAACCCATGCAGACCAAGTCCATGAGATAAGTGGACTCTACAGTCACAAGTTTTGCTGGAGCCCGCTCTTGAGACTTTCTTCGGATGCGTCTGGGACAGTTTCGGACTTTCTTTTTCAATGTTACCATCCATTCCAGGCCAGAAAAACCGAGATTTTACCAGGGACATAGTGCAGTCTCTGCCTTGATGGCCGGCCTCAACATACAGACCATTAAGTGCTATCTCCCGAAAAACCTCAGGCAATATCAGCTGGTTTACAGAGGCACAATGTAAAGAATGACGACGGTAAAGTATCTCGTCTTTGAAAAATAGGGTGTCTCAACCCTTCAAGATTTTCTGACATTCTGTCTCCTCAAGAGCAATCTGTCTCTTGGTAGGTTTGTGTCCAGAGGCCAAAATGGTCTTGACTCTGTTCAACGTGCTGTCAATGGTTTGTTCAGCACGCCAGTCAACTTGACTGAAATCTGAACCAGAGTCAGAGCCAACCTCATCACCAGTGAGGTCAAAATGCAGTAAAACCAATACACATTCAACTGCCGGCGCCTCCTCTGGAGGGGCTAATACCGCCTGGCAGATGGCCTCAATAGCGTCATTAAACATGACCCCTTTATCAGTAAATGGTAATCTACTGAGGGCATCGGCATCTTGGTTTTTCTTGCCGGACCTGTAAATGAGCTTGAAATTGTAACTGGACAGTGCGGTAGCCAACGATGGCCTGTGGCATCTAGCTTAGCCGTTGTTAGAACATACGTCAATGGATTGTTGTCTGTTCTAACGTTGAATTTATTTCCATACAAGTAATCATGGAATTTATCACACACTGCCCATTTCAAGGCCAAAAATTCAAGTTTATGTGCAGGGCAATTGCACTCACTGGCTCTAAGACCTCTGCTAGCACAGGCTATGACACGTTCTATACCATTTTGTTCTTGGTATAGAACAGGACCTAGCCCATCACCACTAGCATCGATGTTCCATCACCACTAGCCCCACGTTGGGCGCCAATTGTTACGGGATGATTGTCACGGCTGGATGAATTAAGGTCGTTGTGGCCACATGATGATAGACGACGTTAATTTAACGGTCTTCTCCCGCTTTCTCGAGGGGGTTCGGGGTTCAAGTGATGACAACGCTATTTGATGATGTTTCCACATTTTTGAAAGTTATCAGAACCTTCTCCCTCTCGATCTCGTCATCTGAATAAATATTATAGATATCCTAAGTAATTAGGAATAAACATATAAAATGTGTCCGTTAGGTGGTCATAAGACCTACCCTTGCCAGGGACAAAGAAAGACTGACTCGAGGTCGAGAGATCGAAATGGCAAGATATGAATATTCATGAAATAATGACAATTATGATAACTTACAAATGTTCAACACGATAATGAAATAAAGTAAACGCATACCTGAATATATATTATAGATATCCTAAGTAATTAGGAATAAACATATAAAATGTGTCCGTCAGGTGGTCGTAAGACCTTCCCTTGCCAGGGACAAAGAAAGACTGACAAAGACTCAGGTAAGAATGTGTGCCTGCGGTGTTAATCAGTGAGGTGAAAAGCGCGCGAGACTTACATAAGGACACCGGAAATTGATATACGCTACTCAGGAATGCTTAATGCTTAACGAAAAATGAAATATATGAGTATATGAAGTATGAAAAGCGACAATCAATAGGGGAAACTAGCTGGAAACGACTAGAAAGTCCTAAGCACAAGCGCTCCTTCAGTTTCCATAATTTCACTCTGTGACATACTGACTGGCATCCTCCACCTTAAATATTTAGCAAAAGTCCATTTAATAAAAGCATCACTAACACAGCGTGATGCCCCACCACTGGAGGCCATTATGGTTCCTTGACCACAATAGGCTTTCTTTGGTGTTCTATACATCTGTAAAATTTCGTCAAGGTATTCCATATAGTAAAGGATTATGGACCAAAACCATTGTTCACATATATACCAAGGGCAGATAACTCAAGAACCAGAATTAACAGAGCGACTGTCATTGCCCACAATATGCTTCCTTTCGTGTTTTATACATCTTTGGAAGTTCTTCAAGATATGTCATAAAGCAAAGGAGAAAAAGATAAAACAATATTTTTCACATCCATCAAGGCAGATCACTCAAGATCAAGGACTGTCAAAGTGGTGGTCCTTGGCCATAACACTTTTTCTTTAATGGTCTATATATCTTTGAAGTTTCATCCATATATCCATTAGGTAAAGGAATAAGATTCCATAAACCATTTAATGGGAATTCTTAATGACCATAACTCTATCAAATGTTAACGGATTTTGCCCATTGACAATTCGAAACATGCTTCCTCTAGTGGTCTATTTAACTGTGACATTTCATCCAAATATTCCATATAGTGAATGAATAAGAGTCAAATGTTAACGCAGTGTGCCCATTAACAATCCAAACATGCTTTCCTTTAGTGGTCTATATATCTGTGAAGTTGCATCCAAATATTCCATAAAGTAAATGAATAAGACGCCAAACACCATTTAACAGGAAATGTTAATGGTCATAACTCTGTCAAATGTTAACGGATTTTGCTCATTAACAACCCCAAACATGCTTTCTTTAGTGGTCTATATATCTGTGAAATTTCATCCATATATTCCATTAAGTAAAGGAAAAAGAATCCAAAACCGATTTAATGGGAATTGTAAATGGCCAGAACTCTGTCAAATGTTAACCTATTATGCCCAAAAACAATCCCAAACATGCTCCCTTTAGTGGTCTATATATCTGTGAAATTCCATCCATATATTCCATTAAATTAAGGAATAAGAGTCCAAAAACTATTTTATGCCATACCATTTGATGGTAATTGTTAATGGCCATAACTCTGTAAAATGTTTAATGCATTTTGCCCATTAACAACCCCAAACATGTTTCCTATAGTAGTCTATATATCTGTGAAGTTTCATCCATATATTCCATTTAGTAAATGAATAAATGTCCAAAGACCATTTAATGGGACTTGTTAACAGCCATATCTGTCAAATGTTTACATATGTTGCCCATTTATAATCTCTTATACAAATGCACATACAAAATTTGAAGAAGTTTCATCCAAATATTCCATAAAGTAAAGGAATACGACTCCAAAAACCATTTAATGGGAATTGTTAATGGCCATAACTCTGTCAAATGATAATGCATTTTGCCAATTAACAATTCCAAACATGCTTCCTATGATGGTCTATATATCTGTGAAGTTTTTTGTTTGATTTGAGGTTTAACGTCCCCGTCAACACTGTAAAGGTCATTTTGGAGACGTTGCTTCCAATTTTTTGTGATACTTTTACCCGACATTGAGATGAAATGACATCTCAAGCCCTGTCGCCCAATGAAACCAATAGGGTCTATTAGCATGGACGGTCCGCCTCGCACCGCGGTTCCTGGACAGGCTTAGATCCTCTAAGCGGTTTACCAGTACTAGTGTGCGGGCCGGATTCAGCTCTGCGTGGAAGCATCATGCAGCCCATATATTTCTTCAAGCCCCTATGGGCCTGTGAAGTTTTTGCCATATATTCCAATTAGCAAAGGAAAAGTGTTCAAAAATCATTTATTAAGAATTATTAACAGACATAACTCGTCAAATGTTAACGTATTTGTTAATGCATTTGCAAATTAACAATCCCAAGAATGCTTCCTATTGTGGTTTATACAACTGTGAAGTTCCATCTATGCAATCCATTTAGTAAAGGTATAAGTGTCCAAAAAATTTTTTATGGGAATTGTTAACAGCCATAACTCCGTCAAATGTTAACATATTTTACCCATTAATAATCCCAAACCAAACATCCCCGATACCAATAAACATAAAAAATTTGAAGAAAATCTGTGAAAAATTCTTAAGTTATCGATCAGAAACGTCCAAAATCACTGATTTGTAACTGACCGGGGCATTAACGCTGTCAATCGTTAACAAATTTTACCCATTAACAATCCCATACCACTTATCCACAGTATAAACATGTATGTCAAATTTAAACGAGAGGGCCACGAATCAGATTGTCGACCATGAATCAGAGGGTCGTGAGTTCAAACCTCGGTGGAGGAATGGACCTTTTTCTCTGTTTTTCTTCATAAAACACACATATACAGTTATTATCCCCCTCGCACAGCAAAGTTGTTAGGGGTGGGGATATTGCATTGTCCCATACATACATACATACATACATACACACATGTATGCATGCATACATACATACATGCACTTATGTATGCAAACACACATGCATGCATGCACATGCATGCATGCAGACTTATGCATGCATGAATGCATGCATGCAAACATGCACACAGGTACGCATGTGTACATGTACACATGCATGTACTCTCACACTCATGCATGCATGCACACACACTAACATACATGCTCATGCATGTGCATGCACGCATGCATAAATGCACACAGGCATGCAAGCAGACATGCATGCACATATACACACATGCTTGCATGCAGACACATACACACAAAAATGCAGGCATGCATGCACTCACACATGCATGCATGCACAAATGAATGCATGCACATGCACTCAAGTGCACACGCATGCATGCATGCACACACATATGCAGTCATGCGCATGGCTGAACATATACATTCACACACACTGACACACATGCATGTTCGTGAGTTCAAACCCCAGTGGAGGAATGGAATTTTTTTTCTTTTTCTTTTCTTCTTAAACACGCATAAAGTTATTATCCCCCTCTTAAACTTGGTTTTAATTGTGATTTCTTTGTTTACCGAGTTGATTCACTGATGAGTTAGAAAACTTTCACGCGGACCAAACAAATATTTGGTTGAACTATAGTGAAAGTGAAGGTGAGGGTTAGGATGGTCTCGGGTCGTTTCGCCCGTGAGTCGTTTCGCCCACGAGTCGTTTCGCCCGTGGGTCGTTTCGCCCTGGGTCGATTCGCCCTGGGTCGTTTCGCCCGTGGGTCGTTTCGCCCTGATTAGCTGGGTCGTTTCGCCCTTATTTTTTCAAGCCCTATTGATTGAGTTTATGTTTGTTTTGGTATGTGAATAGATTGATGGGGGTATTGTGAGTACCGAAAAACATGGTTTTGCCCTAGTGTGGTGCAGCTGGACGACCTACTGACGGCTTCTACGTCAGGTTTGAGCAACTGAGCTACCACCTTTTTTGAGAAAGATATTCGAGCTCACATAAGGTAAACAAGTCTTTGCAATTAAATGGGATTTATGGCAATGTGAAAATGATTGCTTATATTTACAAATATGACATATTTTTCTTTCTGTTCAAAACATAGATTTTGGATTAGAACCGTCCAATTGTCTATGTTCTAGAATCAGAAATAAGAGAAATAAAGTATATGCGAAAACCCATTTTTCACTGTATAAAGTTGGGTTTGGAGGGGACGTTATTGCATAGACTTGCTAACATGATGTTTTATTTACTTATCAGTTGTTCTATCTGCACAAATAGTGGCGTGATGTAACTGGTTACATTATTACGTTAATTGTGTTGACGAGGACGTTAAACCTCAATTCCAACAAACAAAATATTTTTAAACAGTGGTGTCTGAATAAAAGTTTACAAAAATGTCACTTAAGGAGTACTAATCAATATTACACATTAAGTGTCATGTGTAAAAAGTGAGCAACTGTCTTGTGAGCAATCGTCTTGTGAGCAGATGTCATGGAGTTGGGTAACTTTTATACAGACTCTGCTGTAGCTCAACCTGGGTAGGAATAGAAACATAACGTTTTATACTTTCTTTTCATTTTTTCCCATAATTTTATGCATAACAAAAACATATTTCACAATATGAATATATAACAAAGCATAACATTGAAATCATAGCATCACATGAACAAGTCCGTGGAATGAACACCCCCTAAACCCTACCTTATATGAAGAAAACTGGGGTTTACTGGGGTATACATTATTTTTGTTATTTCTGCTACAAGACAGAGGTTGTGGGTACTCGTTAGAACTGCCTCAACCTATGTTTGCCGTATAAGAAAACATACCACAGATTTTCATAAAAAATAGTCATTTTAGAGACGTGAAAACCTGCACTATGTCGCACGGCTGTGTTATCGTACTGGTCTGTTTAATAGCTTGCATTACGAAAGCATGCTTATTGAAATACTGGAAAATTGTACCACCAAATAAAAAAAAAATAAAAATTGTTCTGATCAAAGATTCTTATATTTTTCATATTTCTGCTCGGGTGCTCGTTAGAAACGCCTCGCCGAAGCGGTTCTAACGATCACGAACGGTCTGTGTATTTTGGGGCGGAAATATGAAAAACAATGTGTTGCATGTTCGTTGCGTGTTTTGTGGGTAGTACCCATAGTCTGCTATTTCTGCTCCAGGCATGGGATGCTGGTGGTCGCCTCGGCAAAGCGATTCTAACGAGTACCCATATATCACATACTTAACACACTTTGACACTGTGGTTTGGATTTGTGAAGATAACATAAACAGTAAGTCCGTCCATCTACCAACGCACAACTCCATTCACCCGTTTATTCATTTATTTATTCATCCATCTGTCCATTTACTCATCCATTCCGTTTGTCACTCCCTTAAAATATAATATAATTGCGGCGAAACGACCCACGGGCGAAACGACTCACGGGCGAAACGACCCACCAGGTAAGGGCGAAACGACCCATCCCCAAAATCAGGGCGAAACGACTCAGGGCGAACCGGTGCTTTTGCTGTGGTTCCTTCATGTTTTGTGTTGGTGGTTCTGATTCTTTCCCTAATCATTTATGTTGTTACGTTGATGATTGTGATTCTTCCCCCTTTTTGGCTGTTCATTTTTAGTTACGTTTGTCCTTCCACTTTAATGTTTGTCATGTTGTCATGTTGGTGATTCCGATTCATTCCCCCATTATGTGTATTGCTCCTTTTTAGTTAGGTTTGGATATTCTGAGTCACCACCTATTTGGGAAAGAGCTGCTGACTCGGTTTACCTGTTGTTTGTTTTGTTTACTGTCTTCACTCCATGTTTCAACTTCTTTCCCTGGTGATATTGTGGGGAGAATTTGGGTTTAATCGTACCAGTTCCTAATCGTTTCTCTTTTCAGTTTAAAAAGGCCTATGTAGAATGGTGCAGATATTCTTTCTTTGTGTTATCTGCCTACAGTGAGTCTCACCTGGTCAGGGACCATCTTTGGGACTGTTCAAAAGTAGTCTTAATATAGGAATTTTAGTGTATGTTCCCTTCCCCTCTAAAGGACACATATAAAATAGGTTGCTATGTTGTTCCTTCTGGACACACGCATTCCAATGAGAAAGGATTTTCATAAAAAAAAAAAAAAAAACATAGCCAAATATAACAAATTTTATTGCTAAAATATATTCTTGATAAAAATATAGAGCATTTCTATGAATTTAAAATATAATAATTAACAAGAGGGCCAAATGGCCCTATATCGCTCACCTGTGTACCAGAAAATCATTAGTGTAGGAGACCACTTGACATTGCTACATACTAAATATATAAGCTAAGGCAAAGCGGTGTCCATGCTTATAAACCCTACTGGTTTCATTGGGCGACAGGGCTTGGGATGTAATTTCATCTCAATGTCTGGTAAAAGTCCCACAAAATTGGAAGAGACATCTCCAAAATGACCTATACAGTGTTGACGGGGATGTAAAACCTCAAATCAAACAAAATCTGTGCCTTATGGTTTTGGAGAAAAAGACTTTTTTAAGTTTTTTTCCAGTATAAGTCTATATGAGCTAATGAGCCCTGGGGCTTGGCCAATTTTGACCCAAAGGGCACGGTTGGGCAGGATTTATGTAGGCGACCATTTTGTGTTGCTATATACTAAATATCTAAGGTCTGTACTTCATGGTTTCAAAGAAGATGTTTGAAGCATTTTCCATTATAAGTTTGTTGGAGTTTAGGGGCCACAGGATTTGGACCCCAGGGGCATGATTGGCATGCTTCATGTAGGCGACCACTTGACACTGCTACATGCTAAATACCTAAGCTCTGGGACTTATGGTTTCAGAAGATTTTTGAAGATTTTTTTCCCCATTTTAATTTGCTTTTTTTTTCATTTTAAGGGCACTGTGGTATCAGAGAAGAAGATTTTTGAAGTTTCTCCAATTGTAAGTCTATGGAAGCTAAAGCGCCCTGGGGTGGGGCCAAGTTGGATCCCAGGGGCTTAACTGGCAGGATTTATGTAGGTGGCCACTTGACGTTGCTACATACTAAAAATCTAAGTTCTGGACCTTATGATATCATAGAAGAAGATTTTTTAAGTTTTTTTTTTCCATTATAAGTCTATTGGAGGTGATGAGCTCGGGTGAGGCCAATTTTGACCCCAGGGGCAGGGTTAGCAGGATTTATGTAGCTGGCTATTTTATGTTGGGAGATACTAAATATCTAAGTTCTGTGCTTCACAGTTTCTGAGAAGAAGATTTTTGAAGCTTTTTTCCATTATGATTCTATGGGAGCTAAGGGGCCCCGGGGCGTGGCCCTTTGGATCCCAGGGGCATGATTTGCAGGAAATATGAAGGCGACCACTTGCTAAATATCTAAGCTCTTGGTGCTGTGGTTTCAGAGAAGAAGATTTTTGAAGTTTTTTTTTCCATTATGAGTCTATAGGAGCTAAGGGGGTCCCAGGGTGTGGCCCATTTGGACCCCAGGGGCATGATTGGCAGGATTTATGTAGGTGACCACTTGGAATTGCTACATGCTAAATATCTTAGCTCTGGGCCCTGTGGTTTCAGAGAAGAAGATTTTTTAAGCTTTTTTCCATAATGAGTCTATGGGAGCAAAGGGGCCCCGGCGCGTGGCCCATTTAGAACCCAGAGGCATGATTGGCAGGAATTATGTAGGTAACCAATTTTCATTGCTACATGCTAAATATCTAAACTCTGGGCCCTGTGGTTTCAGAGAAGAAGATTTTTGAAGCTTTTTTTTTCCATTATGAGTCTAGTGGAGCTAAGGGGCCCTGGGGTGTGGCCCATTTGGACCCTAGGGGCATGATTGGCAGGATTTATGTAGGTGACCACTTGCCGTTGCTACATGCCAAATACCTCAGCTCTGGGCCCTGTGGTTTCAGAGAAGAAGATTTTTGAAGCTTTTTTCCATTATGAGTCTATAGGAGCTAAAGGGCCCCGGGGCGTGGCCGGTTTGGACCCCAGGGGCAAGATTGGCAGGAATTATGTAGGTGACCACTTGCCGTTGCTACATGCTAAATATCTAAGCTCTGGGCCCCGTGGTTTCCGAGAAGAAGATTTTTAAAGCTTTTTGTTCCATTATGAGTCTATTGGAGAGAAGGGGCCCCAGGGCGTCGCCCATTTGGAACCCAGGGGTATGATTGGCAGGAATTATGTAGGTGACCACTGGCCGTTCTTACATGCTAAATATCTAAGCTCTGGGCCCTGTGATTTCAGAGAAGAAGATATTTGAAGCTCTCTTTCCATTATGAGTCTATGGGAGCTAAGGGGCCCAGGGGTGGGGGCAATTTGGACCCCAGGGGCAAGATTGGCAGGAATTATGTAGGTGACCACTGGCTGTTGCTACATGCTAATTATCTAAGCTCTGGGCCCTGTGGTTTCAGAGAAGAAGATTTTTGAAGCTGTTTTCCATTATGAGTCTATGGGAGCTAAGGGGCCCCAGGGCGTGGCCCTTTTGGACCCTATGGGCATGATTGGCAGGAATTATGTAGGTGACCACTTGCCCTTGTTTCATGCTAAATATCTAAGCTCTGGGCCCTGTGGTTTCAGAGAAGACGATTTTTTAAGCTTTTTTCCATTATGAGTCTATGGGAGCAAAGGGGCCCCGGCGTGTGGCCCATTTGGAACCCAGGGGCATGATTGGCAGGAATTATGTAGGTGACTTATTTCCGTTGCTACATGCTAAATATCTAAACTGTGGGCCCTGTGGTTTCAGAGAAGAAGATTTTTGAAGCTTTTTTTTCTATTATGAGTCTATGGGAGCTAAGGGGCCCCGGGGCGTGGCCCGTTTGGACCCTAGGGGCATGATTGGCAGGATTTATGTAGGTGACCACTTGCCGTTGCTACATGCCAAATACCTCAGCTCTGGGCCCTGTGGTTTCAGAGAAGAAGATTTTTGAAGCTTTTTCCATTATGAGTCTATGGGAGCTAAAGGGCCCCGGGGCGTGGCCCGTTTGGACCCCAGGGGCATGATTGGCAGGAATTATGTAGGTGACCACTTGCCGTTGCTACATGCTAAATATCTAAGCTCTGGGCCCTTTGGTTTCAGAGATGAAGATTTTTGAAGCTTTTTTTCCATTATGAGTCTATGGGAGCTAAGGGGCCCCGGAATGTGGCCAATTTGGACCCCACGGGCATGATTGGCAGGAATTATGTAGGTGACCACTTGCCCTTGCTACATGCCAAATATCTCAGCTCTGGGCCCTGTGGTTTCAGAGAAGAAGATTTTTGAAGCTTTTTTCCATTATGAGTCTCTGGGAGCAAAGGGGCCCTGGGGTGTGGCCAATTTGGAACCCAGGGGCATGATTGGCAGGAATTATGTAGGTGACCACTTGCCATTGCTACATGCTAAATATCTAAGCTCTGGGCCCTGTGGTTTCTGAGAAGAAGATTTTTGAAGCTTTTTGTTCCATTATGAGTCTATGGGAGAGAAGGGGCCCCGGGGCGTGGCCAATTTGGATCCCAGGGGCATGATTGGCAGGAATTATGTAGGTGACCAATGGCTGTTAATACATGCTAAATATCTAAGCTCTGGGCCCGGTGGTTTCAGAGAAGAAGATATTTTAATTTTTTCCCATTGTAAGTCTATGGGAGCTATATGTTGCCATGGCAACCAGAATTCCAATCTGATCAGCCCAAAAACCTTATGCAGCCTTTCCCCCTACCTGATGATGCTTCACATGAAATTTGATCAAGATTGGCCATGGGGTATTAGAGATATACTTATTTGAAATTGTTTACGGACGCACGCACGCACGTTCGTACAGATGGACATTTGTTGGGTACTACAGTGTTAATTTTTCACCTATAAGTACCCAACAATCAGCTAAAATTTGCACAAGTACCCAACATGTCCCATCAAATTTGTTGGCTACTTTTTCGGACACTAACGGAATAAACGGCAAGTACCCAACTTATGTCTACCCAACATGTGCCCGTGGATGCGCTCGCACGGACGACGGACAAAAAGTGATCCCAAAAGCTCACCTCGTCACTACGTGACAGGTGAGCTAAAAATAAAATGTTCATTTCTTAAAATACAAAGGATTTAACAATAGAATAATTAAACAAATTTTATCACAAAGTAAACAAGAGGCCCATGGGCCACTATGCTCACCAGAGCTCCGGGGGCACTGCCGACTAGCAGCAAAGTATTTTAATTAACCATGGAAGCCCTGCGCCCAAGGATGCTACAGAAAAAATTTGGGCCAAATCAGCCTAGTGGCTTCAGAGGTCTGATGTCGCTTGAATGTGTTGTTGCAGGACAATAGATGACAACTGACAATTTCCCATATGTGGCAACCAATAGGCCTAAAAGAACATTATTAAAGGAACATTTCTAAGTTTGACAAAATATCTTGAAAGGCATAAATGTCATTTTTCAATTTTCCCCATTATAAGTCAATGGAAACTCTTAACTTGCCATGGCAAATTTCATAAACCGGAGCTCAGATGGGCATTGCCCAATGGCAGACATGTATTTTAACATGGTATGATTTTAATCTACCGATTATAAAGACTCCCAATTCCCAAATGAGCACTCATGTGGACTGTATCTGAAATAATAGGTGTTTTATATAGTAGAGGGGGTGGGGCATGAACCCAATGGAGCCCTGGTTGGTGTCACTAAATGTGTCTTATAAAAAAGAACAGAGACATATATGGTTTAGCGGTGGGATATGTATGGCTCATGAGATGTAAAGCCTTTTAAGCAGTTGAGGGATTCGGGCATGGTGGATTCCAGAAAAGCCCAAGATTGTTGCAACCTAATACTGAACAGTTTCTGAGATAGGAGGCCCTTTTATGAAGTGGATGGGAGAGAAATGGCCCCTGCAAACCCCACAAGATGGGTTGACTGAATGTGTCTAATAACAATGAACAAGAATATATGTGATTATGTGGTGGGGATTTGAATAGTTTCTGAGATATATGGCCTATTATGAAGTGGAGTCTTATCATAAGGAACAAGAATATATATGGTTAAGGGGTGGGGATCTGACCGGTTTCTGAGATATATGGCTTTAAAAGAAGTAAAGGAGTGGGGCATGGCCCGTGGCACCGCAAGGGGGGGGGGGGGTGGGGGGGACCCCATGCTGGTGTCACTGATTGCATCTTATCATAAGGAACAAGAATATATATGGCTTAGGGGTAGGGCTCTGAACAGTTTCTCAGATATATATGGTCTTTTGTGCCTGGGCGAGCCCTGGGGGAACCCTATGTTGTTGTCACTGAATGGGTCTTATCACAAGGAACAAGAATATATATGGTTTAGGGGTGGGGATCGGTAAGGTTTCTGGAATATTTGGCCTTTTATGAAGTGGAGGGGGTAGGGCATGACCTCGGCACATCCCGGGGGACTCTCAGCTTGATGTCGCTGAGTGCGTCTTATCATAAGGAACAAGAATATATATGGTTTAGGGGTGGAGATCTGAATGGTTTCTGAGATAAATGGCATTTCATGAAGTAAAGGGGGTGGGGCATGTCCCCGGCACATCTGGGGGGACCCCCAGGTTGGTGTCACTTAATGCTTCTTATCATAAGGAACAAGAATATATATGGTTTAGGGGTCGGGATTTGTAAGGTTTTGGAATATTTGGCCTTTTATGAAGTTTTGTTTATTTGTTTGATTTGAGGTTTAACGTCCCTGTCAACTGTAAAGGTCATTTCAGGGATGTTGCTCCCAATTTTGTGAGACTTTTACCCGACATTGAGATGAAATTACATCTCAAGCCCTGCCGCCCAATGAAACCAATAGGCTTAATTAGCATGGACGGTCTGCCTCGCACCGCGGTTCCTGGACAGGCTTAGATCCTCAAAGCGGTTTACAAGTACTAGTGTGCAGGCCGGATTCAGCTCTGCGTGGAAGCATCATGCAGCCCATATATTTTTTCAAGCCCCTATGGGCGGGGGCAAACCTTTTATGAAGTGGAGGGGGTTGGGCTGTCCCCGGCACATCCCGGGTGTCCCCCAGGTTGGTGTCACTGAATGCAACTTATCATAAGGAACAAAAATATATTTCATTTAGGGGTTTGGATCTGTTAGGTTTCTGGAATATTGGACCTGTTGTGAAATGGATGGATGGGGCATGGCCCAGGCACACCCTGGGGGACCCCCAGGTTGGTGTCACTGAGTGCGTCTTATCATAAGAGACAAGAATATATATGCTTTACGTGTGGGGATCTGAATGGTTTCTAAGATAAATGGCATTTTCTGAATTGGAGGGGGTGGGGCATGTCCCCGGCACATCCGGAGGCATCCTCAGGTTGGTGTCACTTAATGCACCTTATCATAAGGAACAAGAATAAATATGGTTTAGGGGTGGGGATCTGTAAGGTTTCTGAGATATAAGGCATTTTATGAAGTACTGGGGGCGGGGAATGGCCCTGGCACAACCTACCGGTACTGGACCCCCAGGTTGACATAAAAGCATATTGCTGAGAGAAGTTTAATAAAGGAACATTTCTATGAAAGTTTTGTCAAAATATCTGCAAAGGCTTTGTAGTTAATGCCATTTTTCAATTTTCCCCATTATAAGTCTATGGAAAATCTAAGTTGCCATAGCAACCAAACTAAAGAGCCGAATTTCATAAAAAACACAAAACCTGTAAAGGCAAATATGGTGAATATTTTCATAAACTCTCAGCCTCATAGAGCATACGGTTTCTGAGGAGATGATTTTTTAAGTTGTTTTTTTTCTATTTTTTTTTTCAATTTGGTTTCCATGGCAACCAATACAAACGAGCAATAGGCCTAAACTCATATGGCAGATAGAAGATTGCCGAAGGAATATTTTTATATAAGTTTTGTCAAAATATCTGCAGCGGCTTGGCAGTAAATGCCATTTTTCAATTTTCCCCATTATAAGTCTATGGAAACTCTAAGTTGCCATAGCAACCAAACTAATTACCCGAATTTCATAAAAAACACAAACTTTCAATCCCCCAACCCAAGGATGCTACAGATGAAATTTGGGCCCAATCGGCTTAGCGGCTTCCGAGGAGATGTCGTTTAAAAGTGTTGACGTCACCAGACGCGGACGCAGACAGACGCAGACGACAGACAATTGCCTATCCTATAAGCTCCCCCGGAGCCTTCGGCTCTAGTGAGCTAAAAAGTACTCCTTTATTCACCTTTTTTGCATTATCTGCTGGTTCCTAGTCTGAAGATTATAAGTGTTGGAAAAACAGGTAACCAGACCCCCCTGACCTTGAAAGGTCAGGGGGATCTGGTTACTTGTTTTTCCAATATTGACAATGTGCAAGCTGGGAGCCAGCAAGTAATGCAAATATGGTGAATAACAACATGTTACATCAAATGACTACTAAAAATAGAAAACAAGAGGCCCATGGGCCACTATGCTCACCAGAGCTCAGGTGGGCACTGCCAAATTGCAGCCATGTATTTTAACATGATATCATTTTAATCTGCCAAATGAACCCCCATATCCAAATGAGCATCAATGTGGACTCAGTATATGAAACATTAGGCCTTTTATGAAGTAGAGGGGGTGGGGCATGGACCCAATGGAGCCCTGGTTGGTATCACTAAATGTGTCTTATCACAAAGAACAAGAATATATATGGTTTAGCAGTGGGGATCTGCATGGCTGGAGATATAAGTGGAGGGGTTGGAGAATGCCCTGTCGTTCCCAGGAAAGCCCAAGATTGTTGTCCCTAAATGTGTCTCATCATAAGGACCAAGTATATATATGGTTTAGGGGTGGGAATCTGAACGGTTTCCAAGATATCCTTTCATGAAGTGGAAAGGAGAGGCCTGGCCCCTGCGGACACCCCTACAGTAGGTGTGCTAATAATAAGGAACAAGAACATATATGAATATGGGGTGGGGATTTGAATGGTTTCTGAAATATATGGCCTATTATGAAGTGGAAGGGCGGGGCACATTGCCTCAGCACAAAGAGACCCCCAAGTTGGTGTGACTGAATGAGTCTTATCATAAGGAACAAGAATATATATGGTTTAGGGGTGGGGATCTGAACTATTTCTGAAATATGTGGCTTTTAATGAAGTCAAGCGGTGGAGCAAGGCCCGGGCATGCCCCGGGGACTCACAAGCTGGTGTCAATGAATGTGCCTTATCATAAGGAAGATGAATATATATGGTTTAGGGGTGGGGCTCTGAACAGTTTCTGAGATATAAGGCCTTTTGTGAAGTGCAGGGGTGGGGCAAGGCCCAGGGAGACCCCCAGGTTGGTGTCAATGAAAGTGTCTTATCATAAGGTACAAGAATATAATTATATGGTTTAGGGGTGGGGATCTGTAAGGTTTCCGAGATATTGTGATATTATGAAATGGAGGGGGTGGGGCATGGCCCCAGCACATCCCTGGGGACCCCTAGGTTGGTGTCACTGAATGTGTCTCATCATAATGAACAAGAACATATATGGTTTAGGGGTGGGGATCTGAACAGTTTCTGAGATATATGGCCTTTTGTGAAGTGAAGGGGTGGGGCATGGCTCCGGCGCACCCCGGAAGACCCCCAATTTGGGGTCAATGAATGCGTCTTATCATAAGGAGCAAGAATATATATGGTTTAGGGGTGGGGGTCTGTAAGGTTTCCGAGATATTGGGCCTTTTATGAAATGGAGGGGCGGGACATGGCCCAGGCGCATTCCGGGTGACCCCCAGTTTGATGTCACTGAATGCGTCTTATCATAAGGAACAAAAGTATATAGGGTTCAGGGGTGGGGATCTGAATGGTTTCCGAGATATTGGGCCTTTTATGAAGTGGAGGGGGTGGGGCATGGCCTCGGCACATCCCGGAGGACCTCCAGGTTGGTGTCACTGAATGCGTCTTATCAATAGGAACAAGAATATATATGGTTTAGGGGTGGGGATCTGTAAGGTTTCTGAGATATAAGGCATTTTATGAAGTACTGGGGGCGGGGCATGGCCCCGGCACAACCTACTGGACCCCCAGGTTGACATAAAAGCATATGGCTGAGAGAAGTTTACTAAAAGAACATTTCTATGAAAGTTTTGTCAAAATATCTGCAAAGGCTTTGTAGTTAATGCCATTTTTCAATTTTCCCCATTATAAGTCTATGGAAAATCTAAGTTGCCATAGCAACAAAACTAAAGAGCCGAATTTCATAAAAAACACAAAACCTGTAAAGGCAAATATGGTGAATATTTCCATAAACTTTCAGCCTCATAGGGCATATGGTTTCTGAGGAGATGATTTTTTAAGTATTTTTTTTTTCTATTTTTTCATTTTGGTTTCCATGGCAACCAATACAAATGGGAGCAGTAGGTCTAAAATCATATGGCAGATAGTAGATTGCCTAAGGAATATTTCTATGAAAGTTTTGTCAAAATATCTGCAGTGGCTTGGCAGTAAATGCCATTTTTCAATTTTCCCCATTATAAGTCTATGGAAACTCTAAGTTGCCATAGCAACCAAACCAATGAGCCGAATTTCATAAAAAATACAAACTTTCAATCCCCCAACCCAAGGATGCTACAGATGAAATTTGGGCCCAATGGGCCTAGGGGCTTCAGAGATGTTGTTTAAAAGTGTTGACGTCACACGACGACGACGCAGATGCCGATGGACAACTGCCTATCCTATAAGCTCCCCCGGAGCCTTCGGCTCTGGTGAGCTAAAAACACACAAATTCAATTACATAGAATCATAATGACTGTCATAATGAAAGACCTAATTTACATAATATGGGCTCATTGAGCATAGATATCATTCCAAACATAAAAACAAGTCCTAGAATGCCTAGCTTCTATTAAGTGTTTGGTCAGGCATAGTTAAGGGGAATCGGAACACCTGGCAGTTTTTTCTGCCATTTTTCAAATGGAGACAACATTTGGGACTTCGTGTTTGCTTTTCTATAAGCCCTGTCCCGCTGAAAAAGGGGTCTTCTCTTAAAAGAAAGAATTTGCTCCTTAGGAGCAAATTCTTTCCTTTAGAGTTGGCCCCTTTTGATATGACAAAAATACTTTTGCAGGAGTTACCTCCCCTGAAGGTGTACCCATTCCCCTTAAATGCTCCTTATGCCACCTTTAGACATGTTTGGTTCATCAAGCCGGGCTCTTATCATTTCGTTTCAGCTGATCTTATATGGTTCTTTGATCAAGATCATTTAGATTTTGTTTGTTTGTCTGAGGTTTAATGTCCCCGTCAACACTGGAAAGGTCATTTTGGAGACGTTGCTTCCAAGTTTGTGGGACTTTTACCTGACATTGAGATAAAATGACATCTCAAGCCCTGCCACCAAATGAAACCAGTAGGGTTTATAAGCATGGACGAACCAACTCTCACCGCTTTGCCTGGGCTGGCTTAGATCTTCTAAGTGGTTTACCAGTACTTGTGTGCGGGTCGGTTTCAGCTCTGCATGGAAGCATAATGCAGCCCATCTATTTCTTCAAGCCCTGATTGGTGGGGGCAGTAGATTTTCTAGATACATAAGCCTATGTGGCACTCACAATATAACAAATGTGTTTAATCAAATGAATCCAATAAAGAGAAATCAATGTCAGCCTCGATAGCGCAGTGGTTAACGCGTTTTCTTTTTTTGTGTTAAAATTTTCAAAAAACGTACCGTATATCCTTTTTGGAAACAGTTTAGATCCAGATCAGCTGGCTTCTAAGAAGCCAGAAGCCAGCTAATCAGGAGCCATACTCTTTCACATTCTTCTGAATCCATGGTAAAAACTAAAATCATGCAACATAAATGGCTGAATTAGCCATCATGAAAACACACCTATATAATTTTGACCCCCTTGAACCCCACTTTTATATTGTAAAACTTGGCTTTACAGGGGTAAACCTTATTTTTCTTATTTTTGTTCTAAAATATAGATTGTGGGTATTCGTTAGAACCGCCTCATTATTATTGAGGCGGTTCTAACGTATACTCACAATCTATATTTTGAGCAGAAATAAGAAAAATATCACAATATTTTATCTGAAAATTTTCTCTTTTTTTTTCTGCGGTTTTACAATGTATTTATATAGGCGTGTTTTCATAATGATAGTGAATACTGAGGGTTACCGTATTTACCTTATGTATTCAGACAGACAGGGCAGAGCAAACAGTGCAGAGTAAAGCTGACACAATAAATCGTATAATCGATTGATCGATTGATAAATTTCACAAAAATGATTATCATTTCTGATTTACTTTTAATCGATCACTTGATAGGTACAATTTACTACCAAAAGTTATGCCTAAAATAGCTGGATAAGTGGCAAACAGTGCAGACCCTGATGAGACGCCACATTCAGCTGCGTCTCATCTGGGTCTACACTGTTTGCTCAGGTCTGTCTGTTCAAATATACATATGGTAAAGTGCAACATATGGTAAGAATCATGCTCAGACAGAAAGCCAGACAGGTAAATTTCAGTGATTACTAATCGATTATCGATTGCAATGACAGGACAAATAATCAATTATCTTTTCAGCTCCGATTAGCCAGCCATAGTGCATAGCATGATGTCTCATCAGGGTAGACACTGTCTGCCACTCATTAATCTATCTACCACTCATTAATCTATGTTAAGACAAAACATCAGGTAGTAAATTGTACTTGTTCAAATTTTAGAACAAGTATGGTAAGGAGTTGATGTGTTTGGATACTTAGTGTAAATACTGTAAATATACGAAAAACAAATTGAGCCGGCACAAAAATAAACCTACAATAAGACCGGTGCGACCAGCAGATACTCAAATCAACCTGCGCACCCATCCACTATGACAAGACCTTATGCTTATGTCTCTTTGCATAGATATTAGCCTGTAGCAGGTACATGCGATCAGCGAAGACTCTGATCAGACTGCGCGAATGCGCAGGCTGATCAGAGTCTTCGCTGGTCGCTCAAGACTTCTTGTAGATTTTATCATGCGCTGGCTCATATAAGGAAAACAAATTATCAAATTAGTAACTAGAAAGTTTATATCAAGATGTTTTAGAATTCCTTAAGTAAGTTCTCTTCCCTCCTGACCTTTGGTTCGGTTCTGGTAGCAGTGCCATGCCAAGTTTTATTCTTAAGGCATTGGGTATGTAAGGGTTGGAGGTACAGTGTCCATGCCTGTTGGGTATATCTGATTCCCTGTAGACATGTATCTGGACTGCCGAGCGGAGTTCCAGCTCAAGGTTCATCCATGTCTGTAAAGAAACATTATACAATCAATCTGCATTATAATACACTTGAGTTTGTAAGATGACATCTCGCGGTTTAGCTTAAACAAGAGGACAATGGTGGTCCTATATTGCTCATCTGAGCTAAGAGATTTATATGTGGGTCCCGGGGTTGGGCAATATTTGGCCCCAGGTCTACAAATTGAACAACATTGGTAGAGGTCCACTAAATAAAGCTTACCGTATTCCTCCCATTTAGCGCCCCGGGCGATTAAAAAAATTGAAAAAGAGGGGGTGCTTATTGGAGACAAAAATCCTACCAGAACGGAGAACCCATTACATGCGGTAGTTTTCCATTACAATATGGTGGAATCATGACATGTAAAGTACCAAGTGGTCAACACAGACACTCTGTGATAGCAGTTGGTCTAGAAATACCTTGCATGATAAAATTTACAGCAGATACGGAGATGATGGAAAGGCGGAAATCTTGACTTAAGGTTTGCCTCGGACCACAAAAGGGGCGCTTATTATTTTGTTCTTGGAAAAATAGTGAGGGGGCGCTAATAGGAGCAGGGGTGCTAAATGGGAGGAATATAGTAATATCAAATATGAAAGGCTTGTCTGGTTTCAGAGAAAAAGATTCTTAAAGGTTTTCCACATGTAAAACATGTGGGCCCCTTGGCTGGGCCGTAACCTTTAATCTATAATTTGAACAATCTTGGAAGAGGTCCCTAGATGAACCTTCATACCAAATATCAAAGATCTAGGCCTTTTGGTTTTGGACAAGAATATTTTTAAATGTATTCCCTGTATTAGCCTATGTAAAATCTGGGGCAGTGTCATTTTTGGCCCCAGGGCTATAAGATGAACAATCTTGGTAGAGGTCCACTAGATGAAACTTCCTACCAAACATCAAAAACCTGGACCTTCTGGTTTCGGACAAGAAGATTTTTAAAGGTTTTCCCTATATAAGCCTATGTAAAACCAGTGGGCCCCGACGAGGGGGCATTTTTGTTCCCACAGCTACAATTTGAACAATTTTGTTAGAGGTCCACTAGATGAAGCTTCAAACAAAATATAAAAGACCTGGGCCTTCTGGTTTCAGACAAGAAGATTTAGAAAGGTTTTCCCAAATAAGCCTATGTAAAACGAGTAAACCCTGGCACGGGGGCATTTTTGGCCCCAGGGCTATAATTTGAACAATCTCTAGAGGTCCACCAGATGAAGCTTCATACCAAATACCAAAGACCTAGGCCTTCTGGTTTTTTAAAGCTTTTTCCCTATATAAGCCTATGTAAAACCAGTGGGCCCCGGCGAGGGGGCATTTTTGTTTCCACGGCTACAATTTGAACAATCTTGGTAGAGGTCCACTAGATGAAGCTTCATACAAAATATAAAAGACCTGGGCCTTCTGGTTTCAGACAAGAAGATTTTGAAAGGTTTTCC